>BSYO01000018.1:5618924-6273161 GCA_033239525.1 Nepenthes gracilis | reverse complement strand
GAGCAACACAAATGTAACTTTTAAGTAGAAGGAAGAGAAGGCCAGTGACACATAATATTTTTACGTGAAAAATTCTCTTTTAAATGAGAGGAAAAAATCACGAGACTTTGGATCCAGAAATAATTTTACTATTCAGGTACGTGAGTACAAAGGGTGAAGAACGACGTGTATGGTGATTCTCAAGGATCACTCTTACAATCAAAAGTGTTCTCTCAACTATGCAGCGTGAGTATCTTTCTTTCTCTCTTTGAGCGTAAATGCAAGTGCAGAATATTCGATCCTTTGTTATATACATAATGAATGCTTATATAGTGATTTGAATCCTCCTACGTGGAGCTAGCGTGTGTTGGGGATCCTACCACCAACTCTGTAAATTCATCTTATCGTGTTAGAGATGATGCGTGCATGCGGGCTGTGAGACGTCACTTCTATAGTAATCACACTTGCTCTGCAAGTTATCATTTTCTGTGAAGATTGCGTGTTGTAAAGATTGCGCGTGCCTTTACGAAAGCCAATAATCTGAGCTGGTGTCATCGGTCGTCCTAAACTTTCTTTCTTGGGCTCATGCCGTCGAAGATATCTCAAAGTCCTCGTCCTTGATAAAGGCTTTTGGCCTTTATCACGTCCACGGACATTTGGTAACAAATGTCCTCGGGCTTCAACTGAGGGCTTGGTCAACAATAAGTTTTTAAGCTTTCAGAGCTATATCCTCAGTGCCATGTCCTCAGGGCTTTATTAGAGACTTTGGCCTCTTACGGAGTCCTTGAGCCTCCCAAGCTAAGTTGGCCTCTCAGACCAATTCAGCGCTCTAGGCTTCTTGGGTCGTAGATCTAAGCTCTCGGGCCTCTTAAGCTAATTTACCCTCTTAGGCGAAATTAATCTCGTGAGCCTCTTAGGACGTGAGTCCAAATTTCAGACCTTTTATTTAGTTCCTGGGTATCACTACCTATCAATGTTTTAATCATTTAATTTTAATTATATGAAGAAGTAGTATCCCATTTATGGCGATTAGTAGACGGAAAATGATGGGAATACTAATTAATTAAAGCTTGTAGGTGGTAGTAAGGGAACAGATATAAGAGGTGGAACATATATATTTTTTTAATTTAAAATATTAATATTTAAATAAATTATTATTATTTAATTATTTTTTAAAATATAAAAATTAATTAAAATTAATTATTAAAATATAATTATTTATTTTAAAATAAATAATTAAAATATAAAAAATAATCTATTTTTTTAAATAAATAAAGCCAACCCGAACCGGGTAGTAAGGCCGGTTGTGTTGGGGTTTGTTTGCAAAATCTCGAGGTTTCGGTGGCCCATCAGACGGCCATCTAAATAATTTTTAACGTCAGGTTGTCGTCAAACAAGCAATACGAACCGATTGTTTGACTACTTAATCGTGATAGCCCCTTTTTCTTAAATTAAAAAATAATAATAAATATATATTTTTTAATAAATAATTAAAATTTGCATCGCTTTGTACGGAGAGAGTTTGGGGTGCTGCTGCTGAGGTACACCTGAAGAACCCACGTGCAGAGAGGAGACGCTTCTGGATTCTGATCAGAGTGACCGCAACGTAATCAAAAGGCCACGTGAAGGGTCCTGATTTACTCCCCGGAGAACCGGGCCGGGTGGATCACGTCATATTTCACCACATTATTCCTTCACACTCGTTTCCCTACGTCATATGTTTATATTGATCGTATTATTATAAAATAATATCAATTTAATTTGTTAATTTTATGTATGAGTTAAGATGACTTTTAATAGTTAATCAACATTAGCTTTTAAGATCGAATGAGTAGCGGCAAGCAATAGGACCTGCACATTTTTATTTTTTAAGAAATAAAAATTATTTATTTTTAAATAGGTATTTGTAATTTAATAATTAATTTTTTATTTTTTAAAAAATATTTAAATTATAACTATTTATTTTTAAAAAATGATTAAAATTATGAAAATAGTAAACTATTTTATCTTTAAGAGATGAGCCCCCTTATCTACTAGGAATATGAACTCAAAAGTTCATATATGAAAGCCTTGTACAATTAATGACTCAAATTTTGACGAGAACCTAAACACAGCACGCACGCACACAGAGATCCAGGGTGGGGGGGTGGGGGAGGGGGAGGATTTCCCACTTGATGCTCGAAGCGGGGTCTCATGATTTTAGTTAATTAAAGTAATATTATTACCTAGCTAGTAACCAACTTATATAATATTATATATCATATACACACAGGGTCTCATGCTCGGGATTTTTTTAGTTAATTAAAGTAATATTATTACCTAGCTAGTAACCAACTTATGTAATATTATATATCATATACACACGTATATGTACGAATAAGAAGATGAAGAAGAGGAAAGAGAGCAGGAGGCGAGGGATCGATTGAAGGACATGAATTCCGAAGGGAGCAAAGCACGCGGGCTGGGCAGCACTGTTTTGACTGGGAGTTCATCCATCAGATCGGCTGTCTTTGCCTTGCTACTGTAAACTATATCTGTCTGAGGTGACTTCTTTTCTTGGGGGCTGGGTCAAGAAATTAAGCCATTAAATGAGAGGAGGGGGGAACAAGAAGAAAAAAGACAGAAATTTAAGGAGGAAGAAAGAGGACAAGAGAAGCGTGCCATCATGACACCTTTATGATCTTAGTTTTCGAGAAGACATTATGTGTGTGTGTTTCTTTCCTTCGTACGCGGTGGAATTTAAGCAGCTGCAGTGTATGAATCTTGCATGGGAATTGCTGAACTCCCTCTGCAAACTGCATGCGCAGCCTTCGATATTGTTTGCTGTCAAGCACGTAGTCTCGAGTTGAAGATAAACAGTGGAAAGAAGACCATTTGTGGTTCATTTTGTAACCTTTATTATTCAACTTTTTAGTCGTTTCCTTTGCTACACCAAGTTCGTGTTAGAGCATAAAAACTCTTCGTCCACTGGCTTAAATTTTTTAGACGAGTTTGTCCTCTTCTACCGCTTCAAAAAATTCATCGTAAATTTAGTACAAAATCTAGTTTTTTTTTTTTTAAATAGCCCATCAACTGTACGTTGTGTGAATAATCGTACAATTTTGAACTAGTTTAATACATATACATAGAGAGAGAGAGAGAGGGGGAGAGAGAATTTTCTGAAGAAAATGATTTGAACGTTTCATTTTACGCACGTGCGCGCGCACGGGTACACATATATATATATATATATATTGGACGAATGTTTTACTTCTAAATGGGAAAAGGTTCTCAACAAACTTTGAAACAATGAAAGTTACATTAATTCATTTATATGTTAAAAAATAATAATTAATCGAGTGTTTGATAATATGTTCAAAAGTTAGCGACCACCATGCACCATTTCCCTTTATGCATCAAGAAATATGGACTATATATATATAACAAGTAATTTGCAATTGTGGAATCAGTGGAGGAGAGTTGTGACGTCCCGGACGTATTCCACCACATACGGCCGCCGTCAAGTCTAACATTTACAACATATACAGTATAAATACTAACTAGGTGGATATAAAAATTTTTCTTTTCTTTTATACATACTTTACATCGCGTACACAGGATCGCTTAAGGTCGGGCTCCTTGAGTTGGCCATCAAAGTTTAACCTCATACCTTACCGGCCAACATTAAGGTTGGTCGGACATGGAGACCTTGACATAAAATGAGATGCTACTAGGAAAGATAACTTCAATTTTCCATATTGTGAGTACGAAAATATACTAATATCCATTAATTCTTTTATAGCGAAAATGTTTTACAAGTCCTTTCCAAAATATCAAAAGAAAATACATCAATTCACTTTCACTCCTAACTACACCACCGACTCTATTCAATTCATCCACTAAAAGCTTCTCATCATCCGAAAACAGAAGAGTGAGTTACAAACCCAAGAAGGTATACATACATATAATCGGATCTAACTATACCACCTAACTCTATTCAAATTTCATCCACTAAACGGAGCGGACATCCACTAAACTAAACCGTATCATTTCTTCTTAAGTTCATCTTTGTTCTTATTCTTATTATCTTGTCTCGACCATCGAAATTTTCACCATCTTTAGGGATCGGACGGGAGCGGACGACATCGAGAAAGAGTTCTCATCATCCAAAAATGCCATTTAAGAGTGAGTTACAAAACCCAACAAGGTACCAACACGTAGAAAACATTAACATACATATAATCGGATCAAAGTAATATAAACTTAACATACGAAAATCACCATATCATTTCTTCTTAAGTTCGGGAATCTTTGTTTTTTATTCTTATTATCTTGTCTCATGCATGTAAAATTCATAAAACCATACTTCATGCATAAATTCTCAACATCATTAGGGACCGAACGGGAAGATTAAAGAAAAGTTCGGCATGCTTCACGTGGAAACTCGAATTCATCAAAACCACTTCGAAAGAGTTGTGTGCTTGGAATCCCCTTTCACAACCTAAAGCCGTATCCTCCTATTATACTCCCAAAGGCCACTCGGGGTGGTTGATAATGCCTTTTACTTAGGCATGGCATACTTTTATAAGGGCTATAGTCCATAAGCCTTATGCCACCGAAATTCCACCGTGCTCCAGGGCTGAAAAGAAGTGGCGTTGGCCAGAGGTTCTTTCCGCCTGAATGGTCTCCGGAAGATTTCCTCGAGTGTCACTCCAATATCCTTCATCCAATTATAACAAGTCTCCTAAACTTAATGGAAACTCGATTTTTAGTTCATATCTTTCTCCAAAATTTTAGGCCATCTATTAGAACTTCAAAAGTCAAGTCATAGAGTTTCACTTGCTATCCTTGGTCAATATACATTTTTTCTTATTCTTATAACCTTTGTTCTTAACTTCAAACAATTGAAGTCGCTTCGGTCAATCCCTAAACCTCAATGCTCCATCCTCTTGACTAACATAAAAATTACTTTGAAATTACAATTCTCCTTATTTATCACTCATGATATTTATAAGAAAGGGAATACATGTTCGAATCTCTTCCTCTTCCTTCCTTAACCTTATTTATCACCTGATTTTGTCGTAGACTTATAGGTATGCTAAAATCATTCGCTTCCTTGAACATATCATTGATGTCATAGTGCATTAGGCATGAAACACATTATATAATATCTCCATTTGCTTTTTAGAAATACACTCTCGCATCCTTGCCAAGATACCTCAAATTCTCATATACTTAGTGTATCTTTTCGACTCTTTACAATCGGACCTTCTTTACCTCCGGCTCCTCCCGGTGGATCGGGTGATCTAAATCTCATACAACCCTTCAAAAGGAGTCATAATCCTTAACGTAAATTATATGTGAATCCACCTTCGCCAAGTCCCTTTTATTTCCAAGTTAACATATCCTTTTGAGAGAATAAGTATTCTTTAAAACTCTTCCGATCAAAACAAAGGAGTAGACCAAGAATTTCTCACCATACATATAGTTGGGCCATTTATCAATGTCTCCGCATTCGGTTTTGAAGTTGCTAGGAAATGGGCGTGAGTCGGCCAACTATAACCCAACACTTGGGGTCCTTGCAGACCGGTCACAAAGTCCATGGCAATGTCGCCAATTTAAATCGTTGTAATAGTGGCTTTCTCCTTTCTGCTTTCACTTGTTGGCCTTTCATGATCCTTTAATTCCTCCACCGACGCGATCCATAGGTAACTTTCCTTCCCTTATCGTCCTAAGCATTAAAAAACCTACAGCCCAACCCAAACTTACGAGGCATCATAATAGATAAGAAATGGATCATTCACCCTCCCTTAACATCATTTATCCGCAATGGTCGACAAAATCATTCGCTTTCCTTGAACATATCGTTGGATGTCATAGCCGGTCCATTTTAGTACCTTGAAAGCTTCCTTTAGTGCATCGGCGACCACATTAGCCTTGCACCCATCCTTCCAATCAAACTTGTCCTCTTTCTTTGTTAGTCTTATGATCGGGTAGACCAAGAATCTCTCACCATACGGTAATGTCGATTTTTAGCGGGAGAAGTTCTCCACAAATCGTTCATGATCCTTTAACGGATCCATAGGCCTACCATACATAAAAAGCTCCATACCTCGATCACGACAGGAGGTCACTTTTAGTACCTCCATTTTACCACCGCTCCCACCTTCTTAGGATCGATGTAAAAAGTTCTCCATAAATCGTTGGAAATGATGTGTCCAAGGAATCCCACTTCTTCCAAAAATCAAATGATGTGTCACACTTATTTAATTTGCACTTATTTAATTTGGCGAACAGCCAATGTTCCCTAATAATCAAAAGTGTAATCCTTAAATGTTCCTTATGATCCTCATGACTTTTCGAATAGATAAGGATGTCATCAATAAAGACTATCACAAATTTGTCCAAATAGGGCTGAAAAACTCGATTCATTAAGTCCATAAATGCGGCTGGAGCGTTAGTTAATCCAAATGACATCACTACAAACTCATAGTGCCCATATCTAGTTCGGAAAGCAATCTTTGCTACATCATCTTTTCTAATTTGAAGCTGATGATAACCGGATCTAAGGTCACTTTTTGAGAATACGCAAGCTCCCTGCAACTAATCAAGGAGGTCGTCTATCCTTGGGCAAGGGGTATTTATTCTTAGGGATAATTTTGTTCAACTCTCGATAATCCACGCACAACCTCAAGGTTCCATCCTTCTTTCTCACAAACAGGACTGATGCACCCCATGGAGACACACTTGGTCGGATGAAACCCCTATCCAATAACTCCTATAATTGCTGTTTTAATTCCTTAAGTTCAGCCGGCGCCATTTTATATGGTGTTTTAGATACTGGCGCTGATCCTGACACCAATTCTATTTTAAATTCTATCTCCCGTCTGGGTGGCAGCCCAAGTAATTCATTAAGGAATAGGTCTTCAAACTCATATACCACAGGATCTCTTTGGCCAGAGTTCATTTACCCTCAATCACACTAGCGAAGGCTAAGTAGGCTTGACACCCATTACTAATCAAGTGCCGGGTATGGAGGGCCGAAATGAAGTAGGATGCTTCCTTCCACCGAATTCCCTAAATAAAGAAGGGTCTATTTCTAGGGATAGTGAATTTCACTCTTTTTTGGAAACAATCGATACTGACATAATACTTTGCCAACCAATCCATTCCTAGGATTGTATCAAAATCCTTCATTTCTAGTAAAACTAGGTTAACGGGCATTAAAAATTCATTCAACTCGACCGGACACTCCGGATACATAACATCTAAAATCACTGATGACCCTGTGGGCGAGGCGACTATCAGAGGATAGATAAGAACTTGGGGGAGTGTCGTAAGTCATTTTGTAAAATTATGGGAGACAAATGAGTGGGTGGATCCTGAGTCAAAGAGCGTATGATTAAAATTGTCACAGATAGAAAGTGTACCTTCCACTACCTCAGTAGAAGCTTCGGCCTCCTTTGCAGAAACAGCGAACACCTTGGCTGGAATGAGGGACTTAAATTCTGGGGCTCGCTTAATTAGCGGGCAGTCCTTGATTATGTGTCCACCTTAGTCACAGTTATAGCAGACTCCCAACTTCTTATAGTACGGCTTTCCTTCATGCGACCTTCATAGCAATGAGCATATGAATTGTTGGATACTCGGGAAGTCTGTGCGGATTGCCCTACTCCCTACTAGACCTTAACGATTTTGCCTTCTTTGAAGGTCCTCCACTAGTACCGCCTCTTGAAGCCTGATTAGAAGTCCTTTGTTTGAAGAATTCTCCTCTTTCCAGCTCCTCATAAATAACAGCCCTTTCTAACACTTCTCCATATGTAGCCAACTTTAGGGTTGAGAGATGTCTCCTAATATCATCTCTTAATCCTTAAAAGAACCTTCTAACATTTCTCTCCTGGTCTTCCACCATATAAGGAGTATAGCGGGACAGTTTCAAAAATTTTGCATCATACTCGACCACGGTACGAGTGCCTTGCCTTAAGCGAAGGAATTCATCTTCCTTCTATCCACGAAGGTTAGCAGGAAAGTATTTCTCTAAGAATGCTGCTTCGAACATTTTCAAAGTAATTTTCCTCTCTGGCATCTCAAAGACTCTCTTCTGCATCTCCCACTTGTGGTGGGCCTCGCCCACCAGCTTATGGGTGGTAAATAAGACTTTGTCTCCAGCAGGACACTTAATCACTGCAAACACTTTCTTTAATCATTGGATCCAGGTGTCTGCCTTCAACGGGTCGGGTTCTCCGGAGAATTTAGGAATTCGCTCATTGGTAAAGTGATTGTAGACTGACGTCTCTTGATGAACAGGAATTGGGGCTGTCACCGGAGTTGGTGGAGCCAAGGTTTCTATGACATCGGCCATCCTGTCCAGCAGATTCAAGTACTTTGTCTCCCAGTCCGGAGGGTTGTTAGTCCGGACGACTCGTTTTCCTCTATTAGACATCTCCTCAGCAACAACTTTGATTTTTGAAAAGAACATCTTGGTGAGACTACTAGCCAAAGGCGGATAACACATAGTACTCCGTCCTAAGCATAAGAAATGCTAACCCCCTTCAGCCTTAACTCATCCTGCCCTAGGAAGAAATGCTAACCCCCTTCAGCCTTAACTCATCCTGCCCTAAGTTTGCGTATCGATTTAGATCAAACCTAAAGCATCTAAATTTTTCTCTGATACCAGTTGTGACACCTCGGACGTATTCCACCACATACGGCCGCCGTTAAGTCTAACCTTTACAACATATACAGTATAAATACTAACTAGGTGGATATAAAAATTTTTCTTTTCCTTTATACATACTTTACATCATGTACACATGATCGCTTAGGGCCGGGCTCCTTGAGTAGGCCGTCAAAGTTTAACCTCATACCTGACCGGCCAACATTAAGGTTGGTCGGATATGGAGACTTTGACATGAAATGAGATGCTACTAGGAAAGACAACTTTGATTTTCCATATTGTGAGTACGAAAATATATTAACATTCATTAATTCTTTTACAGCAAAAATGTTTTACAAGTCCTTTCCAAAATATCAAAAGAAAATACATCAATTTCTTTACTCCTTCGCTGATCAGCTCCGGCCAGCTGTGCCGTCTAACTATACCACCTAACTCTATTCAACTTCATCCTCCAAAAGCTTCTCATCATCTGAAAAATAGTAAGAGAGAGTTACAAAGCCCAACAAGGTACCCATATGCAGAAAACATTAACATACATATAATCAGATCAAAGTAACATAAACTTAACATACGAAAATCACCATATCATTTCTTCTAAGTTCAGGAATCTTTGTTCTTATTCTTATTATCTTGTCTCCAGAAAATTCATAAAATTGTACGAAATTCTCATCATCTTTAGGGACTAGACAAGAGTGGACGACATCAAGAAAGGGTTGTGTGTTACCCCACAACCTAAGGCCGTATCCTCTTATTATACTTTCAGAGGAGGGTGGCAATGCCTTTACCCGGCATACCGGGGTCGTAGTCCATAAGCCTTGTACCACCAGAAATTTTCCCGTGGCTCAAGGACAGTCCTCGAGTGTCACTCCAATATCCTTTATCCAATTGTAACAGCAAGCTTAATGAAAACTCGATTCTTAGTTCATATCTTTCGATGGACATCTATCATAATTCAAAAGTCGGAAGTCATAGAGTTCCACTTGTTGTCCGGATTACATACATTTTTTCTTGTTCTTATAACCTTTGTTCTTAATTTTAAACAATTGAAGTCCGTATAGTCCTTCCTTTAACATCTTAAAACTGAAGCTAAATACCTTTTCTTTAACAAAATCGGAAGGTCATATATTTAAAAGCCAAAGATCATATATCAAAACCGGAGGTCTTTACTCAAAAGCCGGAGGTCTTATGTCATAAGTCAAATATCTTTTCTTTAACAAGGCCGGAGGTCATTTTCATCAAGATGTAGGAGGTCTTTCTATCAAAAAGCCGGAGATCTTTTAAACGTGCAATAGACGGGCTTCTTAAAGCATGCAAGTATCGAAGTTCATGCAGATCGGCAAATAACCATACTTCGTGCATAAATAATCATACATCATGAATTAACAGGCTTCTTTTAAACATGCGGTTAACAGAAATTCTTCCTCAATTCAGATGATCAAAGTAAAGTTCATGGCATGTTTCACGTGGAAACTCAACAAAACCTTAACATGAATTCATCAAAACCATGGTATACTTGCATTACAAACATGAACTTAAAAATGGTGAATACACTTGCCTAAACCTCTTTACTCCATCTTGGAATCCTGAGTTCTTTCACTAAGAAACTCGGCTGAGAGCTTCCTCCTAACCTTTTCCCTTGCACTCACTAGTTTTTTATTTATAGGCCTTTGGTCTGACGATAGTAGGTAGGGCAGGTCAACCACTCGGGGGTGGTTGAGAGTCGGTTACCTACTTAGACATGGTCATCATTACTTTTTATAAGGGCTTTATTATTTGTGGTCAACTGGCGTTGACCGAAAAGTTTCGTCTCACCTTTTCCGCCTCCGAAATAAGAAGTCTTTGGAAGTGGTCGCCGGAAATGGTCTCCGGGAGATTTTCATTCTTTCCGAAGGGCTTCTCTGGAAATCTCGTCAGTTTCTTCCAAAATTTGTCTCCGGAAATTAAGTCCCCAAATTCAACATCTCCGGAGATCAAGGTCTCCGGAACTTAAGTCTTCACTTTCAACATCTCTGGAGATCAAGGTCTCCAGAATGAAAATCTCCAATTTCAGCGTTTAAGGTTTCCAGAATTATCGCCTCCAGAAGTAAGGCCTCCGGGAAAACTTCTTAATCGTCTCCGGGATGGTCTCCGGAAGAGTGGTTTATGGAGTCCTACAAAAGGTCTCCGAAAATTACTATTTCTTCTTGCCTTCGGAGATCAAGGTCTCCAAAATCGTGGTCTTCCCTTATCGTCTCCGGAGATCAAGATCTCTGAAATTTTAACCTTTAATATCATTGTCTCCGGAGATCAAGGTCTCCAAAAATCATTATTCCTACTTATTTTTCGGAGATCAAGGTCTCCGGAAAACTTGCGCTTATTGAAACTTTATCAATATGGCTTTCTCTCGTCTCAACACTTCCGACCTTCTTCCTTCCTTTTCGGTCAACTGTCATTGACCGGTTAAATTTTTTCTCACGTTTTTCGATCAACAAGCGTTAACCAGATTAACTTTATTATTATCTTTTTCAGTCAACGCAGTTGACCGGATTAATTTTCCTTCACTTCTTAGCCATTCTCTTGACACAAAAGAATTTGGTCATTATATTTTCGATAACAGGAGATTTTAAAAATTTGGTACATTACAGGAATGGAATGGATACCACTGCCATATCCATTCTGGGAATGGTCTTGGCCTATTGCTAGGAATGATTTGTCGGTATGGTAAATCAAATGGCTGGTTTGATTTACTAGTATACTTTTTGCCGGATTGCTTTGAAATTGGTAGTATGGATTCGGCTGTCCTGACCATTATGAAGTTGATGGGTTGGCAGGTATGCAGAAAAAGAAAAAAAAAATGACATTTCGGACAGATTGCTTTTGATGGCTTTTTGAACGGTTTGCTTCCTCTTGTCAGGATGGTTTTCTCATGATAGATTGGAAGGAAAAGGACAATTGGGCTGTTTTTGCTAGGTTTAATTTGTGGTTCTGGCGGGATGCGTATGAGCTGGATAGTCCGCTCAAAAAAAAATAAAAATAAAAATATATGAGGCTATTATTGGTTTTTCGTGCAATCCTGGAATGGACTTGGCCCACGCCAGGATGGATTGGATATGCCGGGATGGTTGGAACTGCTGGGATGGTCTGGTTTGCCGGGTTGAAATGTTTTGCACGGGTTGGAAACCCACATTAGACGCCCTCATCTTTTCTCTCGCAAAAATAAAATTGATTGGAATGTTGGGTTGATTTTGCTGGGAAGGATTGACATCGGGATGGATTGAAATGCCAGAATGGATCTTGATGGGCTGATTTGACGCCGGGATGGGCAAATATGACGGATTCTCTGGGTAGGGATGGAATCCATCGAGATGAAATTTGCCGGGATGGATTGATGGGCTGACTTGACGTCGGGATGGATGAATTAGTCGGGTCTTGACGTCGGGATGGATTGCGGATGATCTGGACACGTTGTTTCTATGGGTAGGCTTGATTTTCCATACCGGGTGTAGTTGGGGTGGGATTGTTTTCAGCTGTCTTCCCTGGGTCTCTGAATTGGGGTAGGTTTGGTTGAAGGTTTTAGGCAGATGTAACCCTGTTTGTTTCCCGTGTTTTTTTTACTTTGGATTTCATGCCTTGTTTCATGGTGCCCTAGTGTCTTTGTTCTAAATTCAAGTTGGCAAAATACTTGGAGATAGAATATTGATTCTGTATTTTTTTTTTTTTATTAATACAATTTAATTACTTACCAAAAAAAAAAGGAATAAGGAGAAGAGAGAGTAAATGACAAAGTAATAAAATAGATTATTTTATTTATTTTATTTATGCTAAATATATATTAATCTTATTCAACAAATTTAGGACAATATTTTTAAAGGCTGAAGTATAAAAAATACGTTATTCATCATTAATTTTTAAAGCTTAGATGTAACATAAATTCTACACGCAACATTAAGTTAGAAAAATAAAATTTCCCTGTTTTATCTTTTACAAATGTTGTCAGAATTCCTTAAATTAAATAAATATAAGCTCAAATTAGAATAAATCAAACAAAACATTATTAACATCGTTGGGAAAACAAAACATTTCCCAATCCGTTTCGGTGAGTTAAATATGCAAATTCTTCGATAATTATTTTTTTTATTTTTTTGGTTTTTGGGTGGGGGAGGGGGAAGTGGCCTCTCTTTTCAACTAACACTATCCATTACTACAATAGCTCTGCTATTTACATGTTAAAAATGGCATAATCGGGATAATTAGGTCCCCAAGGAATGGATTCGGAGTCTCTAAGAGAAAGGCTGATTTAACCTTTGCAATTATAATTATTCGATTAAAATTAAATAATATTTTTTTTTAAAAAAAAATACAAGCTTCTCTTTTTTTAAAAGAAAATAATATAATTATTATATTAATACTTAAAATTTATTATTAGAAGTTGAATTTACTTTACATACCAAATTTTGCAAGGCCCACGCCATCTTCCTAAAAACCACCCACCCAGAACATAACTCCAACTCTGTAACTCCATTCATACAAACAGTTACAAATGACCATTCTGGCTTTTCACGTGGTTCTCAAAAGCACTACATTCACATGAACAATCCATCAAACATCTCACCCTCCACACCCCAAAAAATAAAAGAAACAGAAGAAAAAAAGGGCTATCCGAAACTACACGCAATCCTCTTGGATATACCCAAATATGAGACCCAAGTCACAATCAGACACCAGCATACTAGTCTGGGCACATCAGAACCACCTGACCTAAATGCGGATTAGCGGCGAGAATGAGATGAGCCATCAGCGAGGAAGATTTGTAGGAGAGGTGCTTCTGAGAGGTCCTTCCCGACCATAAAACGGTGGATGGAAACTGCCAGCATTCACCTTTTTCTCCGGTTATCAGTCTTTGTGGCTCCTCCAGCGCTGTTTCCACCCAATGATTCTACAGTTACGGATAAGTATTGCCGCCGTCTGTTTCATCTGATGTGGATAACTGTTCCGCTGTGCTCCCTGATTCGAGGTACAACATCAATACCCTCACCTGGAAAATTGGGAGAATTGTAAGGAACATCCATTGGTTGCTCAAACATCGGAACACTGGGAAACACGCTTAGTAGACAAGTAGAAATAATGATATCAAACAGACCACAGACCTGTTCTTCTAAGTCGCATATTTTATCGTCTTTCAGCTTCATCAGCCTTAAAATTTTCTTCTCCCTACAGAAAATAACGGATTAGAGCATACCAAAGTACTAGGAACATTACAAAATGACAAGTGAAACAAGAATGTGATATCTCAAAGCAAAGACAGCTAAAAAGCATGGAGTTGACTGTTTGACTCCTCAAAAGGCATGGCTTGTCGATACTTGAATGTTCCAGAAACAAAGAGGGAACCACCAGTCTAGTGACAGGATTATTTCAACATTTCAAAGTAACGTATGATGGTAGTACGAAATGAAGAAACGATTCTGTTCTTTGATAGATTACTTGAAGGTCAACTGCTGCTGCAAAGCATGTCCGCACAGAAGCCCCCTGCTGGCAATAAGGCATCTAAGAGCACCGCCTAATTGGTCTCTCCCCAAAGGAAAAGCTACTTGGATTCAGTAACTCAGGCAACAAACATGGCATTTGGTTCAGGGGAATCGATATTGTGTTGCCAAAATCATCCTGGTGGTATGATATTTCCCAGGTTGCTTCATTTTCAATTGGGAACAACTGTTCCTGGTCTCCTACTGTCTCCAACTCATTAGCAATCATAAACTGAAATATCAGCTAATACAAAAATATTGGCTAATATATCAATATCAGCCCCCAGATACAGTAATAAAATTGTGATATATTGGTTTATATTCAAAATATCGGCCACAATACCAGATATGACCAATATATCAACTAATATTTCTCCTGAATGCTTCACAAAAAAAAAAAAAAAAAGCATCCGATACCAATACGTATCAACCTACACAATCACAATTGAAATCGATATTTTCTTACGTGGCAGTAATATTCAGACATTGTCATTCTCCATAGTTGCCCTTAGCTGGCACCATGCTGCCCACCACAGCAGGAAACCCACTGCCCCGGACACCACAGCCAAATGCGGTTTCATTAAAATCCTACATATTCTAACTAGAAATATATGGCACTTGGACGGATCATTTTAATAAACAACTTACAAATATATTATGTCATTTATGATCAGTTTTGCGCCACTCCCTTGTGGGTATCACAACTAGCGAACGGATCATCTGGAGAACACATGATGGTCAAGCGAAAGTTGGTTAAGTGATAGGGTTCACTTGATGTTTGCATGAGGTTCATGCGCGGGGTGATTGAGCAAAATCATTTCCAGAAAACTGGAAGTATCTACGCCTAGTAGGTGTGTGATAGACAGCCCAGTGCATTTGGGACAGAATGGGTACACTTGATGGCATCCGACAGGTACCTACGCTTTAATTCCAGTGAGACCAGCGCCTTAAGGGCACGTGTGTGAATTGCTTAGAAGGGTCACACCTGATACACATGAGGAGTACATGTGTGCTAACAATGCTAAAAAGTTCTACTTGATGTGATTTTAGGTTAATTTGAAATCATTTTGCAACACAAAGAACATTGCACAAGAGATAGAAAAGAGAAAAGAGTAAGAAGGAAGAGAAAGAGGTTCATATTCGGTTGATATCTGACTCGAGTTTCATTCTTTGCCAAAACTGGGTACATTATTCTAGTGTGTTTCCAAGACATATTATTATTTGATTACACTTATTCTTGTATTTTTCTATTATAGTTGTTAAATGTGCTAAGGGACCATATTTAACTAGTCATTTGCTTGGGTTATAGTAAAGGAATTTAGGAGGATATATTTATAACGAGCACTATTATTATAGTAGATTTGTTCAGAGATTGTCTTGTGATTTCTCTTGGTCGGGAAGGGTTCTTCACATTAAATATTATTGTACAACTTTGAGTGCTTAATCATGTTGTATTCCATGTGCTCAAATATTTGGTAAATCACGTTGGTCGAGAGATTCGGATTTGTTCCACTATGCCAGTTGTGTGTGCATTTTCATCGAATCCTAACACTTTCACTCATCCTAATGATACTTTTAACTAATTACAAATGCGTTCATTTTATAGTTTTCCTTTCATAGTCGAAACGATTATCCATCTTAACATCTTCACTTATGAGATACCTACCTTCTACATATTTGTTTTTAGTTGGCCATGATTCCAATCCAGCGAGTACACAATATATCATAAAAATTAGCAATGCTCTTTCCATTGGTACCTGAACTGGACTAACGGTCCTCCACAAAGAAAACAAAAACAACAAGAAAAAACTCCAAACATGGCATTGTGAAGGATATTTGCACGACAAATGTCTTCATAAGAAAAATTTTCAAGTGGATGAGTCACATTACATAAGAGTTACTAAGTGTTATTACAATAGGGTAGCATGAATTCTAAAAGCAAGTAACACTAATTAATTACTTTCACATTATATTAGCCTATGTTTATATTATGCTTACAGTTGGTCAGCAGCACTACAAATGTGAGGATAGTAATAGTCAACTAAAAAGGTATGTTGATACGTTTAGCTCTATCTAAATCACCAAACAACTTTTTACCAACCATAATCACTTTGACTCAATTAATTCTAACAAGAAACTACACATCCGCCTACACAGTGTGTGCATGTAGTAGGCTGAACATTTGTGCAGTCTTGACTAGCTTCTATGAAAATTGGAAGAAAAATTCAAGCATTTACTACAACTTTTTCTACTTTCGCACTGACTAATCCTACCCTTTCTGTAGGAAGGAGAAGTCTTGAGCCTTTCCAGACAATTGATCAAATCAGTTGCAACAATCTTTCCTGACTTCACACGGAAATATGTAACAGAAATACTAAACAGAATCTAAAATTGCATCAGCAACGCAATTTTCCATTGATAAAGTCATTGTGACAAGAAAATACTTCGTCTCAATCAAACAGAGAAGCCAATGTGACATGGATTGGCACCAATAGGAGGAGTTCAACCATGTATAATGAGCACAGAAGCAGATATGTTATGGAGTTGGCTGATAACACCATCACACCTAGAATAAATAGCTAAATTTGACAGGGGCCGTACCTTTCCTCAATTTCCTGGAACTTCGCTTTCCATATATCTTGATTTTTCACCAGATTTTCATGGATCTAGATGCAGAATATCAAGGTAAATGGACAAAAAGGAGAGAAGAAATTGATGAAATTAAGTCAAAGCCAGGCATAAGTAGTACCAGAGATTAATTAATAAAAACAATGCCCTATGGCAAAAGAAAAGAGTTTGTAAAGAATTCTCCGAGACATATTTTAAGGAACAGTAGCATAAAACACATACATCATCAAGAAATTTCTTCTCTTTAGCACAGTTATCAATTTTTGCTTGAATCTTCTGTGACTTTAGCTTCACTGCCCTCTCAATGGTTTCAGATTTTTCTCTTTCAGTCTCATCATTGACCTCTTGCAGTAAAGACTCATAATACTACAATAAAGAAAGGAAACCTCACAATCAAATGTAACTGGACTACCTAATACAGAAAGTTCAGATAAATTATAATCCAACAACAGGGGAAAAGCAGTCACAAGAAGAGCCATATCCAAATCTAAGAACCAGTTTTGAACAAATGACTACGAATGAGACAGATGGAAGACACTTACCAATCTTTGGTTCTCAAGTTGTGAGGAAAGAAGTTCATTATACTCATTTACAATCTGAATGAGAAATCATAGATTGAAGATCAGGACTCAAGCAAAAACTCGGATTAGCAGCAATTAATTGAAGCTCTTGAGAAACAACAAAGTGTCTTACCGCCCCAACCTTACTGTCTAAGACAGCCTCGCTAATTCCAGGATCTGCATTACAATCACAACTGCCACAATCATTCCCAGCATGCGGACATGGCAGGTTTAACTCAACTGGTTTTCCATCAGTTTTTGACTGAATCAAACGGTGAATGTAATTATCTCCAACATAGTCCCACACACGCTGAGTTTCAACGTCCAGGGAATAGCAGTGCTGTGTCTCTTTCCAATGCATTATAGCATGACCATCTTTGTACCTGGATTATACTTACCAGGTGAGACAACCTATACGTCATTAAATGACCCAGTTATCTTCTGCCAGAGCGAAGTAAAATAAATTATCTTCCTTTCAAAGAATAGAATCAGCAGCATTTCTAATGGAGACATGCTATTTGTCCCTCCGGTCTGCAAACCGTGCACAACTCAATTTCCATCTGGCATTTTTCTAAAAAAGGTAACATAAAAAATCATATCCTTGACCTTCATGCAATCATGCCTCATCTTCACTCCCCTATCTCTCCATTGGTTTCAGTTTCCACCTCTCACATCTTGTAAAAACACTGTTATACTCTTCTCTTACATTATTCATTTTGAAAACCTCTGAAAAACCCACTTGCGTTATTGCTTGAATTTTCCTCAACGCTTCTTGACACCATTTATGGTTTTTTTCTCTCACTTTAATCCTTACTTCCCTCTATAAAAGAAAAAGAAAACACAGCATCCAAAAGAGAAAAGGACAAGGGAGTGAACAACAAAACAGCGAGAAAATAGATTGAGGTAGTGAGGTCGCTATCGATATTGCCACAGAGACGAGAGGAGCTGGTGGAGGAGCTCCTAGCATGCTCAGGGGCAATTTTTCCAAAAGCAGAGGAGAGGAGAAAGATAAATGATGAAAATGACCACTTGTGTCATTTCCTTTTTTAAAAAATATATCTTTTATAATAGAGCCAGGAAAATAAGTTGTGGGTTCAAAAATGGAGGGACAAATAGCAACAATCTTTCTAATTTGTTTTGCCCTTCTTTTACCTATAAACGTAGGTGAAAGAAAGGGTTAAATTAATCTTGACAACCCTCCTCTAAGTAGAGTGAGCAATATGCTAGCCATATCCGGGCCAAGGTGATAAATATGATAGCCCCCTTCTAAATCAGAAGATGTACATTACATGGCTGAATCATGCTCACAAAAAGGTTTGTCCTGTGAAGAGGGGATAAATTGATTACCTTCCACAACCGACAAACCCACAAATTATACAAATCCACAGATTCTCAGAAGTCTGACAAACAAAACATATTGACTTTTCAGGCTGCTGCTGATAATATCGGCAAACCTGGAACGAAAGAGAAAGAGGATTTAAAACATAAATGCATGTTTTATAGCAGAAAACAGGATAGGGAGAGGGAAAGAGAGAAGAGGGAGTGGGACCTACATGCACTAAAACCAGACACCCCAACTCGGAACAATCTAGTACCCATTAGGGTAAAGAGAAATGTGGAAGCAAATTAAATCCCGCTAGTAACTACACGTACATCTATTGCACGTGTTTCCCAATAAATGGTGACTTTTTTACTTTAAAAAGAGCATGCAGAATACATGAAAACCCAAAGATGGGATTCTTATGATCAGGTGACCAGATGCTTAAGAGTGTGTACAAGGCATTTATTGAGTAACTTAGTGAATTTCCTGCCTAGGTTACTAGCTCTCCACCACCTTACCTATCAAAAGAATAGGTAATACAAGTCTAACAAGCAATACAGCAGCCAACCACAAACCTCAACAAGCAATGAAAATACCGCCCCCCCTCCCCAGCACAAAGTATAATAAGAGTCCTACTATGCTTTCAAGACTGCAACCCATGCACACGAAGTTATATCTATTTAAAAGCTTTTGGTGCATGATGACATTCTCCTCACACATGTAAGAAAGTGTGTCTACAGGTGCATGTATGAAAACACAAGTTTGTGTTATGCATGTCTACTGTATACTTGGAAGGGGTATTAGTATGTACATGTACTGAAACTTCAGTTATGATAATGAACTAGCACTATACCCTTGAAACCACTTACCGGACAAGATGAGTCTGTCCATTTTGAGATACAGGAGCAATGGAAAGAATGATTGCAAATTGTTGTCAGGGTACCACTAGCGTCTTGGTCTAATCTTTCTGCAGAATAAGGGCAACTGAAAAGCTCAGAAAGACAAAGCAGGCAAGATAAGATGGATCATCTAAGCATTGAATGGTTGTCTGTTACTTGCGAACCTACAATCAACTAACAGTATAAATGCCTAGCAGCATCACATAAAACAAGCATAGACCAGCAGGTAAATACCTATTGAAGCTCCGAAAATTGTTCCAGATGCACAGAGTATTGCGCATTATCTCAAACAGGAAATGGATTTGATAGCAGTCAATCAGATTATCACTAAGATGAGTATTTAATCCAAGCTGTTTGGAAGATGATCCATTATCAAGGGGGTTAACAACTCTAACAGAAAGTATAAAAAAGCGTAAAGTCATCCATTGAGCATGTTTAAGAAAAATTTCATCCTTTAGACTCTCTTTAATGTGAGAATGAAGCAAGACCAGACAGCTACTTAAAGCTCTAAGTAATGTGTGTCAGGATTACAACACGACAAAAGTAGCTCAAAGTAATCCTTTAGGATTATCACTTGAAGATTTTAAGGGTGTCGTAAGCATGTTTACAAGTGTCAAGAAAGGAAAATATTTTCTAAATTACTGATTAGATAAATGTTCAATTTTCATCTCTCAGTCTCATTGCTTTTAGGACTGAAAATTGGATCTAGCAATGACAGGAGATCATCCATATATGTTTAGCACATGAGAATTCTACATTTTTGTTCCCTTTCTTCCCATCTTTTTTTGTATCCCAATTCCATTTTATATAATGATGGTGGGATGTTAGGATAGATAGGATGAAAAAATATCTATGGCGTATTTAAAAGGGCATACATAAAGGATAAAAATGGACATGAAACTTACACGGTGGTTTTGGTTTTCGTGATAAGAATGACTTGTGAGATATGATTCTAGAGCTCCCCCCCCCTCTCCTATGACCTTGTAATGCTAAATACTTGATTTAAGAAAGAAATGGACAGGTAAACTTTGAAAAGGGCAGACATAAATCTAGTCAAATGGATTTCTTCTTAAAAGAAAATTAGATAATTTGGTAAGGATTATAAACGATTCCTGTCAAGATTCTTTTGGTAATACCATACAAGACAAGCAATAAAAGATGGAAGAGAAAGAACAGAACATCCAAGTGTCAGACTACAGCTTGGAACCTAAAGGGAGAAAATATAATCAAATTTAGAAATAGCAGTGTTAAAAGAAAAAATTAGGGCAATAGATGACAGATTATGTAAATAATGCATAGAAAATGATGATTGATTGTATTGAGGTTATAGCGAATGAAATCTCGAGGAGGTAGTGCTCATGCTATGGAATGGTAGTGGTGGGGTAAGGATATCCAAAACACATTAAGGCGACAAGACAGTGTTATAAGGCATGATAACATTGTAGGATTATCAATACTTCAAAAATGCAAAGAAATGAAAATACTAGCAAAGAAAGGAGTAGATAAAGCGAAGTATGGAGCTTCTACTGAGCTTTATGCTACATTAAGAATTGAAAAGAGTGATCGACATATACAAACTGGCTAAGGCAAGAGAAAGGACTAGGGACCTAGGTAATATTGGATGCATAAAAGATAAATATAATAGTATATTATAAAAGAAGATGATATAAAATGAAAGATGCTGGAATGATTTTAGTAACCTATTCAGAGGACATAGGAAAGAAGGCCTCGATGAGAAGGAAATGATAAAATTTCAGGTGTCCATACAGCATATTTAGAAGTTAGTGACAAAAGGAAGACAAAATTACAAAGAAGCACTTAAAATGATGAAAAAGGTAAATGGGCAAGAGCATGTGGCCTATTTATTAACGTTTGAAAATACTTAGGAGTGTGTAGGGGTGTTGTGGTCGACTGGTTTATTTAATCTGATTCTAATTTAAGAACTAAAAGAATGCCGTATCAGCGGAAAAGAACACTTTTGGTAAAAACAAGAGAGATCTGCAAGAGTATACTAATTATCATGGTATTAATCAAACATTCTGAAAATCAATTTGATTTTATGCCAAAGTTATATATCTGTTGAGAAAGTTAATGAAGAAATTTAACCAAAAAAGTGATCAATGCATGGTTTAATGGATTTAGATAGGATTTATGATAGAATGCCAATGACATCTTATGGTGGGTGTTAGAAAAGACAGTGTGTGGTAGAAAATGTATAGATATTACTAAATATGTATAGACAATGACTAGTGTTAGGGCAATTAGAGAAGCACTTCGGATTTCCCTATATGATCTGAAAGCATTTGAGTCAATACTTATTTGCCAAGTTATAGATGAAATTAGGAGGCATGTCAAAGATGAGGTGACCTGGTGGCCGGTATGTGGGAAAGATATTCGTTTCATATATCAAGCTAGAGCAGAAATGGATGCAAAGTTGAATATATGGCCAAAGGCTGTAAAATTAAGATTAGTAAAAGAAATATTGAGTACAAGAAATGTCCGTTTGGAATATGATGAGTCTAATAATCTTATGAGCCGACCCAAGATCAAGCCCGCCAATTGGAGCGCCGAGGGAGTTGAAGCCCCGCGAGATCATGTGAGGCCCAAGGCCCAAAAGACGCCACAATAGGTCCAATCAGCAACTCAGCACATAATGGGCCGGTTGAGACAGATACTGAGTAGACTTAGCAAACAACCCCATAAGCCCCAGCTAATCGTGGTGCACAGAGCCCTCCAACTCAATGGCCAATAACTTGGACAGGTAGCATACATATGCGGGACGCGCTTAACAAAACTGTCTAGGATAGCTCAGCAAATATTCTTGGAATATCGCCCAAGATTGCAAATCCTACCAGAATGGCAACGACAGCTCAACGAATCTCCTCCAAAAGCAACCGCCATAACGAAAATTCTAGAATCCCATCAACAAAGGAAGGAATAAGCCCAATCGGCCACAGTTGCCATAATTAGCCGACACAATCCTCAGGACAACTCATTAAATCTGCGTGGCCAGCTGTCACCAACCATGAGGCTTAGTGAAAGCTAAACCAACTCCAAACGCTATAAATATCCCTGCATTCCAACGGGAGGAAAAAAAAGGGGAAATCATTCTAAGCGATCAAGCTTAAAAGTAGCCAAAGTCATTTCCATCAAAGGATCTAATTGCCATAGCCCACGAGTGTCCACTTACAACCGCTCCCATTTGAGCACTTCCCTAGGGAGCCACTCCTCCCTCTAAATACCGCTTCCTGACGAGCGTAGCAACCGGAGCACCATCCTCCGACCAACACTCAATCCCCTCACCTGTGCACTTTGCATCCTTCATCTTTCTTTTCCTACAGAAAGATTTCTAACTTGAGTATCGGAAAATATACCGAAGAGCGAGTTCTGTTAATCCTCTGACCTCTTATTTGTTCATTGTGTTGAGTAGGATCCAGGTTATCAGAGACAGAAACCGGACTCGCTTCCATTTGACCCGTCGTAGAAGAACTGGTAGCTCCCTAATCCGTAAAATAACTCAGATCCGAAGATGTATCATTGGCACCATATGTGGGAACGATTGACAAATCCATCCACCACGCTCACAAAGAAAAATATGGTCAACACTAGAGCACAAACGACCGCATCGATCAGGGACATCACCACCAAAAGCAACGACCCCTTAGCAGATAGCCAAGCCAGCGAGCGGCCTGAGCTTGACATGCGCGTGCTTGCTGCCCAAATGGGAGACGTGTTCAAGATGCATCGGACGATCAATGCATGTCTAGACAAGAGGCAGTTGGGGCTTTTGCCACCGTCACACAAACTTCAGCCTCAAGGCAAAGAAACCGAAGAAAGAGGAAGCCGGCGGAGAAGACCCCGTAGCCCGACGACATTCACGCCTGAGTGACCTCAAGCAACAGGGCTTGGACAAGGTTGGAGGGCTGTCTAAGTCACGGGACATAGGACGAAAGCCCGGAGCAAAGGAATCCCCGTTGCTCCCGTGACAACCGAAGGTCCCCAGCCTAGGAGGAAGCCTCTAGCGACACTAGGCCGACAAGAACTAGCAGCCACCCAGTCTAGCGTCTCTCTCTGAATCACTCGGAGCTGAGGACCTTCCTCAATGTGAAGAGGACTACGTCCTCCCCTCGAATGGAGGAGAGAGTACAGAAAATTGAGTGGCACGTGTTCAAAGGAGGCATCAACAAACACTACGCGGATCTGAGAAGATCTCCGTTCACAATGGATATCCGGAAACAGCCTCTCCTTCTCAAGTTCAAAATGTTGACCCTGAAACCCTATGACGGGAGTTTCAATCTGATAGATCACCTGGATCACTTCCGTATTCTACTAAGTTTCCAGAGCCGAGGAGAAGCCGCTATGCGACTGTGCTTCACTCTAACACTTAAAGGGGACGCCCAAATTTGTTTTACTGCCTGTAGCCCAATTCAATCGGAGTGTTCTACGAGCCGGTAGGACAGCTTCTTATAGCAACTTGCCTCCAGATGAGGGGAGGAGAAGCAGCCTTGGCACCTTGCCTGTATCACGCAAGTGCCGAGCGAAAGTTTGAAGCATTTCCTGGCCTGATTCATCGCTAGGGCCCGACAAATAGCTAGGCTACTGACGAGGTTAAGCTGAACGCCTTCATATTGACTTTAGAGTCAGGCGATTTTTTCAAGTACCTGGTCCATCAAGACCCCAAGACCTTCCAGGAGATTGAGAACATCACCCACGCTTACATAGCCGCCGAGGAAGCCAATGAAGCGAAGCGACACCCAAACCACTTCAGCCAGGGGTCGGCAATGGAAAGAAGAGGACTGGGGACCACATCGCTCCCCAAGACCTCGAGAAGCAGCCCTAGATGGAGCCGGGCACCTGGAGGGAGTTAAGGCCCCTAAACTTGACCCCTCTGAATGATTTTCAGACCAACATCCTAATACAGATCTAGGATAAAAAATTTTTGAAGCGGCCTAAGGCGTTGAGGAACTCGGACGGAGGAGACCAGTCAAAGTTTTACCATCACCATCGATCTCCGGGTCACAACACTAAAGACTGCCGGACGCTATAGAAGGAGATCGAGGATCTGGTCTGAAAAAGACACCTTACCAGATTCATGCGAAACCCGGGGTAGGCCCCCTAGAGGGCAAGTTATGACGCACCAAAACGACCGAGGAGTCAGGTCGCAGTCGTTAATATGGTGACAATTAGGCCAGCCAAGAGCAACACCCTGGATCACCCGAAGACAGCTTCTGGCAGTAAAAAATCAAGGGTAGGAGTTAATAATGATGTTATTAATTTTAGCAATGACAATATGACACATGGAACTCTCCATTCCAACCATTTGGTTGTATAGGCACTTGTTTCAGATGGTACGGTTGACTATTAATTGAAACAAATCTTT
This sequence comes from Nepenthes gracilis, assembly GCA_033239525.1. Lineage (NCBI taxonomy): Eukaryota > Viridiplantae > Streptophyta > Magnoliopsida > Caryophyllales > Nepenthaceae > Nepenthes > Nepenthes gracilis. Next base: position 6,248,237 of record BSYO01000018.1, on the reverse strand, counting down.
ATTGATAATGAAAATTTCAGGAATTTGCTCTACCTCGATGCGTATTTCAAACTTTAACTAAAGAAGAGTCAAATGAAATCAACCGAGGGGCCTCTATACAGACCGGATAATGAGCCAGTATCAATCCAGTGGGCCGTCCAACTGGAGGTCATGTTGGGAGCTTAACCTAGGATGGCCTCCAAGATACTCATGTTCCTGGTAATAAACCTCCCATCGGTCTACAACGTCATCCTTGGACAACCCTACCTAATCTCATTCAGGGCGGTGACGTCGATCCTCCACATGAAGATGAAGTTTCCAATTTTGTGTTGCGTCGAGGAGGTCCTAGGTGACCAAGTGACCGACCGAACATGCTATATGTCTTAGGTCACTTAACTGAACCTTAATTGGCCGGTCGAGGACCTTAACTTCCGTGATGAGACCACCTTGCTACAGGCCCAGTCCGGTGAATCCACTAGCCAAGTTACCTTGGACCCTAATGAGCCCGAGAAATATGTGCAAATTGGGAATTCCTTTACGGGCCCCCCACATGACCAACTGATAACCTTCCTCTGGCAAAATTCCTACGTCTTCACCCGGATGCTCGCTAACATGCCAAAAATATCCATTGGAGTAATGGTCTACAAGTTGGGCCTCAATCCCGATTATAAACCTGTTCGGCAGAAGCATAGGAAATACTCCGTCGAAAAACTGATCACCATCTGCGAGTAAAAAAGCTGCTCGACGCAGAGTTCATCAGGGAGGTTAAATACACAGACTGACTATCCAATATGGTCCTCGTCCAAAAAAGCAACGAAAAGTAGTGGATGTTCATCAACTTTATCGACGTAAACAAGGCTTGTCCCAAGAACAGCTTCCTGTAACCAATAATCGACCTACTGGTGGACACCACGTTCGGCCACGAGTTACTAAGTTTCATGGACGTCTGCTCATGCTACAACTAGATCAGGATGAGCCCAGATAACGAGGAGCATACTTTTTTCATGACTAACCAAGGGATGTACTACTATAAGGTCATGCCCTTTGGCGTGAAGAATACCAGAGCGACCTACCAGCGACTCGTGAACAAGATGTTCGAAGCCCAGCTAGCCAAAATATGGAGGTGTATATGGATGACATGCTCATCAAAAGCAGGGACACCAACGACAATATTCGTAACCTGGGTGAGGCCTTCGGAATCTCAGGATGCACCAGATGAAGCTGAATCCGGTTAAATGTGTATTTGGCATGACCTTGGGGTAATTCTTGGGCTTTATTGTCTCACAGTGGGGAATTGAAGCAAACCCTTAGAAGATAAAAGCCATCCTCGACATGAGCCCACCTCGGATCATGAAGGAGGTCCAAAAGCTCACCTGGAGGCTCACAGCACTCTCTTGGCTCCTGGTAAAGTTCGCAGAGAAGTGCCTACCTTTCTTCAAAGCATTAAGAAAACCAAGGCGACCGCCTTCCCAGTGGACGGCCGACTGTGAAACTGCCTTCCGAGAACTAAAGGAGTATCTTTCCAACCCCCTTCTCTCAACTTCGCCCATGAAAGGCAAGGAGCTACCTCCCAACATGCCAAAACGAGCTGTCACCCCACTAGTAGTAGGAGATAGAAAGTCGTATGTACGGCTTGGAGGGAGATCATTGCAAAGAAAAAGCCCACTTGTTTCTCGAGAAGAGATGGGCAATATGCTCAATATCTTAACCTTGCAGGTTCTGACACGGCGCTAAGTTCGGTCATTGTCCTGCAGCAGTTTAACTTACAACGCCCGATATACTACGTCAGCAAGGTCCTGACAGATACTGAGACCCATTATCCGCATGCCGAGAAGAACGAGCTAGCACTTATCTACTCCGCTAGGAAGCTATGCCGATACTTCCAGGCACACAAAATCGTTGTCCTAACGGATCAATTGCTGAAGGGAATCGTACAGAATCTAACACATTCGAACGGCTGATCAAATAGGCCATTGAATTGGGCGAGTCTGATGTGGAGTTCTGATTGTGGCCGGCCATGAAGGGTCAGGCCCTTGCGGACTTCATTGTTGAAACGACAACCCCAATTCGAATGCCTTCAAACTCTCCGAAGACACCAACCAGCAAGAAACTCCAGCCTGGACTCCACATGTCGACGGATCATCAATGCAAGTGGGCAATAGAGCTAGCGTGGTCTTGAGGACTTTGGACTTGTCAGAGATGAGGTACTTGATGACCTTGGGATTCCTGACTACTAACGTCGCCAAATACAAGGTGCTGCTCACTGGGCTCCGATTGGCAAAGGATTGCTTGGCCAAAAACCTATTGGTCTTTAGTGACTCGGAATTGATCATCAACCAAGTCCGCAGGAACTTTGAGGTGTCGAATCCTTTGCTCACAAGGTATCTCGCTAGAGAAAGGGGCCTGATCCAATCGTTCAACAAGGTTGAAGTAATCCTCGTCGCAAAGGAAGAAAACTTGAAGGCGACCTGACTGACGAAGGCGGCGGCAACAAGGAACCCAGAGCAGTATGCTAGGAACATGTGGGAGGTCCTTACTGCTTCGAACATAGACGATCCCGAGCGCGAAGTACTACATATTGTTGACTACGAGAACTGGATGACCCCTACAAAAAGTACCTAACTGACAGCCTCATGCCGGAAAATCCAGAGGACACCAAGCGTATAAAGAAGACAGTTGGCTGGTACACTATTATGGACGGGAGATTGTACCGCTGCGAATACTTTACTCCTACAAGCGGTGTCTCACACGAGAAGAGGCTGACTACGCACTAGGTGAGGTGCACCTCAAAATTTGTGGGTCACACATCGAGGGCAAAAATCTTGCATTCAAAATCATGCAGCAGGGCTTCATTGGCCCATAATGAAACGTGACACCCTAGAGTTCGTAAAGAGATGTGAGAATTGCTCGGTCCATGGCAACGTCCTTCACCAGCTGCCCACGAAGCTGTAAGCCTTGCAAGCGCCGTAGCCATTCGCGCAATGGGGGCTTGACATACTTGGCCCATTCCCCAGTAGGTCTTGCCAAAGGAAATTTGTGATAGTCGGTATCAACTATTTCATAAAGTGGGTCGAAACCTCCCCACTGGCTCAGATCATTGAGCAAAATGCGATGTAGTTCGTTGGGCAGAGCATCGTTTGCAGATTCGGGATTCTCGACGTCATAGTGACCGATAATGGAACCCAATTCACCGACAAACGGTTCACCAAGTACTACACGAGTTTGCGGATAAGGTTGGTTCACACTTCTATCTCTTACCCTCAAGTCACTAGGCAAGTGGAATTGACAAACCGCATGCTGCTACATGGGCTGAGGACGAAGATAGAAGATGCCAGAGGCTCCTAGGTAGATGAATTGCCATCCGTGCTGTGGTCATACAAGACAACATCAAGGGAGCTGACCCACAAAGCACCCCACAGCTTATACTACGGGACTAAAGTAGTCATCCCGGTAGAAGTAGGGCTGCCTAGTCGCCGAGTTGAATGCTTTAACCCGCTCAGCAAATCCCAAAGGCCCAGAGAACACCTTGACTTACTCAAACAGGCTCGACATGTGGCACGCCTACGAACGGCAACTTGCTAGCAACGAATCACATAATACTACAACAAAAAAGTAAAGGTACGCCAATTCAAGGTGGGGGACTTAATCTTACAAAATATAGAGGCAACGGGTAAGAATGCCAACAGGAACAAACTCTCTGTAAACTGGGAGGGACTGTTCCTCGTTTCAGCGATCCTCTGGAACGGTGCGTACAAATTACGCTCCAAGACGGAAAATTAGTCCCAAAGACATGGAACGCCTCCCACCTCAAAGAGTATTAACAGTAAGTCCACCAAACCCAAATAAGGTTAGCATGCATCACTCGGAATTCTTATACGATGTATCACGTTTCAATTAATAAAATGGTTGTTTATTTGTTCTTAATTATTCATGTGAGTGTTTGCTTGTCGTTTTATAAAATCGAATGACCTAGTCTACCCCTAAGTCGGGTGAACGAACACGACCTATGAAAGGTCAAAGAACCACGGTCTCATCTACCGAGCAGCCCATGTGTGGTCGGATACCGAACCTTGATCCCACAACTAAGTGGTCCACATGTGGTTGAATACCAAACCTTAGGGGGCTTCTTCAAGCATGCGTGTGACAACACCCTCCTAAGGGGACGTGCACCATCAGTTATCCATGGTCGATGGACTAAGGTCAAATGCACGAAATCTACGACGTCATCTAATGATGTCAACCACCAAGATTGAGCGCAGACAATAGCCTACAACTATGCCAGAGCCCGGCAGCTGTGGCCATGAATCCCAATCGACCCTAGTGAGGCTCACCGATAGGCGTGCGGTAACGTCCCACTCAAGGGAAAGAGCATCACCCCGCTGGATCAGAGTGCTATGATATCCCCTCGAGGGAATTAGCATAGTTGGGCTAACGTGTCCGAAATAAGCCCAACAACAATGACAATACCGCTTAGCTGGAAGGCAAACTCGACATGAGCATCAACAACAATAACCACAATCGTCTAACTGATTTCATTACAAAAATAAAGGTGTACAATGTGGGGCGTTTGCCTTAGGAGATACAAAAAGCCGCCTACACCTATTGTTCGGGTGGAAGATCGTCTTGAGGCTAAGGGCCCCCTAGTGAACGGGATGAAGGCCCCACATTGTCTCCGAAAGAGATAAGCAGCTCGGATCAAAGTTGAGCACTGGCGTTCCTCGGATGAAAAGGGGAGACAAGAAAGCCCAAGACCACCAGGGACACTATCTGTCTACAGAGGCAGATACTTGCTAAACACCTGCCATCCATAGCCAAGCTAACCTCATCCGAACTGAATCGCACCCTGAGCTTGCCTTCGAGCCAAAGATTCCCCTCATGGAGACAAGCATGACGCTGCTCGACCCCGTGAAGCTCATCCTTGAGGAAGGCATTCCACGATCAAGGTAGGCAGCCCACTCATCACTTCGCCACACCCAGTCCTCCAACTTTGAGTAACGCCAAATTGACGTACGACTGGGACAGGCAGCTGATAATGGCAATGCACTGGTAGAGCCTCTCTTGAACCTGCAAACAAAGAACCCGTTAGCCAAGTAACGACACAAGCCGGAAGGGGAAACAAGGAGCTTCGCAGTTAATACCTCGACGAAGGATGGCAATCAACGCCCCTAGGACATCATATGCCAAGGGCTCGGAGCCAGACACCTCTGCGGCCTCGTGGACCTCAACGCCTAGCGCCCAAGCCGCCTCCCGGATCTCAGGCACTTAGGGCTCAAAGCGAGGCCTTTCATCCACCTCTGCAGATTCAATGGCCTCGTTCGCCTCTTGGACCTTAGGTGGCAAGGGCTCAGAATGGGGCACCTCAACCACCTTCAACGTCTCAACTGTCGCTTTAGTTCTCGTTGCCTCGCGATCTTCATCAGCCTCCCCTGCTTGGACTTCGGCTATCCATTCGTTTCAAGAAGCCTCCTCAACAAAATAAGCGGGGAGACCGAGCATGAATTCCTCACACAGGGAGACAAGGTCAGCAAGGACCCTATACTGGGCAAAGGACGACGCGAGGATAGACACACCCTGCGTATCGACTCCTGGGCCACCCTTGGCCAGAGCAAGAAGCACAGAAGACTCTTCAGCCTCAGCAAACCCGATAGCCCCAGAAGCTTGGAGAGATGGAGGTGGGATAGGGGCTGTCCCCCTCGAAGACTCACCAACACTCCGTCTAAACTCCGCTAGGGCTGACTGCCGTTTGAGGAGGAGGAACTAGACGATGCTACCTGCCGTTCGGTTGCCTTCTCAGGAGAGTCCTGGACTTATAATGTCCCAAGTTTCCTCTTAGGAGTGGCAGGCGACGCTAGGGCTGCACCAGCACCCTTCGAGTGGGATTCCCACTTAACCTGTGCAAATGCCTCCGTGGACAAGCAATGACTCTTTTCACGGAAAGTGTCTGTGTGCACTAGAACAAGGTCCGTCAGCAACTTCACCAAGTCCTCCTAATCTTCCACTTCAACAACAGAAGAAGTTCGCACCTTGCCCCACTTATTGGAAGGGGCCCCCTCATCAGGAAATCCAGGTAAAAATACCGATCTTTCCATCTCTTTGTTGACTCGAGATTCCTCCCACGTAGTAGGAACTCCAAGCAAGGGGAAAATGGAATCCAATCCGCACTCTTATTAAATCGGAAAATCACCTTCACTGCCCTAGTGCTCAACTTGTGATCATGGTGGCGGGCAAAGATGCATAGGGTGACAAGGTACCGAATAGTATTAGGCTGAAGCCGCACAACCGAAATGTCTAAGGCTGCCAGAATCTCATACAACTTCGGAGCAATCAGGAAGAGAGGGCCTCCCTTCAGATAGGCCTCATAAACAATGATGGACTCCTGCTGTGGGGCACGTGCTTCGCTATCTTCACCCAGTAGTGCATACACCATGGCCCTCGGGATCTTATACTAAGTGAACAGGAACTCAACATCACGGGAGGTGAGAACAGACAGGACAGCATCAAAAACCACGGAAGCCATCAAAAACCTAAAAGGAAAGCCTAGTGCGAAGGGATTTGAATCGAGAAGGAAGAATGCGGGAAATGATGAAGATTTGAAGTTTAAATAAACCAGCACCCTAGAACGAAATGGCATCATGCGGGGAAAATCGAAGAGGTGGGCCCCATGATGGTAGCGACACGAGCCCGCACTGTGAGGCACCATGGCACGTCAATTGCCCAGCGTCAATAATGATGGTTTGACGCTACACCTCCCTTTGCAAACGGCTGACTCCTGTCAGATTTGGGTTGTCAAATCAACAAGGGGGAGGTTCCAAGGCCATGGCGCTCCATTTCACAAAGGGGCAAAACTGGTGGCGTGCAACCCTGGTGGGCCCAAGGTCAACTCGACCGGAACACATCCCAACCTAATGTTCGGGATGGAGCGCCGTGAGTCATGATCACTAGAAGACCGGACCACTGGCAGCCCAAGCGATCTATTTGATGGTCATCAAGCAACCAAAAGCAACGTTTGAGTGCTTCAACCACACACATCACGCAACAATGTTCAAAGCAGTCTAGATGTTTCATTGAAATTTCAGGACATACATCTAAAGGCATCAAACGGCCTTGAGAGATACAAAATGCAATCTGTGCTTACTGTCTAACCAAATGACTATCCTATGATTGGTGGCCCCCCCGAAGGGCCTACCAACTGACTATCCTATGATTGGGGGCCCCCCGGAGGGCATGGCACTGGCCCTCTATCCTCTCCCACCAAGAAGCCAATTAGGTCCGAGCGGCGAGAAGCTCCAGCATTCCTTGAGTCAACAAAGCCGGTAGGAAAGCCTGGGGCCACCAAGAAGACTATCCTTCTACAGAAGCAAATGCCTTCCTAGAACCACTCGTTCACCATCGAGGCCACCGCATTGGAGCAGAACCTGGACCTAAGCTCGTCCTCAAGTGATGCGATCCCATCCAGAGCCCTTGCATGGGCCTCTGAGAGCTCTCGCAATCTTGCCTTAGACTCGGATAGAGCCCGGTCAAGATAATTGGCCTGCGCTTGACTCTACGATGCCTCATCGACAATAACATTAGCCCGGTGCTCCTCTTCAATAGTTCATTCAGCGCAGACCTGCCACAAGTAAGCAACCTCGAACTCTCGCAGTCGCACAAGCTCCACCACGTGGGGCACCCTCTGTGGCTGTCAAAACGAAAAAGTGGTCAGGCAGGGGCAATAGTAAAAGAGCATAACCTCAAAGCACAGAAATTTGTAACACACTACCTCGCCGTAAAGCAGACGGACCAGATGAGAGGATCTAGCAGACTCAAGGCCAAGGGGTGCCCTTGAAAGCCCCAAGGGCCCATGAAATGAGGCATCTGAATGGCGGCCCCCTTAGCGGCTGCCACGCTTGCCAAATCATCTTCTCTGATTTCCACTGTCGTCTGCTCATCGTGGCTTCCCCCCTTGGTCGAGGATTCGGTGTTAGTGAAAGACGACGCTTCCAGTGACCAAGCAAGCAAGGCAGGGATGTCAACGACACCTTGAGCAATTTGAGGAGCAGAATGAGCCAGAAGGAAAGATGGCAAATCTTGGGGCGAGATACTTGCAAAGCCAAAGAATGCCGAAATGGTTGGGGTTCAACACATAAATAGCTAACAGCATGGCCTGGGAAGTGCCATGTCTTTTTGTTGGCACCATTATGACATGTGACATGGCGCTTCCCATTGCAAGTGATGCGCTCTGATGCTACGATTAATGCAACAACAGCGCAGCTCAGCTAATGATGACTTGGTGCATCACTCCCCAGGATTGTGAACTGACGGCACATGGCGATGATAGACTTGAGTGTTAGGGCAAGCCATCGCGAGTCGAACCGCCATAAGACCGACTTGTCTACATGGCCCAATTGCCAGGTTGGCAACGCCCAAGCGGCCGAAGGCAATATCTGAATGCTTCAATCATTTACATCATGCAAGAATATTGGAGCCATGAAACATGAGAATAGGCAATACTCAATAGTTCCGTTCATTAATTCCTTTTATAAAATATAAGCCCCCGATAGTAGGCATACAACATCATAAGAGAATAAAATACATTGAGCAACAACCCGGCGGCATTTGCCCAAACGGCTTCCGAGAAGACAGCCATGATGGGAAAGCAAAATGCAGCCGCTATCCTCCCAAAGACCGACCTCCTTGCTGTCCACCCCCTTAGGAGAATGTAGCACAACAGGGAAGGCATACAAAGGCCCTCCCCGGCAAAAGCGAGAGATCATTCACGCGTTATCACCCGAGAGGCAACCACCAAAGACTTTCCACCAACACAGACCATAGCCGCACATGCTAGAGTCTACACCAGACCCAGCGCGGTGACAACAGCCCGGACTCGGTGGACTCAGGAAGCTCCTCCTCCAACAAGCGCCAATGGTCCAACGCGGGCCACAGATGGAGTGGTCGTCCCCCCCAATGGGAGAAGGGGCAGCCTTCTCCCCTCCGAGGGCTGAACCACCACTCCCTTGAGCTGCCCCGACGACGACCATGCAGCAACAACTAGGAGAAGATAACAACAACCTCATGCTCGGGCCACCCTTGTTACGTCAAGAGAATAGCCCAAGTAGGGAAATCAAGGCAAACTTCAAGTGCATTTTCGAATCTCTTAGAACTTCCGATCCCAGCCAATGGCAGTGTAGGCTCCATGCCCGCTTCGATCTCTCGCATCACTTGGCTGATGGGAGAATGGTTCATGAAACAAAGCATAGGAAGCCCCCCAATTTATAGCCAAGGAAGGTTAGCGTGCCATTATTACAGGAGATTGCGTCTACCAATGCCATCCGCAAAGAATCAGCAAGTTCAACAGACTATCCCCAAATCTCACCAAAACGGCAATGATAGCTCAGCGAATCTCCTCCAAAGGCAACCACCATAACAGAAACTTCTAGAATCCCATCGAGGAATGAAGAAATTCGCCCAGCTGACCACAATTGCCATAAAAAGCCCCCACAATCCTCAGCACAGCACATCGAATCTGCGTGAACATGTATCATCAGCCGTGAGGCCTAGTGAAGGCTAAACCGACTCCAAACACTATAAATACCCCTACATCCCAACGGGAGATAAAAAAAAAAGAAGAGAAAATAACTCTAAGCGATCGAGCCTAAAAGCAACCAAAGTCATCTCCGTCAAAGGATCTCATTGCCATAGCCCTCCGGCATCCACTCACTCTAAGAATCCCAAAAACAGCTTCCCTCCAAGCACTTCCCTAGTGAGCCACTCCCTATCGAATGTAGCCCTCCGAATAACGCTTCTCGATGAGTGTAACAACCGGAGTACCGTCCTTCAACCAACACTCAATCCCCTCATCAGTGCACTAGTGCACTTTGCATCCTTCATCTTTCTTTTTCTACAAAAAGATTTCAAACTTGAGCGTCAGAGAATATATCCGAGAGCGAATCTTGCCAATCCTCCAACCTCTTATTTGCTCGTTGTGTTACGCAGGATTCAGGTTATTAGATATGAAGACCGAACCCGCTTCCGTTCGACCCACCGTGGAAGAGCAGGAGGCTCTCTAATCCATTCAGCAACATGTATCCGAGGACGCATTAGAATCTCTAACTGAATAATAAGAAAGTCTAATGACTGATCAATAGATTCATAACAGCAGCAGATTTCTTTGCACTGGATCTATAATTCCATAAAATGAAGAGATCAAAAACAATTGATGCATATTAAAATAAGTTGTTTAAAGTAGATAAGCATTGCAAGTTATCAGAAGATACAACTAAAATTAAGGAAATTTTTACATGACTGCTATTAAACACACCATGCAGCAAGCAAAATTTTTCTTCTTTAATTTCCTTTTCTTCTTCCCTAGTGAAAGTCTGGAGAAGAGAATGGTAGGGAAAAAATCAGAAAAATGAAAGATGGATAGTATTCCAATTCAAGAAGAAAGGAAGTCTCCAACGAGTAAATTCCACTCAAACTTGGTAATTCATTTCACATCCATTGTCCATTATAACCCATTATTTATAAACAATTAGGAATATATTCCCAATTATGATAATGATACTCTATTAACTGAAACAGGTAAATAACACAAAAAGGAAAAGGAAGCAGTTGGAATCTCCCGTTGTTGCACCAGCTTGCTGAGATGTTTATGTAATACTGCTCCTCACATGACCGGCACATGCCTTCAAAGGAAAACAATTTTTAATTGTTGGGACAAAAAATGAAGCAGCTGATTCAGTAGCTGTGTCATTATGTTAATAAGAAATGGCTTGAGGGTATGTTAACAAATTCGTCCACTACCAAAAAAAGGCTTCATAAATTCAGGGATTTGAGAGTGAAACAGAAAGCAAGAAGACTCGCCCATCTTCCAAAGAAAGATGCAGCTGTGTTGAAGAGACAATTGCCTTGCTAAGTTCACTGGAAGCTATGCTCCTCACGTGATGACAAAACTTGACCAGATGAGCGGTCATCCACTTACACGAATCCACCACTTTCCCATCTGATAGTGGAGATCACCCCAAGTATGCAGCTCTGATAAATCTCACTGAGCCCTCATAATCTTTCGGTTTTCTTGGTTAACTCCAGACTTCAATTCTTTTCTCTTCGGCGTCACTTTGTTTTCTTCCTTGGGCTTCCCTTTTGGTCTACCTTATGTAAAACTTTTATTATTTTTTTCTTTTCTTTTTGCTTTTGCTGCTCACAAAGTTATTACCGTTAGAGAACCTTGCACTCAAGGTGAGGATGCCTTGGCCTAACAGAATACAACAGTTCCCAAGTATGGTTTTCCTCCATGGTTCCTGTCCATTTTGCAAGTAACTCTTCAACTTTCCTTTTCCCAAACTTCCATATTCTCCTTCCTGCCAACTTTTTCCTGTTCCGGCAATACCTCATCTTCTATACCCCTTTGTTTAAATGGTTGTAGCAATTCTTATACTGCCACATTCTAAAACCAAATTTCTTATTTTATGTATACAAGTATATATAAATATAAATGTAAGTATAAATATATATAATAACCGAAGCTTTCCAAAGATTCTGCGTAATCCCATGCCCGGTAAGACATGAATGAACCAAACCCGAAACAGTTCTTTGAATCCTTACATGAAGCATGGTTCCTCCAGTTCTACTACCCCCACAACAAAGAGTCAAGGGTTGAAACATTTATGCCTTGGGTTCCACTTTTTATTGCAAGTGTAACACCAACCTTGATCTCTCCTTTTCTTCATCTATGTGAGAGTGACCAGGTGGATAGCCATTCTCCAATTTGGTAGTGATTCTATTCAAACCTATTGCCCGGGAAGAAGAATGATGACAACAAGACCCCTTGTAGAGAAATTCTAACCCCTATTGGCCCTTTTCCAACTCACAACAAACTCCTCTTGGATCACAGCCATTCTGAAGGCTTGGTGTAGACTCATCGGGTTTAGGAGTTTAACTGGGTAATAGATTTGATCCTTCAACTCTCCCAAGAAACAACTTAAATTAGCTTGAGTAGGAACATCTGCCAATCGGTTAGTGTTTGATTCCAACTATGCCTTGCACTACGCCACATTTCCAAATTGTCTAAACTTCTGCAACAATTCCATAAGATCGCCATAGGCCATGCTACTGAATCAGGTAAGTAATGCCTGGGAAAAGGTTTCCCATTCCACAAACTCTCTAGACTCTTTAGCTCCTTGGAACCATATCAGGGAGTCCCCCTCCATATAAAAGGAAGCTAATAACAACTTTTGATTATCAAGGGTTTGGTGAAGTTGAAAAAACTGCTTAGATTTGTAAATCCATCCATTTGGGCTACCTCCCTCAAATTGTGGGAAATCAATTTTTACACTCCAGTGAACATTGATCCTAAGCTGCTCTTCTTGCTCCCTGTGCTAAGGGTTTTAAACTGGGGGTAGAGTGGCTAATGGTGTTGCTGGAAGCCAATGATATGAATTTAATATATGCCACATTGTTCTCTTAAACCTGTAATGCTTAGCTCAAGCTACTCCATTCACTAGTTGTTGTTTTGCTTGAAATTGCTGAGTCGTTGATTTCCAACCGCTACTGATTCAATTAATCGGTTCATTCAAGTCCCTTTACCATTCTGTCTCTTACACCAATTTGTAAGCAAAACTTTTCTTCTTTAATTTCCTTCTCTTCTTCCCTGGTGAAAGTCTAGAAAATAGAATGGCAAGGAAAAAATTAGAGAAATGAAAGATGGATAGCATTACCAATACGAGAAGGGGGGAGGCTTCTGAGAGTAAATTTTACTCAATTTGCTAATTCATTTCATATCCATTGTCTATTACACCCCATTGTTTATAACCAATTAGGAATATCTTCCCAATTATGCTAATGATACTCTATTAACTGAAACGGGTAGATAATGCAAAAACTTTAAAAAAAAAGGGAAGCAGTTGGAATCTAAAGTTGTTGCACCACCTTGCTCAGATGGATTAGCTGGACCTCACATGACCAGCACACGTCTTCACAAATTGCCTTGCTGAGTTCATTGGAAGCCATGCTCCTTCTCACATGACGACAAAGCTTTACCAGATGAGTTGTCATCCACTTACCCTGATCCACCACTTGCCCATCTGACTGCGGAGATCACCCCAAGTGTGCGGCCAGGATGAATCACTCTGAACCCTTGTAATCTTCCAGTTTTCTTGTGTAACTCCAGACTTCAGTTCTTTCCTCTTCGGCATTGCTTTGTTTTCTTCCTAGAGTTTCCCTTCTAGTCACCGTTATGCAAAGCATTTATGATTTTTTTTTCTTTTTGTTTATGCTGCTCACACGTGCTTTATGGATAAAAGTGTTTGATAATTTGAAAACATATAAAAAAAACGAGTGTTGCAGAAATGAAAATTAAAATGGATGACTATAGTCACTCTAAAAGATAAGCAATGAAAATAACTACAGCCAATTAGAAATCATACCTAGAAGAAAAGATGAGGAAAGAATGATTTGGACAGTCTGAATACTTAAAGTGTAAGCCTGACGAAGTATCAGGTAAGGTAATTTGATTGAGTTTCGAGGCAAGAAAAAATAGATAGACATAAAAAACCTTAAAGTGAGGAAATAGAGGCTGATATCAAATTGTGTCAACTCTTTAAGGATATTGCAAAATTACACAGATGCATAGAGCCGACTAAATAGGGAGGAAATAAGGATTCATTATTGTTATCATTGATGATGACTTTATTTTTCTACTAATACTACAACGAATCTCTCCTTTTTTAATACAAGGTAAATAGAGTATTTTTCCCCTGGCTAGACAAAGAACTTAATAAAAGAAGCAGGCACTTCCCTATTAACATTTTGCAAGGGAAGCACAAAATTTACTAAATTAGACAATCCAAAATACAAGGGGATACCAGAAAGAGAATCATCAATGGACCAATGCCAAGAACTAAGAGCATTGACACAAATACACATATAACATGACACCAGCACTTTAATATCTAGGATATTTCAATAAATTGTTGTTAGAGTTAATTTTATAAAATTCATGTTCTGTTACTTGCAATAAATTACAATAATATATTATAGATATTTTCTGCGTTATTTATGATTACGTGGACTTAGAAATATTAATTAGTTATGGCCGATTCTTTAAAGAGAGATTAACCATATGCAATTAATGAAATGAGTGAAAATTCTAGTGGTATTGGTGGCCAGCTCAAGGATGGCATTATGGTCACTTTTGGGGTAAATTTTACAAAGTGTGAGAATCCTAATATGGTAATAGTTGGGCCGTGTAACTAAAGGGAAATTTAGTCACATTTAATGCTAAAAATTGATTTGACAGGAGGCCTAAATTGCTTTTAAGGGGCCTGGATGATTAAGGATAATAAAAGTGATAGAACTGATCAAGGACAAAATGGTAAAATCATAATTCTTCTAATAATGTAATTGGTGAGTTGATTTGGTAGATTAAAATCATTAAACAAGTGAAAAAAGAAACCCTAATGTCTAACCTATTGGCAGGCTACTTAGAGGAGAAGCCTTTGAATGCCTTAGTTAATTGGATGACAACATGGGACTCCTAAGTACTAAATTTGGTGATTAAGAGGTAAGTTACAAAAATGAGGGGCTTGGCCAGCAAGGTGTAGCGTGTAAAGGCTAAGTGTGGCCAGCTTGATTAAGCTTAGATTGGTTTAGAGGTGCATTGAGAATAAGGAAGCATAGGATACCTTGTATTTATTTGTGGAAATAAGTGAGGTTAATTGTAATATTAAGATGGTGGAATAAAGGAAAGATGGTTACAAATTGAAGGGAGGTCAAGTAGGGGAAGGGTTGGATGAATGTGACTTCATTTTTATGTCTAATTTAATTGAGGTGGATTACTAATATCTTTGGGGGTTAAGGCGTGTAGCTACTACTCTTTGTTGTTAGGTTAATTAAGGAGAACAGAAGAAAGCACATGGTGGCCAAGTATAGCAAGAAGGAAAGAGAAGAAAGTCATCCAAATTTCCAAGTAAATCAATTCCTTCTTTAAAGATCAAAATCCATCCATGGTTTATAAGAATTATAAAAAATATCTTTTCTTCACATGATATTAGAGAAGAATAATTCTTAATGGTACGGCCATATGGTATAAGAAATGATGAATTGAGTATACATGATTAATGATGATCATAGTACAAAATATGTAGATCTTGTATATTTGTAAAGAGATCATGAATTTCTTAAGCGTAGAATTTATTAAACTCATGAAGCATGTATACCACTTCAAAGCATGAATAGATCTATGTGTTGTCTCACCTTTGTTGGTAATTAGAATTACATTTTTAAGTTATATGATGAAATTATGAAAATAATAGTTAGTATGCCAAATCAAATTACTGTAAAATCAAATTGTGGATTCATGGTTTCTAAATTTTGACTTTAAAAGCATATAAAATATCGTGTTTAGAGAAGAAAATATAATGAAGGACGAATTTCCAAAATGCCTTAGCCATGTACTGAGTTGAGGGTTAAACAAAATCTCAAAAACGTAGAGATTATTTTGTAAATCTGTTTTATCATATGATTAATAGTATAAATGCATGTATTTTAAGTACCTAATGTACCCCTAGCCTTGGGTAATATAAAGGGATAAAATGGGAATTTATGTAATTCTCATATCGTATAAGATTTGTACAATATGTTTAATTGTTGGAACTTTTATGTTTATGATTGTACAACTTATCCCTAGACCTATGAAAATAGATGTATTGGGCTCGGTCATAGGGCTGCCAGAGTCGTTATGATAGGAATTATGAGATTTGAAAAATAATTGAGCACAATAAATGCTAGTAATTAATTTGAGGTTTAAGTAGTTATTAGTCCTTGTAAATGTGATAAACTACACTTTTAAGGACACACCAAGTCTGTGTACTGCTGGCTGAGTGGATTATGGGGATCCTAGGTGAGTTATGGTGTTATTTTATACAATAAACACTAAAAATTAAGTGACAACTTAAGTGGTGTTCAATGGTAATCACAAGAGGGTGTAACATGAATACTTAAGACTAAATATTCTAGATTTAAGCTAGCCATGTGGTTAACTAAGGCTTTCATGGAATTAGTGATGTTATTTCGTGCATTAAATAAAATGAGACACCAATTAATTAAGTGTGAATTAATCTTAATGGAAATATTATGGTGTGACCTAAAAAACTAGGTTGACTATGACTTAGAATAAGCTAGCAAAGAGTGGGAAGGGTGATAATTTAGTATTTGAAACATTAAATTATACATCTAGGATGTGATTTTAAGAATTATATTAATTGGGTCAAATAGAGTAGCTAGAGGGACAAATCGTAATTTTGGCACTAAAGGTGAGAAATGGCCGAGTAGATTAAGACTAAACTCCTCATTATACTTGTCCTTCCATGATCATTTACCTGTTTATCCACACTTAATTTGATTATCGTTATTATTTTATATCTTATAGATAAGTAATGGAGATTATATGAAGATATAACGGTTTGGGTGAATATGGAACCCAATGAACTTTAGTGTAATCAATACTTTTTTAGTACCGATTCCATATCCAATAGTTAAGATCTATTGATATTGTGAAGAGATTCTTATAACTGTGTAACTATCATAGATGATATCAATGATACCAGCGAGGGACATTTGACTTGGACATGTGTGATGCCACAAATACTAGGGATTCTTCGGGCCACTAAATTGTGGGGAAAAGGTACCTAAGAATAGAGGTGGTTGCAATGTCAAATGACAAACGTCGAGACCTCATGCACTCACCCAACTAATGGGGCATAAATATGTAAGTCTCTAGTTCACAGTGGCAAAGTAAGATCTGATGAGAGTTTATAAACATTTTGATGTCGTTGTGAGTTGCGATGAGACCTCTTTTGCATCGAAATTCAAAGGAATCCACGTCATTGATGATTTCTGTTCGTTAGAATTCAATTGATAAGTGATCCATCAGGATCAAGTTACTCTCATTTCATATTGAGATTTAAGTTTGAGATGTTTATCTCGGAAACTGATATTATGATTTCTCATCATCATATTACATTATTGTAGCTTGTTTGGAGTTTTCGAGTTTATTGATATGGCCACTTTATTATTTAGATGTGATTTACCTGCTAAGCATTTTACTCATTATACTTGTTTTCTTTCATCTTAGACTAGTGCATGTACTTTATGGATTCGCTTAGTAGGAGTCCTAGCAAAGTATAGTGGAGGTCGAGGACTTCGGAGGAGTATATTACACTCAATTTTTATTTTACGAATTTATTTATGGGACAAAGGCTGTTTATTTTCAATGCCCTTTTTGGCTAAGTTTAAATTTATGATGTAAAAGGACATCAATGGTTTACCTCTGATATTTGAAGGAGGTTTATCAATGTTGGTTTAATGTTATTGCGATGTTGAACAAAAGGTTGTTTTATTGGGAGTCAACATTGCAATCCAAGCGGTCTGTGGTTATTATATTGGGAATCAGGCTGAGTCATGGCAAACATATTGATGCATTACTTTTCTAGAATAATTAGGAGAGAACACATTGAGGACTCATTTATTAAAAATTAATAGTTTTCACATGTATGATAGTACAATGATCAACCACAGTACTTTACTATTCATAACAAAAAGAAAAAGTAAAAAAAAAATTTAAAGAAACAATCAACCAAATCAATTATAATTTAAAAGACTAGGACCACCTTAATCAACTATCGTTTAGACTCATTGATATTACAAAAGCAAAACATATACAAATATATAAGATACATAAAAGATACTCTTTTCTAGATATCATAAAGATTAATCGATTTTCTAATGAGATGATTATAACCGATAAAAATGACATGCATGGAACAAAAAGTAATACCAATGTACGTTTTGGTGATGAAAAGAAACCTCGAAAACCCACCATTAGTAAAGCACTCCAAGCTTCTCTAACTGGTAAAAGCAAAATAATATGAAAGTTAACTTATAACCCGAGTGATACAGATGTAAATAGTAATCGACTTACTTTCGACTCACGACCCCTGCCAAGGAATTCATCGGATTTTCTCACAGCAGTGGAATCGGACAACTTCTAGTCTTTTCACTAATCATGCTTCACCCATTAGTGAATCTCTAAACACTAATGGAATTCAATGTACACGCTACTAATGGAACTACAGATACCCGCAAACTGAAACAAATGTTTATGAATGGTGATGAGAAAACATTAGCAATTAATTCTCAAAAGAAATGGAAAGGTTTTCCCCTTGGAAGGATCTCTTCTTCCTCAACAATAATTTCGCAAAGCTTTATCATTCAATTGGTGGCGGTTAGGGTTAGAAGAAAGAAATATATCTAGTGCGGGCTAAAAGTAGGGCAAGAAAACACATCTAGGCAAAAACTGGGAAATGGTGCACGTGCAATGAATATTGGGCTAAAAGTAGCGTATGCGTGCCCCTCACGGGCATATCAAGCATGGAGATACTTGATAATTTACACTCACATGTGAAATAGGCACACTTTAGGCCTGGGAATATTGGATGAAATGTGATTATGCGAGGAATAGGTATGCATTCGGCGTGAGTCCTTATATATGTGTTCCTCAAATGTCCTTCAGACATGAATCAGGCAACCCGGTTTTCAATTACGAAATATGCGAATAAAAGATATTCCTAGCATAATTCAACAAAGAGATCTAGGACATAAAATAAGGGTTAAAACCCCTTTTCATCTAAAGAAAATAAGTTAAATATAGCAAAAACAAGCAAACGAGAAAATTTATTCCAACGACGACTTTAAATAACAATATTAGTATTCAAATTCAATAATAAAATTAGGATATAAATAGCATAGCAACAATTCAATGTCCATGGAACTAGGGCATAAACAAAATCTTACAACAAAATAGACAAAGGGAACATATAGAGAGCTAGGTAAGTACCAAATCTCTATCACTAGCCTCCTCGCGAGCTCCCCTCACTATCAGTCTTGTTCCCTACATTTCTCTCTCTATCTCTCTTTGATTGATTGTGAAAGAGAACTAGTGGTTTTCTCCAATTAAATCTTATATTTTGGAATTTTTCACAAATTACAAAGTGGCCTTAGCTTCGTCACCTTCTAGCCTGCTTTGTCTTTAAAGATAAGGAAAGAAAAAACCTCCTCAATACTTATTTGAATTTTGTCAAATGTCCCCTTTTTTTTGAAAAATTACAATATTAGCCTAAATGTGTCCGAAGTATGAACTTAACATGTCCTTAGTGAATCCATACTAAAAACATAAAATATTCTGACATGCATTCCAAACATGGGTAGAATATTCTAACACGAGTCCGAAAGTGTCTGACATGTGTTGAATAGTCCTCAAAATGCATTGAAGAGTGTCCAAGGAGTCCTCAACACAAGTCGAAGAGTTTTGATGTTCAATAGTTTACGGATACTGAGGCACCACCCGAAAGAGGTATCTTTGCTTCTCAGCTAAGAAGAAAAACAAGTGGAGACTTAGAACATACTGTCCAATATGACAAAAGGATCAATAATTAAAATTGCTAAAAAATTTGGATTCTTGAATCTTAATGTAGGTGATAGATACTTCTAGGGCATATATTTGCAATTGCTGATTTATGTCTTCCCTACTCGAAAGACCTATCATCATTATTTTATTCCCTCTTTTCTACTTCATTGAATTTCTTCTATTGTAGAACAAAGCAAATTAAAAACCGGCTATGTTTCAATGCCTTTAACAGTTCCAGTTCCCAAGTTACAAGATTTTACTATTAACAAGTGGCTTATTTCCAAAATATGAGGGGAGAAGCTTAGTTAGATGTCAGAGAAGTGAAATACATGAGATTAGATTGATCACAGCTAAAAGGGCAGAGATCCCTATCTTCCCAGTAATATGTTGTCCATGTTTCTCCAAGAATTACGTTGCCTTAACAATTAATACTATTGCTTTGTGTTCTTTACTGTCCCTGCTTGTAACACCCTTCTGAAAGAGAAGGCTTTACGTTGCTCACTCCATCTAAAAAACTAAAGTAAAACAGAACAAGGAGAGACCCCCAGTCTGCCCTTCTTTCACTCAAAAACTCAGCTGTCTATTCATTTGTTTCACAGAGTTTAACTATTTCACTTTAAATAATACTCTTTTAACCTTTCACAACATAGAATACTATCAAGTTCGAACAAAGACTGGATGAACACACCAAGGCAAACTGGACATGTAGGCTGCTCAGCTGAGTTTACAAGAGAAGCATGTCCACGTTCAATAGATCCGGTGTACTGTACATCTATCATGAAAAGCACATTACAAGCCTCTGCCTGTAATACACACGCAATAACATTAATAAGAAACAGCAGAAAAAGTTCTAAACATTAGAAACATGAAACCACTGAAAAGAAAGATCCTTGTAACTCAAAATGTCTTAACAACATATTTGATGGAATAAACAAACCTCCAGTGAAGAAAATTGTTGTCCATGAAAATGCTTGTAGAAATTATCTGTTGACTCCTGACTATCAAACCTGATTAAAACACTATAGCGGTCCTCCATCTCATCAATTCTATCAAGAAAAACAGGAAACAACAGTCAATACATCAATAAACAAGTACAGATTAATACATCTTATTCTATAAGAAAAGCAATTAGGACATGAAAATCCAACCTAACAATTCGCATTTCCAACATATGTTGAATAAAAGAACCACAAAACCGGCAGAAATCTGCATATGTCATGTGATTTGGCACCCCGAGGACACAGACAAGAGGTTTTCTCCCAACCTAAGTAATATTACGATGAGATTTCATTAGAAAAGGGAAATATTCAAACCTAAATTTGTCCGGCTCCTATGATGCCGCTATTAACTGCATAAAATTAGGGAAACTAAATTCATACAATACAAGAAATATAAAATCAAATTTATGAAGAGATTATATATTACGAGAAACATTTCTTTTTTCTCATTCTGATGTGAATTTATATTACAGATGGAAAAATGAGGTTTAACAACCCAATGGCGACAACTCTTAATAAATTTATGAAGCTACCTTTAACATCCCCATCTCTCTCTCTCTCTACCCTTATCTCTCAAACTCCCAAACTTAGTGTCATACAAATGCTAAAGAACCTCTCGCCTTCCCATTTCATATTAAATAATTGTATCCATCTTCCTTGTATCAAATGTGAAGCAAGCATTTTAACTTTCATTCCCTCAGGCATCAACTCAAGAACAGAAACAATTACCACTTCTTTCCTATATTTAAGTCATGTTTCTTCCCAATGTTAATAGCAAAAAATATTGTCTACAACTGCCAAATTTTTCAAAAAAAAAAAATATACTCATATTGTCACTGAAATGTAGTGAGAAAACCTGACTAAGCAGTTAGAAGATGTCAAAAAGTAGCAGTGCATCAGTATATTAGTATGAGTATTAGAATGAGTTTTGTACTACATTAATACTTTACTAATATGTTTTGCATATGTTTACTGATGCACTGATGTCCATGAAGTCTGATGCTGGCCAAGCTACTGCTATTATTGTTGGTTAATGTTATACTAAATTGGCTGCTATACTACTGATGTTACTTCCTACTATGGTGCCGAAGCGTCTGCTGTCTACACAACTGAACAGTTTCTTCTGTTTCTGTTACTTTTGGATCAGTTTCGGTCAGTAGTTCTTTTAATTTCCTCCTAAAGTGTTGTCCCCTGTAAATAAAGGCCCTGTAATACAGATTGGATATGATTGATTGAAATATGGATAAAAACTGACTTGAATCAGCAAGGCTCCTGATTTTCCGTCTTCTCAAGTTGCAGCCGAGTTCTTTCAAGAACTCTCTCAACTTTCACATACTTCCATCGTATTTTTCTTGTTATCAAGTGGAAGAATCGCCTACTTCCTAACAGAACACTCAAATCGCTTTTCTGTCTTACGAAACTAAGCATTTGCCCACTTGAAGTTACAGCAATCCTAACTGCTAAAAAATAGCATTGCGATTTTTTATGAAATGATCGACCTTTACAGCTGATAGTGATAATATCAAACTGATGGTTGAGGTTAGGGTAATCAGACCTTTACAACCACCAAGATAACTGGAGAGGATCTAATAAAAAATATATAACTGCGATTCATATGTTTCCGACACATGAGTATATTATCTCGTCCAATCATATAGTTTGTTGTTCAGACTCTCTCTCCCTTGCAACCATTCCTCTCTTGAATAATATCCGGAACAATAAAGAAATACAAATTTAACAGGAGACCATTTTCGTGGAGAAAAGGTGTATTCCACAAACAGTTTTAACATCGGAGAGAACTCGAATATTAGGATTAGTTGAGAGATGAAAAATCCAAATATCCTGAAATCATCCAGAGATTTTAGCGTGAACATCAGGGGGGAGGAAAATGGCCCAATTAGATCAGCTGCCGCCTCCTCTGCAAACAGGACAGTAAAGCATTTGTTTTCCAGTAAAAAAAAAAAAGCGTACCGGTAGCTGAGAAGTAGAAGAGGCGACTTCATCGGCAAACAAATGCATGACGCCCCTTGTTTCTTCGACTCTAGGGTTTCCAGAAGAGAAGGGCAGTGTTTTAGCCATGGAAGAGAGAGAAGAGGGTTCCCCGGAGTCCACGGGATCCATCTCCGACGATGACAAAGAAAAATGTCTTCTGGGATACTTGCTGCCTGCGGTCTCGTGGTTCGTCTTTCGCGGTTAATGAAATGCCTGAAGATATTCACAAAGCTGGTGGACTGAAATTTGGTTTTTCTAGAGGTACATTTGGTTTAAATAGAATGCGAAGTTAGGAAAATAGTATGGCATTAAATTAAAAAGAAAAAAAATATTTTATTTGAATGTTATAAAAATTTATATTAGAAATAAAATAAATTTTTACAAAAAAATATTTTTATTAATTATTTTAAAAACCCAGAGTAGGACAAATACAGCCGTCCAAGGGCGCTTCAGGGATAGGGGAAGTCTCCATCATTTGGGAATAAAATGACTAACACCCTTACCCAGCTAAAAACTCGAATATTACCTGCCCCAAACACAATGAAATTATTCTCGGTGATGCCTTTTGGATTCGAAACCATATCCCATTAAACACAACATTATTCTTAATACGCTATAAAAGTAACAATCTTAACAAGAAGTAATCTGAAGATCGCTAAAACATAGTTATTTTCTTTTTACCTAATGCCGACCCAATGAACACCAAGAGGCCAAACATTATCATAAAGCCAAGAGCATCCACTCCTGTGGCATATGATCTCTAAACTAATTGAGGAAAGGAACGATCGAAGAATAGATGATGATGATATTCAAGTAGAGTATCATAGAAGGAACAAATAGTGTTGTAGTTAACAAATATATATACCCTATCCATCATGTTAAGATTTTTCAAATGGTCAACCAAAGAATAAACGAGTGAGAAAGAATTTGCTTGAAGCCCACACCGGCCCATACTACAGATCCTTAATATCCTTCGATTAGATTATCCTACAAGTAGATCAAGAACAAAAGGAGTCATGGGCTCTAAGCCTCCACACTACCCTATCTCGACGGTGAAAAGTATGGTTGTAAGAAGACAAACTGAATAATGTCAGTCAAATAAGATCTTATTTATTCAGCCAATATTAGAAATTTTCATAAATGATACAACTTATGTGAGATTGAATTAAAATATGAAGCATCAATGTGATAAATGAATCAATACAGCACTCCAATAACAAGCCCAAAAGATGTCATCTATCAATCCAAATCATCGTATTAGGTCTATCACCAATAGCATACAAAATAAGCGAGTGGGTGTTACTATTGAGATTGTGTATAACCTTTTCTAAAGCTAATCGGAACTCAAACTTGATACTTAATTTGTATCTTTACATTGATTTATATTGAACTTTGATTCAGATTTGGATTTTGAACTTTGATTTTAAATTCATCGATTTTGCCATCAATTGGGCCTTAGTATGTCACGTATAAATGGTTTTAACTATATGTTTTGATCCGAAACCTTGAACTATCTGTCGCGGTGTTGCTCGGGCTTCTGTGCACGTTATTAGATTATTTGATTATCGGATTCTAGCCCAAATCACAAGTTGATTGGGCCTTAGATTTGGACACGGACTCTGACTCGAATTTCGACTTAGACTTAGATTAAACTTTAGAATTGGCTATTTGCCTATTAGAATCGGTTCAAGTCATTTCTATTTTAATTATATATATATATGTCCCAATGAGAATTATTTTTTGATTTGAACATTTGTTTTAAATTTCGTTATTTGATTTGAGTACGAGACTATCATTAGATCTTGGATTTCTATTGGATTTATTTTATTGGTGATTTGGATTTATTATATCAATTGAATGGATTTTTATCCATTTGACATTTTCTTTAATTCATTAGACTTTTTTTATTTAAATATGATAGTGTTGAGCGTTTATCTTACATTTTCTATTTTATCCTTTCAGAATAGAATGTTCGAATGCATTACAGAAATAAGGATGTGATCGGTCAATTATTCATCCGATTCGGTGAGTTTCAAGTTCATTATAGATTATATTGATATTTAATGTGATTGGATTATAGAATTGGTCGGATATAGGCTCATTGTTATATTTTTGTTATAATTTGAATATTATGTTATGTTTGATTAAGATTTTTAAATAAATTGTTATCTCTCTTGTGATGATTGTAGAGTATGTCATATTTATTTGATCCGAACGGTTATTTGATGAGGTCCAGTATGAATTTTTGACTCGTCGAGTCTTGTGTATTTGATTTGTCACACCCGAATTTCAAAACTTTGTATTATTTATTAAATTTATTTGGAATTTTTAATTTTAGAAATTATAATTAATTATTTAAATTGACTTATTTGGTTCAAATTCGTGACAGAAGTGGTATCAGAGAAAAGTCATAATGAGAGGTACTTTGGGTCATTTTTTATAAGTAATTGGCTGAATATTTATGTATGATAAGTACTGCCTTTAGTTAATAATAAAAAATTTGAGTTGTGAAGACTTGGATTTGAATTAGAAGGTCAAGTCTTAGAGGTTTGGGTTGGATTGGAAGAATAATCATTTGATTATGATGAGTCGCGCAAACGACATAATGTATGTTTTGATATAACAGTTGA
This sequence comes from Nepenthes gracilis, assembly GCA_033239525.1. Taxonomy (NCBI): domain Eukaryota; kingdom Viridiplantae; phylum Streptophyta; class Magnoliopsida; order Caryophyllales; family Nepenthaceae; genus Nepenthes; species Nepenthes gracilis. Next base: position 6,223,197 of record BSYO01000018.1, on the reverse strand, counting down.
ATTAGAATTTTATTTGATTTCTCTAGATATGTGAAGATTTTGTCAGATTTTATAATTTTGGAAGAGTAGTGGCCTTGGGTTATGCTGGTCTAAAATCTCATGAAGTAGAATGAGATTTTGGTCGACAGAGAAATAGGTGATGGAACTAGCCGGTCTGAAATCTCGTGAAATAGAAGGAGATTTTTATCGACAGTAAGGTAAATAGTGGCTTGGGGATGATAAGGGCAAGAGTAAAAGGATTTTGTTTAAGGCCGTGGTGGTCTGAGACTCTGGTAGGTCGATATTTGATAAAGATGGTTGAGTAGATGTAGGGGAGCCGGTGCCAAATGCCTTATCTTGGCCAAGAAGATTGAGGAGATCGTTTGGAATGTCTCTTCGGAGACATGTTTGGAATGTATCTTCGGAGACATCCGATAAAATTGGAACGATACAAAGAAAATTGGTGTGGTTCTAGGAAAGGATAACACGCGTGTAAAGTAAGAAGTGATCGTTGTATTTGATTGAAGAAATGAAGATTTTTTAAGATTGGAAGCCGCAGATAAAGATGAAAAAGGTCTTATCAAATCAACTCGCTTCTCTTCGTAAGAGAAGCTGTAGAGCCTTGGTGGACAACCTTTGCGAGAGGATAGGATAATAAAGTGCAAGTCTGATTTTGTTGACGGCGAAGGTGCTGTTCGTGTAGATGTTTTAAGCTATGGCTTGAGCAAGAGGAAGACTCAAGATTGTCCATTTCTACTCATCGCTGTGATTGGGTGGATAATTGTCTTCATAAATTTTTAATTGCTGAAGAATCGATGGACAAAAAGTTTGATGTTTGGCCTCCTAAGGCAATGTCCAAGAAGAGGTTGAAGGATTTGAAAGATCTGTTAGAAAAAGTCGGTTGCTGAGGACGATGTATAGTTCAAAAAGCTATCTTGATTTGTTCCCCATATAGTTGCGTATGAGACCTGAGAGCCCAGAAATTTCTGCAAGGATTTCAGGATTAAATTTGGAAGCAGTTGTTACCATTCCGACTTTGAACTCATGGCGAGGAGTTCGACCAGGCTCTGTTGATCGAGTCGGAGCAACTTTGAGAGAAGTCTTTTTTTTTTTGAAGAAATCAATGTATTTGAGTCAGAATTCAAAGGATGGAGCTATTTATCCTCCAAAGGATATGCTGAAGGAAAGTCAGATGAAGTAAAGTCTTATTCTCCGAAGTTCGAGTTTCTAAGGTCAACCTGCAAGTTTAGTGGGAAGAAATACGCGAGATAAGTTTACTTCGTCAGAATTGGAGTCTGCTTCAAATTGTGACTAGATATGTCATTTGTCAAGGATTGTTCGAATCTCATGTATCTGGATTTCAAATGTCCAGATAGGAGTCAGACATTTCCAGATGAAACATTTACAATTACAGCTCATGAAATTAGAGTTAGATCCTCAATCATGGATGATTGTTTTGGTAAGTCTGTTCCATTCTGCATTCAGGATATGAGATTTCGGAGTTCCAAGGAAGAATCAATCATAAGGCTTAAGAGTTGATTTCAGCATTACATATAAATCATCTATTAAAAGATGGGTGCCAAGCTCATCTTGCATATATGATCACATTTGAAAGTTATTCTGTGAATCGTTGAAGACATTTTGATCATTTGCGAGTTTGAAGATATTTTCTAATTGATTCAATTGGATTGTTCCTGTATTATGCGATCAATTTGCTATTGATATTATACTTAGATTTGTGCCTATTTCAAAGGCTCCATATGGGGTAATCTTGTCTGAATTAAAAAAATTAAGATAATAATTATAAAATCTATTTGAAAAAGATTTTATTCGGCCAAGTGTCTTGGCGTGGAGTGTTTCAATGCTCTCTAGTGAAGAAAGATAGATTGATGGGTTTATGCTTGAATTATTTAGGGATTGAAAATGTGTCTCCTCCCAAGGATCAAAGATTTGTTTGATCCACCCTGAGGAAATTTGGGTTTTTATGAGATAGAGCTGTGTTCGAGGTACCATTGGTTGACAATTAAGTTAGAGGATGTGTACAGGACAACTTTCAAGTCGAGGTGTGGCCATTGTGAAATTCGGATGGTGCTTTTGGGCTGTCCAATATTTTAGCATCTTTTATAGATATTATTGATTAGATTTTTGATCATGTTTGAATCTGTTGTGATGGTTTTATTTATGATAGTTTTATCAATAATGTTCTAATTCATTTGAAGGATTTTAAGGAGTATAAGACTCAATTGGAAAGTCTGTTACAGATTCTGAGAAAGCACTATTTTAGGTCATATGTTTCTAAATGTGACATTTAGGTATTCGAAGAAGATGGAAGTAGTGACGAATTGAAAAAGACCGACTAAGGTTACAGGAGTGTAGAGTTTCTTGGATCTAGTTGGTCTTGATGAGAAATTTGATGATATTCCTCGAGGATTGCAATGTCGTTGGCACTCGTGGAATAGAAGTTTTAAAGTGATACTTGTGAGAAAAGTTTTCAGTAATTGAAAAATAGATTATTATCGACATCGATTTTATCCATCCCTGATGGGTAGTGATACTGTGTCTCGTGCCTAGAGGAAGATGTGAGAAGAAGCCTTCGAGATTTTATTTTGAGTCTACCTCAAATAGCAAAGGATTTGGTGGCTATTTGGATGAGAATGAGCTAGCTAATGATAGTTTAGATGATAAAGATAGTTCATTATTTGTCGAGATTTGAGGCAGATGATGGATGAACTGATGAAGTCGACCTATCGCTTGTTTATCAGGATATCATTTTCGAGATTGGTCATTGGCATATTTACGAGATGAGAAGATTGTAAGGTATTCCTAGTTCGAGACTTTTGATTGTGATCTGAGGCTGATAATAAATCAGAGTGGCGCAGCGAAAGCGTATTGACTCACAGCTATTGATCACAAGATTTGATTTGAGACTTGAAGTAGGAAATTAGATTTGTAATTCGATTGGATGTTTAAAAGGAGCAGTCAGATGTTTTTGGAAGCTTCTTAAAGATAAGATTTTTGAATCCCGGAGTCAAAGGGCAATTTAAAGTAGAAATTTATTGAGACATTTGAAATTTTCAACAAATTAGAGAGGTGGCCTTTAGGTTGGCCTTTTCTTCTGAAATTTGATGGATGAATACGATATGCTTTAGATGAATGATTCTTCGCATGTGATTGGGTTGGAGTCATTTTTTATTGATGAGAAGTATTTTAGATTGAAGTTGTGGTTTTGATTTTTGGGATAGAAAGGATCTGGTGTAGAGAAATATGATATTTGATTGGCCATTAGGCTTTTGAGGAATCTTCCAGTTGAAGAAGTGTTAAGAGATCTTGATGACGATTTTGAGAGAATATTCTTATTTGTTGAGGATTAGATTTGGATAAATTATTTAATCGAGGAAGACTATTGAGAAGATTGAAAATAAAGTTTGAAAAAATATCCTCATTGTATGATAATTGAGGTAATGATTGAGATACGTAAATTTTAAAGACAAAATTTTTATAAGGAATGAAGAATGTAATATCCCAGATTTTTGTACGAATTAATTTAATCTTATTTATGATTTTAAATAATTTAAATATGGTAAAAATTAATTTAATATTATGAAATTTGGAATGATATTTGAATCAATTGGATTGGCACCCGATGGTGTGCTTATACTATCGTCCGAAGATCGATTTAGATTTTGGAATAAATAAAAAGTAAAATAGAAAATAGTAATAATAATATATATAATAAAAAAAGAAGAAAATAGAGAGGGGGGATCGGGGAGAGAGAAACGGAGAGAAGAAGGAGATGAGGGATCGGGCCGGTGCGGGAGGCAATGGCAAGCCGCTGGTCGGTGAATTGGTGCCGAAAATGGAAGTCTGACAATGCCCACTCTATAATTTTACCCTCCATTTTGTGTTGGTGTGAATCGAAGGAGGAAAGTGCGATGAATCGAGGGTTTGCACGAGGAGAGAGAGAGTTTGCAATGGCGCCAGCAAGGGGATTGATCGTTGGTGGTCCACGACAGCCGTAGGTGGGTTGAGGAGGTGGCCATAGGCGGCAATAGAGGCAACGACGCTCGTGATAGCATAGTTTGCAAGAGAAAGGAATGGCGGAAGTGCAAGCTTCACGGCAGGATAGAGAAGATGTGGATATAACTTCTTCAGATCTGCAAAGTATGATATTAAGGCAAGCATCTATAAACCCCCTATTTGGTCTGATTTAACATCTGAAATATTTTGGATACTATTTAAAATTTTTACTAACATACATGTATTTTTATATATACTTGATTTGTTAAATCTGAACATGTATATATAATTCATTAGCTGATTTGGATATTTTTGGACTATGTTTTATGATTTTGGAGGATTTAAAATTTTTCTAGAAGCTTGAAAAATTTATTATATGTTGTATATTTTTATATTAGTATATTTGTATTAAAATGAATATGAAACTTTACATAAGCTATGCAATCACATACATGTATCGGGTCGTGGTCACTACATTTGGATTTAGATATTGAATATTTTGGTCAACTCCCGACGAGAAGATATTAGTTATTTGAAAATCCCTTTCCTCCGGCAGGAAAAGTTTGTAGTAATGACCATTTCCATTTGGATGATTTGATTTGACATTATAATATATTCAGACGTTTTAATATATTTGACAAATTCAAGAATTGCACCCAAAATTGCGGGTGATAAACAATAGTAAGCAATCTTATCCATGGGTACACAGTATATGGGTGGCCATCCATATTGGCCTAATTTATATTTGATTTGGCATAAGGTTACCGAAATTATGTGTAACCCTTCCTCAAACTAATCTTTAAATAATCGAAACTCAAATTTGATACATGATTTGTATCTCTACATTGATTTATATTGAATTTTGATTTGGATTTGAATTTTAAATTTGTCGATTTCGCCCTCAGTTGAGTTTTGGTATGTCTCATATAAATAGTTTTGACTATATATTTTGATCCAAAACCTTAAACTATCTGTCGCGGTGTTGTTTCGGTTCTACACACGTTATTGGATCATCTGGCTATCAGATTCTACCTTAAATTACAAGCTGATCGGGTCTTGAATTTGGACTCGAACTCAGACTCGGACTCGGACTTAGATTGAACTTTAAAATTGGCTATTTATCTATTGAAATTGGTCTGGATCACTTCTATTTTGCTTATATATATATATATCCCAACCAGGACTGTTTTTCGATTTTGATATTTGTTTTGAATTTAGATATTTGATTTGATTACGAGACTGCTATTAGATTTTTGATTTCTATTGTATTTATTTTATCGGCGATTTAGATTTATTCTATTATCTGAATAATATTTATTTTAAATATAATATTTATTGAGCGCTTGGCTCATGTTTTCTGTTTTATCCCTTCAGAGTAGAAGGTTCGAATGCATTGTAGGAGTAAGGATGTGATCAATCAGTTATTCGTCTGATTCGGTGAGTTTCAATTTTATTATAGATTAAATCGATATTTGATGTGATTGAATTATGATATTGGTTGGATATAGACTCATTGTTATATTTTGGGTATAACTTAGATATTATATTATGTTTGATTATGATTTTTAGATGAATTGTTACCTCTCTTACGATGATTGTAGAGTATGTTATATTTATTTGATTTAGATGGCTATCCAATGAGATCCTGTATGGTTTTTTAATTCGTCGGGTTCAGTGTATTTGATTTGTCATACCCGAAATTTAAAACTTTGTATTATTTATTAAATTTATTTAAAATTTTTAATTTTAAAATTTATAATTAATTATTTAAATTGATTTATTTATTTGAGTTTGTGACAAAAATTTTAATATCCACATTGACACATAAATGTCGGCCGTATGATTATTGGATGTGAGACTATTGCTTAGTGCATGAACGTCTCAACCATACACAAGTACCCATACCCTGTCATGCACGCATAAGTCATGTCCGATTGCTGTACGAGCGTAGGACACGGACAATTTGTTTTCCTAATAATAACAAATATGTAATAATAATAATAATAATAATAATAATAATAATAATAATAATAATAATAATAATAATATGTAATAATAATAATACCTACTAATAATAATAATAATAATAAAATAATAATAATAATAACAATATATAATAATAATACATAATAAATAATAATAATAACAATAATAATAATATGTAATAATAATAATAATAATAATAATAATAATAATAATAAAACAAAAAAAAATATGTGGGAATTGTTATTCCCACATGTATGAGAATAACAATTCCCATATAAGTGGTGAAAATTATTATTTCTACGATTGTGGGAATAACAATTCGCAGGGAATAACAATTTTCACCTTATAACTAACCAAACGGAGAAATTTTAATTTTTGCGGGAATTAAAATTCTTCCCCCCCCCAAATTTCTGCAACCAAACATGCTGTAAGTACTTAATTTACTTCCAAATATAAAATTATTCTAACAAAATACACTTAATTTAACTAAGTCTCATTTCATTATATATACGACAATAGGTCATTTACAAGTTTTAGAATTTTATATATTAAATGTCAACAAAATATATGCAACAAAATTATTACTTAAATAAATGTTAACACTTGCACGAAAAATACAAGTAAATAATTAATTACAAAATTATTTAGAATTCTCTTTCAAAAAAATTCCGCACAAGTCCATATGCATTTTCACAGATTTAAATTAATAAGTTATTTATAATAAACTATCTTAAAATTTTGCAAATGAATACATTATACTGTTATTTTTCAACAAAATTAACACCTATTTTAAAATAAAATATTATAATAATTTGACTGAGATATCAATCAATCGCGACGTTAAATTCTATCACACAAGGGATACTTCATTTAGTGTTAATTTAGTAAATATATCGATAATAAGGGGGTAAAGTTTTATCGCAGACTCTTAGGAAGAGTCGTCATCTTACTTCCTGGGATCTTAAATTTATAGTTTGATATTAGTCACTATTCAACCGTACTTTATTTATGAATCACCGTTAGATTTAGCTTGAATATCTATCATTATAAATCGAACGGATTAGATCAGAGAAGTCGTACACACCGGATATATGATATTATTTTTGACATTATATTTTTATCTGTTGCAATATAAAAATAAATAAATTATTAAAATATTATATTATTTTTTATTATTTGTTATTTTTAAAAGCTATTAAAAAAATAAAAACGATTAATATTTAAAAAGATACTAATATTCTTAAATAAAAATACAAATCATTTAGTTTTTTTTATTCATAGTCTGGTCAGCGGCTGAACCGAAGGGCAGCTGTATCGGAAAGATTCGGCGCCGGTAAACACCAACAATCGAAGCCGGCTTAGTGGGACCGACTTCTGAATATGGTACGCTAGGTGGCTTGCCAAGTGATCATCTGTCTTCTACTTTCTTTATGATCAGCATTTCTCCTTCATGCATTCTCTCAACATTTTTCCTCGCCCTCTCTCTCTCTCCCTCTCTCTGAGCAACTTCTTTCTTGGTTTCTTTTATCTTTCTTTGTTTCCCATTGCAAAAGTTCTAAAGTAGCTTTCATTTGTTTAATCTCACTACAGCAATCAAAAGAAAACCCTACTCCTTTTGCGTTTATCTTTCACCGCCTAAGTAGAACCGTAAATGATAGATATGAATTATCTGTCTCTCTTGTCGGATTTCTGAAAATTCCCTGATTACTATGAAATTTTCGGAATTTTTGGAAAAAAAATAGAGTTGATATAAAGTTGCCTGATCAGCGTCCTAATTGTTAGGTTTTAGTTGTTAAATTATTTTATTATTTTTGGTGTTGTTGAGTTATTGTAGATCTGCAATTATTTTAGGTGATTTCTGAGCCTGTGGATTCGAAGACAGGGCAGCTAAAATGTCATCTCTCAGTAGAGAGCTTGTATTCCTGATTTTACAGTTTCTAGATGAAGAGAAGTTTAAGGAGACTGTTCACAAGTAGGATTTATCATATATTTTTAAAATTTAATGTGGACATTTGGGTCAATATGGTGATTTGGTTATTGTTTTTTCGATGATTAATGGGTTGTTTGTTGTATGAATAGGCTCGAACAGGAATCTGGGTTTTTCTTTAACATGAAGTACTTTGAGGATGAGGTACACAATGGCAACTGGGATGATGTCGAGCGGTACCTCTCCGGTTTTACCAAAGTGGACGACAATCGTTACTCCATGAAGATTTTTTTCGAAATTAAGAAGCAGAAGTATCTAGAGGCATTGGACAAGTAAGTTTTGTCGTAGTTGTGAACTTCTTTGCATTTAATCCTTTTATTTAATGAGATTCCTCTCATATGTTATTCGCAGCATTCCGTGTATTCCATGTCCAAAAAATGTTGAATATTTGGCGCTAGAGTGTAATGCCATTCAAGTATTATTTCCTAACAGCTTAAGATATTGGGATGAGTTGGTTTCTCTTACATAATGTCAGAGCATCTGTAACCAAAAATAGCCCAAAGTTTGATTCTTGGAACCACCATTTTCCTTAGAACATATAACCACGCATGATAGAGGTAGGCATGTGCTTAATTTATTAATTATAGGCCAAAAATATTTGTTGTGAAGGGATGTATTAGATTTAAAATCATTATTGGGCTTTTACCGCATATCAATATCTTTTGGAAGGAATTGATTACGTGACCTCTATTACTTTTGTAGGCATGATCGTTCAAAGGCTGTTGAGATACTCGTGAAGGATCTAAAAGTTTTCGCTTCATTTAATGAACAACTTTTTAAGGAAATTACCCAGCTTCTGACATCTGAAAATTTCAGGTATTAATGTGTTGTGAAATATTTATGTAACTGCTTAATTGATAGAATCGCCGAGAATATACTCAAAATGTAATATTATGCATTTAGGGAAAACGAGCAACTCTCCAAGTATGGAGATACGAAGTCTGCTAGGGCAATTATGTTGGCAGAGCTCAAGAAGCTCATTGAGGCAAATCCCTTATTTCGTGACAAACTGCTGTTTCCAAATCTAAAAAATTCAAGATTGCGAACCCTCATTAACCAAAGGTGAATTATTTAGTTGTGCTTGCGAGTTTATATGGGTTGGCAAAATGTGCTTAATGTCATATTTGAGCATGTGAATTACAATGGAATCTTTTCATGCTGTTAAATTGGAAACAATTTTAGCATCTATAAGGTCAATTGAAAGGAGCTATTGTTTCACTAATAAGATTACTTTGATGAATCAAATAAGTTTATTTACAATGAAATTTACAATTCCTGATCAATGGCTACAATTGCAATGAAAAAAAAAAGAACAAATTCATTTCATTGTCTTCCTATCATTGTTCATGGCATGAATGCATACTGCACTGGTGTGCCGCAGAGTCAATTTCTCAACTTGTGGCTTAAATTAATTGCTTCTAGATGCTATACACTGCCAGCATTGATTAAATTATATCCCTTGTAAAATGCAGCTTAAATTGGCAGCACCAACTCTGCAAAAATCCAAGGGCAAATCCAGATATAAAAACTCTATTTGTGGATCATACATGTGGACAACCAAATAGTGCTCGTGCTCCATTGCCTGCAGATAATCCACTGTTAGGTTTCTTGCCAAAAGCAGGAGGGTTTCCACCTTTGGATGCACATGGGGTGGGTTGCTTGTAGATGTTTGAGCTACAAGTTTATCTTTGACTAATACATGTTTATTTTAATTTTTCATCATCTGCCTTCAGACTTTTCAACCTACACCAGCTCCAGTTCCAACCGCGCTAGCTAGTTGGATATCCAATCCTTCTACTGTTACTCATCCTGCAGTTTCTGGTGGAGCCATTGGGCTTGGTGTTCCCTCAATTGCAGGTAGTATATTCAGCAACAATTTTTTCTTTGGATAGACTGCATTTCTTCAACATGATCATGAGTCCTATTTCATAGTATTTGGATAACAACTCTAGGGAATCGTGATATTTCACTGTCCTGTCTAGCTGCACTTAAGCATCCAAAGACTCCACCAACAAATTCTTCTGCGGATTATCCCTCTGAGGATTCTGACCATTTTATCAAAAGAACAAGACCTGTGGGTATCAGTGACGAGGTACCTAATTGTGCTTGCAATAATTGATTCTTAGCAATGAGTTCGCTCCATTATATCCTTGTGTTCCTTACAAATTTCATGATACAGACAAATCTATCAGTTAATGTGTTACCAGTATCATTTCCAATTCATGGCCATAGTCAAGCATATAGTGCCTCTGAGGATTTGCCAAAAATTGTTGCAAGGACTTTGAATCAGGGATCATCTCCTATGAGCATGGACTTTCATCCTATTCAGCGAACTCTACTTCTTGGTCGGTTTTCTTTTCTCGAGATTTTCAATTTTGCAACTTGCCTTTGTAAATTATATGTTATTGATTCTTTTTGCGTCCATTCTGGCTATTGCCCAATTGATGCTTCAGTTGGAACCAATGTGGGGGAGATAGCCTTATGGGATGTCGGCTCTCGTGAAAGATTGTTATCAAGAAATTTCAAAGTCTGGGATCTTGGAGCCTGTTCAATGCCACTGCAGGTGTGGCCCTTCTCATCTATGGCAAAGAATAATTTCTTTGTTTTTTTTTGGGCTCGAATCTTAATAGATTATGTAGGAGAGCCTTAATGAAATTGGTAGAGTTTTTGTCATGTGACCTCTAGGTCAGGGTTTCAAGTCGTGAATGGCATGTTGTGTAATGCAAGTAAGACCGTAAATAATGAATTCAAAGTTATCTGATCCTTTCTGGAGTGCTGTTCATAGCAGGAGACTCATGCTCTGGGTTGTCATTTTTTAATTATTAATGGAATATGAAACTGACTAGTGAGTTGTTAATGTGTCATATGCTGTTGGAATCCAGGCAGCTCTAGTTAAAGATCCAGGTGTCTCTGTTAACTGTATAGTGTGGAGCCCCGATGGATTATTATATGGTGAGTTCTGAGATTTGCAGTTTTTGAATAATATTGAATTACCAATTTGAGCCTTTTTTAAAGGAAAGAAAAGTACAATTAGTATGTGCTTGTTGTTTATGTAATCAGGAGTTGCCTATTCAAGGCACATTGTACAGATATATTCATATCATGGTGGTGAAGACGTGCGGCAACATTTGGAGGTACATATTGATGCCAGTGTGCTGGATGGTTGAATTTCGTTTTTCCTTTTCGTAATAATTTAGTTTGCCCTATTGTTGTTGCATTTAAATTTCTTTCCTTTGTATTTCTAGATTGATGCTCATGTTGGAGGAGTAAATGATATTGCTTTTTCTACCCCCAACAAACAACTGTGTGTTATAACTTGTGGTGACGACAAGACCATCAAGGTTGGTTTTTCATTGTATGTTATTCTTTCATTATCCTAGCCTAAGCTCAATGATCTTTAGCTGCCACTTGTTTGTTATATCTAGGTGTGGGATGCTGCAACTGGTGCAAAGCAGTATACCTTTGAAGGTCATGAGGCCCCTGTGTATTCTGTCTGTCCTTACTACAAGGGGAACAATCAGGTAGTTTCATCAGCATCATTTTCTAATCTTCCATATATTTTTCTTGTGTATTGTATTTGCAGCTGACGATGTTATTTTGTTTTATTCTTTCTCTCCTCATGCTTCTTTTCCTTCAATTCTCTAGTTTATATTTTCAACGGCACTTGACGGAAAAATTAAAGCATGGTTATATGACAATCTGGGCTCCAGAGTAGAATATGATGCTCCAGGCCTCTGGTGCACCACCATGGCTTATAGTGCTGATGGAACCAGGTTATTATACTGGATCTGTGCGTCAATGATGTTGGCCTTATGTCATTTGTCAGTCACATACTAATCTTTTTGTTTCCTCTCCCTCCCTCACTCTGGTCCCTTGGTGGTGTGGGCTATCACAGGCTCTTTTCATGTGGCACCAGTAAAGAAGGAGAGTCACATCTTGTTGAATGGAATGAAAGTGAAGGTGCCATAAAAAGAACATATCAAGGATTTAGGAAACGCTCCCTGAGAGTTGTTCAATTTGATACAACTAGAAACCGGGTTTTGGCTGCCGGAGATGATTTCTCCATTAAGTTCTGGGATATGGATAATGTTCAGCTATTGACGTCTATTGATGCTGATGGTGGGCTTCCGGTAAGTTTTATTCCTTTCTGATAATTGTGAAGTTTAAATGAAAGCTAAGTTCTACATTGACAAAAGTTCTCCTTCAGGAATCTGTGGTGCATATTTTGCAGAGTATCTAGTGCTTGCCATTTTAGCATTTAGTCTTCTGTTTCTTTTTTCCTTAATATCAACAACCTGCACAACTGGTGTGTAATCTGTGTTACTAATCTTCAATATCAAAGGCAAGCCCACATATTCGCTTCAACAAGGATGGCACACTCTTGGCTGTTTCTGCTAATGATAATGGGATCAAAATTCTGGCCAATTCTGACGGTCTTCAGCTGCTACGCCCATTTGAAAATCTTTATTATGCATCAGAATCTTTAGCTAAGGTGACCTGCTAGTTAATGTGGTTTTGCTAAGTATCACATCAAACTGGTACATGGAAGACAATGTCTAAGAGATCCTATTTTATGCAGTCGGCATTAAATCCTATTTTAGCAGATACTGGTGCTGGACTTGCAGAACGAGTTGTTCCTGTGGCATCTATTGGTGCAATGGTATGTGAATGCTATATGCTGATTTAACTTCACAATGAGTTTCTTGTGATGCGAATAAGTTCCATTTGTCAGTCACATGCAATATAACATTCTAATATATAACTATGAAATAAAAAAGAATAGAAAACCTGATTCACATTAGTAGTTGAGCCTCCGAGCAATTGCAAAGTTGTTCCATGGTGATTTGGAGGTTGTTGGTTCAAACCACACTGATAACCTATCTGCATTGTAGGGATTCTTGTTTTCATCTAATCCTCTCTAGGGCCCTCAATATGGGAAGTCTTGAGCATTGGGCCATCTTTTGGTTATTGTTGTTCAGCTTGCAGATACATTGGTTGCCATGGGATGTTTACTTTTAACATAAAATTGAGTTTTCCAGAATGGGGATGTCAGAACTTTGGGAGATGTCATACCAAGAATAACTGAAGAAACCAATGATAAATCAAAGATATGGAAGCTCAGTGAAATCAACGAACCGTCGCATTGTCGGACTTTGCGGCTTCCAGAAAATGCAAGAGTAACTAAGGTATGTCTTGTTAGTGGAATTCTTTATGAATGACATTGTTCTTGTTTTTGAATCCTGCTTGGGCATGATAGTGCTTTGTAGTTTTTAGTTTCAGCATGATCAAATTTTCATGAATTTTTGTTCATAATGGACTTAGCCCATCCTACTGTCCAGCATAAAATCTGTGGATAATACTCTCAAGCATGTTATTCTTATGAATATCAGATGTTTCTGTTGGTTTTCCATTTTGGGAGTTTACTCCTTCAATGATTCGTGCAAAGAGACTCAGGGTCTGACGCAAAAATCGTGAAATGTTTGTGAAAAAAATGGTATTCTAACTTTTAAAAATGGTATTGTAATTTCTAAGGCAAAAGTGACACATGATACCTTGTCAAACCTATGCAAAATACGTATTTATTTATTAAACTGCCCAAGGTGGATATCTGCTGAAGCTTTTGTGAAATGTTCTTGAAATTTGAATTCAAGCCAAAAATGACACATGCTACCTTGGCTTTTATTGATGGAAGTAAACATTGTGGTTATAACTATTCTGGACATTAGATATGCCTTTTTGCTGGTCTTATTGATCTTATTTTGTTTCTGTTACTCTTAATTTAGCTTCAAATGCCCATATCATCAACATCAATGATACCTTACTGGCAAATTAATTAAACCTATTCCTTGCATTACTTGGGTCTCATGTCAGTTACATCAATGTTTGTATTCTCTATTTGCAAGTGCCCCAAGCATTCCCGTAGTTGGGGGGCATGTGAAATCAATCATACAACCTATCCCAGGGCATACTAGGGTTGGGTTTTCCAGTAGCCCCAAGACTCAAAACATGTCCTGATATCCAAATATTCAAGTGGCTTATTAAGAAACAAACTCTTGGGAGGCAGAATTAGGAGAAGTTTATTCCATGAGATTTACAGCCATCTTTTTTGCCAAAGGTTACAGCTGCATCATATGTGTCAAACTCATTCTCTTCTATTAGGCCTTGTCCTCATTTGATTGGATTATTTAATCTCAACACAACTGTTCTCTTGAATGGGTATTTTCAACAGTAAGTTCAGCAGTCAACCTCTCCCCTCCTCACACCCCCAAAAAAAAGAGGCAATAACCCATCATTAACAGTGGTTTATAAATGTCTTGGTGAAAGACTACATTTCAAAAGCTTTGCAAAGGAGCAAGAATTATATTTTTTGGACTTCCATTGAGGAAATTAGTATGAATTTAGGACTTTTAGCACATTTCTCAATGCTTGTAATTACTTTATCCCAGCATCTAAATTAAATAATCTTGGGGATTATTTCATTTTATGAAGCGAGAACTAGACCTTTCTGTGCAAACATTTTATATGATAGTCCCATTAAAGAATAAAGATTTTGGAGTATAGAGAAGAAGGGGAATGAACAGTTATTATTCTAGCTCACGCAATTTATCTATTTGTGTAACAATTATGGGTCCAATGAAGTTTAAATCTAATTTTGTTTTAGCTGAAGGACTCCTGGGCTGCAGCTTACCTGCAACAAGAATACAATTCTTCTCAAATGCTTCTATGTAATGCAGATATCAAGGCTGATCTATACTAATTCAGGTAATGCCATTTTGGCATTGGCATCAAATGCTATTCACCTGCTTTGGAAGTGGCAACGAAACAACCGTAACTCAACTGGCAAGGTATCCTTTATATATGAAGGTTATCACTACCTAGCAGTGTTCTAAAATGAAATAAATACCTTATGTCTTCATATTTGACACTTCATTTGTAGGCAACTGCCAATGTTTCACCTCAGTTATGGCAACCCTCCAGTGGCATTCTGATGACAAATGATGTCACTGATTCAAATCATGAAGTGGCTGTTCCATGCTTTGCCTTATCCAAGAATGATTCATATGTGATGTCTGCATCTGGAGGAAAGATTTCTCTATTTAACATGATGACATTTAAGGTAGCTGATGAAATGCTTTCTCTTCTTGGTTATAGAAGACTGCTTTATATTCTCCTGTCAGATCTGATTTTTCTCTCCTGGACAAATGCAGACAATGACTACTTTCATGGCTGCACCACCTGCAGCAACGTTTCTTGCTTTCCATCCTCAAGATAACAATATTATCGCTATCGGAATGGATGATTCATCCATCCAGATATATAATGTTCGTGTAGATGAGGTATGTTCAGTTCCCAAAGAATTTGATGACAGTGTCTCTGAAGGAATCTTTAACCGATTCCTATTGCTTGATGCAGGTCAAAAGCAAGCTTAAGGGCCACTCGAAAAGAATAACTGGTCTTGCCTTCTCCCATTTGTTAAATGTGTTGGTATCATCTGGTGCAGATGCTCAGGTATGTTACCATGTGTCAGATTTTAGGAACAGAAAGCTAAACAGGAGTCCATACTGCAGTTTTAGCTCATTTGAAATACATAATTTTCCTAATTTGCTACTATTTTCAGAATCTCTCTGAACTTGCATGTTGAGTTTGTGTTGTTTTCTTTCTTTTTCATTTTTGTTCAAATTATACAGAATCTTGTTTAACAGGGTTCCTTTTTATGTATGAAATTGCCTCTTGTTTCCATTACTCACAACTTTCATCCTGTATTTTGAAATGGCATTGTTGCCTCTGCTTGTCCACTAAGCAATCTATATCCATGTACTATCTCATGATTCGGATTGGAATTTTTATTCTAGATCTGTGTTTGGAATTCTGATGGATGGGAAAAGCAGAAATCCAGATTCCTGCACATTCCAACAGGAAGAACACTGTCTGCACAATCTGATACACGTGTCCAGTTTCATCAGGACCAGATACACTTCCTGGTTGTGCATGAGTTCCAGCTTGCAATCTATGAAGCAAGACAATTAGACTGTGTTAAGCAGGTAGCTTTGCTCCTTGTGTAACATCTTGATAATAACCACACTTAAAATTTTCTGATGCTGTCTTCTTTTCTAGTGGGTTCCACGTGAATCTTCAGCTCTCATCTCTCATGCAACATTCTCATGTGATAGCCAACTGATATATGCCAGCTTTTTGGATGCAACTGTATGTGTATTTAGTGCTGCAAATCTCAGACTACGTTGTCGCATTAATCCATCTGCTTATTTCTCAGCCAACATCAGGTACCTGTTTTAGTACTATTTGTGACCGTCAACTTATCCGTAAGCTTGGGTTTAATTGCACTTTTTTGGTTGATAAAATTCAGCGCTCAATGGTGTGGGTCATGTGACTTTAAATTCAAGAAATACTTTTCCCCACTTGTATTTTGCATATGGATTTCTTTGTTTACATGTATACCAGATAATGAGATAGCAACTATGGTGGCTGTTTCCAATTTTATATAATATAATTTCAAGAGAACAGCCAAAATTTTGTGAACAAGAGTTGAATTCCCCAATCTGGGATCATTGGGAGGAGACCACCTTAGTATTTTCTCTTGTTTGATGTGTTTTTTTTGTTAACCTCATTTTTTCCCCAAATCTTTCAATGTTGTATACCTTCCTTTTATCCAACATTTCACACCTATGGCCCTTTTTATAACAGTTTTTGCATACATGGCGAGTGAATGATGTAAATTTGAGTTGTATACCTAATACTATGATTTTCTTTTTAACTGAAAACCACAAATTTGTGTCCTTCACCGACGCGAGTTAGTATATCATACAGAATCTTAAAAAATGCTCAAAATGCTGAGATGGTTGTGTAGAAAGTTCTTTTTTGTTTCAAAAATTGTAGCAAGCATGGAATGATTGTGTAGTCTGTTTACATGTGATGGGATACTTCGTTTAGTTTGGCACATTACTAGTAGGAGCATACAACTATTGTTTGGCCTTCATTCATCAGGTTAAGCTTTTGAAGCAGTTGGTTTATTGACATGGTACCAGGATAGTTTTGCATAATCCATGATTCAAGCCATAATGGCTCACGTGAAGGGCCCTATGTGACTATAAAATCATTCTTTGGTCTTCATTTAAAAGCAAAAGCTTTTGAAGAAGGTGGATCATTGACAAGTTTTTTCACCATTAGAAAGACGAAAATCTATGGATCAAGAAATTCCAAGAGGGTGTGAAATTCTGTTATTATTTACTGCAGACCAATTTAATGTTTGTCCTGGTAGACTTATTTCTGGTATGCTGAATTGTGGGACTTCTGCTTTGAATATCTTGTGTGTGTACTATAGTTGCATTAATTTTGTTGCAATATTTGTAGGAAATTTGACCACTCTTAGTGTTGTGCTTTCTATCTGCAACAGTTGTAGTAATACCCACCCACTTGTCATCACGGCACATCCACAAGAGCCGAATCAGTTTGCAGTAGGACTGTCAGATGGTGGAGTTCATGTGTTTGAGCCCCTTGAATCTGAAGGAAAGTGGGGTTTTCCCCTACCTGTTGAAAATGGTTCAGCAGGCAGTAGTAGTATCCCAGCCACTGCGTCCATCAGTGCTTCAGGTTCAGATCAACAGAGATAATTTCTGTTGCCTTTTCATGCTTTGCTTGCTGCCTTCCATGTAGTTTTCAGGTAAATGCTGCTTCTGCTTCTTTTACTGGCTGCTATGCTTTTCTGCTGGATGAAATTGAACTGTCCAAACTATAATTTTTTTTGGGATACATCCACTTCGGTGTGAAGTATGGCTGACATGCTATTGCATTATTCTCAACCCTTTCACCCGCTTCTATGCAGTTCATGTCTCATAATCTGTATCTGACTATAAAGTTGCGAAGTGATGACCCGCAGCAATGCGTCTACTGTAACCATGTATGTGTAACATGTTCTATAATGAAATTTCTCGTTCCTGTATGAAAGATTCTCTCTCTCTCGCTCTCAAATCTATCATTTGTTGATCAAGGATCGATCAAGTTTGACACCGGTTTCTTTGTTTTATTTTGAAAGATGGCACTGCTGCTCTCTGCCCGGCTCAAATGCAATCACTGGGCTTTCACTGCTTGATTTGTTTAGCCTAGCCAATGTTCGGGCAGAGGCGGCAACTGGGGTTGCCGGAGTGCTCACCCTGATATTATCATCTTGAATGTTCCTTTTGCATTCATTCCTAGTATTCGTCTGAATCTTAAGAAAACTTGAGGGCAAGAGTAGGTTGAGGTTTTCAATAGCGACTGGTATTGCTTCTTATGCAGCTTTGTGAAAAGAAAATTGCAAATTGGGTTTTCCTTTTTAAACAAATTCCTAGAAAGATTGATTATGAGTGGTTTTTTTAGCAATATTTAATCAGCAATTTTAATAATATTTTTAGTAGAAATTATTATAAGTCAATTCTTCCTA
This sequence comes from Nepenthes gracilis, assembly GCA_033239525.1. Classification (NCBI taxonomy): domain Eukaryota; kingdom Viridiplantae; phylum Streptophyta; class Magnoliopsida; order Caryophyllales; family Nepenthaceae; genus Nepenthes; species Nepenthes gracilis. The sequence goes on along the minus strand of BSYO01000018.1, from coordinate 6,204,790 downwards.
AAACCATTTTTCAAAATTAAAGGCTATCGCTTGCTAAATCCACGCATAGGAGACGATTTCTACACAAATTGAAGTATATGCAAATGGAGTACAACTATAAGGAGAGGCTATGCAGTCAACAAAGCGGACCATAATCTTCACTCAACCCGGCAATCATGGTGCAAAAATTTAATGTGGAAATATTTGTTGGGATTTGAACAATTTGGATTATCTCAATTCGGTGCAGCAGAAAATTTGAACCGCTGTCAGTTGATAATTATTAATTTGGTGGGCATAAGGAATATAAAAAGATGTATAATATTTTTAATGTGAAAATCTTTCATAAATCGAAGGAAAAAAGTTACGGGATATTTAGTCTACAAATAAAATTTTCTATGTGAAAATGCTTACAGAAATTCCTTTAGCTACCTAAGCCTCTCGAAGAACTGAGAACAAAATAAAAGTAAGAATATAATTTTCTCTTATGTTTATTCTTTTTTCACTACTCTCTTCTACACATATAATGTAGACTGTAAACAACAGAGGATGTGGCTTTCGGAGAGCATTTAGCCTCGTCCTGTAGTAATGCTCCTCATCACAGCTGCCCCATGTAGCTGCTCACACTCATACCACCACTGTCTCTGGTGCTTGCTGCGCTTTATAGTGGGGTTTGAACCAAGTTTTATAGCACGCGTGCATTGCACATCAGGTCGCGTGCACCGAAAGCTTAGCCACCTGTTTTCTATACAGACAGCGCATATTCTGCATGATAGCTACTTGCTATGTAAAACTTACCAACTCTGAAAAGTCAATTGCTCTGCAAGTCAGCTGTCAGCATTCCAGACAAGCTCTCCTTGGCATCACCTAATGTTCTTGATCTTCACTAGTCTTTTTGTCCAACATAACTTGTTGACCGTCCAACCCTTGTCCGTTTCGAAATTCCAAATCGAAATTCCTGCGCAACCGGCATTTTTGCCCCACTGCCTTTCTCAGCCGGTCAATATCATGTTGACCGGATTCTACTGTCAGCAGGTCAACATCCCGTTGATTGGATTCCGCTCTCAGCCGACCGTACTCGTGCAGCCCTTTTGGCTGCTTCAGCAATTGCCCTTTGCATTCTTGAAATTTCTCTAGATCTCCACAGCAAAATGCCAGTCTGAAAATCCACCCTGAATTTCCTTCCCAAAGTGCCACTCCGGCTCTAAAATTCACTCCGGCAATTGCCTCTCTGAAAAATGGACACCCGCATTTTCACTCCGAAAATATACTCCAGCATTTTTCACTCCAAAAAATGCACTCCAACATTTTTCACTCTGAAAAATGCACTTCGAAAATCCTTGTCGGACTTCCTCTCTTAAACTCCTTCGAGATTTGCTTTCTCCGTCAAACGGTCTCCTTCGAGATTTGCCTTCAACAGCAAACGGTTTTCTCCAATCTTTGCTATAACCAGTTTGTAGCACTTCAAATATCACACAAAACTTGTGTGATCCTCTGATGACGACTTCCATTTGTTGAGTCACCCACAAGGGAGTGACCAAACTCAACGAACTTCCTCTCACGACCTTGTGGGGGTAAATCTTCGCCTTTACCCAGCGACTGTCATTGCCTGCCTTCCGCCAGCTTCCACTCAATTGGGATTCCGACGTTAGTCTCTGGATGCCTAAATGATACATTCTTCCGCTCAACTGAATCTTGAGTAGTATAACTCTCATTCAGCTTCTTTTCCACTGTCGAATCATTCTTCCTTCCATTCTGCCTTCGCTACCTCAGCTCCGTCTTTGGCCTGTTGGCTCCACCGTTGGCTCTTTACAGCTCTGCCCTTGGTCCTACTGAGCTCCGCCCTTGGCCCTGTTAGCTCCTGCCCTTGGCCTTACTGAGTTTCGTTGTACTTTTACCGTTCCTTTCCTTACTACACTAAATGGCAAGTTACTCGACGACGATATCATCAAGCCCTGAGACACTTGATGCAACCTGGTACTTTGATACCACTTGTTGGGATTTGAACCCGGTTTGTCCAATCTAGTGTAGCGAAAAATTCGAACCCCCATCAGTCGACAATTACCAATTTGGTGGGCATAAGGAACACAAAGAGATGTACAACATTTTTAACGTGGAAATTGCTCTGCATGACAATTACCTGCTCTACAAAACTTACCAATTCTAGAAAGTTAATTGTTCCACAAGTCAGCTGCCAGTATTCCTGACAAGCTCTCCTTGGTATCACCTAATGTCCTTAGTTTTCACTAGTCTCTTTGCCCAACACAATTTGTTGACCGTCCGGCCCTTGTCTATTCCGAAATTCCAAACTAGAATTCCTGCGCAACCGGCATTTTGCTCCACTGCCTTTCTCAGCCGGTCAACATCATGTTGACCGGATTCTACTCTCAGCCGGCTATACTCTTGTAGCCCTACCTGGCTGCTTCGGCAATTGTCCTTTGCACTCCAAAAATTTCTTCGGATTTTCACAACAAAATGCTGCTCTGTCATTTTTCTCTTTGGAAATCCACTCCGAATTTCCTTCTAAGCAAGTGCTACTCTGTCTCTGAAATCCACTCCGGCATTTGTGTCTTCGAAAAATGGACTATTGCATTTTCATTCCGAAAAATGCATTCCAACATTTTCCACTCCAGAAAATGCACTCTGGAAATCTTCTTTGGATTTCCTCTTCGAAAATCTTCTGAGATTTGCCTTTTTCGGCAAACGGTCTTCTCCGGTCTTTGCTGTAATTAGTTTGCAATATTCCGAATATCATACAAAACCTGTATGATCTTTCGATGACAACTTGTTTGTTGAGTTACCCATAAGGAAGTGACCAAACCCAATAATATTCTATTGGAGGGGCTCCCCAGTACCTTTCGCGGGAGTTCCCCTAATATGTTAGTTATAGTCCTCAAATAAAATTAGTAGAATTTATTTTTTTAGCAGGCCCTTTTAATAATATTGTTGAAATAATTTTATAAATTGTATATTTTAAAAGCCTTAAGAAATGAATTTTCCATTGGCCCATTCGGAATTTTTAGAAAAAATTTCAATTCAAGTCTTTTCAAACACATCAAAAAATTGCAAATGACAAAAACTCGAATTTATAATTTTTTGACAAAAATCTTAAATTTTTAATTCTCTTTTTATTGTATAAGTTTGCTTATATCAATTCCAAACAATATCTCAAGGTGTTAAACAAGCTGAGTCATCCGTATGGCATGGCTAGACTGGACATAGCCGTGCCAAGTATGGCTTGACCAGCCATAGACACGCTAAATATGGTCTGTGATAAACAATATTAAACTATGTATAATATGATTTAATATTTTAGTTTATGTCAAACTACACAATAGATAGCCACATGTCGTGCCTCGGCACGAAACAAGCGGTGCATGCCAGAGCTTGTTAGGGGTAGGATTTTACAGAGTGCGGAGGCATAGGAGAGAGAAAATAATGCTAAAGATAATTATATATATACATATATTATTTTATAATATATGAGTTATGTCATGTTAGCTTATTAGTAATAACACGGTTTATAGGGATATTTGGCCTAATATATTCTGGGCCATGTGCCATGTTGGGTTGAAGTTTTAAAATCTGAGACTGTACATATCTCATCCTGTTTATAAACATACTGTATCAACAAGACCGGTTTATAAATGAGTAGTCCAAATAAATGAGCCATAGTAATTAGACATGGCTTATTGAATACCTTTTAACAGCATTACGCAGGAAAGAGGGCAAAAAGATTATCCAGTGAAGAGGATACGAGAAGTGAGGCATAAACGAGTTCTCCCCTCAAGCGTTCTATTGAGATATCTTAAACCCCATCAAGCCCGGGTCACTCACCCATCATCACTATTACAGACCCAAAGCGAACATCCATGGCGTCCTTCTCAATAGACTTAGCAACAGTCGTTATTGGTCTCGCCGCGAGGCATACACGCCCCCTGTCTAAACCCCCGGTTTCAATCTTCCCATATCTCAATAAATTCCAAAGCAAAAACTCTCGCCAATTTCTGTGTCTGAACTTACGACCAAACTCAACAGCTGTCCCCGCCAATCTGTCAACATTTTCAAAGTTGAATCGTCGATTTACAGCAGCGGCTTCGACGACGGCTCAGCCGCAGGCTGACGATGTATCCACGAATATACCCCCTGATAATCGGATTCCTGCCACTATTATCACCGGGTTTTTGGGCTCCGGAAAGGTCTAATATTTTCTTTGCTTCTCTCATTTTCCTAATTTGTTATTCAATAAGATATTCCAGAGTTTCTTGTCTTTGTGCGTAGTACGAAGCTCGAATTCTACATGAGAGAGAGAGAGAGAGGGAGATTATGGAGCATTTTGCTTGAAAGAGGAGGAATTGTTCAGAAACTCATTATGTAGCAAAAATTTTATTTCATGCCTTCTTGCCTGCCATGCCCGTGATTTATGACTATAAAAAGTTTACTCCTTGAGCTTGTCCAAAGGAGTTGTGTACTGTATATGATGGGATACGTCACAATGTGTGACAATGAATTAATTTGACAACCGTAACTCGGGTTTTTCAAAAGAAAGACCAATACGAAAGTAGGAATAGCTGTTATGACAGTTCTCAGGGTGGGAGACTGATCTGGCTGTAAAAGATGAGTAACAACTGAGATTTACCTTAATTAGGTAAAAATGGCATCCATAGAAGTGAGGGAGGGAAAGGGGGTTTTTATTGGTTGGGTTCACTGTTAAACAAGCTAGATACCATTGCAAGGTAGAGTAATTTATTGAGGTTCAAGGTAGTAAAAAGGTGGGGGATGGACCCCATTGATTAAATATAGAGTCGATAAGCAGAAATGTAGCCATAGGAAGACATGGAGTGAGGTGTTTGTTTTTGACAGACAGTTTCAACTATTAGAGAGATTGCTGTGAACTGCCTGTTGTAGTGGAAGAGTATGCACGTATCTAACTGCATACAATGGAATTCCCCAGCCAACATTTGTGAATAGTTAGAACGAGGATGAGCCATAGTGTAATAGTAATCTTAATTGTGATATGGGGTCATGAGTGGGAAATAATGTGGTAGGAGTGAGACTGCAAATTTGACCCTAGTTCTCCCAATGTGGGAGGCTTTGTGCACTGCTTCCTTTTGCCATATGGATGCCTGAGGCATAACTCAAGTACAAAAACTGCATGAAAAAGATTCAACTACAATAATCTTAATAGTGTCATTGATCTCTTACAAAAGGGAGGAAAACAGCCCTTCCTTCATACTTATAAAGTTTTCTTCCAGCTTGGGACAGGAACATCTTAGATTTCTTCACATTTACAAAATCTCTTAGCATTCCTCTCCACCCATTAATTGATTAATTTTCCACACATCCCCTTATTGTTGCATCTAAACCACTTGTGTATGATTCATCCTTGAATCTATCTGTCTGTGCCTTATACTCCTATGAGAGCATACTGGACATTTGAATGTCATGTTGGCAACAAACAGCCAAAATGACGTAGCCAAGTAGGTGCTATAGAGACTCACCCTAACTGCCAAGTAGGCGCACAAGACATTAATTAGCCCTCAAACTGCCAGTTTTCTACAGATTATCTCATGTAAATAAATGAAGCAACTTCTCAAGAGAAAAAGGCAATCTTTGAAGGCAGGTGCGACTTCCCACTTAAGTTGCTTATCAAATAAATTAGCAAGAAAAGTTGCTTATAAAATGACAAAAAGGCACCAATCTACTATTAGTCAGAATGGACAGACTGTCACTGATGATCTTTTTATCAGGGTCATTCAAGTTTTGAAGCATCTGTAGAAATTCCTCCATATTGCAGTACAGTGGCCCATTTCAGTCAGCCTAAGAAACAATATACAAATGTCCTCCACCTCCATAAGTAAATCTGTCGAGGCACCTGCATTGGGTTCAGGAAAAAAAAAGAAATGAAAAGCAGGACCCAGAGGAATACAACTGAGCAAAGTATTAAGCCATTGATAACAAAAAAGCTAACTACTAAGCAAAGCTCTCATGGAAGTAATCTAAACAACCACGAAAGAAATCAGTGGCTGCAAGAGGCATACCCTGAAATAACTTTTAGAGGGAGCAGATGGCACATTCTTCTGAGCCATAAATTGATGCATGAGTCGTATGAGTCATATGACTTAATTGCTCTTATAAAAAATTCCTAACTACTTAAGTGATTCCCATCAAATAGTTATTAGTGGCATTATGTATGCTTTGCTATTCCTGTTGAAACATTGCCTGACTTTTCATTGTTTTAATAATATCCATTTTGCTATGGCTTTTGACAGACAACTTTGCTTAACCATATATTGACTGCAGACCATGGTAAACGCATTGCTGTAATTGAGAATGAGGTAAGAATTCATAATTGATGGATTTTTTCTTGACCTTTGGACTTCTATAACATTTTCATTTTTGGGGTTTTTTTTTTTCTGTTTTTGGCATGGGGGGTGTACTATTTATCTTTGGAAATTAGTGATGTTGTAATTATAATGGCTCGGATTGGTATTTGAAGTTAGAATTTTGAAAATGGCTTGAGATTTGTAAAACCAATACCAAATGACTCAGTCAATCCTTGTATTTACTGTTGTCCTTTTCTGGTCAATATGACAGTATGGTGAAGTAGATATTGATGGCTCCTTGGTGGCTGCAAAAACTGCTGTAGCTGAAGACATAATTATGCTAAATAATGGTTGTTTATGTTGCACTGTGAGGGGCGACCTAGTGAGGATGATCTCAGAATTGGTTGACAAGAAGAAAGGAAAATTTGATCACATCGTAATAGAGACCACAGGTTTGCAATCTATCATCAGTGTTCAGCTCCAATTTATGTTGCTTGCTCTTTTGTTGACATTGGATGTATATTAGGAGCTGATATTATCAGTTTTCTCAAGTTTTAGATAGTGTAACCATGGAACATCTTTCCAAATCCTAAAATAAGGGAATGGCCTGGTAGTAGTTTGTTTGGTTTGCTTATGATGTATTTTCTTTTTGATTTCACAGGATTAGCAAATCCTGCTCCTATAATTCAGACATTTTACGCAGAGGATAGGATTTTTAATGATATCAAGCTGGATGGTGTTGTTACCTTGGTTGATTCCAAACATGCTGGTTTCCATTTAGATGAGGTTAAGCCAAAGGGAGTCGTCAATGAGGCTGTAGAGCAAATTGCATATGCTGATCGTATAATAGTGAATAAGGTAACTGCATGAGAATAATATACTGTTCTGTGTGCTATGATTTGGACTTTGGTCAGCTTTGAGGATGATATATATATATAAAAGACTTGGTGAGGAGCTAACTGGCCGCCTCTGTTTGATTTGCGTTGGGTTTGCCTCTGGTCTTCTGGTGTCACTTCTAATTTAATGTTCATTACTGCTTTATACACTCGGGAAGTTATATTGGTTCCCTGTAGGTGAAACATCCAGGTGTGCAACTCTCTAATATGATTATATTTGTTTAATATACCTTTTGGGGTAGGCCTTTCATTTCATGCATGCTTTTGAGTTACAACTTACAAGTAGATTAGTCGAGATAATTAAATTTTAGGAATTTTCATTTTTAAGCATGCCTATAACCTTATTGTGTTGTCAGATTGATCTTGTTGGCGAGAAAGAAGTTGCTTCTCTGATTCAGCGGATAAAGGTTGGTATCTTATTGTTTTGGCTTGCTTCATTCATTCAATGATTTCACTGCGTACTTTGAGCCTCACTGTTCCTTTCGTTTTGGCTGAATACAGAACATCAATGGCATGGCTCATTTAAAACAGACACAGTTTGGTAAAGTTGACCTGGATTATGTTCTTGGTGTTGGAGGCTTTGACTTAGAGAGGTGATGGTTGCTCCCTTGTTCTAATCATGCACTTATAAGGGGCTTAGGTTGCAATTAATTTGAGGCTTTCAATTTTGTATTATGCTTGTCCTTAAAATTAGATTTTAATTATATGGTGCTTTGTCTATCACTCTTATACTTGTGGAGCCTTGGTTAGTGGCGTTAATAACCTAAGCTGAGGTGAAGTTTCACTCTATTCTGTCAAGCTAAGCTCATTTAATATACCGTATTTGGCCTAATTAGGTTCATGCCTTACGGCGTATAGGCCCTTCATTTATAAATAAGCCATTTCTTAAGGGGGCATAAACTCAATATTTTCATGGATAGATGTATTAGAGATGGCCATGGATTGGATGCAATGGTGCCTCACTTGTCATGACCCAGGTACAAATCCTAACATAATGATGTAAATAAAACAAACCATAAACTGAAACTCGAAACTGAGACACTGGAAACCAAAAGTTAAGCTCCTCAATTAACTCCAAATAAATGATAAAACTTTCCAGGATTGGCCAAACTCTCCTCATTTGACCCTAACTTCTATGTAATCACCCAATTTTCATCCAAAACGCAATGAAAATTGTCTACCAAAACTGTTCCAAATATACCATTATTAAAAACATGCAACAGTCTTCAAACAGGGCTTACAAATATGATAATGTGACAAATAATTCAATCCCGATATTACATGCCTAAATGTTTGCAATTCTACTATGAATTTCCACCAACTTACATAGTTAAACAATTAAAATTGAATCCATTGAGTCTCATTTGTTCTAAAAAACCATGGAAGTAATCCAAGCTTATTAATCTGAAATTTTTAAAAATTTTAATAACAGTAAGCCTACCACTTAGTAAAGAATATATATATATATATATATATGGGGATATACATGATAAACGTAAAGGACAATAATAATCTAATATAGAAATGTAAGAAAAATATGATATGATTATGAAAAGATAAAAATCGTGTATCAGTGATAACCTTACTGATTAGAGCTGAATATCATAGATCAGTGATAACCGTACATCACTATTTAAGACCCGTGGATAGGCTGAATATATGTTATTCTTGATGGACGGGGCCAAACACCATTTTTTGATCCCATGGATGTTAGTTAACGGTTTTTCGCTCACAAATAATATATATTTAGACATATTCGAATATATTTTGTCAATTTTCCTTAATGGTTTTAATTAGTTAAAGTGAAGAACTTTACAATAGATAACAAATATACAAAATTTTTAATACTAGAAACAAAGAATTTTCACAAATTTCAAAATAGAGAGTTCATCAAATACTTGTATAAAAATGACATGCAAGGTTAAATATCTAAAAATTTTAAAATTTTAGAAGAAATTTCACAAGGTTATGCACGAGTATTCAAAATCTCAAGATTCTCAAATAAGATGGACATGCATGCAAAATAAAGTCAAGAAGGACAATAAAGGGTCACATATATGTACATTTAAATAAAAATCAAAAGGAACAACATGAAAATTTCAGCAACAAAAGAAGAAAATGACTCAAATACATTTACTTTAAGTTGAAAATTATTCAAATCTAACACGAAATCACTCTAAAGTCGCCTTTATTCACTTTCCATCTCCTATTCTCTCTCTCTCTCCCCTCTCAAATCCTTGGCCAAAAATGCCCCAAAAACACATGAAGGTTCTTTAATAGCTGGACTAGCGCATGAGTGCTAGTCATTTGCCAATTATGCGTGGGCACAAAATACATGCACACACCTGTGCCTTAAAACCACGCACGAGTACTGCCAATTTTGTTTGTCATACACGAACATGCCTCCACTAAACACGGGCATTGTCTATTCTATTAGTCGCACTTGAGCACCACACATGCATGGGCCAGGCACCGGCCCTCTGTCATCAAATATTTATATTTTAATCCAAATACACAACTATTCTAAAAAATTCACTTGATATAATTAATTTTGATGTCATAATGCATATTTTGATAATCGGGTGTTACATCACCTCCACTTTGCATTCCTGTTGGCCAATTCCGAATTGGAAAAGTTCCTCATGAACTTCAACAAGGAGGCGCTGGCTGACATAATAAGGAAATGGAAGCTGCTGGTGCTAGCTTCAATTTTAAGAATGCGGCTATGCCAATAGCCAGGAGATATATACACAGCATTTGACCAATTGAAATTCATTGGTTAGGAAACTTAACATTAGTTTTAGACGAGCTAATTCATAAATTAGGATGCTTAGGATATAAAACTGAAGATTGCAAAGGAATGAACTTGACCGAGTCAATCTTGCTTATGATCAAATTAGGCTAGAGGCCTAAATATTGTGTGAAGTTTGTTTTACTAACAGGATAAGCTAATGAGCTATATAAAGCTTTTTGCTAGTTATTCCTCTGGTTGTAATAACATATGTACAAGTTGAATCAGATGTGCCTCAAAGAACTTCTCTTAAGCACATGTAACAGTGAGAAAAAAAAATGTTTTTGAGCATGAAAATTTAATTATTGATAAAACTGATAATATTGAAGAGTTTGCCACAATAGGTGAAGAGACAAATAATATTTTACATTCAGATTTCTGAATCTGATATTTTTGGGATATTGGCAGGATAGAAAGTGCAATTGCGGATGAAGCGCTGAAGGAAGATCATCACAGTCATGAACATGATCATGAACACTCTCATGGACATGAACATGACCATGACCATGGACATGGTAGCTCTTTCACAATTTGGGGGTCTTTTTACTACTTCTGTTCATCTGATCATGTTCTTGATCAGTGATCAATCTGGCATCTTGTTAGATGGAATTATGGACACTTCTGAGTCTTTTCTCTGCAGCTGGTGCTCTAATTTATGAATAAAAAATGCTGTTATATTTTTGCTTTATCTGTGTCTCTGCCACCTCTGTCATCATATATATTGCCTAAGGCAGGCTCATGCATGTTCACTGGATTAGGTAGGGAAGGATATTATAAATTTTGTGTTTGTTGCACTATGAAGTTGTCACAAGGGTTTCTTAGCATCTGAGGATTAGGAAACAAAAGAAGCAGGCAATGCTGTACTATATTTACCTATGTTAGTAGTCCATCCGTACCTTTGTTGGTCTTATTCTAATTTTACACATTTGATCAATTTCCTTAATGCCAGACGTGTTGTTTGTGCCAGCAAATATGCCACCTTTTGTTTTGTATTGAGGGATCCTCCTATAACATCTTCAGTTTTTAGTTTCCCTAGGTTTTTGTTCTCTGTTTTTATTAACTGTACTAAGAGCCATAATTGCTTTGGAATTTGAACTTTCAGTTCATGTTTTCTATCTTTCCCCTTGCCACCTTATTCTTTTCACTTTGACAATCCTTTTCAAAACCCAAAGGGCATGGTTTTCGGAAAAAGAAAAAAGCTGGTGTTACCAGTTCTTAGGATTGTGCTTGCTTTAATAAGAATTCAGTCAAAACTCACTGCTGGATTTTGTCTTGCAGAGTCTTGAAATTCCTTCTCTCAGAACTAATCATCCTCTTCCATCTGCCAATATTTAAATCTTTCTTCATTGTAGGACTATAGTGGAATTGAAACTGTTTTTGTTGGTTCTCATGGAGTAATTATTAACTTTGATGCTCTTTGCAGATCATCACGATAATCACCATTCCCATGATCACACTCATGATCCTGGTGTTTCATCAGTCAGTATCGTTTGTGAGGGCAACTTAGATCTTGATAAGGTCTGTTTTTTGTTTGCCATATAATTTCTTATCCTCTTGTTGAAGATACTTGCTAGAACTGTTCATGCATTGATATGGGTGAAGATGTTTATACAGAACAAATTTCCATCTTTTGCAAGTACATTCCATTAGGGAGAAATACCAATATTCAACTTTGTTTTAGTTCTACCACAATGTTCAAGTTTCCTTGACTAATAGTTATTTTGCTCTCTCCTTTAGGCTAACATGTGGCTGGGCACTCTATTGCTGGATAGGAGTGAAGACATATATAGGATGAAGGGTCTTCTTTCTGTTCAGGGCATGAAAGAGAGATTTGTTTTTCAGGTTAGTTGAAGTCTTTCTGTATTTTTACTTTCAGGTGTTTATTCTATTAGTTACCTCTCAACCATCCTTTCACTTTCAGCAGTGATATGTTGCGTATCCATCAGCGGATCATCTTGTTTGATTAAACTGGACTTGCGTTTCACTTTAGTTGTACTTCATTTACCCTCTCCTGTTTTTTTTTTTTTACCCTCCGTGGGAGGAAATAAACTAATCCTAATCAAAGACAAGCAGAAAAGGCTTGAAAATATAAAAGGAACTAGACTGAATCCTTTTTGTGTCTATTACAGGATGTATCCTTGAATAGGTCCTCTTATATGAATCCTTAAAGCAACTTTAATGAAATCGAGCTCTTTCTTGTGACCCAGTTGTTAGAAATCAAACTGATGACTTCAAAAGGTTGTAGTGGAGGTAAAAAAAAAGGAACCGATGCTTTTTGGATTTGTACATTTATCAGCTAGCTTTGTTAAGAATCGTGCCTGGTAACCTTAATGGATTGTTTTGGGGTGGAGAAGAAAGGTGGGATTTCTTTCATCTTCCTTGTCTTCTTTAAACCATGTAAGGGAGCCAAATGACTTGCCTTATTAAAGAATTTATGGTAAATCTGTGCTATTCATCAGATTGTGGGTCATATGATTGTTGTGGTCACTCAGCACCAAATAAATTAGCACAAAGGTCTCCTCAAAGATTATTCTGAGCATACTAGCAGTGGTAGAAATGGACCTGAATAATAACCACTCTGCTCTGATTTCACTTGGTGAAGTGCTTTTTCTTTATTTCAGTTTGTTTTAGTTTCATGGGTCGACTTTGATTTTGGTGAGAGTCTGTGGATGATGGCCGCAGGGAGTTCATGATATATTCCAAGGATCGCCGGATCGATTATGGGGGCCGGAGGAGGCTAGAGTAAACAAGATTGTCTTCATAGGGAAGAACTTGGATGCTGCGGAATTGGAGAGGGGATTCAAGGCTTGTTTACTTTGAATTTTTGCTTGCTGGCTATGATCTCTCTGCAATTTTTTGAGCTTCCAGCATTACATACTTCCATATGTATAACGACAATAACAGAGCCTCTAATTCAAACTTGGGGGTGTTCTTTTTTTTTTTTTTTTATTGGAGCATGTTATATATATATATATATATACATATATATATATACACGGAAAATATTACATAGTTATTTTAATAAATTATTTGATGAAAATATAATTGAATATTACATTTAGAATTTAGAATAAGGAAATTAATTGAAATTTCATAGCGATATAAGATCTTAGAATTTAAAAAGTTGAGCACATGCTAAAAAGAATGAAGTATGAATAATCGATAAGGTCAGTACCTGACGGGTTAAGTATCTAATGGGTTGACCCAAAATTTGTCTCATAAAGGCCTTGAGTTTACAGCGGCAAGGCCAAACTAGCTTAACCTAAGGCAGTTCAACTTCAGCTCAATAGGCAAATCTCAACAACAATTGTCACTAAGTGGTCACACACTTTCAGAAGCACAATTTGTAGGCGGCAACAGTCAGCTTGTTGTGAAATCTCTGTGGTTAAGAGCATCAATGGTAGGTACGTGATGTCGGCCACTCATGATTACAAAGCCTTGGAGCCTATGGCAGGCAGGACGGGGAGGCCTTTGTTCTACATATGCATTCTTTCTTCCGCGAGAGAAAAGGGGGGCGCTCTCTCCTTTGGATCGCATTTTTTGGGGAGCCATCTTGTGGAACCCTTTGAGAAAAATTCGATGATTCATCCACTATTCAAGCAATTGATCCCAATTCTAGGAAACCGGGCGTTCGGGCGACTACCTTCTGTTATTTGCTCTTAGATGAGCACACCTCCTTTCCAAAGCCACCCTCTTGCATGGGTGCACTTACAAAGCCGTTCTTTAGCCGAGAGCACTTTACTGAGTTCAACCATTTATTTCTCAAAGTCGCTTCCCAATTGAGCATACTTCACTTTCTAAGTTGTGCCCTAACTAAGTGCACCCTACGGAGCATCGCCCGTCATCCCTCAAAGCCACTCTCCAATTGAGGGTACTTCACTCTCTAAGCTGCTCCTAGTCGAGCATACTTCATTCTTTAAGCTGTCACCTGTCAAGTGCACTATTGGAGCACAGTCTTCCAACCAATACTCAATTTCTTCAAACATGCATCTATGTATTATTTTCTTATCTTTCCATTTTTCTATCCAATTTAGAAAGATTTTTGATTTGATGGTCGAAAAATAAATTAGGGTGCAAGTCCCGCCGTCATCTAATATCTTATTTATTAGTTGTGTTATGCAAAATCTTGGTTCGAAGTAATGAAGACTAGACTTGCTTCAATTCAATCTATTAGGCGAGATTTAGTTGTCCCCTAATTCATTTGGTAATTCGTATCCAGATATGTATTATTAACACTGTTTGTGGGAAACGACTACAAAGTCTAACCATAATGTCCACGAAAGCAAATATGGTCAATGCTTGTGTTCAAGCTAGCACATCGGCAAGAGACGTCGTCTCCCATGGGAATGATCCCTTCACGGGTAGTCATGAGGATGTACGATCGGCCCTTGAAGTGTCGACGCTTGTTGCCCAAATAGACACAATACCTAAACTGCTCCAAATCCTATCCACCTGTTTGGATGAGTAGCAGCTGGGGGCTCTTTCCTCCCATTCTCAGACTTCAACGTCCAAGAGGAGCAGTTGGAGGAAAATACAACTCATCAAGAAGATCCAATGGCCTGATGACCTCACGGCCCGAATGGCCACTAGTGAGGCCTAGATGTGGCTAGGGATTGACTAAGTCTCGGAGTGTGAGACAGAAGCTCGGAGCGGGAAAATTTACGCTGCTCCCAAGATGACAGGAGACCTTCAATCTAAGGAGAAGTTTCCTGTAGTGCCCGACCAAGGAAGATCCATAACCGCTCAGTCTAGCATAACTCTTCAAACCACTTGGAGTTGAAGACTTTCCTCAATGTCAAGGGGATTGCGTTTTCCTCTTAGATAGAAGAGAGGATGAGGAAGATTGAGCAGTGGATGTTTAGACGGTAGATTGTATCAACAAGGATACTCAGTCCCTTGTATGCAGTGTCTCACACAAGAAGAAACTGACTACGCGTTAAATGAGGTGTACCTTGATATCTATCGGTCACATACCGTCGATAAAAACCTAGCATTTAAAATCATGCGGCAAAGTAGCTGTTGGTCAATAATGAGAAAGGATGCCATATAATTCCTCAAGAAATGTGAGACCTGCTAAGTTTATGGCTACACTCCACATCATCCACACACAGAGTTACGGACCACGCAATTGCCATGGCCGTTTGCACAGCGAGAGCTCTACTTCGTCAAGCCATTCCCTGACATCTCCGCAAAAGCTACCCCGCTGACACGAATCCCGGAGTAGAATGCCATCGAATTTGCTTGACAAAGCATTGCATGAAGATTTAGTATTCCCGAGGCCATCGTCGTCGACAACGAAACCCCATTCACTTACTAACGTTTCACCAAGAATTGTCCAAATTAGGAAACATGGCTGGTTCACACTTCCGCCGCCTATCCGTAAGCGAGCGGGTAAGTGGAAGTAACAAACCAAACACTGCCAGATGGGTTCAAGATGAAGTTAGAGGACATAGGGGGCTTCTGTGTAGACATACCACCTTCCACGTTATGGTCCTGCTGGACAGCACCGAGGAAACCTACATGTGATGCGCCCTTCAATTTATGCTGTGGAGCTAAAGCAGTCGCCCCGGTGAAGATTAGTTTGCCCGACTTCCGACATGAAAGTTTCAACCCACTAAGCAATTTCCAACAATTTAGAGAACGCCTCCACTTGCTCAAAAAAGCTCGAGGCGTAGCAAGCTTGTGCATAACAGCTTGTCAGAAGTAGATCACTCAGAGCTGCAGCAAGAAGGTGGAAGCACGCTAATCCAAGGTAATGGACCTAGTTCTTTGGAGTATAGAGGCTATAGGCAAAACCATCGATAGGGAAAAATAGCCCCCTAACCGAGAGGGACCGTTTCTAACCTCAACAATCCTCCAGAGTGGGGCGTACAGGCTATGCACCCAGAGTGAAAAATCAGTTCCAAGGGTGTGGAAGGCTACCCACCTCTAGAAGTACTATTAGCAGACCACCGCTAAGCACAGATAAGCCAAGTGCATTTATATGGATTGCTTGAATATTGTAAATGCATTTGATTTGATAAAATAATTATATGCTTCATTTATCATGCCAATCATCTGAATGCCTGTATAATTACATTAATTCAAAGCCTAGATTGCCCATAAATCGGGTGAACTCCTTCACTGTAACACAATTGGGCTGTATCTCGGTCAAAAACCACGGTTCCATAACCGAGCAGCTCAAGTGAGGTCAAACCTTAAACTTTGATTCCAATAACTGAGCTACCCAAGTGAGGTTAAATCTTAAACCTCAATTCTATCAATCGAACGGCCCGAATGAGGTCAAAGATCACGGCCGGGGGAGCTTGCGAACTCAAGTCGGACCTCCCAAAATAAGTGGCCATAAAAACCTTAGAGGGCTTTTCATTATGCGTGCAACAACTTCCTACCACAGGAATGAGCACCATCAGTCGACAATGGTCAGGTACCACGGCTCGGGGAGCTTGCGGACGAAGGTTAGACCTGCCCAGATGACCAGCTAGTACCAAACAAGACCTTTGACAAACTATAACCCAATGCACGAGTGCAACAACTCCCTCTTGCTAGGATGAGCACCACCAGTTAAGTGCAGGGGACGGTCTAAACTCCGTCGAAACCTAACAATGATGGCTATAATGCTTAGTCGACAATCATATTTTCTTAATGCCACGACCTCCTCATAAGAGTAAGCACAACTAGACAAATGCATCCATCTAAGCTTGGCAACGTTAGCGATTACACTTAATCGGCAAACAGTCACTCCCAGTGCTACGACATTCCTCCGTGGGAAAGAACACACTCATACAGATACGGTCGACCAAGCTTGGCAACGATAGCAATAACACTTAGTTGGTAATCAGAGCCCATGTTGGACAAAGACAAATCAACACAAGTTCAAAATATCAATAACAACAATTAAAATAATCTAATTGATTTATTGAAGAATCAAAATGTACATCAAGGACAGTTCGTCCAAAAAAGAAAAAACACTGCCTATGCCTATGACCCAAGCTGGCTATGATCCTAGGGTCCGGGGCCCCCTAGTGAGTGAGGCATAGGCCCCCTCCTATCTCTGGGAAGTCCACTAGATCAACTTGACGTTGAACTCTAGCGTTTCTCAGATCCAGGAAACCAACTGGAAAGCCGGAGTCGCCAGGGCCGCAATTTGCATACTGAAGCAAATGCCGTCTCTGAACCTCTCCTCCATCACATGGCTAACTTCATCCGGGCAAAACTGAAACCACAACTCTCCTTCAAACTAGGCATACTTGCTTTAGAGATCAACAAGCTGCTGCTTAATCTCTCGAAACTCATCCTCGAGTGAGGCGATTCGATCCATTATTCGATAATTTTCATCCTTGAGCTCTCAAGATCACGCTTCTGACTTGGACAGCACTCGTTGAGATAGGCTGCCGCTCATCACTTCATAGAGCCTCGACAATTACAGCATTCGCTTGGCATTCCATGTCCTCAAGCATGTCAGGATCAATACGCGAATGGGATAGCTGAGAGATCTCGACTTTCTGCCAATACAATGCTTCCTCCACCAGTCGGAGTGTTTCCCGAATCTGCTAAGGAACATTCAACAATTAGTCAGGAACGACATCAAAAAGCATGATAACAAAATGGAGAAATCTGTGACTTGGTACTTCATTGTAAGACGGTCCTCCCGACAAGACAGGTTGGGAGAATCCTCAGTTCCGATCCTAGTCGGAAGCGAAAAGGATCATAGAGGCTGCACATGATGGGGAAGAGACATCTCGAAGCTTGGAGGAGGAGCAAGCTCACCTGAAGTATCCAGGCCTCAAATGCCGGGTGCTTTAAAGCGGAGCGCCCCCTTAGTGGTATCCTTAGCCTCTGGGTCGTCTCCAGCCACCTCTTCCTCCCTCCCCGAGCGTTCCTAGCACCCTCCTCAATAAAAAGGGTGGGAGAGGCAGATACAGGTGCTTCTGGAGAAGAAGCCACCAGGATCGGGATCCCATGCTCAGCTACGGCCTTGGCGTCAATTGCCACACTCGGCCTACCGACCAATAGGTCCCCTATTCTAGCGGCAAAATCCATTGGAGGCTCATCACACCGAACTCTCCCAGCGGCTCGCTAAAATCCAAATCATCAGACTAAGACTAACCCATGCCTAGTCTTCGCGATGATTCGCCCGCAGTCGGAATAGTCGCCTTTGCATAGGCTGTAATATCTCGAATTATCATTTAAAATTATTTTAATAATTATTATGATTTTGAATTAATTGGGTGTGTTTTAAAATAATTATTATATCATAAAAAATTAAAGAAAATCAGAATTTGCACCGTGGTGCCCGAAGCACTCCCAAGAGACGCCCAAGCGCCGATTATATGTGTATAAGAAAATTGTGTGCAACAAAATCGCAGCATAAAGAAGGGGCAAAAGGAGAGAAATAAAAATAGAAAAGGGGATAGTTGGACCGTAGAAAAGCAAAAGCAAGAAGGGAAAAAAGAGAGAGGGGAAAGAGAGAGAAAGAGAGAGGGAGAGAGAAGAGGAACTCGCATGAGGCAGGAATAAGAAGGAAGGAGAAGGAGAAGAGAAGAGGAGAAGAAGAAGGAGGTGGCACACGGTTGAGGAAGAGAAGTATGCAATGAGGAGGCTTGCGGTAGGAGAGAGAGAGGAGAAGAGAGGGTATGCATGTGGGAGTGACGTGCGTGATAGAGGAAGGAGGGAGAGAGAGGAGGAGGAAGAAGAGGAAGAGGGGGAGAGAGGCTTACGGGTGAGGGCGGTGTGGCGTGAGAAGAGGAAAAGTGCGGCAGGGAGGAGGAAGGGACGAGAGCGAGTGAAGGGCGCACGCTGCAGGGGAGAGAAGTGCATGATTCAAGTACCTCGGAGTATCCTTTTTTTATTTGCTTGGTATAAGATCGAAGTAAATATTTATAACTCCTATTGTTGACCTGATTTAGCATCTGATGTGTTTTGACTGCTGATAGGTCTAGTAGTGTAATCGGCCTATCCAATGTCGGGCCGAACTGCCAGCACATGAAAGAGGGCAAGGGTCCAACAAGCCACGACCAAAGCCCAGAAAAGAGATCGATCCAGCCCAACCTAGTTACGGCTACAGTGACCAACTTGGGACCCAGAGAACGATAGGCTAAGAGGACAAGTATCAACAGCCAGTCAAAAACGCAGACAGATGAACCAATTAGGAAGCCCCTTAGCTAGAATGGATAGAACATGCGCATGTAGTGGTCAGAGCACGCGTATATAGGCGTCGCCTGTGGCCGTTGCTGCAATTGTTTGATGAATGCACTAAGGCGACCGCTCATGGCTGCACCACCATCACAAAGTGACAACTGACAACAGTGGCTCCCTTTAACATCCCAACGGCCGGTAAATTCTTACGGGACACATATCATGAGCCTTGATGCCAAAGCCTTCCCTATGAAACATTACAAATACTCTTCATTATCACAGAAGGGAAGAGAGGACCAGAAGGACTTAAAAAACCCAGGGAGAGGGAAAAAAAGGAGAACTCGGGGATACATTGAGAAGGTCAATTAAACCCTTAGTTGAAATGTCACTCGAGCGAGATATAAGAGTCCAAAAAGAATCAAACTCTGTTTCTCTAATGTAGCACTATCTCCTCATGAAGTCGCTTTCCTCACGAAACGTCACCGAGCGCATCCTTAGTGAGCCACTCTAGTTGAGTGCTTTCCTTTCTAAACCACTCCCCATCGAGTGCCTCCTAATGAGCCACTCACTGAGTGTAGCGTATCGAGCCCGGTCCTCCATCTCACCAAGCCACTCCCTGCCAAGCTCATGTGGAAGCCCAGTCCTCTTTTCACATCTTCTGCATACGTACAACTCTACATTTTCTCACATTCTCATTGTATCTTTCTATTTTCTGATAAAAATTTCTAACTTGAGTATCGAAAGATAAACGGGGAGTGAGTCCTGCCAATCCATTAACTTCTTGTTCGTTATTTATGATGCCCAGGTCCCAAGTTAATAGAAACGGAGACTAGACTTACTCTAATTTGACCCATAATGAAAAATCGAGTGGCTTCCTAATCCATATCATAACTCCAATCTTAGGACACATCATTGGCACTGTTTGTGAAAAATCGACTAAAAGTCTGATCACCGCTCACCAACCGAACGAGCGTGGCAAACACTAATGCTCCAATGCACATCTCATCTACCAACAGCACCTCCCTTAGCAATGACCCCTAGGGGTAGCCAGGGAGGCATGCAGCCTGTCCTCGACATGCCTGCAGTTGGGGGCTCTTCCCGCCCCCAAGCAACATTCGCACCCAAAGAGGAGAGCTAAAGGAAGGCATAGCCCATCGGATCCTACCTCATTAACCAATTGACATTAGCATCAGGGAAGATCCAAGTGGAAGGGCCCGCTTATAGACGGAGGTTTGACTCACTCCTAGAGCACCAAGCCAAAGCCCATGGCAAGATCCGCGCCACTCCCATGGCGACCCATGGCTTGCAGCCTATGGAGACGCCTCACGCGTCCCCCAACCGCTGCGGGCTTGTGATCACACAATCCTACATCCCTTTCCAAACCACTGGGGGACGGGGACCCCTCCTTGGTGTCTTGACGGGTTGCGTTCTCCTCCTGGATGGAAGGGAGGCCAAAGGAGACGCGACAGTGTGAGCTTGAGGGAGATATCGACAGAGACTCCATGAACATGGGAAGCTAGTCATTCACAATGGAAATTCGATTTCTGACACTCACCAGCGAGTTCCAAATACTGCCCATGGAACCTTATAATGGGAGCTCCAACCTGATCAACCATCTAAGCCATTTTCGAGCTCTGCTAGGCTCCCGGGGCCTAGACAAAGCTTCCATGTGCCTATGTTTTCCCATGACCCTTTGAGGGGATGCCCAGGTTGGTTCTATAACCACTAGCCAAGCTCAATTCGAATGTTCCAAGAGCTCACCGATAGTTTTCTGTAGTAGTTCATTACTAGCTGGAAGAAGAGGAAGGGAGATCATGTTGAAACTCGGAATCTCAATAGTCGACCAAGGAAGGCATCGAAAGCTTGTAGGGGGCCTAGAATCTTGAGCTTGAACCCCTTGAGTGACTCTTAAATCAACATCCTAATGATGATCCGAGATGAGAAGTTTTTAAAGTGGTTGAAACCCGTTAAGAACCTGAATGTGGGAGACCCGTCGAAGTATTGCCGATACCATTGGTTCTTGGGCCATGAGACCAAAGACTGTTGAGCGCTGCAGAAGAAAATCAAAGTTTGATCAAGAAGTGGAGCTTCACCAAGTTCCTACAGAGCCCAGGGCAAGCCCTCGGTAGAATAGAACAAACGTGGCATAGGAGGACGCTGGGAGTTCTGCTCTGCCCAGCACTATAGCCTCATCCTAGGAGGGGTTGTGCGGCCTAGCCTTGGAATCGAAGTCTCCATCCACTTGGTGGCCCTTGGCACCCAAGAAGGCCAAGGGAAGCCCGAGGCACAACTGAGATGTGCACAGCAAGCTATCGACAGTATAAGGTTCTAGCTTTTGGGTTTTTTATGTAATTGTGATTAGTTTGATCACTTATATAATTATGATTAAAGAAAATAATATAATTAAAATTGATGTCAAAAGATGTTAAAAAAAAAGGTTAAAAAGAGAACAAATTTCAAACTGGATGCGCACCAGACCTGGCCTTGGGTTGGCACCTGTGTGCTTGCCCAACTCCCTTCGGGTTGTCTGCTGGGCACTTAAGCGCCCCAACAGGTGCCAAAAACAGTATGAAACATGCTTGTCATGTGCCTGAGAGCCCCAACAGGCGTAGATTCTAGTAGCCCAGGCGCCTGCCTGCGCTTGACCCACACTTGAGTGTTGGACTTTTATAAAAGTCAGCCACGGGCCGACTCCACCGCATTCCAAGCGGTGAAGGAGAGAGAAAGAGTAGAAAATTGAGAGAGAAGAGTTGAGAGAGAAGGGAGAAGAAAGAGGAAATGAGAGAAGGCTTCGGGAAGCTAAATTGGAAAGTTTGAACCAAGAATTTCGGTATATCAAGCGAAGGCAAGCACATTTTTAGCTCCCTCTTTTCTTTGTTACTTTTTATTCATGTTCTTTTCGAGTATTATTGTTCTAATACTTGTCTAAGTTAGGATTTGAAATAAAAGTATGAAAATTTTACATATTTATCGATATACCATGATTTTATAGTAAAATTTATCAAAAATCTCCATTAATTATCTGTATTGAAATTGTGTATTATCTTAAAACTCTCTTTATGTTTAGATGTATAAAAATAATTCCTAGATGTCTATGCTTTGTAGATATTAATTTTAATTTATGACATGTAATTTGTATATGTTAAAAATATACTATATATTTAATTATTTACTATAGATTTATTAAATTTATATTGGTTATTTTGAATTTTCTTCTGCATGTTTTGATGTTAAATTTTATGTTATAGATTTATTATGATGATAAAATATATAAGACAGTATAAAGAAGAAAAAGAAATAAAATTTTGCAATTATGTTAAGAAAATATAAATTATTCTCCAGATGGTAAGATTTATGAATTCAAAAGCAAAGTGTAGAAATTTTCTTAAATAAAGAAAGTAAAAAATTGGATCAATGAGTGATTAATAGATAATATATTCTATCATACCTTTGTATATTATAAAAAAAATTGTTATTTGATTCAGTACGATAATACAATTTTGGCATAGTCTACAAGAAGATAATATATAGATGACCCACTTCTACGTCCTTAAATAGGAGGGTAGGCTTTTGATTGTGTAAAGAAAAAATACAATCCAGACTTCGATCGACTACTCCTTTAACTAATAAGGCCTACTGGCCCTGATCCCTAAAGGAAAGTAAGTTTTCAGTATATTTTGATAGATACAAATAAAAAAGAATAAGTAACATGTTATGATAAAGAAAGAATATGAAAAAAACAAGATAAGAAATCAGAAAGAGAATTGAATAAGTATTTTGACCATATTTTAAATTATTATATTTTATGATGATCTCTATTACTACTGTTATATTTTAAGTAAAAAGATTGTATAATCTTTGTTATATATATTCTACCTTATGAGTATTTATCTTACTATTTACTATTTTATTAACCATCCAGATGATTTGTACGAGTTTATGCTTGGCGAGTTGGAGTGAAGCTTAAACTGTTTAGTTTATATCTCTGGAGTTATTATTTTTGCTAACATATATATTGGAATAGTAAGTACTACGTTTAGTTGTTATTTTATAGTTAACTTTAGATGTAGACTAAGAGGAAAATGACGTAAAGTTTTTGATAAGTTTTGATAAAAATAATGGAACAATGTATTCTCTAGAAGTGATGTTCAAATGGTTTAAGTTCTACGATATTATTTGCATTCACAGATGTGTATATGATTAGATTACCAGGCATCTTTCTTTGACATGAAGCTGACGTCATATCATTGGATTGATGCCATAGCCACAAATGATGTGGCGATGTATTTGGATCTTGTGTATGATGATTAGTATTTATGTGCAGGTTAATTGGAGTATTTAAATGGAAGACTTACGTCCCATTGATTATGATATATTTAACTGGTAATATTGATAACTAACGGATAAAAATTTATGATTAAGATTAAAAATGGGTTTTATGATATAATTCATCACAGACAGCGAGCCTCATAGTGTCACGACCTAGGAGAGGCCCCTTGACGGATAGAGCTGGGAGACCTTGTCCTGTGGAGAGAGGAGACAACTAGCGAGACAGCCAACGGGGACAAGCCACCCCCTTAAACTAGGAAGCGCCACCCCTTGTTTTAGCGATCCTTTGAAATAACACATAAGAGCTACTTGCTCGGGGGGACAAACTGGTCCCTAAGCCGCTAAGCGCCGCAACAGTACATGAAAGCAGAAAAGGCTCAATATAATGAAATCAAGCTCTGTAAATCAAAAATTAGGAAATAGAAGTCAGAAATCAGAATTCAATATCAAATCAGTGAGTTATAGAAAATTTATTTCTATCAGTAAAGGACCCTACTAGTAGACCCTACTAGTAGAGAGGTAAATAATCGAGGATAGATTGTATTCACTCCACACAATCTAAGGCCAGAAACAATCGTCCCATTTTGTGGGACATCCCTTCTCGCGGGATTCAGTACAGTATACCGGCTGGTAATAGTAAACTACCCTCTAGGTTAATACCCTGAGGAAGGACGGATCACATATAACTCCATGGATAGAGTTATCATCGATTACCGCCATAACGTTCTAAGACATGTTGGAGAACCTAACTTGATAGTATATCAGTCCCGGGTCCTAAATAACAATGTCAGAAATATTTTTCCTTAACTTATAACGGTTCAGGTTTTAGAAAATAGTCAGAAATATCACAATTAACCATTCAGTTTCGTTTTAGAAGTCCACAATAATTAATCAGTATAAATTCATATGACTTTTTCAGAAATAAATTATATCAAGGACATTATCTCAATACAGATTAGCTTTTACATATCAGAAGTTATGGATTAAAACCATTAAAAACCTTCATTTTCAAACTTAGGTTTCACTGAAGCTCCCAGTCATAAAACGGACGCCAAAAGTACATATATACTTATATACACATACACATACATATAAAAATATATTTATAAAATTAAAATACGTATTTTCTTATACACACATACTCCATCACGCACGGCAGCAGCTTCTGGGAAGCTCCACACATGCCCAACACATGTATAAATACAAAATCGAAGCCATATGTTACAATAAAATCAAACAAACATGATATTTATCTTATTAATCAGGAGAAACATACTTTATTTATACAAAACGTGGACAAATATATTTTTAAAGCAAAAATATAATTTTGGAGATATTGAAATGTTATAAAAACGAAAGGTAATATACGGAGTACACTTGTTTGAGCTCGATATGCTATTATTTTTATTCGAATCGGATTAAATGAATTTCCCCTTTCTTCCCCTCCGCGAAACCCTCACGTTTTGCCTCCTCTCTCTTCTGTCCACTGTCGGCTCCAGCTCCCCTTCCTTTCCCTGAAACACTAAATTTCCCCAATTTAAAAGAGAGGGGAGGGAGGTCACGTGAGGAGGGGGTGTGCCCAGCACCCCTCCTTTCCCCCTGCTTTTCCCTGCTTTTCCTATTTTGCTTCTATGTTTTCCTTCGGCTTCTACGTCTTCATCTTCGTTATTATTATTATTATTATTATTATTATTATTATTATTATTATTATTATTATTATTATTATTATTATTATCTATTTTTTTTTAAATCATAAAAATCCAAATCGATTTTTGGACAACCGAATGGAGCACTTTGAACGCCGACCCAGCAGATCAAATTATTCTCCAAAATTTTATAATATTTAATTAATTTTTATCGCGTCCGAATTATCCAACATTACTGAAAATAATAAATAATCATAATTTCATCAGATAAAAATATTTCGGGATGTTACACTGATGGACTTCGGTGGATCAAAGGATTTCGGATTCTTGTAACTAGCATTTTGAAAAGAGCATTATATATTACAATAATGTGAAAAATGTTATATAATGATTTGTGTTCTGTTCTTGCTTCCGCAGGTTAACTTATGCATTTAGTTGCTTCTGCGTTATTTTAATGTTTTGAATATGTATAGGTTCTAGATGACATCTCCTTTTGAGTGTAAAATGTTGGATAAAATGTGTTGTGTTGAAGTCATGGATAATATGGCAGTTTGTGATCTTGTGTATGTGTGTTGTAGAAAACTTTACGATAATTGAATAGTTGCATGCTTGTACAGATTATTTCACACAGGTTGTACATTTGGTTTTAGCCTAGTTGTAGAGGAGACTTTACAAAAATTTCTACAGAATCTAAATGATTTAAGTTTTGTATGTATCTGACAGAGGGTCCCATAAGGATTAAGATTCATTCCATCAAAATTGGTATCAAAGAAATGAGATACCTTATGAATGATCTAAATCGTATGCGAAAGTTTAGGAAATGATTATGATTGATCGATTGAGTAGGGATAGACATAGGATGAATTACGTCCTAGGTATCCTAGGTAGTATAAGTAGGTCTGAGATAGACCGAGACCTAGTAATGAAGTAGAATGATATTGATTTTGGGCTTAGACAAATTGAATTGAAATTGAAGGTTTGGATTGAACCGCTTTAGGTTGAGGAAAGAAAGGAGCGATTAGGGCCAGAAGGAAGGTCTAAACACCGGCTTTATTCTTTTGATCTGATTATTCGAGGTCATCTAATATTGTTATGTTTGTGGATATAAGATATACCATGACGAGTAGACAGAGTAGAAGAAATAATTGTGGAGACGCTAGTACTCATCACAACCGAGAAGTTGAATAAGTGAACGTGTTAGGAAGGATAACGAATGTGGTTGAGTCATTAGAGCAGTGTCATATGGCTCCAGTCCCTGCCTGAGCCAGTTTCAATAAATCCTACTCCGACCACGTATGATAGATTCACGACAAAGAGAGTGCCTGAATACCTAGGTGAGCCTGATCTAATAAAGGCAGATATCTGGATGCGGAGGATGAAAAAGATCTTTACGGTGATCCGATGTTCAGATGAAGAAAAAATTTCTTTTGCGGTATATAAGTTGGGAGGTGAAACTGACAGTTGGTGGGAAATGAAGAAGAGGGCGTTAGATGCGCCCAATGCTGTGATCACCTAGGAAATATTTGAAGAGACATTTATAGAAAAGTGTTTCCCTCCCATCCTTTGGGATCAAAATGGGTAAAAATTTGTATGACTCAGACAATGGAGTCAAACGGTAGCAGAATACGATACTAAGTTTATTAAATTATCCCAATTTGTGCCATATTTTATAAAAGACAAATTAATGAATGTAAAGAAGTTTCAACAATGATTAAGAGATGATATTAGAGGACATTTGGCGACTCTAAAGCTCCAATCTTATGCGGACATATTAGATAGAGCCCTAATATATGAAAATGAGCTGGAGATATAAAAATCCTGTGCTAAAAAAGTAGCCAACCAGATGAATACTAGTGCAGGGCTGAGTTTAGAACCCTTAGAGCCATCAAAGAGGGCAAAGACAGGAGATAAAGGAAAGAATATTATCAATATTCAATCAGTGACCAGTCCTCAAGAATATAAGGTGGACTGTATGCAGTGTGGGAGGAAGCATCTCGGGACGATCTGTTATAAAGCAATGAGGGCCTGCTTTAATTGTAGTCAGCAGGGTCATCTAGCCAAGAATTGTCCCCAACCAAGGAGACTATTAGCAGTCAAAGCACTCACGGTAACAATTTAGGACGTTAAGGCCTCTCCAAGCATGGATGAAGGTATTTCTCATTTGAGAAATTTGATTTCTATTTTATTTAAGTTGGGAGATTTGTGTTTTCTTTCCTAAATTGCATATTCTATTACATTTTCCCTATAAATTTTGGGATTATCTCTTGATATATATTTTTTCTTTTGTGGATATTGTGAATTATGGAGAGTAATCGGTTGTATATGTTGGAGGAATGAATGTAACGTAGCCACAGAACCACTTTGATGATATCGATTCAAAGGGAAAGGTTAGGATCTTGTTATTTCTAGATTATAAAAGGTGAATACCCTCAGTCTAAGTGGGGGAGGAGCTTATGGTTCAAAATTGTATCACTGAAGCAAAGTTTTGTGGTGAAATCTATCTAAAGAATTTATAGATATTACTTTGAGGATAATGGATGTCCTGCAAATCTGCAAGTTAGGGACTGTAACAAGGATGGACTCCAATTGCGTTATATGTAAACAAATGCCCTTGGGTTAAGAGGGAGGAGAATTCTTAGTGTGAATTGCTCCTTCATAAATTGAGATTAGTAACTGAAAGTTTCAGTTTAAGCAATAATGGTTAGACTCTAATGTTTAAAGTAATAGGCTATAGTATTCCTAAGTTAGGAATCGAATCACGTCTGAAGTGTTGGAGTTATTAATTGTGTAATGAACCAAAAACCACACCGAATCTGTGGTGATTGTGTAATTGTAATCTCCGACCCTGTTGTGATTTGAGGATTTGAGAGAATCGTTTTCTTGATGTGGGCATTTTGAGATAAGTAAAATCATGGCTATTACATAATCCGAGTGTACCGGATGGGGTTGGTAATATGGAAAAAAGTTGACTTGATGATATACCAATAAAATGAGGCATTTTGCTTGTTTAAGGTTCGAAATTAAGTTAGAAAAGTGGTTAACGAAATAGGATTGCCTGCAAATTTAGTAAATTTGGATCTGGAGAGGACATGTCAAATAGTGAGGATCAAGGTAATTCTGAAGTATATGGTTTTCTAAGATAACCATCCTAATTTAGAAATGAATTGGAAACATTAAGGAGGTTTCTTGATTCTGAAAATTTAAGGATCGTTAAATTTCGATAATGAAATTTTTGTAAGTGGGGGAGAGTGTGAGATCCCGATCCAAAATTTTAATAATTATGGAATAATTAAGTTAATGATAAATATGATTAGGTTCAAGAATAAAGGATAAATGGTTACCGAAAAAAAATAAGTAAAACAAACAAAATGGGGCGAAAGATGGGATCGGTGCTCAATGTGTGCTCGAGCGTTGAAGTAGGTGCAGACTTGCGCATAGGCCCTCTCAAGGCTTGCCCTAGGCGAGGCGGGGGTGAGGAAACCACGACAGGGTGGTTCTTGAGCGCCACCCGAATGCTATTTTACGAAAGTTGGCGCTCAATGAGCGCTAGCTTTTAAAACCCCCATCGACCTGCTTTAATCTGTTTTAAATTTGGGAAAAGGGGAGAGAAAATCAGACCACGCACAACAGCAGCAAAGGAGAGAAGGAGGAAGGGGGAATGAGAAGGAAAGGGAGAAATCCATCCGTTCTGATCTGATTCAGGTAAAAATAACAGTAGAACAGGCTAAGGCAAGTGTACCCCGGATGTTATCCTCTATTTTTATTGCTTTTCTATATCTCTGAAAATATATTTATACTCTAAATCACTGTTTCTCCCTGTTTAATGCATACGAAGTATATTTCTGTAAATTATGTATGTATCGCAATATAGGGCTTCAGTTTCCTGGCTGTACATGCGTCGGGTGTCCGATTATGGTCCCAAAGCTCCGTGCAAAACCCTAGGTCAAAAATTGGGGGTTTTCTGTATAAGTTCCCTAAATTTTGAGATGTAACTGTAATTATGTAATATAATAAGAACTATGAGGTAATTTTAGTCTGAAACGTCCCATCGGAATATACTGTAGGACTTTTAAGATGTTTTGAAATTATCTAAAGGACTCCTGATTAAGGTTTAGTATGAAAAATCTCGTAGGAATGGACTGTTAATCTTTTGGGATGTTCTGAAACCATCTAAAGGAATACCGATTTAGGGTCTAGTTTGAAAAGTCTCACAGAAATATACTGTTAAGCTTTTGAGGTGTTAAGAGGTTATCTAAAGGTTATTTGTATAGGTTGGACTGAATTTTTACTTGAGAATTAAATTGTAAACTGTATTGTTAAGTTACAAAGAATTTCTGAAGTGACTGAAGGTTTAATCGTATGAATTGGAAATGTTTTAGTGGCATGAAAATTATGGCTAAGGAAATAAGGATAAGAATGTCCATTGTTAAGTAAATCAATAAGATTCCGGTATAACTAGTCTATGACCTCATCCTTAGGAACATTGGATAATAGGCAACAAAACTGTACTGAATAACAATGAATCGAACTAAAAAAAATCATTATTCCCTCAGAATGTAAAGTATGGAGGGTATGTAAGGAATTAAATTGAATAAAAATCATGCTACCATCGGGATGTAAAGTATGGAGGGTATATAAAGACTAAATGGCACAGAAATTATCATGTATTGGGATGTAAAGTATGGAGGGTATGTAAAGATTAAATTGAATAGAAATCATCCTACTCTCGGGATGTAAAATATGGAGGGTATGAAAAGACTAAACAGAATAGAGACCATCCTGCCATCGGGATGTAAAGTATAGAAGGCATATAAAGACTAAATTGAATAGAAACCATCCTACGCTTGGAATATAAGTATGGAGGATAATAGATTTAAAAAAAACTGACTGTTCTGAAATATGGATTCTAAACCGAGAATTAGGTTACCATTCTGAAATATGGATTCTAAACCGAGAATTGGGTTACTGTTTTGAAATATAGATTCTGAATCGAAAATTAGGTTACTGTTCTGAAATATAGATTTTGAACTGAGAATTAGGTTAAGGTTCTGAAATGTGGACCCTGAACCGAGGATTAGATTAATATTCTGAAATATGGACTTTGAACAGAGGACTAGATTAATGCTCTGAAAAATGAACTCTAAACTGAGAATTAGGTTAATGTTCTGATATATGGACATTGAATCGAGAACTAGGTTAAGGTTCTAAATTATGGACTCCGAATTGAATTCTGAATCAGGAACTAAGGATCTAAAATCATAGGTTTTCTGGTATTTTGCACCGAATAGGCCTCTGAATCAAAGGATATGAAATCATAGGTTTTCTAGTATTCTGCACCGCAATAGGCTCTGAACCAGAGGATGTGAAATCATAGGTTTTCTAGTATTCTGTACCACAATAGGCTCTAAATCGAAGAATCTAAAATCATAGGTTTTTTGGTATTCTGCACTACAAAAGGTTTCCTAATATTCTACATTGTATTTATGCTTCTATTCTCTTGCCTGTATGTATGAATTTTTCGCATCCCTTTTTAAGTTCTCTTCTAAAGGTACATATATGTTTCGTAAATATATATATTGTATGTTTTCACTGCCTAGGGTACATTTGTTGAGCTGTTAAGTTCACTCATTACTTTCTGTTCTCCTCTCCAAATAAGTAAAAGTCTAAAAAGGATCGAAGCCAGATCTACTTAGAAGAAGGGAAAGCTCATAAGTTTTGAAGACCTTAAAGGACTTCGGTGGATCAAAGAATTTCGGATTCTTGTAGCTAGTAGTTTGAAAAGAGCATTGTATATTACGATAATGTGAAAAGTGTTATATCATGATGTATGTTTTGTTCTTGCTTCCTTAGGCTGACTTATGGATTTAGTTATTTTCGTATTATTTTAATATTTTGAATATGTATAGATTCTAGATGGCATCTTTTTCTAGTCTAAAATATTGGATAAAATGTGTTGTGTTAAAGCCAGATATGATATGACAGTTTGTGATCCTGTGTATGTGTTTTGTAGAAAAATTTACAGTAATTGAATAGTTGCATGCATGTACAAGTTATTTCACATAGGTTATACATTTGGTTTTGGTCTAATTATAAAGGAGACTCTATCAAATTTTTATAAAATTTAAATGATTTAAATTATGTATATATTTGACGAAGGGTCTTATAAGAATTAGGATCTGTTCTATCACAGTTAGAGAGCTTCTGAGAGTTTAAGTTTGTTTGAGGATTTTAGTGGGCCAGAGAAAGCGTTTGTAGGTGATTAAGAGCGTATCCTAATGAGTCAGTCTCCATGGCCATTTATAGTCATGGTTTTGGGCTGCCATCCTTTGGCAGTGAGGCTGGTCGCCCACCATCTGAAAGGACTGTTGCATTTCCTGCACAAGTGTGAGTGCCGTTTCTGGTTGTAACTGTCAAGGAAGTGGATCTCCTTCCTTCTGCGCATGGTAATCATTAGGGTCTCCTACAGATTGCACGTGAATCTTGGCGCCTATCGCCTGGGATGTGCTTTGATTCTAAAGGTAACCGTTGCAGTGAAGATTGCCATTTTGAAAATGCGAGAAATTAGGATAGACGACCATTGCGGTTTGAGGACGGATGTGTGGGCCACTTTAGGCATGGGTCGCGTTTGTTGCCGGCCCACTTGCCACTTTTTTGATCAACGGCATCGTTGACTGTCCTGGGTTTAAATGGGCTTTTGTTAATCTTGGGCTACTGCCAACCCATTTGCCACTCCGCCGGTCAATGATGGCATTGACCGTCCTGATGGAAATGGGCCACTAATGGGTTTGGACCGTTTCTTCCTGTATGCTAACCTGCTACTAACGTCTCCACCAATAACAATAACATTAAAAAAATATAAAATAATTAGTAGACCAGTTGTATTTTATGTATCATAATATTTGACAAATAAATACAAAAATTTATTATAACTATGAGAGTATTAAGATATATAAATAGAGTCACAGTAAAAATATAAGATAATAATTGTAAGGAAACTTCAAAGTTAAAAATTATACTTAGAAAAAAAAAAGTAAGATACTAAAAAAATATTAAGATTATTTAGATATTTAAAATATAAACAACGAAGCACTAGTTAAAAAAAAAACACGAATTAGTATTGATTATAGAAAAAATACAGACATATAAAAATCTAGAATAATATAATTAAAAAGGTTTAAAATTACTCATGGATTTAAAAAATATTATATTAATTCAAATAAAATAATAAAAATAAATTTATACAATCAATCATAAATAATTATATATAAGACTTCTATTATTATTATTAATATGAAGCCATTGGGGTTCGAACTTAAGAACATTCAGAGAACATTTTGTATTTCCAAAAGAGATTATTGCCTGATTAGTTTTTGTGTAAGATCCATATTGCTACCATAAACTAAAATTAATTAATACAATAATAATATCTTACATTGTATTAAATAAGATCGGTTATATAAATTCAATTTTAATATTTTGATTGATTTCATGCGAGCTAAAGTCAAAGTGTTCGGAAATCTATCGGATTATAATAACATGCAAATTTTAGCTAAAAATACAGTTGTAAAATTAAATTAAATTTAAAATTATTATTTCAAATACACTTATGTTATAAAATATCAGTATATAAATTAGATTCAAAACTATAAAAAATTTGACTCTTAAAATCCAAAATATTTTTTAAAAATATCATTTTTGATTTTTTATTTTTAGAAGAATTAATTTTGTTGCGTACCAGAAATTCGGACCGTCCTACGGGTCAGGGGCTGCAAATCGGATCTTCTTGTTGATCGATCATACGCAGATCCATCTCCATAGTCTTGAACCTGAGTTCTGTGCAACACAACTGAAAACTAACGGTCAGAGGTCGGCGGGAATTATTCCCACCGTAAACCCTCCGACGCTCAAATCAAAAATCTTTTCAAGAATATATAGAAAAGATAAATCAAAGGTGTATATTTGGTGGGAGGAGTGATTTGTGGAAATGATGCTTCCAAGAATAGAGAAAGAGTATCTCCTTTTTTTGGATCTCTGGCTTGAGATGACTTTCTGGGATGTAGATTTGGATGGAACAAAACATATCCAAGCCTTCTGGCCATTTCGGCCGTTTCTCTCCCTTCTCCTTCTCTAGGAGGTTTTTGGAGGTTTTTCTCTCTTTTATTCTCGTCCCCCTTTTTTCTCTTGGATGAAGTCTATTTATAGACGGCGTCCACAGTTAACCGCCGTAGTTAACCGCCCGTCACTTTTATCCATAACCAACTGTTTGGGTCGGGTTTTACCGAACACATCATTAGCCCCCCATGTCGGGTGGTTCGAAATTTTCGACCCCCGGCATGTTTCTGATGGGATGCTATTTGTTTGACTTTGTCGACTTACCATCTTTGAAAAGTCTGTTTTTTAAACTTTGACCTCTTTTGGGTTGCTCGGTGATGTAACCGAGGTTTAGAGTTCGGCCGCTTTTTAGGTCGCTCGGTGATTTAATCGAGGTTTAGAGTTTGACCGTTTTTTGGGCCGGTCGGTGATTTAACCGATGTTTAGAATTTGACCGTTTTTGGGCCGCTCGGTGATTTAACCGAGGTTTAGAGTTCGACCGTTTTTTGGGCTGCTCGGTGATTTAACCGCGGTTTAGAATTCGACCGCTTTTGGGCCGCTCGGTGATTTAACCGAGGTTTAGAGTTCGACCGCTTTTTGGGCCACTCGGTGCTTTAACCGAGGTTTATAGTTCGACCGCTTTTGGGCCGCCCGGTGATGTAACCGAGGTTTAGAATTCGACCGCTTTTTGGGCCGCTCGGTGCTTTAACCGAGGTTTATAGTTCGACCGCTTTTGGGCAGCTCGGTGATGTAACCGAGGTTTAGAACTGTCATGTCTAGTGGCCGTTTGGGCCATCAGTTATTGAGCTTGGTTTTCGAATCTTTGGGCGATCTCAATTCCGTGAGAGTTTAGGGCGAAGCCCCGTATAACATCTTGGAATCGGTATAGAGTGAAGCAGTTGAAATTGCAAGAAGATAACTGATAAAAATCTTTGTATCGGGTCTGATCACTCACTGTAGAATGTAATACACCATATGTTACTTGAACCGATTTCTTGTGAGAGAAGATGCCGGTTTTGAAGTTGAAATCGGTTTCTATACCTTCAAAAACTCATTCTGAAATTTGCGAGAGATTTTTCGGAGTGCTTTGTGCTGCTAGGGAAAATCTGCGCTGAAATCTGAAGTTGAATGACGTTCGGAGTTAGCCTAAATCCGGAGTTGATTGAAGTTCGAGATTCCGAAGTTGACAGTCTCACATTTGAGAGCCGGCGTGGAAATCAATTGGAGTTGATTGTAGTCCGGAGTTGTTTGGAGTTAATTTTGAAGGAATGTAAAATCCGGAGTGCAAAATTCCGGAGTCAAATTTCTGATGAAATGTGAAAATCCGGAGTAAAATTTCCGGAGTTCGTTTTCAGACGGAATGTGAAATTCCGGAGTGGAATGTATATCGGAGCTCATAATTCTGTAGTGGAATTTATGACGGATTGCATAATTCCGGAGTACAATTTCCGGAGTCAATTTTTTTTTTTGACGGAATGCAAATATTCCGGATTTGAGTGAGAGAGAAGTACGGAGTGCTCGAAGCGGGCATATGTGAAAGGAAAACCCGAAGTACTTTTATCTGGGCAGCTGTGAGAAGAAACATCTGGAGTACTTTTTATTGTGCCGATTTGGAAATTTCTGGGATCCTTCCACAGGATTTTTCTCGACTTGGTCAAACCCACCGGAATGTAACTTTGGCCGGTTATTGGAGAGGAAGTTCCACAAACAACTTACTCAAATCGGCCGTTTGTGAGAGCAAATTCCGGAGTTGATTTTGAGATCCGGAGTAGCTATGCCGGAGTAGATTTGGGTCGCCATAATGAGTTGTGACGTGAAAAATGCCGGTTTGGATTTGATACCGGATTGAATCACCATGTTGTTTTCGGCAATACCGATTTAGAAATCAAATCGGATTTTTGTCCTTCAAAAGCCGATTTAGAAATAAAATCGGATTTCTGGCATCTCAAAGACCGATTTAGATCTTCTTCAGCCGATTTGAATTGAAATCGGCTTTTTATGAGAGAAAATTCTGGAGTTTATTTTTGAGAGCCAGATTGAGATGTGGCTAGAGCAGAATTTGGAAGCCTGAGCGGGCTATGCATCCAAATAAAAATTGGCCTTTTCGTGAAAGATCGAAATCGGCTTGTTCATCGGTCTGTGCATCAAAGTCTGAATCTGCCCTGGCGTTAGAAATTGAAATTGGTTTATCAAAATTGAAGTCGATCTCTGTAGATTTAATAGAAATCTGTCTGTATCAAACTCAGCCCTTTTTGAAAAGAAGTCTGTCCGGCTTTGTGCATATTGAAACCCAGTCTGATCCTTGTCTGTAAAACAAATCAAGTTCGGCCTGTTCACAGAAATTCAATTTGCCCCTTGATGAATCGAGTTCGGTTTTTAGAAACCAAGTTAGGCTTGTGCGCCGAAATTAAGTTCGCCTCTTTTTCATGAGCGTTCGAAATCGGCTTTGTGTATGGAAATAGAACTTGGCGCTGTACATCAAATTTGAAATCGGTTGCTTTGCATGAACTTTCAAATCGGCTCCTTGTTTTGTAAACTTGAAATCGGCCCTGAAATCAAGTTCGGTTTTCTTGCTTAAACAAGAAAAATCGAGTTCGGATTCTTGAAGAATCAAGTTCGGCTTTTAGAAATTAAGTCTGGCTTGCGCGCATGAAATTCAGTTTGTCTCTTTTTCACATGAAAAATCTTTTCCAGCCTCTTGAAAGAAGTCCGTCCGGCTGGTGCGCATACAAATTCAGTTCGGCTCTTTTTCACATGAAAAATCATTTCCAGCCTTTTGAAAGAAGTCCGTCCGGCTGGTGCGCATACAAATTCAGTTCGGCTCTTTTAGAAATCAAGTTCGGCTTTTGTGTGCCGAAATTAAGTTCGCCCTTTGAAGAATCGAGTTTGGCTTTAGAAATCAGGTTCCGCTTCCTTAATGCAAAATCAAGTTTGAGAGCCGAAGTAGCATTAGCCGAAATTGATTTTCGGGATGCCATAATTACTGCTGGCCAGAGTGGATTTTTGGAACGCCAGTGGGCTGTGACTGGAATAGAATCCGGAATCTGAAGTGGTTGTAGTGGATTTTTGAAATCCGAAGTCGCTGTTGACGGAGTGGATTTTTGAAATCCGAAGTTGCTGTTGCCGAAGTGAAATTTTTGGAGTCGAAGTGATATATGACTTGTGTAGATTTGGGACACCATTGTTACTGCTTTTGGACGGAGTGGTTCTGTCCTTGGTTTGAGGAACCAAACAGAGAGGGTTTTGAAGATGATGAGCTCCGGTGAAGTACGGTCTTGACGTAAAAGACAGCGCCGGCGACGGTAATAGCCCATGCGACGGCGACAGTAGCGAAAACTCCTTGTGCAGTTCGTTGTCCTTCTCCACCGCACCTCATCATACAATTTACCAAAATTTCGGCTGATCTCCTCAAACTTGCCATATGAAAACACAATACTGGTATCCACAAAGAAGAAGGAAAGATTTACATGCCTCGATTTGTGGATTTTGCACTGATGATGGTGGCGACAGTGGCGGTGGCTCCTCGCGGCTCACGATCTCTCTTCTTTCTTTACATCGTGGCATAAATCGGAGAGGAAGACATCGAGAGGGTTTCGCCGGCATCAGATCTGGGCGGTATCTCTTGTGGAGAAGACGACCGTTCTGCACGTCTTTATTTTCCTTCTTTTCCCTCTTTTCTCCTGCTACTTCATTGCAATTCGATCCGCTCCATTGACTAAGTTAAACCAGCTTAGGCCAAATCTGGGTCTCTTTTTGCTAGCCATCTCTGGAGTGGACAGGTTCGAATATTGTGCCTGCATGTTTTTTAGGCCGGCTATTTTCATCATTTCTTCTTCTTGAAATTGCAGTATATGCGGTTGAAGAAAGAGCCCCCAAGTCAACGTTGGTCACTCATTGTGGAATTTTCAAGGTGGGATTCCAGAATGGAATTCTTGGGTTGAACAAAGTCCGGACTGGATTTCACTTCAGTCGGTTTGGAATTCACTTCGGAATGGACTTGTAAGTGTCAGGAAGTGCTAAAATTGCACTGTAGTCTCCAGTTGGGCAGAAAAATCTGTTGTTGTAATAGAGGGAGTACCGAAGTGGAATTCAAATTGGCGATTTAAAAATGAAATCGGTCTTTGACACTTTCAAATGCCGATCTGAAATTGAACCCCTCCTTAAAGGAAAATCCTTTCCTTTTATAAGCCTTTTCTTCTTCTATCTTTCTGATTTGATCATTCAGGTAACGCCCGTTATCTCTCTTCTGTTGTAGTTATCTTTATCAGTTCGACCCGTTACTGTCGGTTTGATCGGTTGTATAACCGTCTTTATGAACAGTTGTCTTCACATGCTAATTGTGATAACTCCAAATCCAATGGGCTTTCTTTAATGATCCCCTATGTCGGCAGGTTAGAATTCTCAATTTGGCGATGTGTCCTTTCTGATAGGGTCATCCGAGTTCTCCTAATATTTGCCGGAATGCCTGGCTGTCTGACTTTTTCTGGAAAATTGTAGAAGATGGGAAGTAGCCCCCAGCCCCCAAGCGTGAACGCGCCAAGGGCAGGATTAGTACTTCTATCGTTTGCTTAGGAAGTCGTACAACTTTTCTGATCCGAAGAATGCTTGTTGTAAGCAGACAGTTTTGCTCTTATGCTTTTTTAGTGGAAAAACTGGCTTTTTGGCCGGTTCTCACAGACGGCGCCAATGTTGCGTACCAGAAATTCGGACCGTCCTACGGGTTAGGGGCTGCAAATCGGATCTTCTTGTTGATCGATCATACGCAGATCCATCTCCATAGTCTTGAACCTGAGTCCTGTGCAACACAACTGAAAACTAACGGTCAGAGGTCGGCGGGAATTATTCCCACCGTAAACCCTCCGACGCTCATGTCAAAAATCTTTCCAAGAATATATAGAAAAGATAAATCAAGGGTGTATATTTGGTGGGAGGAGTGATTTGTGGAAATGATGCTTCCAAGAATAGAGAAAGTGTATCTCCTCTTTTTGGATCTCTGGCTTGAGATGACTTTCTGGGATGTAGATTTGGATGGAACAAAACATATCCAAGCCTTCTGGCCATTTCAGCCGTTTCTCTCCATTCTCCTTCTCTTGGAGGTTTTTCTCTCTTTTATTCTCGTCCCCCTTTTTTCTCTTGGATGAAGTCTATTTATAGACGGCGTCCACAGTTAACCGCCGTAGTTAACCGCCCGTCACTTTTATCCATAACTAACCGTTTGGGTCGGGTTTTACCGAATGCATCAAATTTAACCTTTTTTAATAATTATTGACTAATTAATATCAAATAATTTAGGCATTTTTTAAAAAAATTAAGTATTATTTTTTATAAAATATATATATTTATTTAATTAATATTAAATAATTATGATTAAAAATGATCAAATTAATCTTTATCTTAAATGAATAAAATCCTAGTAGGTTCCGGATATTTATTTCCTTCCTAAAAGGCGGAAAATCGGCGAATGTTCATTGGATTCGGATTTCGGCACCAGCAGGCAGATTTATAATTTTCCAAACTTCCGAAACCTAAAACCCTGTCACTGCGAGGCAAAACCGTCTGTCGCTCCAAAACCCTCGACCGTCCCCGTCACTACGATGGAGACTACACCGCAAAGCTATAATGGTATTCGAGAGGAGGAAGTAGTCTTCTCCTCAACTAAGTGTCTCGAGGACCAAACCCTCTTCCGTGCCTATGCAAATGCTGCTCGGTTTTGCCAAATATTGCTACTCAGTGCCGTATGTGTGACTATTTCTTCCCAGTGGTTTTGCTTTTTGTTTTGCTCAAATTTATTTGATCTTTTATTGGTTAGACTTAATTTTGCTTCTGAAGTTCACTTTATCCCTGGAGGGGTTGTAAGCGTTCTTCTGTTATATTATCCTTTGGATTCGTAAGTTTCGATTTTTTATTATTTTTTATTTTTTTGGGGGGCTGAATTCATGAGCATGTCTTACTGTTATTGGTTTGAATGATGGGTCTATTTGGTCATATGATTGGGGCATTATGTTTTAAGTATTACTTCTATCAATTTAAATAGTTGACTTGTCTGAATTAATTATGTATGGGCTGAATTCTCTGTGTGCTCATGAGAAGTATTGGCTCCTTCATCTACTTGCATGCTTTTATTAGTTGATGTTTTCTTAGGTCTTCGTAACATAGAACCTACATTTAGATCATGTGGTAGTAAAAAAAGGCCTAATTGCCTCTGCTGATTAGGAATGAAGTATTGGTTAGGATGATCTTTCTTGGCTGCCTTTTCTTTATGTAATATCAGAAAAAGGGCAAAAGTTTCAGGTTTGATGAAAATAGGATGCTTTAATAGAAGGGACAAGGAAATTCCTTGTGCTTCTTGGAGATGTCTTTTATAAGTGAAAGATTGCATTCTTTTCTTGGTTAACTGAAAAAAAAAAAAAAAAACACGTTCACAATGACAAGAAAGATTAGACTGTATTGGCTTGTGGAGAAAATATGTTATTGGAGATTAAAAAGAAGGGTCTCTAAACAAGCACAAAGGTTATTTGTGTAGTATTAGCTATTGCTTTTTTCAAAGAGCAAGTGCAAAAGCAAATTCAGATTGAATATGCTGGATCTTTCATACAGATTTCCAACAATTGCAATTCTACGTCACGAATAACATGCAACGATGAGACTATCGAGCATATGCATGCAATTTTTAACTGACGTGCATGCATGATGTATGTTTGCGACGTGCCAAAGGAATCTGTCCCCAGTGATCAATTGGATTGTGCCAAATATGGCCATCAAGTCCCATGTCGGCTCCATTTTTAACTGACGTGGCATAATCTTGATGTCTTTGGTATTGGTGATAGTTTTGCCAAAATGTTTGAATAGGAAATAAAAATTCCCATTAGAAAAAGCCCATTGTTTCATGCATTTTACTATTTATTACAGCCTGTAATTTTTCATGTTTGATGTTTCCCATTTTGGGATTGTACTTTGCTATTGGTACTGTCTGGTGTTTTCTGAAGATTTGTCTTCCCTCCTAATTTTATTAGTAAGTAAATTAAAGATCCCAGATCATAAGTTAAAATGAAAAATAGCATGATCATAAGGGACTACCAACTCCGAGTAAAGCATAGGGTTATGAAGAAAGATTTTTTTGGGGGATAGGAGGAATTCCCTAAGATGGGAGTCATTTTGTGCCTACACGTATGACTTACTAATACATGCCTGAGACACTCTAACCAATTGCCTAACTCTTATGTTCCATGCCAATGCATGGCCATTAGTCACTATTCATATTATTAATTTTCAAATGTAGGACATTTTACTCAAATTTTCCTTTATGTTTGAGTCCTATTCATATTGGACAATCTACCAAACACAAACGGTGTATCCACAGCACCAGCAATTACAACGCTCTACAGTATTTTTCCGCCTCTTGTGCCTGTCTATCAATTCCCTTTTATGGTCTGAGTTTCCCTTCAAACAATAAATTTTCTGTGGTGTTTGTTTCCCTTACTCCCAAAAATAAATTCTAGTGTTGTTTGTTTCCCCTCCAAGCATTTGGTAAAAGCTATGGAAATACAACTCCCGCACATTAACATTGCCTTTTATCTGGACAATGCAATTACAGTGCTGTCAAGTTGGTTGTATATTAAGTGTATGTAGTGTTTTTTATATACAAAACCATGTTACCAAGTCAATTTGGCACTTAACATGCCACAAAACATATCATCTGAAAGTGCTGCCGTCGACAAAAGCTCTGTGGCAGGTGCCTTGAGAGGAAAGAAATTTCACATGAGAAAACCGCCATATTTTCACATACTATTATATTTTTAGACAGCTCATGATTCCGTTATCAAGTTGGTCCTTGTATACATTTTTAAAAAAAAAATTATGATCACCTTTAGCTGTCGATGATGTCTTCTGTTTTCTTAAAGCCTAGCTCCCACAGATTTTAATTCCCGTTTCAGCGCTCAGACAACAATGAAATGTCTGGCTCTGTTTTATTTTGTTCTGTTTCCGATTTCATTCTGTTCAGATCTGAGAATTCCCCAAATGCATATAGCCTTTAGATATAGCATATTCAAGAGTAGTTTCAGTTCTTATTTGGAATTTGTCTTTGCAGATTGCCTACCTTTATTCGAACTTGGACGAAAATTTATACCAAATCAAGTGGTACGACCATTTTCTAATATCATCCTTTTCTCTTTGTTTGGAGCAGTCTTTAACATGTTGGCGAATCAATTAAATTTTCTGGCAGGCTTGCTCTGGCTGACATTAAGGCAGAGAAAGAAGCTGATGCTGAAAACAAGGATGCTGATGACTCCGAGAATGATGATGAAGATGACGATGATGAGGATGAAGATGATGACGATGACGATGATGACGACGATGATTATTCTGGTGAAGATGGGAATGATGATGAAGGGGATCCCGAGGATGATGCTGAGGCCAATGGTGATGGAGGAAGTGATGACAATGACAACGAAGATGGTGGCAAGGACGAAGATGACGACGATGATGAAGATGACGATGATGACGAAGAGGAGGAAAAGCATCAGCCTCCATCTAAAAAAAGGAAGTGAGAACTGCATGGTTTACACAGTTGGGGTTAATTAATATCTTTTTTTATTTTTCCTTTTTTGGGGGTTGGGGTGGTTGATGATTTACACAGTTGGGTTGTTGGGTTAGAAACATTCCTCCGATTTAGCTGCTGGTGTCAGTATCAACATTTGCTTCTGCGCCTTACGTGATCCTGCTGATTAGTTGGCTACATCTTTGTCTGTCATGCATATTAATCCTTCAAGCTGCATTCTGCGATTTTGAATGTGACAATTTTGTTTTTTTTTGTTTTTTTAAAAAAACATATTTTTACTTTTTTCTAAATATTATTCTTAACTTTTTTTTTTTATAGGGAATTTATTTTTATATGAAATGATTAAAAAAATTCAAAATTGGAATGTGACAATCAAGAGGAAATTTGTTTGATAGTGAGTATTTATTAATGAAAATTCATTTTCCTGTTAGGCATCGTTTGGCATTGTCTCTGCGAATTTGACAGATCAGTGTAGTTTTATATCAATTTTCTTCTGCCCAATGTCGGGCCTAAATGGGGCATGAAGCGGCCCATTTGCATTTGGATTAACCCATTTGGGCGGAGAATCCGTCCAAACAAATAAATGGACTAAATGCCCACATTTCTTTTGCTTAACCCCAGACAAGCACAGGTGATTTTCATTACTGACTGAGATATATACATATTTTTTAATTATTTCTTGCCTATTTATTTTGATAGAGTTTGTTGAACTATGTTCCTTCTTTTTTTTTAATGACAACAACAGTACCATTAGAGGAATGGAGGAATTGTTGAAAGAATATGTTGTTATGTAGCACATAAAGCAGTGTTAATGTTATATTACATTTTCAGTTATGGATATGGAACAATTCAGGCCCAAGATTCAGAATGTCAGAAATGACCAGCCTATATCAGAACAATTCAAATAATCAATTGATTTTGATTGTTAGATAGGTGGCCAGGCTATTTTATAACAGCCACAGCCAAAATTTCAGTATGTCTGGATTAGATAAACCAAGCTTTGGATATGAATTTTTTTATTGATGAATACATGCAAAATTACTTTTGTTTTATTAATGTTTTTGATGAGCTTCCCCAAGTTATTCTCTCACAAAATCCCAAGGAACTAACCAATCTCAAATCAACATGCATGTCAATAAGTCAATATAACTTGAGTGGTTGGAAATTATTTCCTTTACTAGTTCAGAAAATTGCAGCATGATATAAAGAGGTATGT
Source organism: Nepenthes gracilis (assembly GCA_033239525.1). Lineage (NCBI taxonomy): Eukaryota > Viridiplantae > Streptophyta > Magnoliopsida > Caryophyllales > Nepenthaceae > Nepenthes > Nepenthes gracilis. The sequence goes on along the minus strand of BSYO01000018.1, from coordinate 6,161,824 downwards.
ACGATAGAACTGTGGTAATTAACGAGTATTTGATATTTCGTGGAGAAGAAGAGTTTGATATTTGAAGAAGAAGAGCGTATCAAGAAGCTGTAAAGTTAACCAGAGCAAAAGAAAGGTAGAAAAAGCACAGACCATGATCATGATGATTCTTCCCGCAGTGTCCCAATCCCTTTTGGGACGTGCCATCATTGCAGTCTTCCTCAAACGATTCCTCCTCATTGCTTTGCTACTGGAACGAAAATCACATCAAATAATTATTCACCGCCCACTCGTTGCTCTCGTCTCAGTCTGCCCTTCCACCTGCAGCTCCAAATGGCAACTTCTCCTCAAACTCGTCAAGAATCAATCCACCTCGATTTCCGCGCACCACCGCCATCTCCGGTCGCCGCCAGCCGCCGCTCCTCCTCTGTCGCCAACGATGGCGCATTGACAGAGTTCCTCGAGCGCACCCTCAGGGTACCAGACCTCATCTTGCCCGACCGAATCTTCCCCCAGCAAAAACCTATCCAAGACGTCCCTACCATTGACTTTCGGTCTCTGTATTCTCCGGCTAATGATTCCGCCGCGAAGATAATCGAATCTTTCCGCGGAGTTGGCTGGTTCCAACTCATCAACCACGGGGTTCCGTGTGAGTTAATACAGTCGGCTGAAGCGGAGGCAGCCGGGATTTTTCAGGTGTCGCCGGAAAAGAAGGTGGGGGTGTTGAGGTCGCCGGAAATGCCGTATGGGTATGACGAGGTTCATGGGGATGATGATGGTGAAGAAGAGTCGGGTGAAGAGTTTGTTTATGGCAATGAGCATGACTTGAATTTGAAAATGGAAGGAATTTGGCCAACTGGGTATTCAAATTTCAGGTACAATTTGCCCTTCATATTACTCTCTCTCTCTCTCACACACACACACACTCTCTCTCTCTCTCTGAATGTTTTTTTTTTTTGACGTAATAAATTTGACCAATATTATTTTCTTGATATCTTTTAATCCATGTGAATCTATATTTAAATTGCAGTGATAAGATGAAAAATCTTTCAGAATCTATTGAGAAAATTGCTAAAGATATTCTATGTATCCTACAAAAAGATGATCCTCCTCACAAGTGCATTGGTGGAGCTAATACAATTCGTGGAAGGCAATTCAGTGGCTCAATATGTCGTATCTACAAGCACCCCCATGGCACCACTGTCAATGGATGCATCAACTCCCTCAGATACGACATTATACAAACCATGATCAGAGGATCCGATTTCTTTTATGCCCTAAGCTTGTATATATGCGATGGATCTTCAGAATTTCATGTTTACTCCAAGAAAAATTGGGTATCTTTCACACCTTCCCAGTATGCCTTCATTGTCACAGCTGGAAATCAAATACAGGTAAATACATATAATATAATACGCTACTCAAAAAGCATATTATATTAGATGTAATGTATCTAATTGTCTTACCATCAAAAAAACAACATTCAAAAAGCAAGTAATTACGTCGCTTTACACTGTGATGCATGCCCAACATTTCTTGTCCTCTTGCCTTACTTTTATATTTAGACAATAAATGCCTCATTTATGAGCCTTAGTATCCTTTAGGGTTATCTTGATTTTCTCTCTTTTTGAAAAAAAACAAAAAAATCATACAATAATACACTTTATCTATGGCTATATGCTCTAATATTAAAAAAAAAATTATTTAAAAAAATATATAATTATTATATATTTTAATAGTTAGTCATATGTGAGACAAAATTTAAAACAAATATGTATATTTTTAATAATTAATAGTAACATTAGCTGACATCATATTTTTGATACATTGTATGACAGGTATATTTTGGCTTCCTGGTGGGGGCATGTGGGGCAGAAACTAGCCATTTCAATGCAATTACTTTCATTTAAACAATGGAGATAATGATCACAATGTTTTAATATTAATATTTAAACTACTGGCACTTTGATGATTTTGATAGCTCAAAATCTCCCTGTATTTTGTCAGGCATGGAGTGGTGGGCAACACAAGCAAGTGATAGGCAGGCCAATTTACCCAGGCAAGGGAGAAGACTGCATCTCAATGGCCTTCCTCTATTCCCCTCCTCCTCCTCCTCCTCCCATCACCGGCAGCTCCCAAGTTAACAAGGAAAAGATCATCTCTCTTCCCCAGCAAGCTGTTTTTGCTGTGTTTTTAATCCTTGCATGCCAATTATTGCTTTATATGTATAAGCGACCATGACTGGATGAGACATTTAAGATTACTGTTTCTCTTCAAGAGAAGTAGTTTTCAATCTTAATTATCTATCAGAATATAGACAATTATGATTTAATTATTATAAAAAATATGTAAAGAAATTAAATTAATTATTCTAAACTGATTAATCTTAATTATTTATTTTTAAATTAATACCGTGATTGGGAAAAGTAGGGACTGCTTTTCCATAAGAGACGTAGAAGCAGTCACTACTTGTGAAATATTGGCGTTGGGCATATTGAGATTAGAATTACTTTGAAATCAAATTAGTGATTTGATAGAATCCAAAACTTTTTTTCATTACTTCATTGCTTATTTGTTTTTTACTTGTACGTCTATGGAAGGTGTTGGGTATGGCCCAAGTATAACTAGCCCGACCCAAAGTTGGAGTGCAGTCCAAGTGCTAATAGTCTAGATATGGATATATAGGACCATATAGACCTTCTAAGTGATTAGACAGCTAAGAACATATATGACTGAGACAAATAACGGCTCAATAGAGTAGTGAATAAGATATTTAAACCTAATGAATGGTTATAATCAATCTAAGGATAGCAATATACGTATAAATAATCCGATCAAAAAATGGCCAAATACAGGTCTTCCATTAACGTTTGGACAATTATCGAATTTATTTAAAAAACAGTTACGCACTAGAAGTAATGACTACCATTTAACGCCATTAAATACCTTCTAGTATAAGTGGTGATTTTGGGCTGTTTAATCGTTTAGAACCTCGACTATAAATACAAATCCTCTCTAGTCAAAAGGGAGAGTTCCACTGAGTCATACAAAAATACTCTAGAAAAAAATATACTCCAAAACAGAGTCTAATCCTCCTAATCCTAAAAAAAGCATTACGTTCATCCCCCTTTCTCTTTATATTCCTTCTGCTTATTATTTTTCTCACATCTTTCAAATTTTCTACGTAATATTACTGATTTAAAGATTAGAGGATATATCAAAAAGCGAGTCACATATACCCCTAACTTTTCGTTGAATTTGTTATGGTGCATAAAGCTATTATTTTCAGTCACGAAAACCAAACATAAAGCCTCTTGGATCAACCAAAAGATTTGTTTTAACTTTCTAATTTGTGTGATAATTTGGGACTAAGAAATGCATCATTGATGACGTCTATGGGAACGTGGTTAAGCCACTTGTTCTAGTCACAAATCTAAATATCTAAAACAAAGCCTTTCTAACCTTTACAAATAAAGCACTTATGGTGAATATAAAGACTCATGGCCAGACAAGCCGCTCGCCTAAAGATATCGCTTTTCATAGCAACGACTCTATAAAGGGTAGCTAAGAGGTTGTTCATCAACCATTGAATATAAATGTGGAGTCTTTAGTGGTGCATTGAGACAAATTGGAGGAACACTCATGTAGAGTACCAACTCTCAAGCCTCCGCCTCCGGCAGGAGGAGCAAGGAGAAGAAGCATTCATCCAAAAGGATACCATAGCATTCTTGAGTCCTAGATGGGAAAGAAGCCTCTCTTTGGAAATTCCCATCCCAAGTCAAAGGCTATCTCAACTTCAAATCTAGGGAAGAAAGTCCTGAGTGGTAAAATTTGCGCTACTCACGAGATATGGGGCTACTAACAACACGGGGTGAAGTGTTGAGTAGTAGCCTACCAAAGAATGTTCCAAGCAAGCCTGTGCTCCATGTATTGGCTAACTACTCGGAGCTGAGGATATTCCTCAACATAAAAAAATCACATTCACTTTAGAGGTGGAAGAAAGAATTACAAAGATTGAACAATTGATCTTTCATGGAAGCATACTCCATTGAATTGGACACGTCACCATTCACTAAGGAGATCATAATGTATCAACTCCCTCTTAAATTAAGGATGTCAACCCTGAAACTCTACGATGAAAATTTTGACCCAATTGGCCACACAGATCATTTCCAAACGTTGTTAGGGCTCCAAGTCCTCGAAGATCCTACATTGTATTTCTACTTTCTTTTGACTCTCAAGGAAGATGCACGAATTTGATTTTATTGGTTGGCATTAAATTTGATTCGATCCTTCCTATAATTGGCTGACAAATTTCTATCTCAATTTGCCTCCAACAAAAGGGAGGAGAAACAGCTGTAGCGCCTTATCAGAATACAACAGGGTCCAAGTAAAAGTCTAAAGCACTTCCTTGCCAAATTCAATGTTGAGGCTCGAGGCATATCAAACTCATTGATGAGGTGAAGTGAACTCATTTATGGCCACTGAACAATTGGGTGAGTTTTTAAAATATCTAATTCAACAGGAATCTAAGATAGTCCTTGAGGCGAAGTTTATCACTCGAGCATACATTGCGGCTAACCTGGCCAACGAAGTGATGTAGCTAAAATGCTTAGACCATCATCTAGGATTGACTAGCGAAAAGAGGAGAAATAACGATAACTCCTCCACTGGTGATCCCAAAAATAGCCGAGGACTAATCTGGGGATCAGGAGGGAGTACAAACTGGTGAATGACAACTTGTTGATTGATACCAGACTAATGTTCTATTGTAGATCTAAAATAAGAAATTTTTGAAATGGTTGAAGCCAGTAAAGAACCTAGAGGGGGGAGATTAGTTAAAATATTGCTTCTACCATTGATATCTGATCACAGTACTAAAAATTGTCAGACTCTGTAGAATGAAATTGAGATCCTAATTCAAAAGAGGTACCTCAATGAATATTTGAAAAACTCAAGACTCAATCCCGGTAACACCAACAATGACAATGTGGAGTAGCTTGAGCGACCTCGCAACCAAGTGGCTATTGGAGTGGTGAATATGATTTCCACAAAGCTTGCTAGAAGAAATGCTCCAAATTGTATTGAGAAGACTTCCTCTAACAAGAGGTAAAAGATAGGAGTAGAAAATGATGTCATTAGTTTTTGTGACAATGATATGAATTATTAATTACTCCCCGTTCTAATCCTCTTGTTATTTTCATACTCATTTCAAATGGAGTCGTCAACTACTAAGTAAAACGTATGTTTATTGATAATAAAAATTCTCAGAATGTTCTCTACCTTTATACTTTCTTTAAGTTAGAGATTAAAAAGAACAAGATATAACCAATTGAGGATCCTTTATACAGGTTAGTCAACGAATCCATACTAGTTCAAGGGGTGATGCGGTTAGGAGTCGCACTAGGAATATACTTTAAAATAGCATCTCAAATGTTAATGTTCCTAGAAGTAGACTTACTCTCGATCTATAACGCTATTTTGGGCCAACCTTATTTGGTGGCTTTTAGGGTAATAATATCAATACCACACTTGAAAATAAAGTTCATAACTCCATACGGGGTAGGAGAAATGTGAGGCGATCAAGTTATTGATAGAACTTGCTACCTAGACCAGATAAGTTAGTTGATACTAACCTAACCGATCAAAAAATTTGACCTTTGAGATGAAATAGCACTACAACAAGATTAACATGGGGAATCCACCGAGTAAATTCCTTTAGATTTAGACAAGCCAGAAAAATATGTTTAGATTAGAAGTTCTCTTCCCAATCATTTACAAGAACAACTAATGGAGTTCCTTCGCTGAAACTTAGATGTGTTTGCATGGATACCAATGAACATTCTGAGGATACCTACGAATATAATGGTTCACAAGTTAACCTTGATCTTAAGGTATAGAAAATTCATTGTATCACACTGAGAAATTGAGGTAATCTCGACAAAATTAAAGCAATTATTGATATGGAGCCAACTCAATCTTTGAAAGAATCTAGAGATTAATTGAAATGTTTGTGCCCTCTTCAGATTCCTAACAAGATTTGCTGAGAAGTACCTCTTGTTTTTTAAGGCTTTGAGAAGGACCAAGTCTAATAGGTTTCAATGGACAGAAAAATGTCAGCTAGCATTCAAAGAGTAGAAGAAGTACTTAGCAAACCCCTCTCTCTTAACTTGTCCTAAAGAGGGTGAAAAACTATATCTCTACTTAGCTGTCTTTGATATTGCACCGAGCTTAGTTCTTGTTAGGGAAGAAGCCAACATACAGCGATCGGTTTACTATATTAATAAGATCCTGATAGATACAAAGACTCGGTATTCTCAAACTAGGAAAATCACACTGGCCCTAATCCACGTAGCGAGAAAACTCTAACCATACTTCTAAACTATAAGATCATCATTTTAACCAACTAACTATTGAAGGGGATCTTTTAAAGGCTAAAAGTATCCAGACGTTTGACAAAGTGGGCCATAGAATTAGAGGAGTTCGATGTAGAATTTCGGGCATGATAATCTATAAAGGGTCATGCTCTTACAAATTCTGTAATTGAAATGATGACTTCAAATTCAGAAAATCCAGTAGAATGTGAATGCAGGCCTTCTTATGAGGAAACCCCAATATGGACTCTTTATGTCGATGGGTCATCCTCTCAAGTAGGAAGCGGGGTCGGTATAGTCTTGGTAACATTGGACGGCTTTAAAATAAAATACTCAATAATGTCCAGATTTTAGGCTACTAACAATATAGCTAAGTATGATACCCCATTAGCCAGGCTCAGGCTAGAGATGGAATGTTCGGCCAATAAACTGATCGTTCATAGTGGCTTTGAGTTAATAGTCAACCAAGTACTTGAAAACTTTGAGTTGTCTAATCTATCTCTGGCAAAGTATCTCGTTTAGTAAAGAATCTCCTATCATTTTTCAATAAAGTGGAGATTCGCCACATTCAAAGGGAAGGCAACTACAAGGCTGACAAGTTGGTCAAAATAAAAAAATTCGGGAACTTGAACAATATGCTGGGAAAATGAGGAAAATGCTCTTGAATCCAAGCATAGATGACTCGGACGAGATGCTCCCAGTCTCAAAAGAAGTAACTCGAATGATGCCATATCGAAAGTACTTTGAAGATGGTTCACTACTGAAGGATCCAATCGAAGCTAAGAGTATAAAAAAGATGACCGGATGGTAAACTCTTGCGGATGGGAAGTTGTACAAGAGAGGCTATTCCATCCCTTAAATGCAGTGCTTGACACCCATCGAAATTAATTACACTTTAAGCGAGGTACATCTCGGCATCTTCATAGCACATATAGGAAGAAGAACCTGACATTTAAAGTTATGTGAGAGAGTTATTTCTGGCCAATCATGCAAAAGGACACTATAGAATTTGTTAACAGGTGTGAAAACTGTCAAATTCATGACATCGCTCGTCAGCCTCATATTGAACTTCAAACTTTGTAGTCACCTTAATCGTTCACACAATGGGGTTCGACATATTAGGTCCATTGCCACTTGCGGTCGAGCAAAGGAAGTTTGTCATAATTATGGTTGATTACTTCATGAAATGGGTAGATACTTCTCCATTGGCTAAAATAACTAAACATAATACAATCATGTTTGTACATCAATACATCATTTGTAGATTTAGAATACTTGAGGTTGTAGTAGCCGATAACATGACCTAATTCATAGGGAACAGATTTAACAAGTATTGCACAAGTATTGGCATTTGATTAGTTCATACCTCAGCTGCTTTTTCCTAAGTAAGAAAACGAGTGGAGGTGACCAATCGAACCCTATTACACGGGATGAAGATGAAACTAGAGGATGTTGGGGGCTCTTGGATAAACAAGCTTCCATCTATGCAATAATTTTATCGGACAACCTCAAGAGAACTTACCTATAAGACATCCTCCAACCTGTGCTATGTGACTGAGGTTATCATCCTAGTAGAGATTGGAATGCCTAATTTTTTAGTTGAAAGCTTTGACCCCTATTGCGACTCTCAACTCTTGAGAGTGAATTTAGACTTGCTATGAAGAAGCTGAAGACACGGCTCAACTATGGACAGCTATGCACCAATAGCAAATGGCGCAATACTACAATAAAAGGGTGAAGTCGTGACAGTTTGAAATAGAGGACCTAATTTTAAGGAACAATGAAGTTATGGGTAAAATTGCCAATAGGAATAAACAATCTCCTAATTGAAAAAAACAGTTCATAGTGTCAACTATCCTATGAAGTGGTACATATAAGCTGTGTACTTAAAATAGAAAACTAGTCCCCAGGGCATTGAATGCCCTTTACCTCAAAAAGTATTATTATCTACAACTCATTCCTGAATACAAAGAGGTAAAAGGTTTGTCTTGTTTTCAGCTTGAGGAGTGCTTGTGTGATGTACCTTACTGTTTTAGTAAAATTGATTTTTACATCCATGATTTTTATTTATTTCTCCTTTACACTTTACTGATTTACATTTACATTAGAACTTCACACCCCACTTGCTAAAACAACTCATGCAATGATGTAGTCACAGTGCTACCCCAAGCGTTGTCATGTGCCAACAATTTCTTCAAAGGCTTGGGGGGGGGGCCTTTGGATTGAACGTCCAATCCCTTTTGAGAGGTCTAATTAAATGTCTAATAATATTAAGTAAAATGCAACGAGGAATATTCATTTGGCCAGTAAGACCATAGAAGGACATTTTAGCAAGAGTGCCACGATGCCCTTTCACAAGATAGGCACCATAAGTCTTATATGGTCCATGGACTAGGGTCCAACTAAGGTTGGCCTCGACAGTGAGATCACCTAGTCGGCAAAATGATGACTTTATTAGATAGAAATGCAACGTGATAGAAGAAATATCGGCAACAATAATCAATAAGATTTAGTTGATCAATCAAATATCTAAGTACATATACATGCGGTTACATATGTATAATATGGAAACCCCAACTCGATGCAAGGAAAGCCCGAAATTTCTTAGATCAAGGCAGCCTAAAGGAAAATTAGGAGCAACCAAGGAGACGATCTACCTACAAGGGGAAATACCATCTTGAAATTTGGTGTCCAAGTTGAGACCAACCTCCTCAAGACGAAAACTCCTCGTCAATTCTTGCTTGAGTAGGACACACTCAATCCAAAGGCTATCGATCAGACTTGCGTTAGAGGTAGACTGCCGTTCAGCTTCTTAGAGCTTGTCCTTGGAAAAAGTGCTCCAATCCTCATCGATGGTTTTCTCATCCGATAGTTCATGGGATCTTACTATCCACTCAGATAACTCCTTCTCCAGTAGAGTACCCCAGTCATGCAATTACTCAACCTTGTCCTCGACAACTTCATCATAGATTACCAGCTCCCTGTGTGCCATAGGATTGACGTACGATCAAGAGAGATGAGCGATTTCAGCAAGTCGCTTGCGTAGCCCATTCTTAACCAAATGTACTTAGTCCTGTGACTGTCAGACAAACAAAATATCCAATCAGATGCAATAACATTAGGAACAAAAGTTAAGTTCAAAGAATCAAACACGCAGTACCTCTTGAGTAGGAAATTTCTTATGAGAAATAAGATCTGGCAACAACCCAGGGCCAAAAACTAGTAAGGTCCTCCAACACAAGAGGGACAAAGAACAGCAATATAGATGAGATATGAATTTCGGGGCAACTAGAAATGCCCCTAGGTCTTCAAAACTTTCTGCTGGTAGAGCCCCACGTTGGGGACGTCCTTTTCCTCTTAAACCTCTGATGGAAAAAAGTAAGGCCCAAGCATCTCCTCTATTACTCCACCATTATCAGCGGGCGTCTCTTCTACTGCTCCACCATTATTACCAGGCTCCACTACCAAGGTAGTGAGAGGAGTATAAGCTGAATTATTGGGTGACGAACTGACTAAAATAGAGACCCCATACTCAGTAATGAGTGGAGTGGCAATCGATTATTTAACATTCATGACTTGAGGCTTGAGGTTACTTATTTCCATGGTTATCACTAAAGGAGCTCCCCCCTATGGAATATGTGTTGATGCCTCTTCAAAAAACAGGTAGCCTGGTAAGGAAAGAATTGGATCCATCTTCCGTGACAATTCACTGGCATCTTTCCTAGCCATCTCATCACAAGTTTCATCAACTATCCTGTCAATGGCGATGGTAAAAGATGAAACGGAACGAGCCAATAATGGGGCACCTACTTCCCCAACCACTACCACTGGAGAAGCTCGGATGAAAAGCGCCCCACTTTTCTTTTTGGTATGTGGGGAGTCATGTCAACAACGACTTCTCCAGCTATAACAATCTCCCTATTGACCTTGGCTAACGCCCCTGTTTCAAACAAATGCCTATCTTTCACAATTTGGTGGCATTATTCTCTATCAAATCTAACAATGGGTTGGACATGAAAACCTCATTGTCCAAAACCACACTGGAATAAGTAGAATTAGTAACTTTGCATTTATTAGAGATGGTCCAACTGAAAGGAACCACTATGAAAAAATATCGGTTCTTCCACCTTTTTACAAAGTTTGGATTTCCTCCACTTATTTCATCTCTTTATGGGAGTAAAAGAAATCCAATCCCCTTCCTAGTTTAATCCAAAGACAACCTTAATGGTCCTAACGTCCAAACGAAGCTCCTTACTGCAAAAAAAGATGCACAAAGAAATCATGTACCTTGTTGTGTTCGGATGGAGACGGATGATAGAAATCTCCATTATTTCGTAAAGCTTTCTAGCTAAAGGAATTCAGAACCCTTCCTTCAGATGAACTTCATATATGGAAATAAATCCATATCTCGGAAAGCATGCTCTCTCAAATGGTGAGGAGATTTGAAAAGGAATGGTGATAAAAATATTATACATCTCATTTATATCCAACACCAGGTCAACTGTGAGGCTAGAAGATATATTAGTGACACCCATAAAGGAAGTTTGAGGAGTCATGGTAATTAAAGAATAGTAAGATGTGAAGCTGGGCTGGAAGACAAAAAGCAAGAAGCTGAAGAATGAAATGGGAAAAAAGGCACGTTGGGATTAAATCGAAGACTTTTGACCGAGAACGATGTCATCTTAACACCCGTCTAAAGAGACAGATCGCTATGATGACAGAGGACAAGTGCCAGCATATAGAAATGCTACGAGACGTCCCTTCCACTGCATCAGTAATAATTAACTGGCATCATGATTTTTGAAGTAACAAACTGGCGATAGAGAGTTTAATTTCTCTTATTAATCAATTAATCTGTTTAGTTTCTATCAAAGAATCGGCTCATTTACTTTGCTATTATTACAGTTTTAGATTTATTTAAATTAAAAATCATCGTGGTGTCAAATTATCAAATGTCCAGGCGATCAAATTATCATATTGACGAAAGGTCGAGTATAAGAAGGCTAACAAGACCAAACATATAGGCAGCCACTCATCTTCTAAATTGTGATCCAAGAGATACAAACACACTGAAATCATGTGAAGACAATGAACTTTTCTTCGGATAATTTTATTCATTAGATCCTTTCATAACTTACAAGCTGCAAATAGTAAACGTATAAGTCAAAAGAAAAAAGACAAATGGAAAGGCTATGACTCGAGTGGAGAAAAGTAAAAAAATTTTCTCACAACAAAATGTTCAAGTACGAGTTGTGCCATAAACACTACAAACTAAAAAGAAATCTAAACAGAAGAGGATGAACATCACCCATCAAGTAGAACATCCATCCAAGCTAGCATCATCTATCTTGACTCCCTCTATGAGGGTTGATAGGACAAAAGTAGTAGCAGAGATACAACAAATGCTCTTGGCTCTAGAAAGGATGTAAAATAGAAAAACTAAAATGGCTTTTTTGATAAAAGCGGGTAACCAAAATGGATTTTAAATGTATCCTCGACCAATGGCTTCGGAACTCGAAGAATCTTTCCTCCTGGCTCTAGCATCTACATATACCGTCGAGCATAAAGATGACATGTTCAAAAAGGACGATACATGACCAAGTAAAGAGGAAGATATTCTAAGATACAATCGGGAGAGGAGCTCTCTATTTATAGTTGAGGCAAGACTCATTTGGCAAGGAAAAACAACGCTCAAAAGGCATCAAATCGTGGCAAAGAAAAACAGATAATCAAATTTTGTTTAACAAGATTGCCTGTTAGTAGAAAATCTCCAATAGAAGTGCACAGAGTTGGCATGGCTGACAATCTAATTGGCTTTCCATTTATTACATGATTGGAGATTGAATTCAAACTTCAGGTATGGGTGGGTAGTATTGGGTATGGCCTAAGTTTGACTAGCCTCTTCCAATGTTAGAGTAGGGCTTAAGCGCCAATAGTCCGGATATGGATATATAAGCAATGTCATAAATGAAATATTTAATCCCAACAAACCGTTATAGTCAACTGAGAGGCAGCAATGTCCGATTAAAAAATGATCGAATACAGGTTATCCATTAACGTATGTATGATTATCAAACTGATTTAAAAGGTGATCATACATTGAGAATAATGACTACCATTTAATGTCATTAAACGGCTCTAGCATGGCAGCGGTTTCAGACTGACCAATCAATTATAACCCAACTTATAAATATATATCCTCCCCAATCAAAAGGGGGAGTTCGATCAAGACATATAAAAATACTTTAGAAAAGAGTACACTCAAAAGTGGAGTCTAGTCTTCCCAATCCACTAAAGAAAATCACACTCATCTCTTTCCTCTTCATACTCCTCCTACTTATTATTCTTTCTGCATCTTTCAAATTTTCTATAAAAGATTTCTAATTTAAACGTCGAATGATATAATAAAAAGTGAGTTTTATATACTTTTAGCTTCTCTTTGAATTTGTTGTGGTGTACAAAACCAAGATTTTCAGTTATGAATACTAGACCCAGAGCCTCTCAAATAAATTGAAGGATTCGCCTCGATTCTCTAATTTATGTGATAATTTGGTCTAAGGAACCCATCAGAATAAAAGGTCATGACGTTGTATAACAGGCAAATATGAGTGTAAATCTGACAATAAATTGAAGATAAGTCATATGTTACTCAGTTTTACAAATAGAGCATATTTAAAATCGTATAGAAAACTAGGAAAATGGTTAATTTTTATTTGCTAATTGTCCGTTCACCTTCATCTACCCCATTTCTTCTAAGGGCACAGGAATTCTGTCTAGGAATGTAGAATTAAAATTAAAATTAAAATATTAGACCTGATTTAAATTATATTATTTGACATTTGATGAAATTAAAATTTTAATTTTGTGTTTTAATTTGTTTGTTGAAAAATAGTGTACGATAGTTTTTTTTTTATCATTTTTAGAAATAGAGTAAAGAATTATAATTTTTTCAAGTATGAGAATTGTCTGTTTATTAAATTTGATAAAATCAAATAAATCAAAACCATTAGATAAAATATTTTTGGTTATTTTGGTCATGTAAAGGTGGGTCGATCATGATTTTATTTTTAATTTATTCTTTTAAAAAAATATATATAATATTATTTAAAAAATTAAAATGCTTCCTCTAGTGATGAAATGTCAATGTTTTTGCAATTGGTTATATATAATGTAATTCATTCCATCATATAAGATCCCTCTTGGTTATGGACCGTTTCTCCTAATATAAAAAGAAAAAGATGTCTACATCCTAATATTGTAATAGTCTAGTGTTTTCAAAAAAAGTTATTATGTAGTAATATAATGTACAAATAATAGTATTGTGCACTAACACAATTTTTTTTTTAATAGAAAAATCATTGGAAGTAAAAAGGTTGCTTTTGTATTGGATACTATACACTACCTATTGCATTGATTTGATGTTGGAAGATATTAAAAAGATGCCTAAAATTCAATCAATATTGAGAAAGACGACATTTTTTAATGATTTTATTTGTAATTATATATGGATAGTTAATATGATGAGTCAGTTTACAGAGCAAAAAGAATTGATTAAACTAGTTATTACATAATTTGTGATTGTCTTTATCACTATTTGATTAATATATCTACAACAAAATAATTTAAGAAAAATATTTACTCTAGAAGAATGGACAATTAGCAATTGGGTAAAAGAACAAGCAAGAAAGAGGGCAAACAATATTGTCTTAATTGCTTCCTTTTGGAAAAATATTATCTCTACCTTGAAATTGATAGGCCCTTTTATTAATGTTCTTCAATTAACTGATGATGAGAAAAAAACTTACTATAGGATACATATATGAAGTTATGGATAGGATTAAAAAGGTCATTGCTCTATCCTATGATAAGGGAGTGAAAAAATATGCGGAGGCCTTTGAATTAATTGATAAAAGATAAGATTATCAATCACAACGCCCTTTGTATGTGGCTGGCAGTATTTTGAACCTAGAATTTTTTTATTCAAATTCGAACATTAAGTAAGATGAAGAGATCATGACAGGCTTACAGAAATCTATACAAAAGCTTATTCCAAGTGTATAAATACAAGATAAAATCATTGACAAATTAATAGGTAAATTAATTATTTTTATATAAGATAAAAGAAGAAAAAAACATTGGGTAAATTAATTATTTTTATATAATTTGTTCACTTTAATTGTTTTTTCCTCAAAATTAAATGCTTTTATTAATTTCTCTCTGATATTTTAATAAAAGAGTGTTATCTAATAATATCTCAAAGTAATATATATCTATAAAATATTATTATAATCTCAAATTGGGATAGTTTAAAGAATTATTTATCTAATTATATACAATAAAAACTTTTAGAATTCATATTAGATTATATATTTCTTTTATTTTTATATGAAATAAAGAATTACCCATAACTCAACTATATTTTTTCCTCTCATACTTTTATTTTCTTATGCAATCCAAATAATATTATTATAATTCTATCTAATTTTATTTTCAACAAAATTAAAATTAAACTTAGATTTTTAAATTTTAATTCTAATGAAAGTCTTCACATTTATTTGTAGTATGCATGCATACATACTCTTTTTAGTAGGAGACACTCTTCTTTCTTTTGATAATTAATTTATAGATCCAATCTTCACTAAAAAATTTAAAAAATTAATCTCCTCATATAAGAGAAGTTTATATGTAAGGATCGAGTTTCTAAAACATAACAACTTGGCCTTAATGGAAACCGGCCTTAATGAAAAATTGGCCTTAATGGAAACCGGCCTTAATGGCAAATTGGCCTAGGTAGCTAGTTGACCGGAATAGAATAGTTGACCGGTTAGGATAGTTGAGCGATTGGATAGTTGATCGTAATAGAATAGTTGACTGGATTAGATAGTTAACCATAATACAATAGTTGACCGGTTAGGAAGTTGACCGGATTGGATGATTGACCGGAATAGAATAGTTGACCGGATTGGATGATTGACCGGAATAGAATAGTTGACCGGATTGGATAGTTGATTGGTTTGGATAGTTGATCGAATTGGCTTGCCTGCCGGTTTTAACTAGAGTTGGGACTGGCCATAGTTGGAGTGGGTGACCTGCTCCCACGTGGTGTCACTGGCTTCCACCTACTCCACTGACTTTTCAAGGTAGGGGAATTGAGCAGGAAAAAGTATCATAGTAGATGACCTACTCCGATCTACTTTCACCTATCCCGTTGTCTTTAAATATAAGATTTAGGAGTTAGAGAAGAAAGTTTGAAAAAGAAAAAGAAGCATGTAGGAGAAGAAGGAGAGGAAGAATGTTCAGACCAGATTCGAGTAAGAAAATTCCTAAATCAGGATCAGACAAATGTACTCTATACTTTATTTTTGGATGATACCGATTCTCATCTGATTCTTTCGAGTATTATTATTTTAATACCATTCTCCGCTATGTTTCTATAGATTGCATATCATGATAATTGTTTTCTCATGTTTCATGAAAAAAATATTATATTTAAGTGCATATACTATGCTTTATATAGAATAATTGGAGTGGGTGACCTGCTCCCACCAGCTCCCACCTACTCCACTAACTTTTCAAGGTAGAAAAATTGAGTAGAAAAAACAAGTATTATAGTAGGTGACCTACTTGAAACTGCTCTCACCTACTCCATTATCTTTAAATATAAGATTTGGGGGTTAGGGAAGAAAGTTTGAAAAAGAAAAAGGGGGCGCGAAGAAGAAGAATAAGAGGAAGAATTTTCAGGCCAGATTCAAGTAAGAAAATTCCTAAATCATGATCAAATAAGTGTACTCTATAATTTGTTTTTGGCTGATGCTGATGTTTGTCCAATTCTTTTAGATTTTATTGTCCTAATACCCTTCTCCGCTATGTTTCTACATATTGTATATCATGATAATTGATTTCTCATATTTTATGAAGTAACATCATAGTTAAGTGCATATAATATACTTTATATATCGGATTTTACTGTTTATCCTATGATTCATGTTCGAATATTACTAGAATTTCTCTTTACTATTTAAATTTAAAATTGAAGTAAGATTTGGTAAAAGTTCAATCTTTGGTACGCGGAAAAAGTGATCTCGCATGTTTATTTACTGTTTGTAAATATTAGTTTGCTTATTTAAAGACTTTATTTATTTGAAACTTAAGACATAAGTCATAAGAACAAGGAAAATTGTATATGTGAGCAGTAAGTAAAAACTCTATAATTTGTTATCTGTTATTGGATATATGGCCATCAGATGAAAGAACTTTATATAGAGTTTTCATCTGAAATGCGATAAAGAAATTAAGAAACTGTATCAAAGATATAGGAGTGATAATTTGAGGATTGTCCCTGGGCCACGGGAAAACTTTTGGTGACATTTTGGACTATCACCCCTTATGCCATATTAAAGGCATTACCGCCCGCCTCTGGGGGTAGAATAAGAGGGTCTGCCTTAGATTGTGTGGAAGCACTCTTGTGATAGCAAAGTAGAAAGATTATACACAATCCTTCCTCAATTTGTCCGTTCCCATCCGGTCCCTAAAGATGATTGGGTTTTCAGTATGATTTCAAAGGCAAAGTAATTAAAAATAAAACAAATGATATCTGTATTTAAAGTGGACCAGTACCTATGAAAACGTCTTCGACCCATGTTTTATGTTCTATATGCATTATACTCCTATTCCGTTTTTTTTATTTCGTTTTGAGGTAATAATTATGCATATCTTTACTTATTTATACCTTGTTGAGTAATCAGCTTGCTCCTTACTTTTTTTTACATTCAAACAAGTAAGAATTTATGTCAAATGAGTAGGAGTAGAGTCAGATGGACTACTTAGGCTTGGGAGACCGATCTGGATTCATGTAGCAGTTTATGGATCAAACTTTGATGTACTTTTGATCATTTAGAGATACTTTTGTATAAACGATTCCGCTATGTAAATTAAAGAATTTTTATATACTTCCACATGATATTATGGTTTAAGTATTTTGATCCCTAATAGTATCTCTTATGGCATTGGTTTTGCCTCACAAGTGACCGACCTAGGTAAGGCCAACCTAGATATGTGGTCGTCCTAGACAAGGCTGACTTGAGTATTGGCTGGTTTGGATCCTATGTGTATTATTGTAATATATTACATGATTATTTATATTTACCTAATTACTCTATTTGTATTTAGATATTGATCAATGTGAATAGTAGCCTATCAGATATTTGATCCGTCACAGGTGGTATCAGAGAAAGAGATGTCTTAGGTTTGATCTGAATCTTATGCGAAAATTTAATTTAAGATCAAGATCGATTGAATAAGTAGATGAAAATATAGGACAATTAAGTTCGACCAAGTAGTTCTAGTCATCCTAGTCCAGTCAATTAGGCTAGCACTAAGCTAGGACCAGAAAATTATGTTTAGGAAGCGTCATATCCTAGTTAATGCTTAGGCAGAGTTGTAAAACTGACTGAGTTGCTTTTATTTTAAAAGTTGAAGTGATAGTTGAAAGAAATAGCAGATAGAACAAGAAGGGCTACTCGTACCAGTAATTTTCAGGATTGAGAGGTGGAGTATTTAGATTTATTAGGTAGGATGACTGATATTATGAAAGCTATGGGGCAACATAATTTAGCTCCAGTTTCGGCTCCAACTCCCGCTAATAAGGGAACATCAACATATGGATCTATAATTTTACAAATGAATGAATTTCAAAATTTTTTGGGGAACCGGATCTAATGAAGGCAAACACATGGATCCAATTACTTAAAAAAGTGTTTACAATTATTCAATGTCCGGCCAAAGATAGAGTTTTCTTTACTACTCATAAATTGGAAGGAGAAGCCCATCATTGGTGGGAGATACATAAAAGAGTATTTGAGGTGTTGAAGAATGAAATTACTTAGGCTATATTTGAGGTAGCCTTTATGAAGAAATATTTTCCTACCAGTCTCCGTGGACAGAAAGAGGAATAGTTTTTTTACGATTAAGATAGGGTAATCGTACGATAGCTGAGTACGATACTAAGTTTATGAAGTTATCCCGTTATACTCCGTATATGGTGGAGGAGGAAGAAAGGAAGGCGACAAGGTTTTCGCAGAGCTTGAGGGATGATATTAGGAAATATTTATCGACGTTGAAGCTGCTGAATTATAGAAAAGTGTTAGATAAAGCTATTATTTATGAGAAGGAACTTGATAATAAGAAGTTTTTAAAGAAAAGAATAGATAGCCAGAATAGTTTGGGAGCTAGCTCCAGTGTGAGATCGGGGAGACCATTAAAAAAGGCGAAGCAAATAGAGTCAAAGAAGGAGACCAGCCAATCAGCGCCAACCTCATGGGTGTCAGCAAAGTCGTATCCCCTTTGTGGAAAGTTACATAGGGGTAAGCCTTACTAAAGATGCCTTAGGTTTGATTTGAATCTTATGCAAAAATTTAAGTTAAGATCAAGATCGATTGAATAAGTAGATGAAGGTATAGGACAATTAAGTTAGACCATGTAGTCCTAGTCATCCTGGTCTAGTCAATTAGGCTAGCACTAAGCTAGGACCAGAAAATTATGTTTAGGAAGCGTCATATCCTAGTTAATGCTCAGGCAGAGTTGTAAAACTGACCGAGTTGCTTTTATTTTAAAAGTTGAAGTGATAGTTGAAAGAAATAGCAGATAGAACAAGAAGGGCTACTCGTACCAGTAATTTTCAGGATCGGGAGGTGGAGTATTTAAATTTATTAGGTAGGATGATTGATATTATGAAAGCTATGGGGCAACATAATTTAGCTCCAGTTTTGGCTCCAACTCCTGCTAATAAGGGAACATCAACATATGGATCTATAATTTTACAAATGAATGAATTCTAAAATTTTTCGGGGAATCGGATCCAGTGAAGACAGACACATGGATCCAATGACTTAAAAAAGTGTTTACAATTATTCAATGTTCGGCCAAAGATAGAGTTTTCTTTACTACTCATAAATTGGAAGGAGAAGCCCATCATTGGTGGGAGATATGGAAAAGAGTATTTGAGGTGTCGAAGAATGAAATTACTTAGGCTATATTTGAGGTAGCCTTTATGAAGAAATATTTTCCTACCAGTCTCCGTGGGTAGAAAGATGAAGAGTTTTTTATGATTAAGATAGGGTAATCGTACGATAGCTGAGTACGATACTAAGTTTATGAAGTTATCCTGTTATACTCCGTATATGGTGGAGGAGGAAGAAAGGAAGGCGACAAGGTTTTCGCAGAGCTTGAGGGATGCTATTAGGAAATATTTATCGACGTTGAAGCTGCTGACTTATAGAAAAGTGTTGGATAAAGCTATTATTTATGAGAAGGAACTTGATAATATGAAGTTTTTAAAGAAAAGAATAGATAGCCGGAATAGTTTGGGAGCTAGCTCAAGTGTGGGATTGGGGAGACCATTAAAAAAGGCGAAGCAAACAGAGTCAAAGAAGGAGACCAACCAATCAGCGCCAACCTCATGGGTGTCAGCAAAGTCGTATCCCCTTTGCGGAAAGTTACATAGGGGTAAGCCTTATTTTAAGTTACTGCAAGTTTGTTATAATTACGGTCAGGCAGGACATATGGTAAGAAACTATCCTCATTTGAAGTGAGCCCTAGCATCCAAGCCGATAGTCCCAGCCAAGGTATTTGTTGCCACTACAAAGGAAGTAGAAGTTTCAACCAATATGGGAGAAGGTATTCTCTCTATTTGTTGCGTTTCTATCCATGTACTTTTTGATTCAGGATCTACTATTCATTTGTTTTGCCTTGATTTGCGCATTGTCTTACATCATCGGCTAAGATTCTTGATTATTCTCTAATTATCTCAACACCAATGGGGTTGCCTGTGGCTATAGATATTATGTATCCCGGGTGTATTATTGAGGTAAATGGATCTCAGATGCTAGCAAATTTAATCTTGTTGAATATGTGTGATTTTGATATAATTTTAGGTATGGATTGGTTGACGAAATTTCACGCCAACATTGATTATTTTTGGAAGAAGGTAAACTTTATTATTTCAAGTTACGAGCCTTTTTATATTCATGGAGTTCGACGAAAAGAGGCATCTTGCTTTATTTCAACTTTACATGCTCGACATTTGATAAAAAATGGATGTCAAGCCTATTTGGCATATAGTAGTATAATGGGGAGTCATGAAGTGACAACAAAAGAGATACCTGTAGTGTGTGAGTTTGAGGATGTATTTTTCAAGGAATTGTCTAGGTTGCCACCATACCATGAGATAGAATTCAAAATTGAGCTTGTGCCAAGATCAGCATCGATATCGAAGATGCCCTACAGAATGGCATCTATTGAATTAAAAGAATTGAAGTAGCAACTATAAGAATTGCTTGATAAGGGCTTCATTAGACCGAATATGTCCCTACGGGGTGCCTCGGTCTTGTTTGTAAAGAAGAAGGATAGAAGTTTGCGATTATGTGTAGATTATCAAGAGTTAAATAAAATTACATTTAAGAATAAATACCCCTTGCCGCAAATCGATGACC
Source organism: Nepenthes gracilis (assembly GCA_033239525.1). Taxonomy (NCBI): domain Eukaryota; kingdom Viridiplantae; phylum Streptophyta; class Magnoliopsida; order Caryophyllales; family Nepenthaceae; genus Nepenthes; species Nepenthes gracilis. Next base: position 6,140,982 of record BSYO01000018.1, on the reverse strand, counting down.
TCTTTGACCAGTTGCAGGGAGCTTGTGTGTTTTCAAAGATCAACCTTTGAACAGGATATCATTAGCTACGGAATAAACAGGAGGATGTGGCGAAAACAGCATTCCGAACGAGATATGGCCACTACAAGTTTATTGTAATGCCATTCGGTTTAGCAAATGCTCCTGTCGCTTTTATAGATTTGATGAACTGAGTCTTTCGATTCTATTTGGATAAATTTGTGATAGTTTTTATTGATGATATCTTTATCTATTCTAAGAGTCATGAAGAGCACAAGATGCATTTGAGAATTGTGCTTTAAATTCTCCGAGGGCATCTATTATTTGCGAAGCAGAAGAAATGTGAATTTTAGTTGGAAGAAGTAGTATTCTTGGACCATGTTATTTCTACAGGTGGCATTTCAGTCGATTTGAAGAAGATTGAAGCCGTAGTAAATTGGAGCCGACTAATGTCGGTGACTGAGGTTTGAAGTTTTCTTGACATGGCCAGATATTATTGTAGATTCGTGAAAATTTTTTCTAAATTGCTATGCCGTTCACCCAGTTGACAAAGAAGAAGGCTAAATTTGAGTGGACCAATGAGTATGAACAGAGTTTTCAAAAGCTTAAAGACCAGTTAACCTTTGCGCCAATTTTGATTATTCCTGACGAATCCGGTGGATTGGTGGTTTATTGTAACGCATTTAAGACCAGACTAGGTTGTATCCTAATGCAATATGAAAAGGTGGTTGCTTATAAATCCCAACAATTAAAAGTTCACGAAAGGAACAATCCAACCCATGCCCTAAAACTAACTGCCGTAGTTTTTGCATTAAAAATCTGAAGGCATTATCTGTACAGTGAGAAATTTTTTATATATTCTGACCATAAAAGTTTAAAATATTTTTTTTATTGAAGGAGTTAAATATGAGGCAGAGAAAGTGGATTGAATTTCTAAAAGATTATGATTGTGAAATCCAATGCCAACCCGAAAAAGCCAATATTGTTGTTGATGCTTTAAGTAATTGATCGAGTTTTGTGGCAAGATTACAGATTAAGGAAATTAAGATGTTGGATTGTATGAAGTATAGTAATATCCAGCGATACGTCAAGGACAATTGGATGCTGCTATCATATTTTCAAGTGCAGCTGAAGGTTTTGCAGAAAATCAAAGAAGGACAAGCGAATGATCCCTTCTTGATGAAAGCTGTTGGAGATTTAAGGAAGGACTCCGTAGTTGATTTTAATATTTGTGTCGACGGAATCCTAAGATTTAGGGATCGATTATGTATACCTGATGATAAAGAGTTAAAGGAAGAGATTATGAAGGAAGCCCACTGAACTAGGTATACTATTCACCCTGGGATTAATAAGATATATCAAGACCTGAGAAAAATATTTTAATAAAGAAATATTAAGAAGGAGATTGCAGCTTTTGTAAGTAAGTACCTTATCTGTCAGTAATTGAAAACTGAAAGAAGGAAACCGGCTAAGTTGTTGCAATCGATGCCCATTCCAAGTTGAAAGTGGGAGCATATTGCAATGGATTTTGTATCTGGTTTGTCGAGAACTTCGAAGAACCATGATGCCATATAGGTTATCATTGATCGACTGACTAAATCGGCCCATTTATTAGCAATCCGGATGATAGATTCTCGAGATCAATTGGCTCGACTATATATTAATGAGATTGTTAGACTCCATGGTGTGCAAGCCTCGATTATGTCTGATTGAGATCCGAAGTTTGTCTCAAAATTTTGAAAAAACTTACATCAAGAACTATGGACATGATTGAAATTTAGCACAACGTATCACCCACAAACAAATTGTCAATCGAAGTGCACAATTCAAATATTAGAAGACATGCTAAGAGCCTCCATGTTAGGAATGAAAGGTAGTTGGGATCATCATGTGGCTTGGTGGAGTTTGCTTATAATAATAGTTACCAGGCAAGTATTGGTATGGCACCATTTGAAACTCTATATGTGAAAAAGTGCCAATCGCTAATTCATTGGAAAGAAACAGGAAATAGGTGACTTCTTGGTCTGGATATTATCAAGGAGACAACAAATAAAATCAGGTTAATTCAGAAGAATTTAAAGATAGCTCAAAGTAGACAAATGAGCTATCTGTAGGAGATCAGAGTTGAAATTTGAAGTCGGTGATTTTATATTTCTGAAAGTATCTCCGTCAAAAGGGACATCTCGATTTGGGGTAAAAGGAAAGTTGAAACCGAAATTTATTGGACCCTTTGAGATTCTGGAGAAAATTGGAGAAGTTGCTTACCGGTTAGCCTTGCCGCCAAGCTTGGCTGATGTTTACGATTGTTTCATGTATCAATACTCTGTAAATATGTCTATGATCCAAGCATATAATTAACTTTGAACCTCTGACTATTTGTGAAAACCTATCTTATATCGAGGAGCCGGTGTAGATTTTAGACCGAAGGGATCAAATATTACTTACGAAGATCATTCCTCTAGTGAAAGTTTTATAAAAAAATCATTCTACTGAGGAAGCCACATGGGAGTGTGAGAAAGAGATCACGAGGGAGTATCCCTAATTATTTCTATGAGGTATATAAGTCTTATTAAATTTTCAAAATGAAATTTTTATAAGTGAAAGAGAATTATAAGGATCAGGTTTCGAAGACATAGCAACCCGGCCTTAATTGGAAATTGGCCTTAATGGGAAATTGGCCTAAGTAGCTAGTTGACCGGAATAAAATAGTTGACCGGTTAGAATAGTTGATCGGATTTGATAGTTGACCGGAATAAAATAGCTAACTGAATTGGATAGTTGACCGAAATAGAATAGTCAACCGGTTCGGATAGTTAACTGGAATAGAATAGTTTACCCGATTGAATAGTTGACCAGATTTAATAGTTGACCGAAATAAAATAGTTGACCAGATTAGACAGTTGACTAGATTTGGATAATTGATCCGAATAGAATAGTTGATTGGATTAGATAGTTAACCGAATTTGGATAATTGACCGGTTAGGATAGCTGACCGGATTGGCTTGTTGCTGGTTTTGACTAGAGTTAGGACTGGCCATAGTTGGAGTGGGTGACCTACTCCCACCTGCTCCGCTGACTTTTCAAGGTAGGGGAATAGAGTGGAAAAAAGAAGTATTATAGTAGATGACCTATCCCCACCTGCTCTCACTTATGCCATTGTCTTTAAATATAGGATTTGGGGGTTAGGAAAGAAAGTTTGAAAAAGAAAAAGGGGGCACGAAGGAGAAGAATGAGAGGAAGAATTTTCAAGTTAGATTCGAGTAAGGAAATTCCTAAATTAGGATCAAGTAAGTGTACTCTATACTTTGTTTTTAGTTGATACTTTTATCCGATTCTTTTGGATTTTATTATTCTAATACCCTTCTCCGCTATATTTCTACAGATTGCATATCATGATAATTGATTTCTCATGTTTTATGTAGAAACATCATGTTTAAGTACATATACTATGCTTTATATATCGGATTTCACTGTTTATCCCATGATTCATGTTCGAATATTGCTAGAATTTCTCTTTTCTGTTTGAATTTGAAATTGAAGTAAGATTTGGTAAAAGTTTAAGCTTTGGTGTGCAGAAAAAGTGATCTCACATGTTTATTCACTGTTTGTAAATATCAATTTGCTTATTTAAAGACTTTATTTGTTTGAAACTTAAGATATAAGCCATAAGAACAAGAAAAATTGTATATATGAACAACAAGTAAAAACTCTGCAATTTGTTATTTGTTTTTTGTTATTTGTTATTGGATATATAGCCATCGGATGAAAGAATTTTATGTAGAGTTTCCGTCTAAAATACTTAAAGAAATTAAGAAACTGGATCAAGGATATTTGAGTGATAATTCGAGAATTGCCCCTGGGCCACAGGGAACTTTTGGTGGCATCTTTAGACTATGGCCCCGTATACCGGATTAAAGGCACTATTGCCTGCCTTTGGGGGTAGAATAAGAGGGTCGCCTTAAATTGTGTGGAGATTATACAATCCTTCCTTAATTTGTCCGCTCCTTTCCGGTCCCTAATGATGATTGAGTTTTCAGTATAATTTTGAATGCAAAGTAATTAAGAATAAAACAAATGACATCCTTATTTAAAGTGGGCTAGTATCCATGAAGACATATTCGACCCATGTTTTATGTTTCATATGCATTATGCTCCTAGTCTATTTCTTTTGATTTCATTTTTAAGGTAATAATTATACATATCTTTACTTATTTGTACCTTATTGAGTAATTAGCTTACTTCTTACTATTTTTTTTTACCTTCAGAAGAGCAAGAGTTCATATCGGACGAGTAAGAGTAGAGTCGGACTGACTATCTCAGCTTGGGAGGCCGATCTGGATTTATGTAACAGTTTATAGATCAACTTTTGATATATTTTTGGTCATTTGGAGACACTTTTGTATAAACAATTTCACTGTATAAATTAATAGATATTTGTATACTTCTATATGGCATTATGGTTTAAGTATTTTGATATCTAGTGGCATCTCTTATAGTATTAGTTTTGCCTCAGAGGTGGTCGACCTAGATAAGGCCGATCTAGATATGTGGCCAGCCTAGACAAGGCCGACTTGAGTATCGGTCAATTTGGATCCTGTGTGTGTTACTGTAATATATTGCATGATTATTTATATTGGCCTTATTACTCTATTTGTATTTAGATATTGACGGATGTAAATAGTAGGCTATCAGATATTCGGTCCGTCACAGTATGTATCCTTACTTTGTAAGGAATTTATATTCATGATTTGAATTCATTACTTAAATTTACAACAAATAGTCATTATTACTACATATTAAATATTAAAAAATTAATTTTTAATTTAATTATAACTATTTTAAATGATTAATTAAATATGAATTTAGTAATTATTAATTCTATTTCTACCTTATTTTATTATTTAATAATAATTATTTTATTCTTATCTTATTCAATTTCAATAACCAAATGCATTGTTATAATTATATTAAAACTGATGCGTCCTTGAATCCGAACTTCAAATAGATTCGGGCTGATCCGCTTGTCTGGTTCCGGCTCCGTTCACTGAGTTTGGATCCTGCACACCACTAAAATGAATAGGAGGTCAGTGTGTTGACAAGAAGTTGTCCCACCGAAAATACTCCGACGCTCAAGTCAGTAAATAGCCTTCGAAATCTGAGAAGGTAGCTGAAAATGAGAATTGAGATGGTGAGTGTGAGAGTACGTGGGTTTCCAGATGAAAGAGAGGTAATGTCATATCTTGAATCTGGACGGTGCGTGAAGGCAGTAGGCGTTTGTCAATAGGAAGAACGCACGTATGCCTTTAATTTGTGTTCTTTCTCTCAACCAGTTAGGATGTTTTGCAAAGAGAGAGTATAAAATCGTTCTGAGATGCCCAGTTGAGAGCATACGTTTGTGTAGTAGAGAGCGCAGTAGTAGGCGTTGTGTGAGTGGTTGTTCACATGCCCTGAGCGAAGACCCTAGGGCTCTTTTTAATGGCGGTTGGGTGATCTTCCTTGATTAGAAAGTGTGATCCCCTGTGCCATGTTTAGGCGGCCTTCCTTATAAGGAAGGCACACGTTACCTTCCTTGTGATGAAGGCACACTTGCCTAATTAGTTGGGATTATTTCCTTCTCTGACAGGTAGCGACTTTTTAAATTTTCTACCTTCCTTTCGAGTATATTACTGTTGGAAGGCTCTACTTAGTAGGAATTGGGAAGATCTGGCGCCTTCCTTAAGGGAAAGGCGCCGATCTTGTCAACGTTCTTTTTAGAATTGGTTGGATTTATGGAAGGCGTAGGGTTAAGAAAAGAGCCGTTGCTAACTGCCTGCTGGAGCGTGGGCCCAAGTAGGCCAGACCCATGAAAAGTCTTTTTATTTTTGCCCTGTTGCTACAGTGGTTAACGCACGAATTGACCATCCTGAGCGCGAGTAGGCTGTCTGCCTGTGCCTCAATCGGTCAACACTGGGCATTGACCGTCTGATGCGTGTTTGAGCCTTTCAGGAATTTGGCCCTCATTTCCTGTTGGGCTAACGTTGACCGTCCAACAATGGATCTGGACCGCCTTTGACTATTGGGCCAGCCCATTTACAATACACCCATAAAAAACCTTAACCTATTTAATAATATCCTTATATTACTAACTAATCCACATTTATGTTCTAATATGGTTTACAAAAAATATTTATATTATCATAAATTATGAAAACAAGGTGATATATAAGCTACATTCTAAAAATATTTTGCAACACATTTTATCATAATATTAAAAGAAAAAAACCAAAACAATCTTTGTGAGATCCCGAATATTTTTGAATTTAATATAAATTATATAATAAATGTTTAATTTTTTAAATAATAATAATAATAATAATAATAATAATAATAAAAATAAGTAAATAGAATATAATAATAATAATAATAATAATAATAATAATAATAAGTATGATTTTAAGGAGAGAAATGAACAAAGAATGGGAGGAAAGAGGGAGAAATTGTTGGCTAATTTATGCTGCGACGACTTCTCATTCCCTTGCCGATTGGTTGGAATGGCCACTTTCCCTTCCTCCTCTTAGTCGCCAGCTTAGTTTTCTCCCTTTCTGTTGCCCTCATTTAATTTAAAAGGGAATGTTACTTTCGCTCTCCTCTTTTAAGAGTTGTTACAGACGAGACCAGTAAGATAGCTGGAAGTCTACAGCTATTGCCACCACCGTCATAGTCGCCCTTGCTGTCACCATGGATTGTCGCCAGATTTTGTTTAAAGCCGCCACCGTTGGCATTTTGCGCTAATCAAGGAAGTTGATGTGAGATTCTTTCGCAAGTAATCTTCCTATTTCTACAAGAAATTTTTATATTTTGTGTAAATAATCTCTTCCTTCTTCTTTGAAAAGTTATTATTGATGCTCGCATATCCCAATTTCATGGGTTTGGGTAGAAATGGTTGGATTTTGTTAAAAATGGGTGAAACAAAGCCATAACCCGATTGACACTGGAAACCGAAAAATTAATGGATAAATTATGGAATTATGTTATAATGTCTTTTTATTTGCATAATTAGAAGTGAAAGTTGAGAATTCCTTTGCCTAAGTGAGAATCAGATGAAATGTGAATAACAGAGGGCTATGCTCTATTTTGTGAAACAGGTATGGCAATGGTATATATGGCAACATGGGTCTGAGTAGCCATATATGTGTATGAGTATATATATATTACATGTATGTTTATATATAAGTAGGTGCATGTGTGTGTACTGTGCGTGTGTATTGCAGTCTGTGTGTATAACAGTGTGTAGAGTGTTTGTAACGGAGGAAAGGTGCTAGCGTGTGTGTGAGAAGTTATCGTGTGTGCTGACAGTGTAATGGTGGTGCTACCATGTGCGTGTAGGTGTGTGTATGTGCGCGGGTGTGTGTGCTGCTTTGTGTGCGTGGGTTTGCTGACTATGTGTGTGTGGGTGTGTACCAGTGTGTGCAGTGTGTGTGCTGTTAAAGTGTGTGTTGGTAGTGTGAGGATGTGTGTTAACCACGTAGGTGTGTGTTAATGGTATTTGTATATACTGATGTGTTGTTTGTGGGAGAACTAGATAATGTGGCCGTAAATGTTGAACTTTAAAAGGTGGGGTTAAGGACATGATCCAATTTCATTGGAAGCTCGTTAAATAAGAAGGTATTATATATATATATGGACTAGATGATTTGTTAGAGTCTTTATTTGTAGGTGACAAGTGATAATTAATTATGGTATTAATAATAGTCTTTGTCTATGAAAATGGATGGAGGACTAGTTAAATATTAAATTTGTCAAAATATGTTATTCCTGGCTCGCTTTTGTTCTTCCATTATTCCATGATAATTCCTTTGTGTTAATCTTAATGGTGTGAGTACATTCCTTATTAGTACCAAACAACAATTCTATCTTTATAATTAAAAATCCTTCTTTACGTTATATTTGATTGCATGAGTATTTAAATTTTTAGCTTCCTATGGTCAAAATTGAGGAGAGCATATGAAAATATTAAGGTATCTAGTCGAATGGAAGGCTACAGTACATTAATGTAATCTACACTTATTCGATACCGATTTCTGTACCATGATAATAATGAGGCATATTACTAATTGTGAAGGAATACTTATAGTCATGTGACTATCGTTGGAAATGATATCAAAGATATCATTTAGTAAGGGGGTATCACGGATGGTATAGGTATGCTACAGGTATAGCCTCTAGGAGGATTGTAATGATAGTGAGGATACAATGGATAACCTTGTGTCACTTATCAAGCCGTTAGAGGTATAAATACGTGGCATTTGATTCACAGTGACAGAATAAAGTTCGAGAAAACTCATTGTGATATTCTGTCATTGTTGATACCTCTTGAGTTTGGGATTTAGCAGAATCCACAAATTGTATTTGGTAGAATTCATGTATAGGATTTTATGATATACAGATTCAGTGGAATCCATGTTGTTTATTATTTAGTTGATTTTCAGATCATTCACGCTGATATTCAGACCAGGAGATCCCTTTATTTCTTTTGAGGTTGAATTTTGAGTGATCTTCGCCTCTTATTGATAAATCTTATTATCTTTGTCACATTAGGGTCTGGAGTGACTTGCTTTCATCATGCATTCGAGTCGTAGATACGATGAAATATAGATTTTTGGATATATTTATCTGTTCGATATTATATTATTATTCATGACTCTTTGCATGCATCATGCATTGTATATATCTGAGATATTTATTATTCATCATATTTTTTTACATTTGTTATCACTTGTTGGGTATTTGGCTCATTCTTACTTTTTTTCTTTCTTTCAGAGTAGCAGTATTGGACGATGATAACTCTAGAGTTAGATAAAGAGTTGTGGCAAGAGAGATTGAAACCTAGTGGGAGAGAGTGCTGATTTTATATTCTAGAGATATGTTTTGATATTTTACTTTATTTTGTTAAAATTTTTGGGGTTATGTATTTTTTTCAGATTTATTTTTGGTATGAGGATGTTTAAATTATTATACTTATATTTTTATTAATTGTAAATGTGCTACATATTGATTTGAGACTTAAAATTTTTCCTATGTGATTAGATTTGAGTAATAATTGTGGATCAGGTTTGGGTCATCACAACTTTATGGTATCAGAGAGATAAGGTTCTGTGAGAGTATTAAATATTTTAGAAATTTTTGATATTTAGGAATATTAGGCGATTCGATAATATTGGAGGACTTAGGGTCATTTTTAGAGCTTTTGGTCAGGATAAGGGACAGTATGTATTGTAGGAAAAATTTGATTTAGATGAAATTCTGAATTATTTGATTTTGTTGCAGTGATATTTGATGAGGCTAGTATCCACCCGGGGAGTTCAGCAAGGGGCCCAGGACCATTAGTAGCACCTGCTGATATAACTTGAGTAGTTGATGCTCTCCACCAACTCACTGGATAGGTGACTCAGGCTGTTAGGGCATAGGTTCTAGGACGTGCACCGGTAAAGAAGAAGAAGAGGAACCTATTTAGAGATTTCATGGATCACATACTCTCGGAGTTCATGGGGAGCCAAACCTTGTTAAAGCTGATTATTGGATAGGAAGGTTAGAAAAGGCTTTCGCTGTGATTAAGTGTCCTTCTACTGATCGGGTTCAATTTGCTACATATAAGATTACCGGTGAGGCAAAGTATTGGTGGAATGTGAGATTGCGAGAGTTTGGACCTAAGGCTGACTCTATCACTTGGGATATATTTTGAGAAATGTTTAACGTCAAGTACTTCCCCAAGAATTTAAGGACCAGAATGGAAAAGGAGTTTCTTCATTTAGAGCAAGGCTCGATGACGATTTCACAGTATGAGGCTAATTTTATAGAGCTGTCATGTTATACTCCGCACTTTATTACTGATAAGGTCCAGAAGGTAAAAAGGTTCTAGCAAGGATTAGCATACCCTATTCATTGTATTATTACACCATTTAAGCTTCAGGACTTTGGAGCGATCTTTCGAAGGACTTTGATTATGGAGGAGGATTTGGGCAGCGAGGCTCCAATATCCTTGCCTAGTACTAATGACGTTACTAGACTGCCAACACATCAATCCAAGAAGCACAAGACTTGTTTCAAATGTGAAAAGTTAGGACATGTCTCTAGGGACTACTAAGTTAAGCAATTGATCCTTCACTGCCACTGAAGACTGTGAAAGGTATTCTTCCTATTTTTTCTATACCTACTCATTTGTTGATTGATTCTAGTTCCACTCATTCTTTTGTGACACTGGCCTTTGTCGCAAAACTTGGGGTGAAAGTGGTACCCTTAGACTTTATTTTATTGGTTTCAACGCTGGTTGGCGAGACTATCCTACTCACTGAGATGTACCCTCGGTGCATTGTTCATGTTGATGATTATGAGTTACTAGTTGACCTTATTCCATTAGGGATGACCAGTTTTGATGTAATTTTAGGGATGAACTGGTTAGTTACCTACCATGCCTGAGTGGATTGTTTTTGAAAGGTTGTGACATTCTCTACTAATGGAATTGGGGAGTTTAAGTTTTGTGGCATTGGGATTCGTGCTGTGACTCCTATGATTTCACGTTTGCATGCTCGCCATCCACTTCATAGTGGGTGTCGAGGGTTCTTTGCCTTCATGTCTTCAACAACGTCGAGGGAATGACAGATTGAGGACATTGAAGTAGTTCAAGAGTTTGTAGCCGTCTTCCCTGATGAGTTACCTGGCTTACCTCACGACTGTTAAAATTGAATTTGTCATCAACTTATTACCAAGAGTTGCACCGATCTCTCGAGCACCATATCGGATGGCTTCTGCTAAGTTAAAGGTTTAGTTGCAAGATCTTTTGGATCAGGGATTCATTAGACATTGTGTTTCAACATGGGGAGCACCTATTCTATTCATTAAAAAGAAAGATGGTTCAATACGATTGTGTATTGACCATTGAGAGCTCAACAAATTGACCATTAAGAATAAGTATCCATTACCTCGAATTGATGATATTTTTAACCAGTTGTAGGGAGCAAGTGTGTTTTTGAAAATTGATTTAAGGTTAGGGTACCATCAATTGAAAATTAAGGAGAGTGACGTGTCAAAGATGGCTTTTCGTTTCAGTATGGACACCATGAGTTCCTAGTGATGCCCTTCGGTCTGACAAATGCACCGGCTGCATTTATGGACGTAATGAATAGGGTATTTAGACCCTTTTTGGACAATTTTGTTGTAGTTTTTATTGACGATATTCTAATCTACTTTAAGGGAGTTGTAGAGCATGGGAAGCATTTGAGAAATATGCTTCAAAAATTGCGTGAAGAGCGTTTGTATGCCAAGTTCAAAAATGTGAGTTTTGGCTAAAAGAAATCATATTTTTGGGCTTTGTCATTTCAAGAGTTGGAGTATCTGTAGATTCATCTAAAATTGAGGTAATAATGAGTTGAGCTCATCCTACCAATCCGTTTGAGTTAAGGAGCTTTTTCAGCTTAGCCGGTATTACAGAAGGTTTGTAGAGAGGTTTTCTAGTATTGCCATACCAATAACAAAATTGACGCAGAAAAATGAAAAATTTGTTTGGTTTAATGATTGTAAAGAAAGTTACCATGAATTAAACTAGAGATTGACCACTACACCTATTTTGACGATTCTGTAAGGATCAGGTGGATTTGTAGTATATTATAATGCTTCGCAAAAAGGCCTAGGCTGTGTATTGATACAATATGGGAAGGTAATCACTTATGGGTCTCGTCAGTTAAAGCCCTACGAGAAGAGATATCTGACTCATGATCTAGAATTAGCCGTAACCATCTTTGCACTAAAGTCTTGAAGACATCATCTATATGGGGAGGAGTTCATTATCTGTACTAATCATAAAAATTTAAAATACCTATTCTCACAAAAAGAGCTGAATATACATCAAAGACGGTGCATGGATCTTTTTAAAGATTATGACTGTCAGATATTATATCAACTAGGTAAGGCAAAAGTGGTGGCTAACGCACTCAATAGGAAGTCAGCTAGTCTTTTAGGTCACATAATGATGAGAGAATGGCAGATGTTGGAGGCGGTCAAGGATTGTGACATTTGGCTACACTCGAGTAATCATCAGATGATAGTATTTAAAGTCCAACCAAACCTATTGGAAATGATTTGTGTGGCTCAGAGGAATGATTTGGAGCTTTCAAGCATTATCAGGGAACTACCTTGTCAGTCCCAAGTAGAGTATAGAGTTAGGAAGGATGGGGCTTTAATTTTTTAGGACCGAATTTGTGTTCCTAGCTTGGCTGAATTGAGAAAAGAAATCATGGAGGAGGCAAATCGTTCTAAGTGCACGATGCATCTAGAATCTACAAAGATGTATCGCGACGTAACGAAAACTTCTTGGTGGAATGTTATGAAAAGAGACATAACAGATTTTGTTTCCATATGCTTGGTTTGTCAGCAAGTCAAGGCAGAATATCAAAGGCTAGTGGGGAAGCTTCAGTCAATGCCAATTCCTAGTTGGAAATGAAAACATGTCTCTATAGATTTTTTTGCTGGACTACCAAGGACTGTTAGAGGCAATGATGCTATACGGGTTGTCATGGACTGATTAACTAAGTCGGCACATTTTCTTACGATGAAGTTGACGCACTCTGTCGATCAACTTGCTAGACTTAATATTGACAAAATAGTTAGATTGCACAGGATACTAGCTAGTAATGTCTCGTATAGAGACCTAAGATTTGCCTCACAATTTTGGAGGAGTCTTCTCAAAGAGTTAGGGACAATGTTGAATTTCAGCACTACCTTTCACCCTCAAACTAACGGCCAAACAGATGGAACTATCCAAACACTCGAGGACATGCTCAGAAGTTCAGTTCTAGAGTTAGGAGGTTGCTGGAACTCACTTATTACTTGCAAGTTTGCATACAACAACAGCTTCCAGAGTAGTATTAGGATTGCACCATTTGAAGCCTTATACGGTTAGAAAAGCTGATCACCGATAAGTTGGGAAGAGGTTGAAAATCGTTAAATTTTGGGTCCTCATCTTGTGCAGGAGACGGCAGAAAAGATCCAGTTGATATATGAGCGAATGTGAATAGCCCAAAGTCGACAGAAGTGTTATGCTAATAGAAGGCGGCGTGACCTTAGTTTCAATGTTGGTGATGTAGTTTTTCTTAAAGTATCCCCCACGAGAGGTGTCATTCGATTTGGGAAGTGGAGTAAGCTGAATCCGAGATTCATTAGACCATTCGAGGTACTAGAACTGATTGGCGAGATAATCTACCGACTAGCTTTACCACGCTCTTTATTAGGTGTGCATGACATTTTTCACGTATCTATATTAAGAAAGTACATCCACAATAAGTCTCTCATTATCGGATACGACCAGCTAAAGATTCAAGAAGACTTGACCTATCTAGAGGAGTCGGTGCGAATTTCTGATCAAAGAGATAAAATCATACTTTTCAAGGTGACACCACTCGTCAAAGTAGTATGGAACTATCAAGATGAAGGAGATGCAACCTGAGAAATGGAGGCTAACATGGGAGAAAAGTATCCTGAACTCTTCAAGGATCGAGGTACATTTTCAAGGATAATTTTTTTTTTAGGAATGTAGATTGTAACATCCTGAATATTTTTAAATTTAATATAAATTATATAATAAATGTTTATTTCTTTAAAAGTTATAATAATAATAATAAATAAGTAAATTGAATATAATAATAATAATAATAATAATAATAATAATAATAATAATAATAATAATAATAATAATAATAATAATAATAATAATAATAATAAGTATTATTATGAGGAGAGAAATGAACGAAGAAGAATGAGAGAAAAGAGGGAGAAACTGCCGGTCGATTTGTGCTACAACGACTTCCTATTCTCCTGCTGATCGGTTCAAATAGTCACTTTTCCTTTTTCCTCTCGGTCACCAGCCTCATTTTTTTCCCTTTCTGTTGTCCTCATTTGCTTTAAAAGTAAGCGTTGCTTTCGTTCTTCTCTTTTGAGGGTTTTTACGAACAAAACCAATGAGATAGTTGGAAGTCTACGGCTGTTGCCGCCATCGCCGTAGTCGCCTTTACTGTCGCCATGGGTTGTCACCAAGATTGTTCGAAACTGCCACCGTTGGCATTTTTCGCTAATTAGGCAAGCTGATTTGAGATTTTTTCGTAAGTAATCTTCCTATTTTTGCAAGTAATTTTCATACTTTGTGCAAACAATTTCTTCCTCCTTCCTTGAAAAGCTATTATTGATGCTTGCATACACCAATTTCATGGGATTTGGTAGAAATGGTTGGGTTATGTTAAAAATGGGTATAATAGGGCTACGGCTCGGATGACACTAGAAACCAAAAAATTAAGGGTTATCACTAAAATTGAAGCTTGATAAATTATGAAATTATGTTATAATTTCTCTTTATTTGCATTATTGGAAGTAAAAATTGAGAATTCCTTTACCTGGGTGAAAATCGGACGAAACATGAATAACAGAGGGTTATACTTTGTTTTGCGAAATGGGTATGGCAATGGTATATGTGGCAGCATGGATGTGTGTAGCCATATGTGTGTATGGGTATATATATATTGCATATATGTATATAAGTAGGTGCGTGTGTGCACTGCTCGTGTGTGTTTCAGTCTGCATGTGTGTATAGCTAAGTGTGTGGGGTGTTTGTAATGGAGGAAAGATGCTAGCAGTGTAAATAGTGTGTGAGAGAGCTGTTGTGTGTTCTGACAGTGTAATGGTGGTACTATCGTGTGCATGTAGGTGTGTATATGTGCGAGTGTGTGTGTGCTGCTTTGTGTGCGTGGTGTGCTGCGTGTGCGTGGGTGTGTACCGGTGTGTGCAGCGTGTGTGCTATTATAGTGTGTGTTGGTAGTGTGACGGTGTGTGTTAACAGAGTAGGTGTGTGTTAACAATATTTGTGTATATGGATGTGTTGTGTGTGGGAGAATTAGGTAACGTGGTCGTCAATGTTGAACTTTAGAAAGTGGGGTTAAGGACATAATTCAATTTTGTTGGGAGCTCATTAAATAAAAAGATATTATATATATACATAGATATATATTTTTGGACTAGATGATTTGTTAGGGGCTTTATCTGTAAATGACAAGTAATAATTAATTATAGTATTAATAATAGTTTTTGTATTTGAAAAAGGATAGAGGACCAGTTAAACGTTAAATTGATCGAAATATGTTATTCTCGGTTTGCTTTCTTCTTCCATCATTCCATGATAATTTCTTTGTGTTAATCTTGATGGTGTGAGTACGGTCCTTATCAGTATTGAACAGCAATTTTATCGTTGTAATTGCAAAGTCTTATTTGCGTTATATTTGATTGTGTAAATATTTAAATTTTTAGCTTCCTATGGTTAAGGTTGAGGGGAGCGTATTAAAATACTAAGGTATTTAGTCGAATTGAAAGTTACAGTACCTTAATGTGATCTACACTTATCTGATACTGATTTCCATATTATGGTGATAATGAAGTATATTATTTATTGTGAAGTGGTACTTATAATCATATGATTATCGTAGGAGATGATATTAGGGATATTATTTAGCAATGGGGTATCACGGATGATATGAGTATATTACGGGTAAAGCCTCTAGGATGATTGTTAGGGTAGTGAGGATACCATTAATAACCTCATGTCACTTACCTAACCTTTGGGGGCGTAAATAAGCAACTTTTGGTTCACAGTGGCAGAATATGGCCCAATGAAATTCATTGTGATATTTCGTCAATATTGATATCTCTTAAATTTAGAATTTGATGAAATCTATGAGTTGTATTTGATAGAATTTGTGCGTCAGATTTTACGTATACGGTTTCAATGGAATCCATGTTATTCATTGTTAGTTGATTTTCAGGTCGTTCACGCTAATATTCAGATTAGAAGATCTCTTTATTTCTTGTAAGGTCGGATTCTGAGAGCTTTTTGTCTCTTATTGATAAATCTTATTATCTTTGTCACATTAGGGTTCGGAGTCACTTGCCTTATGCATTCGAGTCATAGATTCGATGAAATATAGATTATCAGATATATTTATTTGTTTAATATTATATTATTATTCATGACTCTTTGCATACATCATACATTGTATATCTGAGATATTTATTATTTCTTATTTTTTTTATTTATTATCACTTGTTGGTCATTTGACTTACTCTTACTATTTTTCTTTTTCAAAAATAGTAGAATTAGACGATAATAACTCTAGAATTGGATAAATAATTATTGTAAGAGAGATTGAGGCCTAGTGGAAGAGAGTGTTGATTTAATACTCTAGAGATACATTTTGATATTTTATTTCATTTTGTTAAAATTTTTGAGGTTTTAAATTTTTTTTAAATTTATTTTTGGTATGAAGATATTTATATTATTATAATCATATTTTTATCAGCTGTGGATCTGTTACATGTTAATTTGAGATTTAAAAGTTTTTCTGTGTAATCGGGTTTGGATAATAGTTGTGGATCGGGTTAGGGTCATCACAATCTTTCTAAATTTTATTTTCGTAAATCTTAAAAAAAAAAACCATTTTCATGTGGCAACTTTCTTGAAACATACCTTGTCCTCACTTCAAATTAACCTAAGTATGGAACCTTGCTATTGACCGTTATAGTATATATTTAGTGATTAAATTTATCTTAATAATATAAAAAATTAAAATTAAAATAATATATTTAATTAGTTTTCAAATTTTTATGTAATTTTAAATTTAATTATAACGTTCCAAAAGAGTAAGAAAGTTTCGTACAAATGGGTAGTAACGTAATCTCAAAAGATGTGGCAAAAAAAAAAAAAGCTTACTATAAATCACTAAATTTTCTAACAATTTTCGCATTAAATCTTGAAGGAAATCTATGAAAATTTATCTCCTATGGAGATAAAAGAAGTTTTTTTTTAATTTTAATTATATATTTTTAAATAAATACTTATAATTTATTAAATATTAATAAAATTAAAAATTAATTAAAATTAATTAATTTAAAATAATTAAATTATAATTATTTATTTAAAAATAAATTATTTTATTTCTTTAAATAGAGTCCTTTAATTCGGATAGAGTGAAATTCTATATTTTAAAAAAATAAAAAATTTAAAATAATTTATTTTTAAATAAATAATCATAATTTAGTAATTTTAAATTAATTTAATTTTAATTAATTTTTTTAAAATAATTAAATGTCAAATTCACTCTCTCGCTCTCTCTCTTATTTCTGTCAAGGACTCCCTCCCTCCCTGCCTCACCCCCCTACGAGTCTCGTTTCTTCTTCTCTCCCGACGTCGTCCGTTCTATCAATCGGTTGCTGAAAACCCGGCAGCAAATAGCTTCTGAGCAAATTCATCTCCTCTGCATTTCCTTAGGATTTCGGCAGTTAATCAAATATTTGCGCATTGAAGTCCGATTCTTATACTGTTTTCCCTTAGGCGTTACTATTCGCAGGCACCATAAACCCCTGGCAAAATCGTTCGTCGGTCTCTCACTCAATCCTACCCTGGAAGACAATGGAACGGCTTCAAGTGGACTTGAAGGAGTGTCAAGCATTTTTCTCAGAATCTGAGGTAACTGCGGATTCTGCTTTTCCTTACACACTCCTTCTCTCTCAGTCTCTGTTGCGATCGCGCAACAGTGAAGTCAATCGCACCACTCGATCGGACAAAACAGAGGCAAGATGAGTTCTGGGTGAGGGCGAAGGATGAGAGAAGGGGAAATATCTGGGGAAACAGGGAAGAAGAATCGAGAACACAGAGAAAGGGAGAGAGAGAGGAGATAGAGGGAGCAGAGGAGAACAGTAATGGGTTATCATATCATTGTGCTTAACCAATTACATGCGTTTATAGCACAATACATGTGTAACAGAATGTGGGCAATAGTAACAGAACACGAGTATTAACAGAACACGGGTAGGATTAATAGAATAAGCCGTATGCCTATATGTAATTATATATAACTATATGGGAATAATAATAAAATGGAGCATGACTAATAATAATGCCTAGATGTAGTCGGGGTATTTCCGGGGCAGTTGCACTGTTCAGGTACTTCTCCAGGGCCTCGGTTGACTTGGCGGTGCCGGCATGTCAGCCATGATGTGACCCATAACATTATCCTTACCATCAAACAGAACCTTGTCCTTAAGGTTACAAGCAGGGAAATCTTGAACAAAGTCAGCGGCTGATTCCCATGCGGCGTCGTCCGCAGGCTAAGATTGCCACTGGACAAGGAATTGAGGGACGAAAGCAACGTGTTGGAGAGTCTTGCGAAATCCAATAATCTGAGATGGGAATAAGAGTGGCTGAGTGCCCAAAGCATCCTGTGGCAAGGTGATTGAATGGCTGGGCGCGTCGCCAGGGCCTCGTTTCAGCAAGGAAACATGAAAAACATTTTGAATACGAGAATAATCGGGAAGATTTAAGTGACATGCTACTGGTCCTATGTGTTTCGTAATGCAGAGGGGCCCGTAATACCTCTTGGCCAGTTTACTGGATTGGCGGTGAGCGACGGTGGATTGCCGATATGGTTGAAGCTTGACATAAACCCACTTGAAATTCTCTGTCGGAATGATGAGCATCAGCTTGGTTCTTCATGCGCAGCTGGGCCTGTTGGCGGTTGGCCTTGAGCCAAGCAAGCAAGGAGACCCGTGAGGCGAGCAAGTCATCGACAACAGCAATTGGAGAAGTGCCATGGATGTAATCGGCCAAAGAAGGTGGAGGAATGCCGTACATTGCTTCAAAGGGACTCATTTGGATTGACGAGTGCCACGTGGTATTATAACTCCATTCCGCCCATGGTAAAAATCGAACCCAGGTGGAAGGAGTGTCAGGCACAAAACAACGCAGATAATCTTCTAAACAGCGGTTGACGATCTCAGTTTGTCCATCCATTTGAGGAAGATAGGAACTACTTTGACATAAAGCGATGCCCTGCAATCTGAAAAATTCCTGCTAGAACTTTCTCATGAAGATGGGATCACGGTCAGAAATGATCTCGGAGGGCATGCCGTGCAATCGGCAGATCTCCTGGACAAAAACAGTAGCTAGGTCCTCTGTTGTGCAGTGGGAGTGGAGGGCTGTGAAGTGGGCGTATTTAGAAAGTCTGTCCACTACCACAAAGATGACATTCTTTCCGCTGGAAGTTGACAGATGCGTGATAAAATCCATGGAGATGGAGTCCCAAATTTTTCTAGGGATGGGAAGGGGCTGCAGTTTGTCGAGAGGAGCCATAGTAAGAGGTTTGACTTGTTGGCATGTAGAGCACTGGGAAACATACTCGTGGATGTCTTTGCGCATATGTGGCCAATAAAAATTGGTTGCTATCCTGGCCAAAGTGCGTTGGAATCCCGTGTGTCCACTGATGGGTGAATCAAGGTACTCATGCAAAGGAAGCTTCGGCAAAGCTGAATCGGTTGGAATCAAAAGACGCCCTTTGAAGAAAATTAGACCATCCCGCACCGAGTAGTGCTCAAAGTTGCCCGGTCGATCTTGTATGGCAGCTAGGAGCTTGGAGGAGGCTGGGTTTTTGGTGTAAAAACTGCGGAGGATAGAGATCAAGGCCACTACAGGCCGTGAGGAAGCGCACAAGGCATAACAGGAGCCTTCTGGTAGCCGAGACAAGGCATCAGCTGGACCGTTCTCCCTGCCAGGTTTGTAAGTAATCTCGAACTCATATCCCAACAATTTGGTAATCCACCGTTGTTACTCTGGAGTGTGTACGGTTTGGTTTAAGAGTGCCTTAAGGGGCTGGTGATCAGTTTGTATAATAAATTTCGCTCCCAGCAAATATTGTCGCCATTTCTTCACTGCCTCGGCGATGGCACAGAGCTCCCAGAAGTAAGTATAGGCACCTTGCAGCCCGGGACTTAGCTGCTTGCTGAAGAAAGCAACCGTGTGCCCTGCTTGTAATAATACAACACCAATGTCATTTCTGGACGCATCAATTTGGACGGTGAATGATTTGGAAAAATCGGGTAGGGTCAGGACAAGAGTACTGGTGAGGGCAGTTTTGAGTGCATTGAAGGCTGCTGAGCTGTTGAGGCTTCGGTGGACCAGATAAAGGCGTCCTTCCGCAGTAGCTGGGTGAGCGGTGTTGTGATTTGGGCATAACGGGTGACAAACCGACGATAATCCCTGGCTATTAGTGGGTTCAGGCTACTGTTGCACGGCAGAAATTTTGGCAGGATCCACCTTAACTACCTGTGCTGAAACAATATGTCCCAAATAAGTTATCGAAGTGCGCCCGAACTCGCACTTGCTATGTTTAGCATAGAATGTTTGATCCCGCAGAATCTGGAGCACTCGAGTAAGGTGTTCATAGTGCTGTTCCCAGGTTGGACTATAAATTAAGATGTTATCGAAGAATACGAGCAGAAACTTCCGGAGAACAAAGCGGAAAATATTATTCATTTCAAGCTCGAAGGTGGAAGAAGCATTGGAGAGACCAAAAGGCATCACTAAGAACTCATAGTGGCCTTCATGAGTTCTGAACGCCGTCTTGTGGATATCAGCAGCTTGCATCCTCATCTGGTGGTACCCAGATTGCAAATTCAGCTTCGAAAATACACGGGCTCCATGTAGCTCGTCTAACAACTCATCCACTGTCGGGATGGGAAATCGATTTTTAATGGTAATAGAGTTGAGTGCTCGGTAGTCCACACAAAATCGCCAACTACCATCTTTCTTTTTCACCAACAAAACTGGGGAGGAAAATGGGCTAGTGCTCTGCTAAATGATGCCTTCCGCTAGCATTTCACGAATCAGCCTCTCCATTTTTGTCTTTTGGAAATGCGGGTAGCGATTTGGTTTGACGTTCACTGGCTTCGTGTTTGGTTTTAAGGGAATACGGTGATCGGTGGAGCTTTGCGGGAGTAGCCCATGTGGGAGAGCAAAGATGTCGGCAAAGGAAGAGAGAATTTGGTCTAGTGTTTGAATAAGCTATGGGTCGACATTTGGAGGAAGTTGGGTGGAGTCTAGTGGGGTGGTTGCAGTGGGGGTATGGGAGGTATCCTGTATAGGTAGAAGGGTTAGTTGGAAATAGGAGGCCACTGACTGGGTGGAATCATCTCGTTTCAATTGGCCCAACGTCATTGTGGAGACTGAAACCAGCGGCAAGCCATGTAAGGTGAGCCTCGTGCCAGCATGGTCAAAACTCATCCAGAGGGATCGATAATCAAACAACACTGGCCCAATTGTGGCGAGCAACTGTACCCCAAACACCAGATCCGCCCCATAAATGGGTAACAGATAGAGATCAACAGCAAAACTAGCTTGCCTCAAGGTGACCGACACTTTGGCACACAGTCCTTCACATCTCAGTGATGCCCCATTTCCCACGGTAACGTTGAGGTGGTGAGAGGGCTCAATCGAAAGCCTGAAATACTTAGCCATGTGTGATTGTAAAAAATTATGCGTGGATCCACTATTCACTGGGATGACCACAGGTTGACCCGAGATGGTTCCCTGCAACCGCAAAGTAGAAGGGACGAAATGTCCCTCCAAGGCATGAAGAGAAATTGTTGGGATAGCTTCTAGTGGTGGAGGTGTTGGGTCAGTTTCATGAAGATGGTCGATCACATATTCGGGTTCCTCTGGTCTCGTTTCAAAGTTTTGAAGTCTAGGCAAAGTATCTCCCTCTTCATCAGCCAACATACACAGAAATTTGGGAGGATTGCAACGATAGCTTGGGGTAAATTTTTCATCACAATTGAAGCACAGACCTCGTACTCGACGGGCGGCCATTTCAGCCGGATTCAATTTTCTAATGGGTAATTTGGGAAAAGGGGGTCTTACTGTCACTGGAACAAAGTTGGTGATGGTTCTGGGCACTGATGGACGTTGCCAACTCATTCAACAGGCCTCCAGCTTTTCCTCCACCAATTTGGCCATCTCGATTGCATCCGGCAGAGTCAAGGGTTTCAGTAGCAGGAGTTCTCATCGAATGTCATCCTTAAGGCCCGATATGAAACAATTTAACAGATTTGTGGTTGATAATCCTAGGGCCTGTGTAGAGAGCGATTCGAACTCCATCATATAAGCCGTCACGGTGGTTCCTTGGTGGAGCTTGTACAAGGTGGCTTCTTGATTCAAGTGGGAAGAAGGTCCGAAATGAAGCTCGAGATCCCTTGCGAATGCTTCCCATGTGGACAACTAGTGGGTTGCATGCATCCATTGATACCACTGGAGTGCAGCACCGGACATGTAAAACACTGCTACCATCAGTTTCTGGTCCGGTAGGGTGCCATGGAAGAGGAAAAA
This sequence comes from Nepenthes gracilis, assembly GCA_033239525.1. Lineage (NCBI taxonomy): Eukaryota > Viridiplantae > Streptophyta > Magnoliopsida > Caryophyllales > Nepenthaceae > Nepenthes > Nepenthes gracilis. The sequence goes on along the minus strand of BSYO01000018.1, from coordinate 6,118,760 downwards.
TCATTCAATCTGGAAGAGCCAGCCGGTAACATTGTCGCCGGCGAAAAAGGGAATTTTGAGTTTGGGTAAACGGATGGAGGAAGAGATTTGTGAGTCGGTTGAGGGTGTTGGTAGTGGCGTGAGGGTTTAGATTGTTGGAAAGGCCACCAATGAAAGAGCGAAGGAGGGCGGCGTGGGTAAGAGGGGGGGATTTGATGTTGGTAGTGACTGTCGTTCCAGGCAATTTAGGGATTGTCGCATCTCAGTGATGGTTTGCTGCAACTCACTGAACGTTTGCTAGATCTGCTTAGTGGTAGTGGAAATGGTAGAGATGCGGTGTGCATGTTCCTTTAGCTCCTGCATGATTCTGGATATGGACTCATTGTGCGCCCTGTATCTCATCGTCATGCCCTCAGCCATGGGTCTCAATGAGAGCACCAAATCTGTTGCGATTGTGCAACAGTGAAGTCAATCGCACCACTCGATCGGACAAAACAGAGGCAAGATGAGTTCTGGGTGAGGGGGAAGGACGAGAGGAGAAGGGGAAATATCTGGGGAAACAGGGAAGAAGAATCGAGAACACAGAGGAAGGGAGAGAGAGAAAGGAGATAGAGGGAGCAGAGGAGAACAGTAATGGGTTATCATATCATTCTGCTTAACCAATTACCTGCGTTTATAGCCCAATACATGTGTAACAGAATATGGGCAATAGTAACAGAACACGAGTATTAACAGAACACGGGTAGGATTAACAGAATAAGCCGTATGCCTATATGTATGCCTGTATGTAATTATATATAACTATATGGGAATAATAATAAAATGGAGCATGACTAATAATAATGCCTAGATGTAGTCGTGGTATTTCCGAGGTGGTTGCACTGTTCGGGTACTTCTCTGGGGCCTCAGTTGACTTGGCAGTGCCGGCATGTCAACCATGATGAGACTGTAACAGTCTCTCTCTCACTTCCTCTCTCTCTCTTAATTGCCTGGATATTCTTTTATAGATTACCGTCTAATTTGTTGAGTTCTGAATGAGAATGCGAAATGGATTTTCCTCTCAGTACTGAACACCAGTGTATCAAAAACGAAACATCTATGTGGATTTTTGTGTCACCCGTACCGTACAGCATTATAACACAAGTTTGGTCAGAATGGAACTTTCTCAAATCATTAGCTTGTTGCTAAGTGGGGTTAACGGTTGGCCGTGATAGGTGTATAGCTTTATGCTCTTAGATTACTGATTCCCTTTTGTGATCATTGAGTTTTTCAGTGCAATAATACTATCGTAGTCACATGATATATTTTCATAACGCAATAGTTGAAACTTCTGTTTTTAAAAGATTATTTCTAGTCAGCAGAATTTTGCCAAGCAGCTGTTATCAGGACACTTTAAAACTTGATCAGCTTAGGGAATGCTAAGAAAAATCAGTTCCACTAGATCAGTAGAAAGTTATAAAAATATCAGCACATGAGTTTTTGGAAATAATTCGGAAGAAAAGTGAATAGACATCGAGTATCAGATATGCTTGTTGGTATTATCTCATAGGATCTGCATCTGTGCTTTCCTAGTCTATTGCTAGTGAAATTGATGTGGCATATGTTGCAAAGAGTTGACAACTGTGGGTTAGGACTTTTATTCACTCTCATTCTTAAAAAAATGCATTTATTCTAACCAGTGGCTCTCTGCCAGTTGGTCTTATTTAGCGAAGATTTAAAAGGTTGTATCTTTTTTTATGAAAAAGTTGCTTTAGTGATGCTGGAAAGATTTCGAGACTAATAAACTGAAGGGAAATTAACAAAATGGCTGCTTGTTTGATCGGATGTCAGTAGAGATGTATCAAAACAAAGACCAAATGTGAAATCATCAAAATAAAGTAAAACAAAGTGATGACTTTTGCAATAGAAGGAACTATGTTTCTGCCTCTGGAAAATAAAGAATGGGGATAGCTGATTACATAGGAATGGTATACTGCCATAGGATAGGATTAATCTTCTGGTTGGGGATATTATAATATGGAAAGAGACTCATTCAACTTTCTAATGATCTACCTAAAGATTCACTCAATCTATGGGATTGGGATTCACTCACAAATTAAAGGACCAAAGACTCCATAAGAAATAAACTCTTCTTCCTAAAAGGGAAATTTTTTTCTTAAACTCTAGTCTACCTACCTACAAATGAAAACAACATCCTAATATAAAGGGGAGGGGAGGGGGCTGCTGTGCTCTGGGAAAGGGAAAACTGTCAAGGGGATGTATTGGGCCACCCTAGGAGGCTTGAAAACATCCACAAGCCTAGGGACTAGCAGGATGGAATTAAGCTCCTTGGGTGGTGATGCTTTCTCTTTTGAGAACCCGCATTTTGTTGGAATTATACTTCTCTTGTTAAGTGTTTGATATGTGTATATCCCAAGAGTAGGAAATCTTTGAGGCTTGGAACTCCTCCTCCATCTTTGGTAGATATCGGAATCTGCCTTTTCTTGGTAAGAGCTTGAAGGATTGGGAATTCACCTGCATTAACTCCGGGGGTTGACTCATCCTTGGAACATGGTCTTCTGCAAGGGTTGGGGGAGAGTCTTGCTTCTGTCACTGTGGTGTTCAGTACCTACATCATTTAGTGTAGTTGGTTCAAAGTGAAGTATGTGCATTTGAACTTGTCTGTGCTATTTCTGTGCTATGGATTTTTTTATGGTGTTTTCATATGAACCCACTTCCGCAACAGGTAAAGGATTTTGTTTGATGAATTGAATTTGAGTTGGATTGAACTTTACATTTCATGCTCTCCATATGCGGCTGAGCGCTCAGACAAATCTTCTGATTTCTACTTCCGCAACTAAATAGGCATAGGACAAGTATGGATTTGATTTTAAAAGCTTAATTTGCATAGATGAATAGAAATGATGAATTGGCAACTCAATAGGCAATCTTCTGGCTGTCCATGGTATCACAGGAATTGAAAACATTCTTTCTTGACGAAGTTCTAAAGTTCTATTACAATGGTTGTTAGTTTGCTAATCTTTGATTTGAAGTTTGGAATTCTCTCTTGTTGTTGCATCATTGTCGTGCATCATGCTGTCAGTTATCTTTGTGTTAGCCCTGACTATCTTCTTCTTGTTCCCTGTTGATGGAAATCAAATGGGCGGTTTGCTTCCTTTGAAAGATTGCAGAGATGGAAAATCTATTCAGGCAAGTGGGAGAAGAATCGCTGAGCCAGGAATTTTGCAGAGAAATTGCAGCAAGTTTCAGGTAAAATTTAGAACATCTATATTGTAGGTCCACTTGACAAGGAAATAATGGCCTTGGTATAAATTTTTCTTTGGTGCTTCGAAGTAACTTGTGGACATAATTTTTCTTCTTTTTTGTTTTTCCTCCTGCAGTTCCTCCACATGTCGTGCCGGAAAACCTGCAGTACATTGGGAACAGGTACACTTCCCCTTGTTTTTGGCTTCTATCTTGCAGCTCGGATATGTCATCTCTTCATTTAATTGAAATTTAATCTTCTCTATACATATAATTCCTCCGTGGCACTTTCTCTTCTGGTATGTCAGGTGCGAAGTTGGTTCCATGAAAAAAACAGTGAATTGTTAGCCAAAAGTAGCTCTACTGAACAAAAAGATTCCAGCCTTCCTTTGGATGTCTGTATTCCAAGCAAAATGCCTGAGACATCTATTGTGCTTAAAGGTGACATATTTTCCCATGAGGGCAAGATACGAGATCCACATCACCATGTACAACATTATCTGCATGTTGTTTAGTATCATTTCCTGGAGCCTTGTGCATTAGCTGCCTTTTTATTGATCAGGACCATGTTCAGACATGCCCAAACTACGAACTTTATACATAATGCTGGGCCATCCTGGTGTTTCTGGCCGGAGTTGGTGACCCAGTCCTGTCCATTGGACCCGGTTTGACTGGCTAAAGTTGTAACTTTGTAGCTTAAAATTTCCTTTTTCCTGCAGCCAAAAAAAAAAAAAAAAAAAGCAAAATGCGACTAATATTTCTCATAGTTTTCCAGTTTACTAGACATGATAGTTAGCTGTTAGCTCTATAGCAAATAAGAAATTTGTTGTAGGGTGCTTTTGAATCACAATGTTGTAGGAGAAAGTTTGAATCGTAATGTTGGAGTTCTTGGATGGTTGAGATGAAAGCATAAATTTATGCATCTAAAAACAAAGTGTAACATTGCAAATGCATTCCAAATAAAGAAAAAAAATGGGTTCAAATGCAATATGTAATTTGGGTCAGACTGGGTCTAAAATTGTGCCCATGCCTGCCAAGTGCCCAAAATTTGGGCTGAACAGGCAATGTGAGGCCGGGCCAGCCTGCTTTTGATAAACTCTATTCTATTATTCCAATAACAATTTGCAGCATTGTGGCGTTCTTTGCTGCTGTATGTCTAAGATTACACCAATGTATATGTAACATTCTAACGCAGGCGGAGGTGCTGCTGAACTCTCAGAGTTGGCTTTTGAGGCTAAATCATCAAGGGACAGTGCATGGTAAGCATTTTTTTTTTTTATAGGTAAGTTTAACTGCTATGGTTAATGTTGTAAAAGCTTATGTTGTGTTTAAGAGGGATCAAATGAGCAAAGTAGGGTAAGCTATGTATCTGGCCTTCAATGACACTATTTTCTTCCCCTTCTTTTTTCCCTTTTCTCGATCAACTCTTTAAGCACAGTAGTTTTTAGATTTTTCACGCCTTTGTTCAACAATAAGACTAGACAATGAAAATTTTAAGCAAATTCTTTTCCTGGTGAGCAATAGACATTAAGAACCACAAATACCTAGATAGATCAATAGATGTGACAGTGCTGAAACAAAAACTAGTACTCAAAATTTCAATGCTCATAAAAAAATATGTTTTCAGATGCTTATACCATATTTTATCAACACTCATATGCATTAATATAAAAACTAAGTGCGGAAAAATAAATAATACACAATATGCTAACGGAAAAACTTGTGAACCTATTCAGAGAAAAATCCTAGGGCTGTTACTTGCCAACTGAAAATCCAATATATGAGAAGAGTTAATTTATAGACTAGTAATTCAGATGCACTAACCTCTAATTAACTAGTGCTAGACTCGTGAGTACTTATGACACTCCTTAGATTTGCAAACTTGTAGCAGTGCCAAAGCCCTTCTGGTTTTCCTTGTTATGACACACCCGGGTGAATTACAAATTACTTGAGTATAAGATTAACAGCCCAAAATACTAAAAGAGAGACTGAAGAATGAGACATGAATTAGTTTTTGGAAAACCTCTAAAATTCATAGAAAAAATAACAATATCAAATACACTATAATGGGAGAGAGCTAATATGAAGCTTTTAAAAAATCTCTCAATGACCAAGCCCAATTTCAACATAAAACCAAAAATCCTACACACAAAAGTAGTGCAGCCTAAGAGGCACCCAAAAGAAAGATACAAAAAGGCTCTAAATTCTCTAAAAATGCCTCGGTTCAATGAATCACAGTATGGGTGTCTCCAATCTTCTCTTAGGTTTCCAAAAAAGCCTGACACAATAAGCCTATTTATAGTCTCTGAAGAAAACCTAGTTCTAGCCAAAGTAAAAAACTCATAAACCTTGTTCTGAACATGCTAGGAATTACGATCCTTAGTGTACAAGAAAATAATTAACTAACTTATTAATCTGGGGAAGCTTCGAAAATTGCACTGCAGTTCATCCTGCCTTTATATGGTTTCTATATCTTTGATTTGTCTTGAATATCATTATGCTTCCTCCATGAAGAACTCCAAAATTAGATAAGTGAATATAATCAACTTACTTTTTTTAGTTTTTTTGGATCTTTTATTTGTTTTCAACAACTGTATTCTTCTAGATAACCAAATTTGGTTATAACCATTGAAAAACTCATTAATTTCCTTTCAAATAATTTTGGGGCAAACACATTTTTTTTCTGTTTTCAATCAAGAGGAAAAACCATTGGTGAAAAGGACAGCAATCCCCTAAAATTCGAAAGTGGTTATAGGATATCTCCAAATCTCTTGAACACTAACCCTAAATTACCCAAGAATCATGCCTCTTAACATTTGATAGTGGCCATTTAAAAACACCAGAGTACAATGATTATATGAGAAAATGAAACCGTACTTTTACCTGCATCCAAATACCCAAATTGGTCAGGTCTAAACACTTAAAAACAGATCCGTATTATACTATGGGTGGCTCGACAAACCCCAGAAAATAATGGGGCACCAGGATAAGAGAATTCTTGTAGTATGAAAAGGTGTGAAATCTGATGTTTACTAGTAAAGGGAGGGAGATTTGAGCCGTCACCCACCTTTGTCTCCACCCACTTTAATGATGATGTCAAATACCTGCAGACAAAATTTTGATGCAGACAAATGCTTCTTGGTGTTTTCTGAATCAAGTATCAATATTAGCAAATGCAACCTTTGGATATCGTTTTGACATAGGTTTCTAATTGATATCCCTAGTTGGTATCTGTTGGGGTAGATGGCGTCTGACTACCACCACGAACACACGCAGTGAAGGAGGAATAAGAAAGAAGAATTGAATACCAAGATTTTATTTGGAAAACCCTTCACAAATAAGGGTAAAACCACGGGCTATTTAGTCCATAAACAAATCCACTATATGAGATTGGTTACACAAGCCCCAGAGGCGAAAAACAGAAGAATAGAGTATGAGAATACAAAGATCTCACACTTTGTATTTTACTCACTTGCTCTCTCTTTTCTTCACTATCTTTCTCTCCTCTATCTCATACACCACACCATTTCAGTACAGGCAAATATATTGTGTTAATATGCAGAATATTTATTCCCGACAAAATCTGTTCTTGCCAATAATATGAAGATACTCTGCACAAAACAGCTCCCAGAGATCGCGCATAACTTCCTATGATCATACATGTTTTGAAAATCTTCTGAGCTGGCACCCTACTGGATTCGCTGATGAACGGCCAATATTCTATCGGCCGTTTTCTTCTCTTGGCAGGTCAACTCATATTAACCGTCTTCTTCTCTTGGCCAGTCAACACCCCGTTGACCGGTTGGTCGGCCTTCTGGGATCATTGGGCAATATCCACTGTTTGCACCTCGGATGTTTTCCATACAACAGGAAAGTTTCGCCCGTCCTCAGCAACCGGTCAACAGACATTGACCGGGCAAAACCTCAATTAGCCGGTCAACGAACGTTGACCGAGCATTTTGCTCCAAATCAACAAAGTGCTTCTGTGCGCGTGCCTTCTATTTGCAACCTTGGCCGGTCAATGCGTTGACTGGCCAATTTGCCTCAGTTGCCGGTCAATCCATTAATCGGCAATTTCACACCAAGGGCAAATCCTCGCACCTTCAGCCAGCAACCCACCTTTAGCCGGTCAATGCATTGACCGGAACTTTCGACTGGCTCCTTGTGCAACCGGCCATTTTGCCCGGTTTGGCAAAATGGCCTAACTGGCAAATCTACGCACCTGCCATTTTGCCTCATTGGTCAATCAACGCGTTGATCGGCCAATTCGCTCCTAGGCTAATTCTGCGCGCCTTTCCTTGGCCGTTTGCTTCTTAGCCGGTCAATGTCCATTGATCGGCTATCTGCCTCTCAACCGGTCAACCTCCGTTGACCGGCCAGCCTTCTCTGGATTTTCACTCTGACATAATTTGCTCTCCGGAAATTCACTCATGATATTCTTGTTTGTTGAGTTACCCTACAAGAGAGTGACCAAACCCAATAAACTTTCCCTCACGACCTTGTGGGGAAAACCTTCGCTTTTACCCAGCGACTGTCATCTCCTGCTTCCGACAACTTCCCTTCAATTGGGACTCCGGCGTTAGTCTCCGCAAGCCTGAATGACACCTTCCTCCGCTCCACTGAACCTAGAGTAATCCCACTCTCCTTCAGTTCTTTTACTGCATTCGTATCATTTTTCCTTGCACTTCACCTTGGCAACCTCCTCCTACCACCTTGACCAATGCCCCTTTTGATCACCTTGGCATTTCTTTAGCAACAGCTTCATCAGGTACCACACTGATTTCTTACTTCCCCTTGCCATAATTGAGGCGCCTTTGGTGAGTTTTCATTGGCCGTCACCAAACGCCATCTTGAAGCCTTCCTCATCAAGCTTCCTAGTTGAAATCACATTCAACCTCAGATCTGGGGCATGTCGCACGCTCTTCAGCACGAGCTTGTTCCCGTTGCTTGTCCTCAAGCAAATATCTCCGATGCCAACAACCCTTGACCAGTTACTGTTACCCATCTTCAACACCCCGTGGCCAACGGGCGTATAACTCGTGAAGTGGGACTTCCTCGGTATTGCATGGTGTAAGTCCCCATTGTCCATCATCTAACTCGGCTTTTGGCATGGCAGGCTCCGTGTTTCCCCTGTGTGGACTACCAAGAGGTCTCCACAGAAAGCAAAAATCTCCTGATCATCAGCATGATCTCTTTTCTCCAGACAGTCTCTTCTACCCTCCTCCTACTTTCTCTACGGGCAGTCCTACTTTATGTCGTCTTTCTTGCCATAGAGGAAGCAACTCCTCTTCTCAAGCTTGCTCCGATTGTTGCTCCTCTCCATTTTGCCGCCTCCACCTCGTTCCCTCGATTTTCCTCGTCCCTGACTACTGGTCACCACAAGCAGACTTGGCCGAGAGCTTGAGGCGTTGCTGTTTTCCCTCCGCCTTGACTCGTTTATAAGTAGGAAAGTTATGAACTCGTCCAGCCTTAGCGTGTCCTTCCTGAACAGCAACGTCGTGACTATGCGATCGTATGAGGCCGGCAAAAACGCCAACGACACCAATGCTTTATCTTCCTTTTTGATCTCCTCATCAAGGGCTGACATTTGCGTCACTGGCTGGTTGAACTCGTCCAAGTGCTTTTCAAAGCTCTCACCTTCCGACAACTGCGGGCCATAGAACTGCTTCTTCACGTACAGCTTGGTTGTCAAGGACTTGGACTTATATCGACTTTCTAGCTTCTCCTGAACCTCTACTGGGTCTGTCAGACCGAGGACCTCTTGGAGCATATTCTCCGCCAAACACAGCTTTATAGTGCAATTGGCAAGATCCCTTTTGTCTTGCAATTCTTCCTCGGTCAAGTTATCTGGCTTCTCTTCCTTCTTCCGCAATGCTTTCACTGTTCCCTCTCTAGTCACGATATTCTTCATCCTCTCTTGCCAAAAGATGAAGTTGCCTTACCCATTAAATTGCTCCACACTAAACGACAGATTTTTTGAAGACGACGACGCCATTTAGACAAAGTTCTCAATCGTGTTTACTAATACCACTTGTTGGGGTAAATGTTGTCCGACTACCACCACGAATGCACGCAATGAAAGGAGGAATAAGGAAGAAGAATTGAACACCAAAATTTTACGTGGAAAACCCTTTACAAATAAGGAAAAAATTATGGGACACTTAGTCCACAAACAGATTCACTATATGAGATTGATTATACAAACCACTCGGTTACACAAGTCCAAGAGGCGAAAAATCAAATAATAGAGTTTGAGAATACAAAGACCTTACACTTTGTGTTTTACTCACTTGCTCTCTCCTTTCTTCACTATCTTTCTCTCTTCTATCTCATACACCACACCGTTTTAATACAGGCAAATATATTGTGTTAATCTGCAGAAATATTTTTTTTCGACAAAATCTGTTCCTACCAATAATATGAAGATACTCTGCACAAAACAGCTCCCTGAGATCGTGCAAAACCTCCTGAGATCACGCATGCTCAGAAAATCTTCTGAGCTGGCACCTTGCTGAATTCTCTAATGAACAGTCAATATTCCATCGACCGTTTTTTTTTCTTGGCCGGTCAACTCCCATGTTGACTGTGGGGTGTTGACCGGCCGATTGTCCTTCTGGGATCCTTGGGTGTTGACCGGCCGATCGTCCTTCTGGGATCCTTGGCCAATATCCACTGTCTGCACCTCAGGCGTTTTCCATACAACAGGAAAGTTTCGTCCGTCTTCAGCAACCGGTCAACAAACATTGACCTAGCAAAACCTCAATTAGCTGGTCAACAGACGTTGACCGAGCATTTTGCTCCAAATCAACAAAGTGCTTCCACGCACGCCTTCCATTTGCAACCTTGGCCTGTCAATGCATTGATCGGCCAATTTGCCTTAGTTGCCGGTCAATCCATTGACCGGCAATTTCACACCAAAGGCAAATCCTCACACCTTCAACCAGCCGCCCACCTTTAGCCAGTTAATGCATTGACCAGAACCTACGACCGGCTCCTTTGTGCAACCGGCCATTTTGCCCAATCTGGCAAAATGGCCTAACCGGCAAATCTGCGCACCTGCCATTTTTCCTCTTTGGCAAATTCCGCGTGCCTTTCCTTGGCCGTTTGCTTCTTAGCCAGTCAATGTCCATTGACCGGCTATCTGCCTCTTAGCCAGTCAACCTTCGTTGACCGGCCAGCCTTCTCCGGATTTCCACTCCGGCATAATTTGCTCTCCAAAAATCCGCTCATGATATTCCTGTTTGTTGAGTTACTTCACAAGGGAGTAATCAAACCCAACAGTATCCCGGTTTATATAAATGATGAGTTCCAAGACACTGAATTTTGCAACAAGCACTTTTTGGAAATTTACATGGACAAATAGGTTGAGTATAAAGTGGAACGTGCATAAATGAGCATATATACTTGTGATGTACTCAGAAATGGATAGAATCAATATTTGGATATGCATGTAATCATGGTTGCATATAAAGTTTACTTCCAGAGTATCCAATCTCGAGCATCATACATGACTTCTCTACATTGAAAAAAAAAAAAAAATTGCGGAAGAGGCACAATGAATGGGGAAATAAGGATGATGACATTCTTGCTAATTCTCAATTTGAACTTTTTATTCCAGCCAAACTACAGAAGCTAAAAGGGTCATTCAGTAAAGGCTGTTAGTTATGTTGCAACAAGTTTTGATAACATCTTCCAAGTGAAATTCTTACCCTCACTTTTTTGTCTTTTGATTTTATTTTTCATATTTATTTTTTAAGTGTTTAAAGGAAACTTGCCGCGTTGGCTTTCTTTCCATTTCAAGATATTGCCACAAAAAACATCTTTGAAACTATTCTGATTATTTATTGCTTCAATAGTTATTTGTCCACATTCAGATATTTATAGTCTCTTAGATTTCTCTTTTAGCCTTAGAATATTCAAGCACCAACATGTTGTGTATATCCTGTCTGAAATTTGTTTTTGTGAATTTCCAACTCTGCCAAAACGGAAAATGATTGTTTATCTTTCCCAAGTTGCAAAAAAGATGCTAGCTAACATTTTCCATGACATTCCAGGTACGATGTAGCTTCATTTCTTAACTACCGAGTCCTTTGCACTGGCGAACTTGTAAGCCCCTTGATACTATTTTACTCATGTGGGAGCGCAACATTTTTCTAGTATAAATTCGTTAACTATGTTCTTTTTCTTCATCCTTCCTTTCCTTCTTCAATTTGTTTTGTTTCTTTTCCTGTTCTTGTCTTTTTTTTTTTTGTTTGTTATGGGGTGGCGGTGGTTTCAGAAACACCTTCCATTACATTCTTCAGTCTGACCTCATATATGAATTCTTGCCCAGATGATGTTTTCATTGACAAGGTGATAACTTCTGTTCAGCTGATATTAATTTGCAATTTAGCTTCATGGCAATTTGCTGTGGCACTTCCGCAATGAACCATTATACCCCAGTTTAATCGTGTAATTTACCTGAAAGAAAGTCAAGTGAAAAAATATGTTAGGAAATGTAATATTACACTTTTCAGGACTAACATTAGATATTGATGGTGAAGTCTTCAGTGTCTGTAGGCTGATGGGCAAGATTGCACTACCTAAAGTTATCTTGGACTTTAGATTTATTTGAATAATTGCTGTTTTTAAAAATAATTTATAGGTATTTTTGTAAGATTATTATTTCTATTATTAAGAGTAGATTTCAGTGAATTAGTCCTTTTTAGAGTTTTTGTTGAGAATATTTCCAGTTATGAGTGGAGGTTCGTTTACATGATTGCAACTACCAGTTTAAGGGTAAGATTATCTTTGTCTTGAAATGCCCAAGAATAAGGGCTGCATTATATGAAGGAATTTATTTTAAATTACTGAACATTCATATTTCTGGGGGTTTTCAGATTATCATCTTCTTTACGATGTTTTTTCACAAAAAGCATACATAATTTGACTCCTGTCAACAACTTAGCCTCTGTTCCCTATTTTGTGATAGTTTCAATCTGAATTTTTTTTGTATTGAAAAAATTACCCTCCATCCTTCTTGCTTTCCTTCCTTGCCCAAGTTATCTTGCTTGTTTATTAAAAATCGGCTAGAGGTGCTATGTCGTCAACAAAATTCAAAGTACTGGTTTTTTTTTTTTTTTTTGGTGAAAATGTCTAAAAAGGCATTTTTGTGAAAACACCAAAAAATGTCAAGGATTTTGATCAGAACAATCCTTACATGAAATTTCATGCGTTGTGTTCTTTCTGTTGTCTTTCATCTTCTCTGTTTTGTAATCATTATTCTCATCTCTATTTTTTCTCATCCCCTATTTCTAGCCTTCCCTATACTTCCATCCTATTCTCTTTTTTCACCTATTCGCACCCTCAATTCTTCTTACATTTCATTGCAATTCCTCACACCACATCCTCTGCTCTATTGCTTATCTCTGTTGTCATTGTTCTACCTTACTTGCGGATGTATCATTCTTTTCTTCTTCCTCAATTTCTAGCCCTGTCATTTTGTGTTTAATTTTAACTGCAACTGAGCACAATACTGCAGCCAGAAGCTTGGTTGTTTTGTCTGAATCTTCGTGGATCAAGAAGCAGTTTTGGATCCCACCAAATCATTAAAACTACTGGCAGCTCGGTATGGAGCTGACATTGTAGTATAATACACTGCCCTTTCACTGGCCACAATATCGATGAAAAATCTCTCCAAAATCTACTCTATGATCAGTGATCTCTGTTCCCTATTGTTTTGGAGCAACATCATAGTTTTTGTTTTTTCTTTTTTTTTTTTTTTTTTTTTGGGGGACGGGGGAGTAGGGTGTATGTAATCAGCAGCATCTTAGACCATTAACATACATCGATCCTCAGTTGCATGCATGAGTGAATTTGCTGAAAATTCAATGTTTAACCGGAAGCTATCATGTCTTGCTGATTCTTTGATGCACATGGTTCCACCATAGCACTTACTGCCAGTAAAGCTCCTTGAAAATCCATCCCATGTGACTGCCCTTCTCCTCAGCTCTTCAAAAGAAGTTGTCCATGCCTTAAATTAGTATGTGTTAATTGTTGCCCCTAACCCCCATCTTCCCCATTAATCTAGTTGCTAAGTTGTAAGTTGGCACTATTTGTAAAAGTCATTAAAGAATTAGCCTTTGACTTTTTATGAATATTTGATCCTCTAGACTAGTCTCGCGAGTTCCAATCGGTTAGAAGTGCAAGCCTCTAGTTAGATAAAAAATCTCATTATCTTTGGTTGTATCAATTGGTATTAGAAAAAGAATATCTCGGGGATTGCAAGGACATTGCGGTAGAAGTGCCCCTATTTCGAATATGCATCTGTGAGGAAATTGCGGAACTCTAGCAAAACAATGACAGGTTGCAAAGAGCGATGGACAGTCTTCTACGGTAGGAACAGGAGCAAAGTCACCACATTCTCAAACACCAAACGATCTTTATTCCTAGTGAAGACCTAGATAATGATGGAGAATTTATGAGCTCCACCTCCACTTCACTTAGATCACCTGTAGCTATGCGCCACCCACCTACCCATCCTACGTCGCCTCCGGTCACTACCAAGAGACCGCCACAAACAACCCCCCATTTTCTATGTATTCTCTAGCTCGAGCCCTTGAAAATTCTGACAAAAATATCCGAGTTGATGTTCTTGATTTTGGTGGCAAGCCAAATCCTGAGGTTTATGGGGATTGATTGCCACTGTTGAGGCCTTTTTTGATTGGAAGGTTAGATTCATTGCCACTAAGCTCTGAGGATCTGCTATCACATGGTAGTAGTTTTATCAAAGCAGCTGTGAAAGCAGAGGCCATGCCCGAGTAAATACTTGACCTGAGATGAAGCTAAGGCTTGACGAGAAGTATCTATCTATTAATTACTCGCAAATCTTGTACTAAAAATTCCGTCTTTTATGACAAAAGTTTGATCAAGACACAGTGTGCTACATTGAGGAATTTTGTAAGTTCCTCAACTGGATTGAGTTACAAGAAACCGATGATCAGTTAGTAGTCTGATACCTAATTTTCTAAAGCCCGCTATCTAGGAGGAGCTCACTTTGCACTACTTGCCTTCCGAACAGCCCTTCAAAGCTGAAAAAAAGCTGAGATCCCCAAGGATTGAGCAACCCACCAATTCAGGAACCAGGAGATTAAACACTTGGTTCCACAAGCCCCATCCTACTGGAAAAGGGGAAGGAATTCACCATCAATTGGTCTTTTGACTGAAGCAACAATGCTCCTGGCCAGAAAGACAAGTGTTTCTGTTGTGAGAAAATTGGACGCTGCTCCTACAAATATTCACAAAAGGGCAGCAAGGTCTGAGTCCAACAAGCCGACGATGTTCTTGTGCATATTTCTGAACCTGTCTAGGGAGGCAACAATGAACCAGAAGAGATCTGTGAGCCTAATGAAGAGGCTGGTTCCCCTATACCCGACAATGACAATAGTGGTTGTGGAATAATATTTTTCACACTTTAAGGAATGTTCCACGGGAAGTAATGCTTGATCTTCATTAATTTCACAAATATTCACAAAAGGGCAGCAAGGTCTGAGTCCAACAAGCCGACGATGTTCTTGTGCATATTTCTGAACCTGTCTAGGGAGGCAACAATGAACCAGAAGAGATCTGTGAGCCTAATGAAGAGGCTGGTTCCCCTATACCCGACAATGACAATAGTGGTTGTGGAATAATATTTTTCACACTTTAAGGAATGTTCCACGGGAAGTAATGCTTGATCTTCATTAATTTCAGGAGCTGCGTCGACTTGGTCTCCAAAGAAATGGTCACCAAGCTGAACATGTCATGTTAAGCTTGCCTGAAGCCCTATCAGGTCTTATGATTTAAGAGGGGAGGACAGATTGTTATCTGAGAATGATGTGTCATCCAGTTTTCCATCGGAAGGTCCGAAGACATGGTCCAATTGGACATCATCCCAATGGATGCTTGCCACATCCTCTTGGAACAGCCATGACAACAATACTTATATGTTAACCTTTTAGGGGACCAGGCTTCTTCTTTGACCACTCAAAGATGTCCCATCGTCTATAAAGAGGCTAATGGGGTTTTTCTATCTCAAAAGGTGTTTGAAGAGAAGTCTGTTGGAAAAATGCTCCGGTTTACACCCTTTTCGCTTGTGCGGTTAATGAAGAGGAATCCAATGACATTCTTGAGCAAATGACCCAGTTGCTTCGCGAGTTTGTTGATGTCGCACTGAAGAACTCCCTTCTAGCCTACACCCCCCCCCCTCCAGAGGGGAATCCAGCAATGGATCGACCTAGTACCCGACTCCACTCTCCCCAATCTCCCTCACTACCAAATGAGTCCCTGAGAGTATAAAGAATGACGTGGACAAGTAACCGAGCTCCTTTGAAAGGGGTACATATGGGAAAACATTAGCTCGTGTGCCGTTCCAACCTTATTAACTCCCAAGAAGAATGGCATGTGGCAAATGTGCGTAGATAGTTGTGCCATAAACAAAATCACTATCAAGTATTGGTTTCTAATCCCTAGGCTTGACAACATGCTCAACATATTACACAGCCCTATCTTCTCTAAAATTGACATGCGGAGCGAATACCACTGAATCTAGATCCAATTTGAAGATGAACGGAAAACTTCTTTTAAGACTTGAAAGTGTCTACATGAGTGGCTCGTAATGCCATTTGGGCTAAACAATGCCCCTATCACTTTTGCGTGATTGATGAACCATGTGCTCAAATCCCTCATTAGGAAATTTGTGGTGGTGCTTTTCGACGACACCCTTATATTCAGTACTAGCATTGAATAACACATTGATCGTGCCCATCAAGATCTACAAATTCTATGGTGGAAAACTCTACTTGTGAATATTACAAAAATGCGCCTTTATGAATGAATAAGTCATATTCTTGGGGTTGGTTATCTCCTCCTACAGGATAACAGGGATAAGGAGAAGGTGCGGGCTATCCTTGAGTGGCCGACTCCTTGAACACTCATTGAGGTAAGGAGTTTTCACAAATTAGCTGTGCTCTACTGATGCTTCTTCTGAGATTTTAGCTCCATCATTGTATCTATTGCTGGTTGTATGAAGGCCGGCCAGTTTTTCTGGAGTGAGCAAGCTGAGAAGAGCTTCACCTTGGTCAAGCAAAGATCAACCAGGCCCCTGTGTTAGTGCTTCTGATTTCAAGGAAGTATTCACAGTATAGTGCGATGCTTCTCATATAGGCATCAGCGCAATTTTAAGCCAATGAGGCTGCCCAATGAGACCAAGAAGCACTGTTGTACTTATGATGTTGAGTTCTATGCAGCGGTCCAAGTCCTCTGGTTTTTGCGGTGTTATCTTATACACCGAGAATTCATCTTCTTCTCTGACTATGAGACTCTCCGCTTCCTACACACTCAAAAGAAATTAAATTCTCAACGCATGAAGTTGGTTTCCTTCCTATAAGAATATATGTTCATCCTCAAACACAAGTTGGAGACCTCCAATAAAGTCGTTGACAATCTAAGCCGAAGGGTTTGCTTTCTTTAAATTTTATCCTATGAAGTAACAGGTTTTAATTTGTTCCTTGAGAATTATCATGTAGATTCATATTTCTCGAAGATTTTGGAATTTTGCTCACATGGTTCCAAGGACGTGTTCTGCCTAGTTGATGATTTTTTATTCTGAGGAAACCAATTTTGCATACCTGAGGGAACCATACAACTTTAGATCATCTCCAAACTTCATGGTGACACTTTGGGTTAGACAAAATGCTCACTTTGATACAAGAAAGGTACTCTTGGCAAAGCTTAAGTGCAATGTTGAATGGTTCATGTAAAGGTGAATCATCTGTCTATATGCCAAAAGCGGACAGCTAAATGACTGATTTTATCAACCTCTTCTTTTTCCAAGCAAAGAGTGGGAAGATCTCAGCATATATTTTATCTTGGGTTTTTTGTTGAACTCTCTATGGCTATGACTTGATCTTTGTCGTGGTACTGCTTTTCCAAAATGGCCCACATTATTCCATGCAATAAATCCATGGAGAATTCTCACATTGCTCAACTTTTATTTTGAGAAGTTGTGCAGCTACACGGTATGCCCCACACTAACATCTGATCGAGACATCTGCTTTATAGGGCAGTTTTGGCGAACATTATGGGAACTTATGGGGACAAATCACAATTCTTGAGCACTTGCCACCCCCTAACAGATGGACAAATGGAGGTGGTCAAATGGTCCCTTGGCAATTTACTTCAAAGCCTTTTCAACGACCACTTGAAAGTTTAGGTTTTATCATTCCTCAAGCTGAATTTGCTTATAATTCATCTCAAAAACAGTCCACTCGAATGTTCCCCTTCGAGATAAATTACGTAATCAACCCGGCCCACATCTTGGATCAAATGCCATTTTCTATAAATGGCCAGGTTAGTATGGATGCCAAAGAGTGGCTGACATATTAGAAATCCATGAACAAATTGGCAATCGTTTGGAAAACACTACAGTCAAGTACAAAGAATTGGCAGACTGACACTGTCAACTTGTTGATTTCAACGAAGGTAATCTAGTTATGGTATATTTACGAAAAGAGCATTTCCTAACAGAAAGTTACAACTGTTTCGTATACCCGTCTTGATATACCATACAATGACCAAAAATTTAGGTTGTATCTGGTGATCAAGAAGTTTGGTCTCAACACCTATCAGATTGATTTGCCCAGACATCTTGGAATTAGTCCCACTTTTAACATTTTTTATCTATACCCCTTCTACGGATCCACCTACTCGCTGTATCCACCATCTGTGCCTATTCTAGATCTAGAAGAGTTCAAAATTATTGATTCCCAGTTTATCACCATCCGCAAAGGGACATACACATAACATCTCGATCATTGGCTTAGAAAGTCCTCAATGGAAGATATTTAAATTAGTGAACGAGAGCTTGAGAAAGGTACGTGCCACAACACCACAAATCAAAGGCACCATGCAAATTTCCAGAACGAGTTCTTTCCAAGAAGGGCAGAATGATGCACACATTTCTATCATGGCACCTGCTGCCGTAAAACCTCCTTGAATATCCCTCCCATGTGGCTGCTTTGGGGCTCCTCAGTTGCCCCCAAGTTTGCTCTTCCAAGCAAGTTGTCCACCCTTTCAATTACTATGTATTAATGCTAGCCCCTAAGCCCCATCTCCCCCGTTAATCTACTTGTTAAGTTGTCTATTTAAAATAAGCTGACACTATTTATAAAACTCAGATTTTAAGTGTTAATAAAAAAATTAGTCTTTGGCTTTTTATAAATATTTAATCTTTTTGAGATTGGTCTTGCAACTTCCAATCAACTATCTTCGGTTTGGCTGTGCCATTATTTATGAAGGCTGTCTATTTACTCGGTTAATGAATGTCAGGCATTCACAACAGATATTCTGCAACCTTGAAATTCATGTTTTTATGATCTAATACAGGAAGTTCGTGTAAGATTTGCTGGTTTTGGTATTGATCATGATGAGTGGGTGAATGCAAGGAAGGAAGTGCGTGAACGTTCGATTCCTTTGGAAGCTTCAGAGTGCCATAAGGTCAAGGTGGGCGACCTTGTGCTCTGCTTCCAGGTGATGTTTGTTTCTCAAATTTTTTCAAAATATATCATAAAGGGAGGGTTGCCTCAAGATAGAATTTTTGCCGGACGTCGTGATTGCCAAAGATTCAGAGTCTTAAAAATAACCTCTTCTATGATATTAAGTAACTCGGTGTACAATAAGCCTAATAGTAGCCTGACCATCCCGCACATCGCAGGAGTTTTTTATGCTTGATTGTCTTTTTTTTTTCTTCTTTTTTTGTTGCTGTGATCCCAATTTTTGTGGGCGCTATTCTGAT
Source organism: Nepenthes gracilis (assembly GCA_033239525.1). Classification (NCBI taxonomy): domain Eukaryota; kingdom Viridiplantae; phylum Streptophyta; class Magnoliopsida; order Caryophyllales; family Nepenthaceae; genus Nepenthes; species Nepenthes gracilis. The sequence continues at coordinate 6,099,727 of BSYO01000018.1, read as the reverse complement.
TTGGCAGGAGAGAGCAGATTATGCTGTCTATGTTGATGCACATGTTATAGAAATTCAAAGAAGGTTGCATGACATAAAGGGTTGCAGATGCATCTTCCTGGTCCGATATGATGATGACAACACCGAGGTAAGTCGTTAGAAGCAACATCTAATGGCATTTGAATGAAGAGTTGATATCTCATCTATTTTCTACGCAAATGTGCCAACACAAAAATAGATAATATAATCCGAAGATATTCCTTAAACATTTCTCATGAATAAACTCATCCTCGGTTATTATGGGATTGTGGCAGGACAAAGTTCAGCTGAGCGGGATTTGCCGGAGGCCCAAGTAAAATCGCTGCCTCGATTTCAAAGACAACTGTGGGCACCGAGGGGTTCTATTGTTATATGCCTAAATATTGGGCTCTCTTATTATTCTGACCGTCGATATTATTTTAAAAATAATAGAAGGTAGAGATTGAGATAATATTTTAATATTTTACATTATGAAGATAGTTCTCATTTATTGAGAAAACAGGAGAGCCCTGCCAATGAGGACTTAACCTGCTCTGTGCAATATTGTGGTTCTGTTCATGATAGCTTTGTTTGTCCTAAAAACAGGTGTAGAACGCCATTATCATGGCAACTCCCATTGTAGACTACTTGGAAAAAAAAAAAAAAGCAATAAAGAAAAAAAAATAGAAATTCTGGCTGTAAATAAAAGCCGACTGTGTATATATATATATATATATATATTGTTTATTTATTTATTTATTTGTTTGTTTATTTATCTTATTGGGTTAATTTTGTCTTCAGCATCATTTGGTTTGTTAACTATGGTTATCGACCAAACGCCAAAAAAAAAAAAAAAAAAAAAAATCCTTTTTATTACTACTCGTTCTGTCATGATTATGTCAAAAATTAGAATTTTTGCCCTTTTAATAGTCAAGACATTATTAAAAGATAATAAAAAATAGATATAGAGATACTATTTTAATGCATTGTTTAATTTTTAGATTATAAAGATAAATTTTTATTATTGGAAATAAATATTAGAGTTAATATTTTAAATGATCATAATAAATATGTCAGTGCCAACCAAACATCCACATATTTTGATTGGCCGTCTCTGTTTCCTAAAGTAATCAATAATTATAACAACAAGAAGAATGCAAAACTGAATAATCCATCAAATATCACAATGGACAAGGGTAATAATTTAAATTACTACAATTGATTTTGTTATTATGAGTTTAATTTTTGATATAATATATCTGAATTTATCTAATATATTTCAAATTTGACCTAAATTTATAAAATGTGAGCAATGAATTTTATTATGCAGAAAGAGAGATTATACAATCTATAAAATTTAGATTGTTAATATATTTTTCAAACCTTATAAAGTTAGTTCGTGGCATAAAATGTTAGGCCATTTTAGTTTTATTACATGCAGTATTAACTTATGTTATATAAAAGATTATTTTTATAACTAAAATTGAAAACCCCTAAGTGGGGCAATAATAACTCTATTATGAAAAATCTTCCAATTAATTAAAATATAACTCTACTCTGAATTAAAAGAGGCAGCAGCTGCGCAGTATATGAGAGGCCAACCTTCTTTGCTCTTTATTTCCCAAGATTAATGTGAGCAGAAAATGACTTTGGGCATCTCTCTCTCTCTCTCTCTCGCTCGTCATCTGCCATCGTTTAAAAAGTTGATTTTGAAGCTCGTGAAGCGCTTATAAAAGTTAATGGCTGCAAGCGATCGAGCCCTTGATCATGGAGAGCCAAATGGTTGCATGCATGGTGGCAAAATGCCCACTCGTGATCGGGATCAATCGCCCATCACACAAAATCTCAGATATTATACAGAAAAAAGAAAAGATGTTACTTTGTGATTTATTTACAGTTCACGAGAGTAAAAATAGGGAGTAGTAATTGGGGCTCAGCCATATTTTGATGATGAAGCTGACTACCAAGGAAGGTTGGGAATATGTAAGGGTAGCTGAGCTCTAAATAAAATTTTCCAAGCTCATTTTGACTTAACTTGTATCAGCTTATGCATGGAGAAGACTTTCGGATCGACTCCATTGATCGAGGTGCGTGATAAAAGCAATCGAATTCGTGAGCATTAACCCGTCGATGTGCATAAACAATTGACATTCTTGCCAAGCTCTAGCATGCTATGGAGCAATGGTGCACCCTTTCCTACCGTTACGTTGGCATTCTTCATTTGTTGAAAGAGAACTTGAAAACATTGAAAGGAACCTAAGTTTGATATAAATAAAGCAGAAAAACTGAAAATGGCATAATTTGTGCGGTTTTTAAATGAATTATTATGTACATATAGGATACTGTTTTGCTTACTGAGGTGTTATTATAATGTCATGCATACATGCATAATATCCTATATATATATTGTTAAATATTTTCATAGTAATAGAGACAGATATTTAAACATTTGTAATTGTTTAAGTAAAAAATATAATTATTCAAATGAATATAACAGTTTAAAAAGAGATTGTTCGGATAAATTTCTCTCTTTAGAAGGATTGAAAATGTGTATGTGACTGTTGGATAGTAAATTAAATATATCATTTTATTCTATTCTATATAAAAGCCAAATTGGTAATTGATTTTAATGAGAATGAAAAATATTATAAAAAAAATATGTGAGAAATATAAACACATAAATTTCATATTATTCCTATTAATTATTTATTATAAGAAATAATTAATAATAGCTAAATAATCTTATTGTCATTATAAGCTACAGACTTAATTTTATTATTACAAGATGGAACCAAATAAGATTTTATTGTATGGTTGAGACAATTTATCTAAATAAGAGGCGATAATATTTTAAAGAAACAATGTTATAATACATATTGAACCCTTACATTTAATAAAAGCCCTGACTTTCCCTAACTTGTCTCAGCAAAATAGTCTCCCATATTAAATGACAAGGATGAAAATCATAGTTTAGTATGCGTTTGTATATATATACATATGTTATTAAGTTATGTGCACACCCATTAATCAACTTGACACTTGAAAGAGATGTACAACTGCTTTCTTTATCACATAGTATTTTCACCAAAAATCTAGTATGATCACGTCCATTCATATGGGGACGGCATGGATCATCTGTGACTTGAATCTATACGGTCCACAGATTTTCTCTGTCAAGAATCAAATGACATCAACGAAAGCGGGTATAAATAAGGGCAGAGAGGACTTCATCTCTTCATTGTAGACAAGCAAAGAAAGCGCAAGGGGTCAAAAACAGCTTATTTGCCATATCCAGTCATCTACTCAGCTAGCCAGGCATGGCACCCCACGGAGAGGCCATAGTCAGCTCCAACGTGAGGAACAAAGACTTCAACAGGCCGCCGAAGCTCTGCACAGACGGCCTCCAACGAACAATCTCCGACACCTCGTTCTTGCTCATTAGCAGGGATCTGATCGACGTGGCCAAGCATCTCCCACCCATAAACGAAGTGGAGGACGCAAAGTGCGAGTGCTGTGGGATGAGAGAAGAGTGCACCCCGGAGTACATAAACCAGGTCCGCGAGAAGTTCTACGGAAAGTGGATATGTGGGCTGTGCTCGGAAGCCGTGAAGGAGGAGTCGGAGAAGAACGGAGGGAAGAGCGACGAGGCTCTCAGCACGCATATGGGTCATTGTGTGAGGTTTAACAAGCTCGGAAGGGCTTTTCCGGTCTTGTGTCAGGCCGAGGCCATGAGGGAAATCTTGAGAAAGGGCACGAGGGCTAGATCCACGTCCATGAGCCCTAAAGACAAAGGACCAAAGAGGGGTGGTGGAATTGCCAGGAGCTCAAGCTGCATGCCTGCTATCACGAGGGAGATGAATGATTTAGCTTTAGGCAATTAATTGATCACAATTCGACTATATGTATCATTAGTACGTACCACCTTTTAGACTTGGGACCAAGCGTGAACCCTAGGGGTGTTTTTTCAGGGGATGAACAGCACGAGTTCACCCCTAGAAATGGTGTCTATGCCCTCTGAGATGTTCTTTGCATCGTCTGCAACTTTTAGTCCTTCCACTCTATGGCTTTTGGTACTTCATAACCCTTAGTACTGTCGAAATAACTTCAACTTTTTAGTCACCCAGTAATGGTGGTTTAATTAGTCAGTCCAAATTATCTTATAAGCTTTATAAATGTACATTTAATCATGTGGTTGTAGCACAGTTGTATGCAGACGGTCTTTCCTTACCTAACCCAAAGGTACTAAAATGCTTGTAGTATGTTATTTGTATTGGAATAAAATCTTGTAAAGTTATCTCATTTATTATTAATACTTTTATTTTTTACTGTTTTCTTGCTATTTATCAGTTTTCGTTAATGTTTTCATCGTGCACCAATGCTTTCGTAAACACTGGAAGACACCCGTGTTTCTCAAATAACATGTGGGTCGGTTAATAAGACAAAAATATATAGCGGCAAATCTTCATTGGTAATGTCAACTTTTTCTTTCTCTCTTATTTTTTTAATCAAAATATGACCATACAATGCTAATGTTGGGATATAAAGATATAATGGCAAATATCCTACCATTAATGATTTGATTTTGTATTTATAATTTTATACTATTTGATTTTATATAATTTAATTTTATGTGATTTGTTTTACCATTCATATCAACACTTCCCTTCAAATTGATACATACATGTCTCTGATGCATGACTTGTTAAGTGAGTTGTGTAATAATTTGCTTGATACCGTCTTTGTGAGTGTGTCTATTAGTTAGTTTTTTAGATTTTACAAATGAAAAGTGAATTGTTCTTACTTTCATGTTTTTCCTAATAAAACGTCGATCCACCTACATATGTTTTGTTCAATTGTATTAGACTAGATCGTGAAGCTTTGTAGTCACGGAAAAGTCTTATTCTTGAAGTAGAGGTGAAGCAAAGTTTAGTAAGTAATTTCTTAATCCATAGTAGTTTGCAAAGTTTTTTTTTGCAATTCTATAGCATTTTGCTTCGGCACTAGAAAATGTTGCCACCTTTTGCTTCTTACTTATACATGTAACAAGATTCACACCAATAAATATAAAATATTCTAAAGTGGATATTTTGTCTAAAATGTTTTCATCTCAGCCAGAATTTATATAGTTAATAAATATTCCCTGAAAACATAAGCCCTTCCTAGGTGAGGACTTTAAGTATCTTATTATTTGGATCATCGCATCATTGCAATCTTCACTAGGGTTATGTATTAATTGACTAACCATGCTTACAGTAAATATAATATCACGGCGAGTATGTGAAAGATGTATAAGCTTGCCGACTAATCTCTGGTATATTCTTTTATCAGTTGGTGTTTGATCTAGATATTCTCCAAATTTAGGATTTTGAACAATTGGAGTATCCACTAGTTTGCACTGCAGCATCTCTACCTTAATAAATCTAACACTTCTTTAAGAAAAGAAATATTTTGTGTTTGGATCTAGCGACTTCAATGTCTAATAACATATTTGAGTCATTCCAAGTTTTTCATTTGAAATTTAGTAACTAAGTCCTCTTATATTTTAGGTATTTCTTTGATATTATTTACTATCATAATTATATCATATATGTACACTAACAATTCAATTATTTTGCCCAACTTGTACTTTAAGAAAAGTGTGTAGTCTGAGTTGCTTCATTGAATCCATACTTTCCCATTGCCTAGATAAACCATCCCAACCACTCTGAAGGTGATTGCTTAAACCTATATAGTGCTCTTCACAATTTACACACGACCTTGATCTTAATGAATGTTGTGTATCCCAGGATAAGGTTTATGCACATTTTGTATCATGTCTCTGATCTCAAAATTAAATTTATTAATTTCTTAATTCATAATTAATTTAAATTAAATCTTAGTTTTTAAAACTAAGAAATTCAATTATTCATATTACTGACTAGAAAACCCAAAATGAATATCGCGACACTAATATATAAACCAAATACTATTAAATGGCCCAAACTAATATAAAAATTGAATCATGGGACCCAAATACTACACCGAAATATTGACAACTATTCAACTCTAATCATACAAAAGAAAACATATCTTAGTTAATATTAGAGTATCAAAACCATATACTCAGCTAAAATAATGTAAAAAAAAGAAATCAAACTTAAATATCGCCATCGACTAAATAGAAAAATAATCCAAAATAATCAAAAACTAAAAGATTAATATTCTGAAATATTAATTTATAATAAAATATTAAATCAAATTCAACGTCCTAGGCTATATATCTGAACATTAATTCTCTCAATCCAAAACAACTATACGTAAGTCGAGTTTACTAATTTTGAGGGGTTAATAAAAATAAAAATAAGAGTTAACCAATTATTCAATAAAATATGTATAATTTTTATATGTTAGCATATATTGAAAAAACATATTAGATGATAATATGATATAAAATTCAAAAAGTTGATAGCATCTTTTCATAAACATATTGCACATAATCGAAAACTAATATTCAATTATATTAAACTTTATAAATATATAAAACATACTCAAATTAAGTTCATATACAAAAATGATACCAATAATTGGTATGACTTCACTAATAAAGGATAAATATTAAAACTAGGGTTAAGATTATTTTCACATAACCAAAGGCCACACGTTACTATTTAAAATGCTTAGGCAGGCTCTCTATATATAACCCTATAATTGGTATTGAACGTTACTTTTCTGACCCATAGTTGTTAGATTTGATTTTCAATTTACTAATAATATATTATGATATATTAGAATATATTTTATCAATTTTCTATAATAATTCATATTTAATCAAACTAAAAAATTCTATTAAAATATAAATATTTTCTTAAATTTTTTTATACATAAAAAATACACTTATCATCAAATTTATATAAAATTTTTATTTATATTTCTTCAAATATATAACAAGCAGTAAAATATAAATCATGAAAGGACTTTATTATCCATTTTAAAAATATATAAGAGTTATATTGTATAATTTATAAATAAGTAGAAGTTATATATTACAAAAAATTATAGGAAATTAGTATAGTTAATATAATTTTATTAATTTATTTTAAATATAAAATATTTATGAATAGCTATATAAGAAATTAAGACATGCGAAAGTATATATGCAGAGTTTGAAGACATGCAAGGGATTATATCAAAAAATGCATTTTCTGTATTTTCCATGGATATGATTTCAAAAATAGAAATGTAAATTGAAAACTAGAATCGGAAAATAGTTTACAAAAGGAAACAGGCTCAAAGTGATTAAAACATGAGCAAATTCTCTATGGATTCATTATTAAGGCACAGGGAATTCCAGTCTAAAACTTGCAGATTCCTTATAGTTCCAAAATTTGATTGTCAAACATCCAAAACATATGCTTTCCGATATGACATTTGGGGAAAATAACATGTCCTTTGTTGGTTGTCCCTTTTTTTGATACTTCAATGCTGAAGTTCCATCACTGTTGTATGGTTGTTGATAGCTTCTCTACCTGTCTTGCCTTTTCCCCCTTTTTACCCGAATATGTTGTCTTTTTACTTGCTTATTAATGACAGTTTTGATTGGCAGTTTCCGTGTCACAGGATTCTATTTTTGAAGAGGTTCAAGAGAGTAAAGAAGGTTGTATCGTGACATTAGAACTGTTGCATACCACGAATTCAGATTATCTTACGGATTAGGATGTCGCAAATCGGATCTTTATGATAGGTCAATCTAACGCGGATCCCGTTTTCATAACTTCTAACCTGAACCTTGCACAACACAACTGAAAACGATAAGTACAGTTGGGCTACCGCTCTGTCAAGGATGAGCTGTATAGCATCGGTAAATTGTTTCTCTTATTTTGCTATTATTTCCTTATTTATACAAAGATGCGGCATTTGAATGTGTGTATCCATGTATGAAAATATTTGTATTGGTATTAAACAATATATATTAGTGTTGAATATAATAAAAGGAATTTTTTTGTTGAAATGGTAAGCTGACAGAGTCATATCAGCTAATATATCGTGATATATCGCTGATACGAAAATATGTTATAATATTATCACAATATTAAAAAATATCGGTATTAGGAATCTTGATATTGCTATGTATTGACTGATATTTACATCAATTCTCTAGCATCCCTTTTCCTCCATTCGTTGTACTGTAGTTTAACTTCCATCTCCCATGCAGACTTGAAAAAGATTATTGAGCAAGCTCGGAATGAAGAGGTCATTTTTGCTTACTTAGATATACATGAAAAGACTGAAACTAGGAGTTACATACATCTTCTTGATACGAGTCTAACTATATCTTGCTGCAGGTGGAGTCCATTGTGTTAAAACAGTACGGGAAAGAGGCTTATAGGATGTTTAGATTGTTATCTACAAATGGTCGTCCACTTGACACTGACAAGGTAATGACTGTGATTCTCGGATTTCTTGTTATTACCCTGGACAAGTTCATTCACCAATAATACATTCATTCTTAAACCACAGCGACGGTTGTTCACGCTTTTTGACACATTCAATAAATAGAGCTCATAGATATACAAAATATCTAAATTTGTATAAATTTTTATATGGGAATTGGCAACATTATCATTCTGAAATGTAGTTTTCTCATCAACACTCTTGAGTGTTAGAATACAAGGGTGCATCTGCTCAAAACAGTGGATGCTACTTTTTGAACTCATGAAATCACTAACGTTGCTCATTAACTTAGATCATGTCATCATGTGAGCTTGAGTCCCTAACAAAAAATTCACTGATAAAAAAGGTGGCTCAATGTGGTAGACTTCCTGCTTAACGGGCTTTGGAGATGGTCATGCGTATGCAGCCTTACCTATGCAATTATAGAGATTATTTCTATGATTTGATCCTGTGAAATACCACTCAATCAGTGAAAAACTTGACATAACTCATTTCTTTTGGGATTTTTAGGTGGGGGTGTGGATTCACATACACTTTTTGCAAAACCTAACTTGTGCTTCTCCAGGGCACTTGGAGATATGCAAGAGTTAAACTATATTGTTGAATAAAAGATAGACTTGAGCTTCATTTCTAGTTTTCTCAATACATAAAATTGTGTCCAAATGTGCTAGGTTTTATAATGTAATTATGTCCAACTTTTGCTCACATATGTGCCCTCGCCCCCAAAAAACTTCTACTAACATGGTCTAATAACTCGTTGAGATATCGTTACCTGTCACCAAGTTGGACAGCTTCTAAAGACTAAGGTCTTCTCAAATTTTTAAGCTCTATGTAAACTGATGATTAAAATTAAAATTTGAATAAATAAATAATTAGGGTTATATCAAATGATTTAAATGACAATTTAAAATCTATTATTTATTTATTTAATTTTTAATTTTAACTGTTAGATTAACAAGATGTCTAAAAATTTATAAGAACCTCTGCAGCTCTCTTGAAAACTGGGTTGTTCGTGCACAAATGGCTATAGAAGTATGAGGAATAAGTGTTTGTCCATATATACATAGATATATATAGGCACTTCCAATGTAATCATCGAGCAAGCTATATCATGATATTGCTAGTTCTTCCATTCCTTGTAATTTGATATGTAAATTCGTAAGGTTTTGTAGGAGCACAACTCTCCATATTGAATTGTCTTAGTACTGTTTTTTGGGTCTAGGGGAAGAATTAGTAAAATTTTGACGTGGCAGGGCTGTTGCTGTGTACCTTTGCCAGTTAAATTCTGCCGTGCACAAATATGATAGGCATGCCTAATTTTGTATATGGATGAATATCGGTACTGGTATGGGTTTGGCTTTATCATTATCAGATTTATCAAACAATACGTATTAATATCAAATATATTAAAAAAATTTTAAAAATTATATGCAGTTATATATCACAATATAACACTGATACCAAAACATAACTCTATATTGTCGTGGTATCGAAAAATATCGATATCAAGATACCCAATACTGATTCATATTAATTGGTAGTTGTTACATTGGTAGTTTCGTAGGATATTAGTGTCAGGATAAGCACTTGTTTTAATAAGTTTTAGGACTAAGGGGGAAGTTGAGTAGTGTTCATGGCTCCAAGTGTTGGTATTGACCTCTTCATTTCTCAGGACTTAAGATTTAAGAAACACGGATGCTCTCTTGGGATTAAAATGTCAATGTCTAACACTTATCAGACACGATCACTTTTTCGACATGTATCTAACATGTTCTAACACGTGTCCAAATTTTTCTAATTTTTTAAAACTTTTAACACATTTCGATACATTTAGATATATTTAAGACATGCTTAAAACACATTACTGACACTTTTTGTTCAGAATTTTTATTTATATTTGGTATTTTTTTTAGTAATTATAAAGTATAAAATGATAAATTTAAAATTTAGATACTGATTGAAATATAAACAATCGGTTATATTAAGTTTTGCCATTACTTATTGAGTTATATTATTATTATTATTCTATTATAATAGCTTGTTAAAAAGTTATGGCCTAACTTAGCAATTTTTTTGTTGAAGTTATAAGAAATATACATTTTTATTGCTAAAGTATTTTTTTAATTAAAAAATAATTAATAATGATTTTAGTTAACTAGTCTGGGTCCACGTATTGTTTATCAATAATCATATCTGTGTCCTATGTTGGTGACCATACTTCTTAGTTTAGGACAGTAAACATCACCGACCCATTAGATTATGCAAATTTCTGGTGTTCCAAGTGCCTTCTATAACTGCAATAGCATAATTGGAAGCATGGATCTGAGTGTAATAATCTTTCCAATTACATTTTGATGCCCTTTGTTCTTTGCCGCATTGTAATATATCACTATGATTCCCAGTTTCTGCTCAAGACTTTGTTTGCATGGTGTCCATCATCTCTCCATTTTATAATCTTCTCTTTGTTTACCTGGAAATGGAGGTAAACCATCATTTTGCATGATGGGCTTTGTTTTCTTTTCTTGAGCCTTCTTTTTTTTTATTATTATTATTTGATAGTGTTAAACTATCCATATGATATGACATATATTTAGTAATTTATTAAAATGATTGTATGTTACGATCTCGTATGATTTTGTTATATTTTATTAGAGAACTTATTTCATTAATTAGTCTATTTTTTTATAGAAAGAATAATATTTATATAATTATCGGATCGGTCATATTTTTATCCTATAATTGATAGAATTGTCAATTATTGTTGAGGATAATAATATGTAGATTTTTCTGGATGATTTGCGGCAGTTTTTAGATTTAAATTTGAAGGAGGTTTTAAATTTTTCATTGTTTCTGAATTGAAAAAATCCTTTAGAAAGATTGCAGACCATCTTTTCACACACAAATTTTCTGAACTCTCATAAAGAAAGAAAGATAAGGGTGAGGAAAAGAAAATCGGTTCTAAGTTTTTCAAAAAAAAAAAAACCTTTAAATATGGATACAGTATGCCATGAATGTTATATTTATAATATTATAATTTTGACAATTCATAAATGGTTATAACATCATAAAGTTCCTACTCCGATATGTGCTACTATTGTTGCTTGCTACTTCCATAAAGCACTTCGATTTTATTATTGTCAAAATTTCTTCCGTAATCTGTTATATGTGCTAGTAAACATTTTTTTATTTGGCATTTTGTGAAATTTAAAATAAAAAAAAATCTATTTTTGGGACAAAATCCTGCTCCGTGGAGCAAGATCCCCCGTTCACAATATGAAAAAGCACGTTTCGTGCTACGTGTTTCCATAAAAATATATAGCACTTTTATTATTGTCAAAATTGAAAACTCAATACCACCGGTAAAAACACTCGGGCTTCACAGCCAGGGAAGCAATGCACTATGAAAATCAACTTACGGCCGGGTTAGCTACCGGGATGAAATGATGACAATAAAATTTGCGAATTGGGTCAATCTTCCCTCGAACCACTTGAATTTCCAATCACGAACTCACCTTCTTCACGAAGGATTTTGGTGAAAGAGAGTTGGTGAGAAAAATGTAGTAAATATTTTTTCAAGAGAAGTAGGATTTGGCATTTTGTGAAATTTAAAATAAAAAAAAAAAAATAAGTTTTTAGGGTAAAATCAAGCGAGCCGAGCGGCCACCCTGCTGGGATTTTGCGCCGAGCGAAACGAGCTCATGGCGAGCGGGCGGTCTATGGATCCTCGAGCGATTGGAGGGCGGGACCGACAATAAAACCACATTTTCACTCTATATCGGGTCAAATGTTTAAAACCACATTTTCATAGGCTAAAATCAACACCGATAAATCCTCCACACCTTAAGAGGGGGGGGGGGGAGAACAATACATTTTATGAACATGGTAGATAGATGTGAAATAAAATTTATGTCTTAGCTGAATGTTTTCTCAGTCTTCACTTTGATAGTGTATGATATATCCCAGCTTAATTCTCTCCATTTATATGATCAAGTGTAAATGTTGCTTGTGATACTTGACCGTCCAAACCATAGATAAAAATATTAGTATCAGTCATGATTATATCAATATTAAATATATCTAAAAAAATAAAATTTTTAAAAATTATAAGCTAAAATGTTGTATCAACTGATATATTATGATATGTTATCGATATAGTAACATATTGTGATATTATTATGATATTAGGTAGCCTAATACTAATACATATTAGTCAATATTTATAAAATTATCTAATATTTAGATCACTCCAAAATTTTCTACATATCTGGAAAAGGCTTCCTTATAAAATACAATGTCAATAGCTGATGAATGATATCAAGTAAGGAGCACATTATGTTATATGCGACAAAATATAAAATAGTTGATGATATGATCTTTGCTAATCACTTAAGCAAATATCGGCTGATATTTACAGGTATCGGGGCCCCACAATACTGACATTTATTGATATTATGACAATATTGTATTATATTTCTGTAATGCCAATATTTCGGATTATATTGCAGATACAGTTAATATAACTCTATTTTCTTACTATATTCAAAAAAAAATTTTAATATATTTGATATTAATATATATTATTCGATATATTTAATATTGATATGATTACAACCGATACCGATTAGGGTGTAATGAAATGCTATCTTTTTCGGTTGTTAGTACGAATATGCCATCTTTATTTTTCGGTAAGCCTTTCACACATATTTTTTGATACAAATGGCATTTAGATTTTTTGAAAACATGATAAGAATTCTTGCTAGAACTTTAAAGAGAGAAATTTTTGCTCTTATCATTTATGTCCTATGCAATATTGGCTCTATATAGATTTTTCACATTTATCATATACTAAGCAAAGTTTATTGTCTTCCATGAAAGTGATTACCAGGCATCACTGCTGGAATAAGATAATCTTGAAGTGTTGCAAATGGCTTTATCAACTCTTATTTTTCCTCATTTGCTTTGGTCTAATGCAATGCTTCTGAGGCAGCAGTTATTGTTTTTCCTAGATGTTTTTGTTTTGCGTAGCTAGCTGGACTTGGATGGCAGGAAAGCAATTTCCTTAAACAATGAAGCAATCAAGAGGTGGTTTGGTTTGGTTTGGACTTTGGATATATATAGTTTAGATAGTTTAGCTAGAGTTGTCATCCTCTAACTTAGAGGTCATGAGTTTCAGTCATAGAAATACCTTCCCTAATGACTTGAGTGGTGCAACCTGTGTCCATATAATGCCTTTTTCAAGAGGAGTCAGGAGGAAATTCCTCTCAAGCACCAATTAGTTTAATAGTTGAGTGGATAGTCAATCTATTGGCAACTAGACTCTCAAAATGAGACGGTTTTCTCTTTGCACAAATAGGGATAAAATCAAAGTGGGATTCATTAGTCATTAGTAGTGGTGGATAGTGGATGAACCAATAGTGGAATCTACAATTTTATTTCCGATTCCAACTTTGGCGGAACCTCAAAACTAGTTCAGATTATGCTTTTAATTAAAATAATTCAATTTTGATTATGCCTATATACGGAATTGGAAGCAGAAGGCAGAATTCTATTTTTAATTAATCAAATTCAATGTACTTATATAATACTAGTAATTAGCATGAGAAAAACATCTCACAAATATCTAATAAATTAAATTGACCAAGATTTTGTAAGTAAATGGTAAATTTGGTAACTTTATTACAATAATATGATTGAGTTAGTATGATTAATTAACTTATTAACTTAAAAGTCTTTTGTTCTATTTATAACATCATATACAAATATTACACCAATATAATGGTAATAAATATTAATAATGATAATGTAACAATGAACTATTATTTTAAAATAAGTATAGCAAATGTTAATTATGTAATAAAGATTGAGAATCCATAAACATATCCACATAAGGCGTTGGTGTTGGACCTATGCATCTAATATGTGAGATATAAAGTATTTAGATTTGGAGTCAAAACTTTGTTTCCGATTCCACTTCCACCATTTTTAAAAATGGATTCGCTTTCATATCTGTATATAGGTCAAGCTGTAACCGATTTGGCAAACTAGAGACAGTAGGTGGAATTCTAGAGGAAGTTGGAGAAATTTCTCACCCATGGTAATTAGTCCCAATTGAAATGCAGCTATTTTAAGCTATCTCTAGCAAGAAAGACTTATCTCCCTTTTTATTGTCAGTCAACTTTGTCTTTTTATTGAGTTTGAATTTGTTTGTCTTTTGTAATTATCAGTTGTATCTCATTGTATATAATATAGGGTAAGATTACTTATAATAAATCTAAGTGACCTAACTTTTTTACATACCCTACATTTGGTGAGAGCTTTATAGACCAAGGCTTCTATAGAAAATAGTTTATATAGCCAGAAAATAATCTGGATTGTTCTTGACCTTTTTGAGGTTTTTATTAAAAGTTAAATATCTATGGCCAAATCAAAGCAATGAGGCTACTTGTGTTACCCTTTGCTTGATCCCTTCTTCCCTACAAGAAATGTTTTGCAACTGTAGATAAAAATATTGACTGATATACATTTATATCAAGATTCCTAATACCGATAATTTTTTATGTTGCAACAAAATAGTGATATGTTATCGAATAAGTGATATATTGGTTGATATTTTGTTTGTTAATTTATAATTCTTGAAAATTTTTTTCTTTAACAATTGTAATACTGATATATATTATTGGATATATTTGATACTGATATAATCATAATGGTAATGATATTGATATTTTCATTCGTGCCAGCAACTTCTATTATCACTGCAAATTTTGTATTCTTGAATGGTGGGGCCATGCAGCTGTGATACTCTCTCTTATCACTACTGTGAAAGGCTCTTTCTCAACAACTCCTCTTGTTCTTTTCTTATCTTTGCTTTCATTTTCGGGTCATTTTCAATTATGAGCAAACCCGTCTACGAAACACTACAAAACTACATTATTTTTATGTCTCTGTGTTTTATTTCATTGTTTGCGGTCTTTGGTCCTTTTTCCAGAAAGCAACTGTGGTGGGTCGGCCGGGAGAATTCTTTTTGTGGAGAGTGAATAAGAACGTGCCTTCAGTACAAGTTCTTGATGAGTTATATCATGCTGCTTTAAATTTACGTCTGCGGTTATCTCATGAGCTGGAAAAAGGCCGTGAGGTATGTTGGAAGCAGACTTTTTTTTCTTTATTGCCTATTGTTTTTGTAAATTGTTTTCTTGTCATCTTAGTTCTTGTCATTTATATCTATCACTTCAAATTAATTTCTGTTTTCCTCTTCAAACTTCATATGTTGAAAGAGAAATGTCTTGACAACATCATTTAGCAATCCTTGGAACACTCTTTGGAGACACTCTGACCATTCATCTATTTATTGTGTGAGTTTAGTAGTGTGGATGAATGTATAAGATGTCACTTCATCATGTTGTCCCAATAGTGTTCGAAGGATGCCCATCTAATAGCACTTACTAAAATGCTGTAATTTGAAATATATTAGACCAAACTTTGCTTTCGATCAATACAAGCAAATAGGTTGCGAACCAGTGATAATTAGAATCAGAAGGTCTTCCATTTCTGTAATATTAATCAAAATAGTTGAATGGAATGAACTGAAAAAAGATATGAATGCTAATTAGACACAATTCGGCTTAACTTATTTTCATTTAAAACTTAATTTGATCTAAAATATCAATTAACATTGATAATTTATCAGATTAATTTAATTAATTATTATTAAAGGAATATTTTAGAATCCATATTGTTGAGTTTCACCATTGGTGATAAATTTTCTTGATAGTCTATTCCATATGTCTGTATATAACTTTTTTACCACTAGTCCTGCTTTATATATTTTGATAAAGATATTTTTCTTATATTTGATGAAAAATATCCATTCGTATACTGCTGCTTTCTTCCCTTTAGGTAATGGAACTAGCGTCCATGTATCATTTTGTAGTAGGGGTACCACTTCTTTTATTGCCTAAACCCATTTAGGATCAAACAGGGATTCTTGAATTCCAATTGGGAATTGACTTAAGGAAAGTATATGCACAAAAGTTTTGTGGGGTTTAGATAGTCTTTTAGTAAACACGTAGGTGGCTATTGGATACTTTAATCATTGCTCTTCAACATCTGGGAAGTATCGATTTGGCAATTTACCCCAATTCTTTCTAAAATGTAATATATATTTGGCATATATGTTTAGTCACTTATAATTGAGGGTATGGTAAGAGTGCTTACCTCGGGTATATCCTTATGTGATGGGTCTCAAGTACTGAAGGAGGGGGGCTTGGTGTCGTGTCTAGAGATGCATCAATTCCAGAAGGTGAATTTTGCTCTACAGATCCGATTGAATCCAGGGTGTTACCCATCCCCACTGTTTGATTGTTGGGCCAGGTGAAGTGTAGCTAATTCTGCTTTTCATCTTGAGTCTCTAATGAAGAGGAGAATTAGGGCACAGGGAAAAAGTGTCAAACTCTGTAAATAAAGCATCCATGGTCACATAGGTGGGTCTATTAAAGAAATCATAGCATCAATAATCCTTCTGTTGGACACCATAGCCCAAAAATAAGTATTGGACAGCACACGGATCCAATTTGGAGTGTTAATTTTTGTGAAGATGTACATAAACCACACCCCTAAAAATTCATGAAGGAAGTGTCAAGGTTGCAGGTAGAAAGGTATAGGATGGTAGTACCAAGAGTGAAGTCTTAAAATGTAAGACTTTGGAGGGTAGCCTCTTGAGTAACTATATGGCGATGGATATTGCATCAAGCCAATATTGAATTGGCACACAATCACCATGAAGTAATGCTTAGGCAGTTTCGAAAATATATTAGTTCTTTAGCTTAGTTATACCATTTTGTTAAGGGATACGAGGACAAGATCTCTCATCCAGTAGTGCACATGGTATTGAAGATAGTTGCCATAAGTGTTGAATAATATATTTGCTATCATTATCAAAGTAGAGAACTTATAGTTTAGCGTAAGATTTAGTCTAAATCATTGCATTGAATGATTGAAAGATGAGCACAATTGTCAACAAGATAACAAACTAATGAACATTAGTGCAAATAGAGATAGGAGAGGAACCCCACACATCAAAGTGAACTAAAATAAAGGGAATAGTATTTTTACTCATACATAGTGGCTAAGGCATATAGTGACTTTTAACAACATTGTAAGTATTACATTTACAATTAGACAACACTTTATTAGTAAATAAATGAGATAGTAAAAATTTTAGGTAATCAAAGTTTTGATGCCCTAATTGTCAATGCCATAACCAGATTTGTTGCTTCCTTTCATCACTTTGTATGCAATGCATATGACCCACGCTAATATCTTCCATATGGTGTAAGCTCCCCTTCTTAATACCATGCCCAATTATTTCTTTGGTGAGAACATTCTGAAGGAAATAAAATAAAAGATAGATTAAAACAATATAGTTTAATTCTATAATGCTCAGCTAATAGACAAGAATTTATGTGATAGTGATAGTACAAATAGTGTATTTGATAATTTGAGGGAATGAGAAATATGCATAGATTCGGCTCTTGCAATCATTGGGATAGTCCTAATAATATTTGCAACACTAGTGTATCATAGTGGAGATGTCTTAGTAAAATTATTCACTATGAAGGTCATATAGTCAATGGCTTCAGAGTCAAGAAACCAAGCAACACAAGCAACCTAACTAGATAAGGTAAATAAACTAGAGTGATAAGAAATGAGCGATTTTGTTTTGAGAAGTAGAATTTTGCCTCTTTTTAGCTAAAAAAAAAAATTATTTTATAAATTTATAATGTAAAAAAAAAAATCATTTAGGAGGCAAGACCCCTACTTTGAGATGTAGGAACCCCGCCCCTAAGTCATAGTTACCTACATCAAAGACAGGTCCTACATCTTGGAATTAGGAATTAATGAAAGGTGGGACTCAACTGATGCTATAGCCACCTTGCCTATGACTTCATCCATACCTGCCGAGACCTTTTTCTTTGCTTGCAAGTTATACCACCAGTCAAGATAGCCATTTTTTTCAAAATAATTCTCACTTGTGTGGTACTTGTTGCCACAATAGCAGCATTTCAGTCCATGAGGAACGGTCCGTCACTTAGACGATGTAGTGGATTTCCCAAACTTGTGACTAGCGGTCGCAAAAGAGGTTGAAGAAGCCACATTTAATTTCAGCCCCTTTGTGGCCAGCACAGAACCTGATGGATCAATGTTGCTCATAAAGAACTGCCTGTTGGAGAGGAAATGGGCATAAGCTTGTTTGACAGAAGGAAATGGGTTCAGCTGGAATAAATCACTGCAAATATTATCGAGACGTTCATCAAGGCCATTAAGAAAGGTGTAAACATGATCCGCTTGGAATGGATTGTCGTACTGCTGAATGTCGGTGGCACATTTCATCAGGTTGGGATGATTGAAATCGATTTCTTTCCAAAGCCTCTACAGTTCAGTGTAGAATTTCTCAAGGGAGCTGCCAGCTTGTCAGAGATATTAGAAAACACATAATCTTTTTGTTTTATAAATATTGTATTAGGATTATTGTATTTTAGGGTAGTTGTATTTTTGGGATATTGTATATTGATATTGTCTGCAATATTGCATTTTAGGATATTGTATATTGAATATAATATTGAATGTTAGGATAGTGTATATTGTATTTTAGGGTTTGCTTTGTATTATATATTTGTACTCCCACGAGCAATGCTCGGTGTGATGTAAAGCAGAAGCAATAATGACACTTGCTGGCTTCACTGTTTTCCAACATGTGTAATCGATTCTCTCCCGTTCCCATTGTCCTCTTCCTTCTTCCATCCTCTTCTTCACTCTGCTTCTAGTTCTTAGATGGTATCAGAGAATATGGAGCCACACCAAAATACTTCAGATAATATGTCAAACACCGACAACCCAACTTCCGATTCCACCCAAAATCTCTTGCGCTTTCAAAGCCTTTCCGATCCCACAAATCCTTTCTGACCGGAGGCCGGAGACAGTCTGGCCGTTACCTTGGTCGCCAATTTGCTCATGGTAGACAACTATTCTACTTGGTCTAGGACCATGCGTCAAGCTTTGAGGGCTAACAACAAACTCCAGTTCATTGATGATACTGGTCCTAAACCCATCGACTCCCGTGATCCTCTTTTTGAAGCTTGGGGACAACGCAATAGCATGGTGGTATCCTGGATACAGAATTCCATCAGCCCATCCATCAAATCTAGTGTTATTTTTATTGATAATACTTCTGAGATCTAGAAGGAATTGGGTAACATTTCACTTAGTAAAATGGGCCACGTATTTTTCAACTAAAAAAATCCCTGGCAAGTCTCATGCAAGAACAAGATTCGGTAAGTTTGTATTATGGTAAATTGAAAACAATCTACGATGAACTCCTCATATATGACCTTCTCTCAGATTATAACTCTGACAAATTAAAAGTGCTCATCGAGTGCTACCAGAGGGATTGTGTTATACAATTTTTAATGAGTTTAAATGATTCTTATACTAATATTTGAGATCAGATTATGTTGATGGATCTCCTTCCATCTGTCAACAAAGTCTTCTCTATTATTCAACAATAAAAAAGACAACAAATGTTGTCCACTGTTCACCCTTCAAAAATGATGGCTTTACAGGTTATTAGTAATACTAAAAAACTCGTAAAAATTATTATGTGCCAAAGAAAGATAGGCCTTTTGTGTTCATTGTCGTATCCCGAGACACACTTTACAGTAATGTTTAAAGGTTGGAAACGTTGAAATGCCTATATGTACTCATTGTAATAAATCTGGATATATTATTGATAAATGTTATCAACTTCACAATTTTTCTCCCAATCACAAGTTGTATGGTAAGTTTGAGATTGCAACTCTTTTGGCAAACCATTTAAGATTCACCATCATTTCTGACCACGAGGCTAATGAGGATGACAGAATTGTATTGACTACAGTACAGTTCAAGCAACTTATGAATCTGATTAAATCCAAAGACCTTGCTACGCCTTCTCAAACGGCCAAACAAATTTCGTCTCTTTTTTATCCCATTAGTAATCAAGCAAAAGTGGCTAATGTGACTGATACTGATTTCTACTCTATTCCTTCTGCTTATAATGAAAAGGATATCTAGATACTTGACACTGGGGTCACAGACATATGATCTGCGATCCATCCTTATATCTTCATAAGGAGATACCTATAATGACCCGAGCTTCTAAAATATGATAATTAGGAGAAAGATGGGTTCCATAGGGGTTTCGGTTCCCAAAATATGATAAAAGATGAGTAATTAAATTAAAATAGGTAAATTAAGGTCAAGGGTATGGGAGGAATCAGATTGAAAAGCCCAAAGATCCGAAATTAATAAATCGAAAACCAAAGTTGTAAACCGAGAAACGTTAATTCATAAATAAGATTCTAGGCATTAAATTATGATAATCATAGCCTATTAAAATTATATAATCAAAATTAGGGTTTAAGGATGTAAAGAATTGGGTTGGAAGGGTTAAAACGGGTCCCAGATGGTAAAAATGCGAAATAGGCTTACTGTAGGTTCAATGCAGGCCTGACCCACGCCCGAGTAGTGCTCGAGCTCAAACGGGGCGTGAAAAATAGAACCGCCCACTATAAGTGCGCTCGACTGGAGCCCGAGCCGTAGCGTTGGCAAGGCGGTACGCCCGAGTGGCGCTTGATCACCGCTTGAGCACCCGACTGTGTATAAAAAGTGTCGTGCGCATTTTCTGCGTCATTTCTGACGTTCCAAAGACAGAGAGTAGTGGGAGAGAAGAGGGAAAGGGAAGAACAAGAGAAAGAGGAGGAAAAAAATCCACCAATCCACTCCGATCCGGGTAAAAATAATTGTAAACCGACCTCAGGCAAGTGTATTTTGGACACTATTTTTTATTTTTATAACTTTTCTGTATCTCAAAAATTATATTTATACTCTAAACACATGCTTCTCCATGTTTAGTGTAAACAATCCATGTTTCTATTAATTAATCGGATAGATTTCATATTTACTCATATATACTGTAATATTTGGCTCCGATTTTGTACATGCACATGTATTTAGTGTCCGATTATAGTCCGAAAGATTATTGTGAAACCCTAACTCGAAAATTTGGGGCTTTATGATTAAAATGTATGATTTTATATGAGTATTGCGAATTATGACTTTAATTTCATGAATAAGCATATATTCAGTATTCGTTTCGTGTTCGAAATATTTGGTGAAACCCTAAGCTCAAAAATGAAGGGATTGGTGATTTTAATCCACAAATTTGACATGTGAATGTTAATTTGTACAAGATTGTTGCTCACTTATGTGATTTATATCAGAAAAATTTACACGGATTTGTACTGTTAAATTTCTAAGGATTTCTAAAGCGAAACTGAAGGGTTTCAAACTGTTTCTGTATATTCTGAAACTAACTATAGAGTTATTGTGAAACTCTGACTGATTTCTGAAATTAAAAAGGGTTTTCAGTTAAGAAATAAGAAGAAAAATATTTCTGATACTGTTAATTAGGACCCGTGACTGATATACAGTCAGGTTAGGTTCTTTGGCATGCCTTAAAACGTTATGATGGTAATCGAAGATAACTCTATTCATAGAGTTATATGTGGTCCGCCCTTACTAAGGTTGTTAACCTAGATAGTAGTTATTGTTACTGGCCGGCGTACTATACTGAATCCCGTGAGAAGGGATGTCCCACGAGACGGGACAATTATTTCTGACCTTGAATTGTGTGGAGTGAATACAATCTATTCTCAATTATTCGTCCCTCTACTAGTAGGGTCTATTGGTTGGGTTCTTTACTGATAGGAAAGAAATTTTCTATAATTTATAGAATTGAGACTAATTTCTACTTTGTTAAACATGTCTTACTGATTTATTATTAACGAAGTATGATTATACTGATTTTTAATTTTCAAAATTTGAGTGTTTTTATTTCCTCGCAGTTTTGTAACCTTCTATATCATATTCTATTATAATTTATGTAAATCACTACTTTAAAGTATTTATACTTTAATATGCATCTATATCCATTTTACTGCATTCTGATTCGCACGAAAGTTTTACTACATGCCTGCAAATACCTTGTTGGGATTCGACTCACTGTTTACTATTTTTTCTCTAGATAAGGTTATAAAGATGATACTAGATGATCAGACCTAATTAGAGATTAGCAAGAAAGATTCTGGAGTCTCGGTGAAGTCTCAGAGATTATCTTGAAGTATTTTGAGAGATCTAATAATTCTGCATGTCCCATAGAGTTCTGTAAAGAAAATTATATATAAATAATTGTAGCATATTCTGTAAACTATTAGAATTGTATTTATGCTTCCGTGGGTTTCTATTAAGGATATAGATGATTCCGCTATATATTTTTTGGATTCTGTATAGGTCCTAAATGGCATCTCCTATATGTTTCTGATTTAGTAGATAGGATTATATTTGAGCATGAATAAAAATGGCAAATTGGTGGTCTTGTGTATGTGTGTTGTAGCTTAAAATATGGTATTCAAATAGTTGTATACTTGTACATGTTATAATATACTGGTTGTATATTGGATTTTCGTCCAATTTTAGATAGAACTCTGTCAAAATTTTGGTAGAAATTACTGATGAAAATGTATGGATTCTATTCTGTATCTATCTGACAGAGAGTCCCATGAGACTTAGGATCCGTTCCGTCATAATCCTATCTCTAGTTCTGTTAAACTTCCTGATGGAACTAAAGTTCCTATTTCTTACAATGGAGTTATTAAATGACCAACAAGATAACACTGCAAAATATTTTATGTGTTCCATCTTTTACATTTAATTTGATTTCTATGAAGCACCTTACTGATACTCTCGGCTGCTGTATGTTTTTCTTCTCTGACATTTGCCTGATTCAAGACCTTGCCTCCTGAACAACAATTGGGATGGGTGAAGAGAAAAACGGTTTATATTATCTAATGAATAATGAAATTCATCCAAACACCTTGGCTGGCATTCTCTCCAAATTTTCCAATCACATCATGAAGCCCTCTGCTAATTTTGTTTCATTGCCAGTTGACCTTTGACATTACAGACTATGTCACATTTCATATTCTAGGATAAAACTGATATATGATCCTCTTGTAAAAGGAATATTGCATTCTATTAATAATAATCCCTATTCTATTTGTCACATAGTTAAGCAACATCGCCTTCCTTTTACTTCCAGCACCCATAGGTCACACACCTTGTTTGCTATGATGCATTGTGACTTATGATGACCTTTCTCATGGACTTCCCTTAAAATTTTAGAATGATTATATTATTACTACTATCTATATTATAAATAGAATTCCCACCCCATTGCTGAACAATAAGACTCCATATGAAATTCTATTTAATGTCAAACTAAGTTATGATAATTTTTAAATATTTGGTTGTTTATATTTTGTTTCCACCCTTTCTTATGGGCGGAAAAAATTTAATCCAAAAAGTAGAATTTGTATATTTTTTTGCTATCCTTTTGGTATTAAATGTTACAAATTATTTGATTTGTATAGTAATGTTACATTTTATTTCAGGGATATTATTTTTTATGAGAATGTTTTTCCATTCCAGAAAAACATTACTGAAACTGCTCCTAATGTTCAACCTAATGCAATATCTCCTGCAATGACAAATAATGATCATCTTTTCCTGAATCAACAATCATCTTCTATCCCTGACTTAGTTGTGAATCCGGTCACTATTCCTATAATAGATGGAGATTAACCAACCGCTGAATTTCACAATAATGAAGAACAATCCGATTTACCCTTAATCCATGGCCAACTGAAAAATAATCAGGAACATTTGAGTAGCAACCCACAACCCAGTGTGCCTACTAATCCTATCACAAATATTCACTCTCCAGTGAAAGATAAAACTCCCGTTCGCAAAACCACTAGAGTTAGGAAAGCTCTTCAATATTTGAAAGATTTTTATTGTCATCAAGTATCTCAAGCTACACCCACCCAATCAATAGCACAAATTCTTCCAGGTAAACCTTATCCCCTCGAAAATTATATATCATATTAAAACTTGTCCTCGACTTATAGTTCCTTTTCATCCTCCATCTCGTCTCAAACTGAACCACAAACTTATGCTCAAATTATTTATGATCCCAATTGGCGCAAAGCCATAAAAGATGAGTTGAATGCTTTAGAATCCAATAATACATGGATTATTACTAATTTACCTCAAAGAAAGAAAGCTATCGGATGTCAATATATCTTCAAATTGAAACTCAACGGTGATGAGAGCATTGAAAGGTGCAAATGTCGATTAGTGGCAAAAGAATACACACAACAGAAAGGGGTGGACTACCACGAAACTTTTTCTCTATTTGCTAAACTTATAACTATGCGATATCTTGTAGCTATAGCTGCCATAAAAAGATGGCACTTGTATCATTTTGATGACAATAATGCCTTTTTAAATCAAACTTTAAATGAAGAAATTTATATGCGACTACCTCCCGATTACACCAAAGAAAAATCTCATCAGGTATGCAAGTTGTTAAAAAGCATATATGGCCTTAAACAAGCTTCTAGACAATAGTATTCAAAACTGTCTTGTTCTCTTGTTGCTTTTGGCTTCGTTCAATCCAAGACGGATTACAATTTGTTCACTAAATAAGATAATAAATCGTTTATAGTTCTTCTTGTGTATGTTGATGACATCATTGCTGCCAGTAATTGCTTGGATTCAATTGCCTCCATCAAATCTTTTCTAAATCAGGCTTTCAAGATTAAAGACCTGGGTGTTTTACGATATTTTCTTGACATAGAAGTTGCCCGATTGCCAAAAGATATACACATTTGTCAAAGAAAATACATCATTGACATTTTGACCGATTCTGGCACCATTAGTACCAAACCTCTTAAACTACCAATGGACCAAAACTTGAGACTAAGTAAACAAATTGGAGTAGTCCTAAAAGATCCGAGTACATATAGAAGACTCATTATCCGCCTTCTTTATCTTACTGCCACAAGACCGGACATAACTTATGCAGTACAAATTTTAAGTCAATTTATGAATCAGCCTACCTCGAGTGATATGAATGTTGCACATCAAATTTTGCGATATTTAAAACTAAATCCTGGACATGGCATATTGTTTTCTTCTACCTCTAACATTCAGTTAAGAGTTTTTTGTGATGCAGATTCGGTTTTCTGTCCGGACACATGAAGATCTATTATTGGTTATTGTATTTTTATTAGAAATTCTCTTATTTCATGAAAATGCAAGAAACAGTCAATAGTCTCTCGCTCCTCTGTAGAGACAGAATATAGATCAATGGCTACAACTTGTTGTGAATTATCTTGGCTACATTATAGTTTGAATGATTTGTAAGTTTTCCATCCCAATGCAATGTCTTTATATTGTGACAATCAAGCAGCCATTCACATTACAGCAAATCCCATTTTTTATGAACGCACTAAATATATCGAGCTAGACTGTCATTTTATTCGTAACAAAATTTAAGAAGGCAGTATTCGTATACATCATGTCACCACTCATAATTAGTTGGTAGATATATTCACCAAAATTTTATCCTCACATCATCTAAATTCTCATCTGTTCAAGATGGACATTATCAATATATATGATCCATCTTGTAGAGGCGTATTAAAAAATACATAATCTTTTTATTTTGTAAATATTATATTAGGATTATTGTATTTTAGGGTAGTTGTATTTTTGAGATATTGTATATTGATATTGTCTGCAATATTGTATTTTAGGGTTTGCATTGTATTATATATTTGTACTCCCTTAGGCAACGCTCAGTGCGACGTAAAGCGGAAGCAATAATGACATTTGCTGGTTTCGCTATTTTTCAACCTGTGTAATCGATTCTCTCTCGTTCCCATCGTCTTCTTCCCCTTCCATCCTCTTCTCCGCTCTACTTTTAGTTCTTACAAGAGACAAGTCACACGTCGTTGGAGTTCGTATACTTGAAAAGCATCCAAAACCATTTTTTTTTTTTGCAGTAGCAAATCAAATGAAGTTGTCAATGAATGCTGGATCCATGGAGTTGATTACACCATCCTTTGACAATGGCATTACGGATTTATATGATTTGATTTTATATGATTTGCTTTACAACTTGCCCTAGCAGATAAAATTTTTATGTGGGTCATCTGGCTTGGGGAAGGACCAGTGGATGGGTAAAGGAGTAAGCTTGAAATTTCATTTATTGTCATAACTTACAAATAAATAAATTCAATAGAATCTTCAGCTATGTCAAGCATTTTTCCCATGGCAGTCTTTATTTAAGAGTAAGTTAATGATTTTGATATAACAACCCACTGCATTTTTTAGGCATTGGACTAGGAATACCCATTTGGTATAAAATAATCGAGTTTATTCATAAGTCAATTTATGAACCTATAAATAAGTGCAATCATTATATTTATAAGCCTAAATAAATCAAGTTTAATCATATTTAAAATTTGTTCATTTGTCTAAAAAATCACAAAATTAATATTAAGTGTAGCCCGTTTTGTAGTAAATAAGCTTGATTAAGCCTTTATTAAGTTGAGCATTAGTGCTACTAACTAAATATTTCGACTCATATACGATGCTAACCATACGGATTAACGGATATGTTTAGGCGACATGCAAAAAGAAAAGCCTTAAGAAGAACATTAGCATCTGAAATATATATAGAATATTTATGTTGTTATTTTAAATATTTTTCTGAGTATACTGGTAAATCTATGAGTTATGACATTTATATGGAATGCCAATTATTTTCACTTTAGGGATCTTACTCTTCTAAAAGAAACTAATTCAATCTCTCTCAGTTCAGGCCCGTTAATATTGATTAAATGACTGTGTTAATTTTTTTAAAAAGAAATGTGATGCGAACATAAGTCAGATGGAGAGTTTATTCCAAAAGGCCGGTCTAGTAGGAGGGAGAACCCCCTAACTTGTAAGTGGGAGGTTTTGCCTCAAACTTTCTAATGTAGGACTCGCATCATTCCTTCCTCCTTCAACAGCCGCGGACCTCGACGACTATACTCTGTGGCACTAAACTCGGTGGCTTTCTCTCTACGACGCTTCACTCCTCTCCCATGTGTGATAACAGGGGTCAGCCTCCTCCAGTGTCATTTTCGGTTAGAACCTCCATGAGTAACCTCTCTCCGTGTCGGGCTGGTCTCAATGAAAGCACCATTTGATACGAGTATAAGTCAGAGGAAGAGCCCATTCCAAAAGACCGGTCTAGTAGGAGGAAGAGCCCCCTAACTTATAAGCGAAAGGTTTTGCCTCAAGCTTTTTAACGTAGGACACGCATCAAAATGATATATAATTTTTAAAAAATAAAAAATAAAAAAATCTCAATTGTTTAATATTAATTAATAGTAATAGATAAATGGGTTGAATCAACCCTAAATTGAGTTATTTCTTGCTTTTGACGAATTTAGTTGAACATTTGGCAAGGAGTCCTGGGAGTTTGAGAGATCGGTGGATCCTCTAATTTCTCTTGAATTTTACCGTTAACATTTAACTCATTTTTTAAAAATATAAAATAAGTTCGTTTAATTTTTTAAATAACAAAATACCAACATATCTATTTTATTGAAAAAAATTATCACCTTATTATTTTAATTTTTTTTAAAAAAATTAAAATATGGATAATCAGAACAAAAACTAACAGAGATCTTTCGATGCATAGATGCCTGGCAGTTTTTTTTAATCAAAAGATAAAAATAATGGTATTTTTTTTTTTGATAATTTATTTTTTTATTAATTTATTCTTAATTGTAATAGTGCTAATTTTATGCAGGATATAATTGTATGCTAAATTAATGATATTTCAAATAGTATGGTCGTTTATAGGTAATGTGAAATAATATCATTTTAAAAAAAAATAGCTAACAGTATAGTTTTATTTTTTATGTTATATACGAATTACATGAGAATGATAAATTAATGAAAATTTTCAATTATTACAAAATTAAGGAAAAGTAAACGTTAATTGAGAATAAAATTTGAAAATATAAAAATTACTAAATAATTTCGCAGAAAAGCTCCTAATAATATCAACCAAACACTTTTATTCATATTAGACCGTGAGTTAGCCGGCTTACAGTATAGATTATACTGTATTTAGTATTTTTTTTAATTTTTATCTGTAATTTATATGTTTATATTATATTTTATAATTTAATTATTAATAACGATATATAATTTTTTTTTATTTTAATAATAAGGACCTGTTTAAAAAAATATTTTGATATTTTTGCACTAGTTATACCATACATATGCACTGATAGTTGTTTTGAATTACCAGATTTATAACCTACCAATATGCTACTACTTTTTTACTTCCAATTTTGGCTGTTCTCTAAAAAATATTTTAATAATATATATTAAATTTTTAAAATTAAATTAATTAATGATTATAAAAAAAATTATTTATAAAAAAATATAAAATATATTATTCATGTAAAAGTTATAAATATATCGGATACCAAACATATGAAAAAATATGAGAGATAATGATTATCCTTAATTCAAACTGAATTAACATTTCAAGTAGTGTTGGATTAGAAATTTTTTAATATGATCAAATACTAAATTAAAAAAGACCGACAGAATATATAATTCACTCAGAGAGTCATTTTTTTCATGGTGATAGATTACAAGTTTAAAATATATATGTAAAATTACTTATAGTCCAAATATATAAAAATGTCCTCACATATTTTTAAAAATAATGTTATCCATTTTTTACAATTTGAATAAAAATTAATTTTAAAATTAATATTGTTGCGTTCTAGATCCGCGGCGTCCAGTCGGATTCGTGGTTTCCAGGCAACACAAGTAGATGTAGTGTTGGACACGAGAGGAAGATTGAGACCGGATCTTTTACGTGGAAAACCTCCTCTTGAATGGGGAGGAAAAATCATGAGACTCAGGGCCTTGAAAGTGCTTCACTATTTAGGTTGAAGTCTTTACAAAGTACAAGTGTTAGGGTTAATCCCTTCCTTGTCTCTTGATTTGTATTTTTCTTTTTTGGGGGGATCGCTCGTTGAGAGGCTTTACAACTCTTCTTGTTCTGTTTCACAGGGAGAGAGTTTCAGGGCTGAAAGAAAGTGGGCCTTTTGCCTTCTTTGTGGAGCTAATCTTAGAAAAGAGAGTCCGGTCCCTTTAGAAAGGGACTTTGCTAGGTATTTATAGGGGAAACCAAGCCGTTGGGGAGGAGACGCGTGGCAGCCATTGGATGACCCAAATGCTGTGCGACGTCCTACTGGCCTCATTAATGCTGCTGACGTGCGCGGTAAGGCACGCGGCTAGCGCCGCTGACAGGACTAGGTGTGTTAGTCTTGATTTGACCAGGCGTGCTCTGCTCAGATGGAGACTGACAGTGGTTGCAGATTTTCTTGAAAATCGGCGAGATCGCTTAGTTGGCATCCTTGAACATAGGGTAGTCCTCGTCCTTGAGTGGAGCCCCTCGTGAGTTCGCGGACTTTGTGAGGGGAGGCTGCTCTTAGAGGATCTTCAGGGGAAAGTCAAGGAAGCTCTTTCTTAACCTCTCGGGCGTTTCTGAGACTCAGCAGGGCTTTCAGAGTTCTCGGTCCTCTTTGTGCCTGTGTACTCGGATATTGCTAGCGTTGTCCTCGAGCTTACTTATGAGCGAACGGGACTTCTTAGGCTTCTGTTGTAATCTTGGTCTTTGGGCCATTGGCCTCTACTTTGGGCCTCTCAGGCCGCCCGACTTTCTTTGCTTGTGGGAGTATCTCCGGGCCTCACGTTTGGGCCGTGTTTTTATGGGCCTTTATATTGGGGCCCAACATAGCCCCCCATGCCAAAGGGCCCGAAGTTCTCGGCCGTTTGGCATGAAGTCGTTAGTACGCTAGAGGAGTCGACCGTCCAAGTACGTGTGTCATTGTGGCGAGTACTGCGTTGAGCCTGACGGGAGGTGGTCCCAGGACCTCTTCTGGGTCCGAGGCTTTTTTGCCGCCACTGCTTCGCTTCTTTGTGGGGCATTAAATGCAGTACCTGATTGATGTGACACGCTGATAGGCGCCTTGGGAAGGAAAGGCCATCATTCCTCTGAAACGAACGGTCGGTCGACGCGTGGCAAGGGTAATGAGTGCGCCTTTTGGACTCCAAGGGTTATTTAAACGCCACCTTGCCCTGATTTTCCATCTTCACGCCTGCTCTTTCGTTTTCTCTTCTGAGTGTTGAGGCCTTTCGCTCCTTCTTCGTTCGAGTTTCTTCTTCTCCTTTGTTTTTCGGCATTCATGGCGCCAGGAGTGAGAGATATTGCTTCCACGGTGACGCTCGATAAGCTCACAAAGATTCGAGCACGATATCGAATCCCTGAGTCTACGGCAATGATGATTTCGGAGTCGCACGATAGGGCACTGTACCCTCCTGATGGCTTCATCACCATTTACGAAGTTCACCTCAAAGGTGGGCTACAATTTTCCATCGCGGAGGAGCTCTATGACATTATGAGGGTGCTCGGGGTGCCTCTTGCTAGGCTTCAGCCAAATGCAGTCAGGTATCTGGTATCCTTGTGTGTTTTCTTCCGGTGTCATGAGAAGCTCTTGAATGCTCTTACAGTCAAGGTGATGTTCTGCTTCACACAGAACCTTGATTGGATTGTAATGACTCCCCGCCCGAAATTTTCTTTGTTGTGCGGAGGTAACCCGGACTCCACGAAGCGGCGGAAGGATAAGTTTTTCTTCCTTGGTGTTCATGAGCACTGGGTCATCCCTTTTAAATGAGGAAAAGTGGCTTGCCAGTACAGCTCTGACCCTTCGAGGGAGGACAAGGAGAATGTGAAGGCGTACACGGACTTGGTGCTAGCTAATCTGTGGACCTTCCATCTAAACAAGCACAACATCTGGCTGTCCTCTGAGAAATTCAAGGAAGCCAAGTGGGGACCGCGGGATGAGGCTTCCGGCCCAGCTCCTTCCGTAAAGGCCAAGGAGAGACCGAGGATGAGAGCCGGGCACCGAGGATCGGTGGTCCGTTCTTTGAGCCCTCCTCTGGTGACGATGATGATTTTGACATCGAGGATCTGAGCGATGATGACGTGGATGCTCCTCTGATTAAAAGGACGGGGACTGGATCTATGCCTGAGTCCTCGGGGTCTGGAGGTCTCGCCTTCACTGCCACTGCTAATCTTGCTGAGCCCTCGAGGGCAATTGTTCAGGTGGCGGAGCTTCCGGACGTCCAGTCCTTCTCTGATGACGATGATGATGATGTCCCTCTAGTCAAGAGGCTGAGGATTGGAATCTCTCTTTCTGGGTCCTCGGGATCTGAGGATCTCGGCTTCATTTCCACTGCTAATCTTGCTGATTCCGTGGAGGTCCCTGTTCAGACTGCGGAGTTTTCGAACGTCCAGCCCCCCAATGATGATCCCATCCTCGGAGCTCCTGCTGATCTGCCTGGTGACGTCTCGGATAGGATTGATCACCATTCCGAGGACATAGGAGGCGGGAGTGTCATGGTGGACTCTGAGAGGGGGATGACGGCTGAAACGGTCCGAGAGATGGTGGAAGTCGAGGACCTAGATGAGCTTATGTCCCTCGATCCTTCCGAGCGTCCTACTGTGGTTGAAGCCGAGAGGTCGTCCGAGTTTTTTGGAGGCGCTGATTTTGAGGCAGGCTCATCGGTGCCTTCTATAGCCGCCGAGTCCGCGTCTGAGGCGACGCCTGCGGGGCCTAGGAGTGGTCTTCAGGAGTCCGAGGTTCATGGGGAGTGTGGCATAGGGGACGATCCTCTCGTTTCTAAGGTAATCCTCTATTTCTTTTCCTGCCTTGTCTCCATCTCCTCGTATTTTGGCGATCCTTTCTATTGCAGCTCCAGGGCCTGTTCAGGGGCCTTAGCGGACTGGTGGGAGTGATCGCCCAATTCTGTCGGGAAATGGGGTCTTCGAGGGCTGCCCATGAGGCCGCGCGACAAGCGGAGGCGAAGCTGGCTGAAGCTAAGGAGAAGATTGCTTCTTTGGAGGACACTGTCAAGCTTCTGCAGCTTCGGCAGGGCTTCCTTCCGGATCGGATCCTTCGCCAGGAAGAGAGGTTGAGGACGTCTGTCTCAGTTGTTGAGATAGCTCCCGGTGTTGGAGGCAAGTTCGGGCGACATTCGTATGTGCCGCCGAGTGGCGCGGCCCAGTCCGTCCGTAATTTCCTGTAGCCGTCCTCGATCCCAGGAACGCCAGCGCCTTGAGCGTGGAAGATTTATACGGCATTGCTGATAGGCCTTTCCCTGGACTTCCTTGGGTAGGGCCTGGTGATGAACCTCTTATGCCCGAGGAGGCAGCTCCAGTGGATCAGGCGGGATTTTGAGGAGCCCGAGAGGCTCAAGGAGGGAGCTGAGGGGCGCTCCCTTGATACGTTGTCTAATTTCTTATTTTGTTACATTTGTATACAAATTCATTTTTATGAATAAGACTTGTCCTCTTTTGCATCAGAGCTTCGGACGTTTCTTTTGTCTTGTTTGCATGGGCGTGTCTCTTTTTTCTCTTTCTTTTTGCGCCATAATGTACGGCATCTATCTCTTTAGCTTTGGATGCGTGACCTCTTTCTGGCGGTCGACCTTTTAACTTATTGGATTTGGGTACGCAGTCCTCTTAAGGACTTCTAGCTTTTATCCCTTTGGCTTTATTTTTATTGCCCGGTCTCTGGAACCGCTCAGTCACAGTCAAGTTTTTTTTAGTTTTGGCCTTCGAGGCCCGGCCACTGGGAGCGCTCGGTCACAGCCGAGTTTTTGTTGCCTGACCTCTAAGGTCCGCCTCTGGGGCTGCTCGGTCGGCGCCGAGTCTTTGTTGCTTGACCTCTAGGGTCCGCCTCTGAGCTGCTCGGTTGGTGCCGAGTCTCTGTTACCTGACCTCTAGGGTCCGCCTATGGGGCTGCTCGGTTGGCGCCGAGTCTTTGTTGCCTGACCTCTAGGGTCCGTCTCAGACTGTTTAGTTAGCGCAGAGTTTTTGTTGCCTGACCTCTAGGGTCCGCCTCTGGGGCTGCTCGGTTGGCGCCGAATCTTTGTTGCCTGACCTCTAGGGTCTGTCTCTTGGGCTGCTCAGTTGGCGCCAAGTCTTTCTTGCCTGACCTCTAGGGTCTGCCTCTGGGCTGCTCGGTTGGCGTCGAGTCTTTGTTGGTGTTGCGAGTTGCTTCACTGTTGGTGAGGGAGCATGAGAATGCTTTAGGCGTAATGAAAGGATGTTTTCATTGACGTGCATGTTTTACAATGGCCTCCAGGGCCTTTTCTTTCTCGTTTTTTTTTTACAGTCCGCGCGCCTGGGCCTTCATGCTCCTCTTCTGCCGTCTCCTTGATCCTTGCGATAGCTGCGTTTAGGGTTGGCCTTGCCGGTATTAGGCGCCCCGGTGGGTGGTCAAGCGTGCTCTGCGACCATTATGGCTTTGCCTTTTAGCGGCGCGATCGAGTACACACAGGCCATGGTAGGAAGCGGTCGAGATAGCCCTCCATTGCGAGCCGCTCGATTTCCGCCTGGAGCTTTAGGCAGTCTTCGCTGTCGTGGCCGCGGCTGTAGTGGTAGTGGCAATACTCCCACTGGTTGCCTCCCTCTAGGTTATTCAACGCCTTGGGCCATCTTAGGAACTCCTCGTCCCTGATCTGTCTCAGAATGTTGGTGAGGGAGTCAGTGAAAGCCAGCGGGCTGGATGGCCGCTCTCCTCCAAGGACCATCCGTTCGGGCCCATCCTGCCCGGACGGCCCTTGGATCGTCAGCTGGGCGCTCGCCCTCCTTTTTCCTCCCCCTGTCCTTGGGGGCAGGGGGTCTTCTCGTCCTATCGGCTGACTTATTTTGCCGGTTTTGGGCTCAAAGACCGTCTTCCAGAGCCTTTTGAGCTCTTTTTTCGTCGGAGCTTGGCTCATGGACTTTTTCCTGTTGAGGTAGTCCCTTAACTCACCAGGAGTCCGTGCCGAGTGTTGCCTCTGGGGCGCTGCTGGACGCGGGCTTTCGGAGCGCGGGCCCCTAGATTGCCCATCCACCTTCTCTCGGAGGGTGCGGACGGCTCTTGTGAGGTTGTCCACCTTGCGCACTAGGTTGCGTACGCTAGTGCCGGGTCCGCCGCTCACTCTGCCACCCGATGGGAGGCACCTGTTGTAGCGCTCCTCTTCCCATGTGGATGTACTGTCTTGCCTGCTGATCATCTTCGAGGCGTTGGTCGTTCTTTGAGGGGGAAGTTCGTGTGCTTCTGTCAGCTTTTCGTTCCCACAGACGGCGCCAATGTTGCGTTTTGGATCCGCGACGTCCAGTCGGATCCGTGGTTTCCAGGCAACACAAGTAGATGTAATGTTGGACACGAGAGGAAGATTGAGACCGAATCTTTTACGTGAAAAACCTCCTCTTGAATGGGGAGGAAAAACCACGAGGCTCAGGGCCTTAAAAGTGCTTTACTATTTGGGTTGAAATCTTTACAAAGTACAAGTATTAAGGTTCATCCCTTCCTTGTCTCTTGATTTGTATTTCTCTTTTTTGGGGGGATCGCTCGTTGAGAGGCTTTACAACTCTTCTTGTTCTGTTTCACAGGGAGAGAGTTTTGGGGCCGAAAGAAAGTGGGCCTTTTGCCTTCTTTGTAGAGCTAATCTTGGAAAAGAGAGTCTGGTCCCTTTAGAAATGGACTTTGCTGGGTATTTATAGGGGAAACCAGGCCGTTGGGGAGGAAACGCGTGGCAGCCATCAGATGGCCCAAATGCTGTACGACGTCCTACTGGCCTCATTGATGCTGCTGACGTGCGCGGTAAGGCACGCGGCTAGCGCCGCTGGTAAGACTAGGTGTGTCAGTCTTGATTTGACCAAGCGTGCTCCGTTCAGATGGAGACTGGCAGTGGTTGCAGATTTCTTGGAAATCGGCGAGATCGCTTAGCTGACACCCTTAAGCATAGGGCAGTCCTCGTCCCTAAGTGGTGCCCCTCGTAAGTTCGCGGACTTTGTAAGGGGAGGCTGTTCTTGGAGGATCTTCAGGGAAAAGTCCGGGAACCTCTTTCTTAACCTTTCGGGCGTTTCTGAGACTCACTAGGGCTTCCAGAGTTCTCGGTCCTCTTTGTGCCTGTGTAGTCAGATATTGCTAGCGTTGTCCTCGAGCTTACTTATGAGCGGACGGGACTTCTTGGACTTCTGTTGTAATATTGGTCTTTGGGCCATTGGCCTCTACTTTGGGCCTCTTAGGCCGCCCCGCTTTCTTGGCTTGCGGGAGTATCTCTGGGCCTCACGTTTGGGCCGTATTTTTATGGGCCTTTATACTGGGGCCCAATAAATATAAATAAAATATAATATTTTTAAACTTATACTACATAATAATTTACCATTTTTTTGTATTACCATATATTTTATTTCTAATTAAAAAAATTATTAGCTTTAAAGTTTTTGAGTATTCAAACACTACTACTATAATTTTTAAAATAATTAATATTATTATACTTGATGAGTCCCAAGATTTAGGTTGTACAGATTAAGGGGCCATTTGATCTTCTACTACCAGTTAATTGCAGTGGGTTTAATTTTTATTTCTGCTAACTTAAATCTTGCGCATCACAAACAACGAATAAGATGTCAAATGATTGACCAAACTCACTCCTCAATTTATCTTTTGACACTCAAATTAAAAAATTTTTCAAGAAAATAGAACGATCAAATGATGTAGAGAATACATATATATGGGGATGTAAGAGGAGGATTGGACTCTTACAATGCGCTCGATAGGGAAGGGCTTTGAGGAAGTTGAAGGGTAAGGTTTTGATCTATTATACTCGGTGAGTGACTTATTAAGATGCGCTCGACGGGGAGTAGTTTAGAAAAGAAGAGAAATAGTTATGTTTGGGAAATAGAGCTTGATTCTTTCTCAACTCTTGTATCTCACTTGAGAGTTGATTCAGTTGAAGATCTATTGATCCCTCTTTCCTGTGAAGATGAAGGATATTTATAATATTTTGTGGAGAAGGCTCTGATGATAAGGTTCGTGATAGGTATTTGGCTAGGATTTGCTTGCCTCTCCCGATGATGGTCATGACCACCGTGTCAGTTGTCGCTTTGTGATAGTAATGTGACTGTTATGGGTCATGGCCAATATTGGCCAAGCTGCTCTGGCATGGATTGGTTGGATTTGTTGCGGACATGCAAATGAGATGACTCTTTAAGGTTGACTTTGATCATCATTGACTGGTGGTTATTGCGTCGATATTTTCTGTGCTGCCAGCTGTTACTACTGAGCAGGAGAGTTGGTCTAAGATGTGATTGGTTAAGTCGTAGAGGCTATTTGCTGGTTCTGACCGGTTGTTTTCCATTGGAGCTATTCGCAATAAATGGGCTAACTAAGTGGTTTCCTAGGCTTTACTTTGCATTGGGCCTCGTTGGCAAGTAGGCAAGCTGTTGAATCGACTTGTGTCGTGATTAGACCCATTAATACTTAATATGTAATATTTAATAAGATTTTTTATTACTTCTAATAATATTTTAAATAATAATACTTCTATTTTTTATTTAAATCATAATGCTTTTAATTTTAAATAACAAATTATTCCATACAATATGCACTACATATTTTTAATTCTTGTGTTACAGATATTTTATAATTTGTTTCTTGTTACTTGGAGAAAATAAATAATATTATTTTATTTATTAAAATACTTTTTTATTAATAAGAGTTTAAGATGTTATATTAGCAGAACAAATAATTACAATAAAATATATGTTGATTGTCTAACACAATAGAATTCAACACACTAGATGTTAGATACTATATATTAATTTTATTCTATTTTAATCATATTTTATAATGAAAATATTCAAATATTTAGGCAATTATAGATGCTAGTTGAAAGATAATTAAAATAATTAAATATTTTTTTAAAAAAATATTTTATTTTACTATTAATGAACTCGCAGGTACCTACTGTATCATCCAAAGTCTACTATGATCCAATTGTTATTATTTACTGATTATTTTATAATTTATTATAATGATTATAACTTTTGTTGATACTAGTGGCGATAGAAGTAAATATAAATTTAAAGAAATAATTTTAAGTGAATATTAGGATTATTAAAAATATATATTACTAATCTTATATTTGATTATATTTTTTATGAAAATTTTTAAAATATTAGAAATATCTATTTTGAATATTCTACGCTAATATGGGTATGAGAGACAACAGATAAAAAATCAAGGCATGTATCAATTATAATCTACATATAATATACAATTTATATATACCATAACTAATTAAAACCGTTTAATCTAACATTAAAAGCAAGCAGTAATAGCAAATATGGTCCGAGACATCTCGATAGACAAGCTTTGATTTTTTTGGTATGGATTCGACGCAGAATATGATTGTTAATGAAAATATAATATCGACTGAATTTTTTTACTATTTATAGTTCAACCATATTTTTAATTTTACAAGTAGCAAATCATAGTTTGAGATTTTAAATTATTGAAAGGACAATGAGCAAACATTTTTTGTGCTCACATTAATAGTACAGGATCTCTTAATCTCATAGCAAATACAATATCGTCGCATTCAATCTTCAATGTGGGAGGGGGTCAAGAAGTTAAAAATGAAAGTAAGATGATATCGAAGATAATAGAAATATACACTTTTTAAAAGATTGGTTAAAAATAAAAGATTACATAAGAAATTTAATTATTTTGAATTTTAGTAAAAAAAAATGACTTTAAAAATAGTATTAGTGAAAATATAACTAAATTTAAAAATAAGTAAGTAATTATCAGGTATATATTTATATTTATTTTTATAAATTATAATATTAAAAATATTTTAAAAAAATAAAAAAAATTTAATATATTTTTTATCATATTTTATATAATTTAATTTTTATATATTTTTTGTTGTTATATATTATAGCCATACCTAAATCAACATAAATTAAAAGCACTTCAGCCAACATAATCAACTAACTAATTAGCACTAGCAACCTAGAAACACGACGGATTGAACCTTTTATATATTTTTTTTTTTTGTAAGTTTTATATTTTTAATATATATATATATATATATATACTTAATTTTTTTATAATATATTAACTTTTAAAAATTAAAAAAATCTAAATAATTTGGTTGTAAATTAAATCAATTTTTTATTATTTATTAAATATATATTTATATTTTATGAACTTATGATATAATAATTTTATAATTACACATTTTAAAATATTTATTAAGTATAATTATATTTTATAAACTTATAAAATAATAATTTTATAATAACGTATTATTAAGATACTATTATATAAGTAGAATTATATTTTATAAAATAATAAAATAATAATTTTATAATTATATATTCTTATATATAATTTAAAAAATGATAAAAAATATCTTTTTTATATTTTTTGTATATTTTAAAATTAAAATAAGCGATAAAACTTTTGCACGTTTATTTTATAAAAGTTTAAAGCAAAAATATTGTTGCGTCTGTGAATCGGCCGTACGTTAAATCAAGTGCGGCGGCTTCTTAAGCGGACGGGCGATTGGAGGAAAGAACACAAAGTAAGTAGAAGTCGAATGAAAAGAGAAAGTACGGGGCAAAGTGGAAGAACACGTCATTTTATGGGAAAACCCTCAATCGCGAGGGTGAAAAACCACTGACAGCGGGACGAGCGGTCAGAGAATCTCACTATGGTGAAGAGAAAGTACACCAATGGATGCCTGGAAAACTTTTACGTTCTCAGGATGTTACAGCGTAAGAAAGGTAACTTCTCTCTTCTCTCTCTTCTGGAGGGTTCTTGCTCGAGTATGGGTATGAGGATTCAGGATCCAAAGGTCCTTCTTCAGCTGTTGAAGTTGGGTATTTATAAGGAACATGATGCCGTAAGAGAGACGACACGTGGCGCCCTGTATGTCGGGGTTACTGCGCCACCATCGCCACCATGTGGATGTGGTCATGATGAGGACACTGTCAGCGATCTGATATCTGGCGCTCGAGGCGCATGGCTGCGCAGTACGGCGTGTCAGGAGCCGTTGGTCGTTCGTGGCAGCATGCGCCGCGTAGGCCATCTGAGCTGGCGTCTGGGTTATTTTGGCATTTCTGGTGGTCCCCGTCCCAAATGGGTCTTAGTGTCCGCCCGGGTTGCCAGGCGCTCGGAAATGAGTTAGTTGTTTGAATTTGATCAGGCTTGTGGACCGTTTGGGCCAGCCTTTTTATGTGACTTTTTGGGCCTGCATCTGCGGTTTTGGGCCCAGGGTTCCAGGACCCATCATGAGCCCCCCATGTCAAGCGGTTCGAGGACTCAGCCGTTTGACATGCCTTGCAAACATCTTCTCGCCGTCATAGACCGTGGTCTTCGTCTTCTGCTAGCGTGAAAGACGTCCGAGGTCTTCTTGTGAACACGAAACCTATCTTTCGCCGCCGTTTCCCCTCCTCGTGGAGCATTGAATGCGATAGGCGATTGATGTGACGTCGCCTCGGGAAACCCTAAGGCCTGCACTCGCCTACTGCGTATGGGGAGTTGACACGTGGAATGGCCATGATGAGGGCACCTTTTCACTCGTTTGAAAATTTCTTTAAATCCTTCGTCGCGTCCTCATTCATTCTTCGCGTTTTCTTCTTTCTTCCCTTGGCTTTCTTCGAGAACCTTCACGACGCTTTGCTTTCCTTGCTTGCTGCCATGGCTCCCGGCGTTAAAGATATTGTCTCTTCCCTTTCTTCTCAAGATCTCGAGCAGATCAGGGCGAAGTACAGCATCCCGGTCCTGATTCGATCGTGGTTCCAGGAGCCGCAGAGAGGGCGGGCAGTCCGCCGAACGGTTACATTGCGGTATACGAGGTTCACCTCAAAGTTGAACTTCGTTTCCCTGTTCCTGCCGAGCTCCGCCGCCTGATGAAGGAGTTGGCTATCCCGCTCGCGAGGCTTCAGCCCAACGCCATCAAGTACTTGGTTTCTTTGTGTGTCTTTACACACTGCCATAGCAAGACTCTCGAGGCGGTTATGGTGAAGATCATATTTCGCTTCAATCATAACCTTGACTGGATCGCCATGACCCCCCGCCCTGAGTTCGCTGAGATGAGCGGTGGGAACTCGGATTCCACCAAAAGGTGGAAGGACAGGTTTTTCTTTCTTAAGGTGGCTGAGGACTGGGAGCTCTCCTTCGTGTGGGGAAACGTCGCTAGCAAGTAGGGCTCCGATATCACTGACGAGGAGAGGGAGGCCGCCAGGGAGGTCACGGACTTAGTGCTAGCGAACTTGGGCGGCTTCAACACGGGGAAGAAAAACATCTGGCTGTCCCCCGAAAAGTTGGCGAAAGCCAAGTATGCGGTGTCATCTGGTGATTCTGCCATTGCTACTTCGAAAAAGAAGAAGAAGAAGAAGCTGAGGAAAAGAGAGGGTCCTCTTGTGATTCAGGAACCCTCCGAGCGGCCTCCGAAGAGCCCGTGGATTGGGGTCTCTGAGGATCCGCCGAGCGTTGCTGGTGAGTCTTCCTCAGAGGATGACCTCGTCATAGCCCCCATGGTCAGGAAGGCCGCGGGGCTGACTTCTGGTCCTTCTGCGGAGCCCGAGGTCACCGCAGCACCTTCCTCTGGCATCGAGGCTCGTCCTGAGGCTTCTGCCGTCTCTGCGGATCATTCTTCTGATGATCCTGCAGCTTTTGGTGCCTTGGAGGAGGCAGCCTTGGACGAGGTCGTAGAGCCTCATGAGATGGAGGTCGTCGCCGATGTTACTACTGGGGAGATCTTTGACCTTTTTAGCGGCGAGGAGGCTATGGTCGCGGTCTTGGAGATCCCGGTCGTTGCTGACCGTCCCGAGGTAGCGGAGCCCCCCATCCCTGAAGGTCCCTCCTCCGAGGCCGCTCTTGATGTTCCTGTGGCGCCCGCAGAGTGCCCACTCGTGCCCGAGGTCCCAGGGGAGATTGCCCCCACTCAGGATCCTGTCATTTCTCAGGTACTTTGCCGCCTTTCTCTTTGTCTCCCTTTCTGTTGACTGCTTTTAAGTAGCTTTGATTCTTTTTTTGCAGCTCCAGGATCTGATTGGCGGCCTTAGCCGACTGGTGGGTGAAATTGCTCGGTCTCGACGGGAGGCAGAGTCTTTGAGGGCCGCCCAAGAAGAGATCCAGCAGCTTCGTGCGGCACTTGCTTCATCTGAGGAAGCCCTGAGGCTCTTAGAGGTTCGATATGGCTTCCTGATGGAACGAAACCTTCAGCTGGAGGAGACATAAAGGACCTCGGTGAAGATTGCTGACATGGCTCCCGTGCTGGAGGCCAAAATCTGGGATGGCATCCATCTATGCCGCCGGTTGATGTGGGTCCTGTATCCACAGTTTTCCACTGTTGTGTTGGATCCGCGTAACGCGAGCGCCGTGCGTCCTCAGGATGTGTACGGTCTTCGAGGCAGGCCATTTCCTGAGTCCTCGGGTCCAAGCTCCTTAGCGGCTCCTCGCTCATCAGACCAACCGGGAACTTCGAGCCACAGGAGGATCCTTCGTCTTTAGGAGAGCCATCTGGAGCTGTTCTACCTCAGGGCCCCTGTGAGGGCTAGACTTCGTTTCTCCTTTTTGGTTGTTGTATTGTATTTTTATGAAATAAAAGGAGACCCTTGAGTTTTATCACAAGTGCCTTCTTTCTCTCTCTTTTTTTTTTTTGTTACAGTCAAGTTTTGTTATGACCTCAAGGGCTCGACCTTTGGGGCCGCTTGGTCGCAGCCAAGTTTTTGTTGCACGACCGGGTCCGACTGGGCTCGGGTTAGCGCTCGAGTTTTGTTGCCTAACCACTGGGTCGACCGCCCCAGGGCCGCTCGGGTTAGGCGCCCCAGTTTTATTGCACGACCACTGGTCCGCCAATTTGGGCCGCTCGGGTTGGCGCCCAGGTTTTGTTTGTTGGAGACGGCCCGCTTTTCACTGGTAGTACTTCCTTAAGTGAGTGGCGTTCCAGGTCCGGGGTATCAGCTTGCCATCTTGGGTGCGTAGCTTATAAGCTCCTCCTCGAAGGATAGCCGAGACCAAAAACGGCCCTTCCCAATTTGGTGAGAGCTTGTTCCTTCCAAACTATTTTTTCGTGGCTTCCACGCTTCTTAGTACGAGATCCCGACCTCGAATAGTCGCGCCTTCACCTTCTTGTTGTAATAGCGGGCCACCCGTTGTTGGGTAGGTCGCTACCTAAGTCTCGCCTGGTTGCGAACTTCCTCGAGGGCATCGAGGCTTTCTCGAGCCTTTGGCTGTTATCCGTTCTTGCGCCAAGCACCCAACCCGGGGCCGGTAAGGCATACTTCTATTGGGATGACAGCTTCACCCGTAGCAAAGGTTGAAAGGGGTCTCTCTTGTGGGTTCTCGTGGCGTTGTCCTGTATGACCAGAGGACTGAGGGCAATTCATGTACCCATGAGCCCTCAGATAATTCCAGCTTGGTTTTTAGCCCATGTAGGATCGTGCGGTTTGTCACTTCCACTCGCCGTTGGCTCGCGGGTACACCACCGACGTGTGCACCGGGTTGATCCTCGAACTTCCAAGCGATCTTAGTGAACCGCTTTCAGATGGCGCATCCGTTGTCAGTCACGATGCACTCGGGTACTCCAAACCTGCACACGATGCTCTGTCGGAGGAACTCCGTCGCGTTTTGCTCTGTTATTCTGGCCAGTGGTACCGCTTCCACCCATTTGGTGAAGTAGTCAATTCCACAATCAGGAATTTCCTTTGTCCAGGAGCGAGAGAAAATGGTCCGAGGATGTCGAGCCCCCATTGGGCGAACGGCCATGGGGATTGCAGCGCCCGGAGATCTGTGTGGGGGCGATGGCTCATATTATGTGAAGTTGGCAACTATCGCATCTGCGCACGAAATCCATGGCGTCATATCTCATAGTCGGCCAGTAGTACCCTTGCCTCATGAGCTTAAAAGCTAGATTCTTTCCCCCAACATGGGATCCGCTTATTCCGAGATGCACCTCTTGCAGGGCGTATTCGGCTTCTTCTGGAGTAAGACACCTCAAGTAAGGGGCCGAGAAGCCCCGTCGATACAGCCGGCCGTCTACGATTGTGTACCAACCCACTGTCTTCTTTATCTTCTTGGCCTCGCTCGGGTTCTCGGGCAGCGAGTCATCAGACAGAAACTTCAGGTAGGGAGTCATCCAGGTGCTTTCGTCCGCGACCTGCATAACCTCCCGCTCGGGGTCTTCAATGCTGGACCTGCCCAGGATTTCTCGCATCCCCCTGGCGTACTGTTCAGGATCTCCGGAAGCCGCGGCTCGAGCAAGCGTGTCGGCTTTGGCGTTTTCCTCCCGCGGGATGTGGATGAACTCGGTCGCCTTGAATCCCACGATCATGTCCTTGACCTTTGAAAGGTACTTGGACAGCTATTCGTTGTTGACGTCGAAGCTTCCGCGGACCTGATTAATGACCAACTCGGAATCGCTATAGATGACGAGCTCTCTGGCCGAGCATTCCTTGGCGAGTCGGAGTCCGGCTAGCAAGGCCTCGTACTCTGCGACATTGTTTGTGGCCGAGAATCCCAACGTCAACGAGTACTTTATCTCCATCCCCTCAGGTGTGCGTAACACAATCCCTGCTCCGCAGCCTTCCTTCATGGAGGAGCCGTCCACGTGCAAGGTCCAAGCGGAGAATCTGCTGAACTCGTCCGTGGTAGTCCGGTCCTCGTCACAAGTGGGCGGTGCTGTCGTCTCGACGAGAAAGTCCGCGAGCGCCTGTCCCTTTAAGGCTGGTCTCGAACGGAACTCGATGTCAAATTCCCCCAACTCGATGGCCCACTTGATCAGCCGGC
Source organism: Nepenthes gracilis (assembly GCA_033239525.1). Taxonomy (NCBI): domain Eukaryota; kingdom Viridiplantae; phylum Streptophyta; class Magnoliopsida; order Caryophyllales; family Nepenthaceae; genus Nepenthes; species Nepenthes gracilis. The sequence continues at coordinate 6,055,577 of BSYO01000018.1, read as the reverse complement.
CGGAGATCTCGGGTTTCTGCAAAATGGCTCTTAAGGGCTGGTCGGTTAGGACTACTACCTTGTGCGCCTAGAAGTATGGCCTGAGTTTCCTCGCGAAACAGACCAACGCCAAGGCCACCTTTTCCGTCAGGGGATACCTGGTCTCGACGCCCGCGAGAGTCTTGCTGACGTAATACACGGGCTACTGCTTGCCATGCTGCTCTCGTACTAATACCGAGCTCAGCGCTGCGTCGGACACGGAGAGGTCCAAGTATAGCTCTTCGCCCTGCTGAGGAGAAGCTAAGAGGGGCGGACTCGAGAGGTAGCTCTTGAGTCCTTGGAATGCTTCATCGCAGTCATCACTCCACCAAAAATCTCGGGATTTTGTTCCTCTTAGGACTTTGAAGAATGGCAAGTGCTTCTCAACTGATTTTGCTAGGAAACGGGAGAGGGCGGCCACTCGCCCAGTAAGCTGCTGAACCTCCTTCACCATTTGAGGAGACCGCATGTTCAGAATCGCTTGGATCTTTTCTGGGTTTACCTCAATTCCTCAGTGTGACACGATGTAGCCCAACAATTTTTCGGAGGCGACACCGAAAGTGCACTTACTGGGGTTGAGCTTCATTCCATGGGTTCTGAGCACATGGAAGGTCTCAGCCAAGTCCCTCACGTGATCGTTGCTTATCCGGCTCTTGATGAGCATGTCGTCAACGTATACCTCAACGTTTCTGCCCATCTGGTCTTTGAACATCTTGTTCACGAGCCGTTTATAAGTCGCTCCTGCGTTCTTGAGACCAAAGGGCATTACCTTATAACAGTACGTCCCTTGGTCCGTCATGAACGACGTATGCTCCTCGTCCTCGGGGCTCATTTTAATTTGGTTGTATCCGGAGTACGCATCCATGAAGCTCAAGAGTTCATGGCCGGACGTCGAGTCCACAAGGTGGTCGATCCTGGGCAATTGGAAGCTGTCTTTGGGGCACGCCTTGTTAAGGTCGGTGAAGTCCACGCACATCCTCCACTTCCCATTGCTCTTTTTCACCATGACAACGTTGGCCAACCAGTCCGGGTACTGGACCTCTCGGACGAATCCAGCGTCCAGGAGTTTCTTGACCTCCTCGCGGATGGCTACCAACTTCTCCGTGGAATAGTTTCTCCGCAAATCGTCCGGCTTATGCAGAGGGTCGACCCACCTTTGTGGACGATGACCTCGGGTGAGATCCGGGCATGTCACTTGGGGGACCATGCGAACACGTCCGAGTTCTCCGTAGAAAGCGACGAGTTGGTCCCTTACGCCTCCGAGAGTGAGCTCCTATTTGGACATATTTCTCCCGATCCGCGGGATTTAACGGGACTCGGACTACGGGTTCTCCTGGTGAGTGTCTTTGTAGTGTTGCCTCGTCCCTGAGGTCGAGGTCTTCCATGGGCTGTGGAAGTGTTACTTGCTCGGTCTGGGCCAAGTAACACATCCGTCCGGTTGACTGGTCTCCGAGAACCTCTCCTACCCCACACGGGGTGGGGAACTTCATCTTGAGATGCCGGATGGAGGTCACTGCGTTGAACGCGGCCAAGCAAGGCCGTCCGAGTATCGCGTTATAGACCGAGGGCAGGTCCACGATGAGGAAGGTGAGGACTTTCGATGCTGTCCTCGGATACGTTCCCAGGGTTACCTCCAACTGGATGATACCCTGGACGGGCACTGGCTCGTTGTCCAGCCCGTAGAGTGGCTCTTCCGGCACTTTCATTTGATTCTTCTTAAGCCCTAATTTGAAGAAAGTATCAAGATACAGCAAATTACGAGAGCTTCCATTATCAACGAATACTCGTTTCATCTGATAGTCATTTGCTCCATCTGAAACGAGTGCGGTTACAAACAGGGGGTCGGAGTGAGGAGAAGTTACATGGTCTAAGTCCCTACTGCTAAAGCAGATAACATCGTCTTCACTCCCAAGCCCCGTCCTTGGCTTCTTCGCTGCTGCAAGCTCACGCCCGTCTCCCTCAGCCGGTAGGCTGGAGATCATATTTACGACCCCCGCAGCCACTCGGTTCCTGGGGGGCTCCGCGTCTCCACCGTCCTCAGACCCTGAGGCTTGTCCTGGCCTCTGAAGCAAGCGGCTAAGGTGTCCTCTCCGGATGAGCTCCTCAATCTCCCTCTACAGGGTCCTGCAGTCCTCCGTGCTATGACACGGAGCAATGGAAGTCGCAATATTTCGATTGGTCCCCACCGTCCGGGTTCTTCCGCTGCTTGGGCTACTTCAGGAATTTTTTCCCCCGGATCTGCATGAGGACGTTGGTACGGGAGTCGTTCAGCGGCGTGAGATGGAAGGGTCGCGGCTCTCTCCGAGAGCTCTGCTCGGCCTTATGGTGCTTCTTTGACGTCTGGGGGCTTTGATAGTCCCCAGATTTCCTTTTTCCCTTGGCCGCCTTAGGGTGCTCGTCCCTCTCAGGCCTTTTGGCGTCGTTGGCCTCTTCGGCCGCGATATAAGCTCTGGCCACAGCCTCAGCCTCTATGAAGGTCTGCGGGCCTTTATGGATGAGATGCTTAAAGAAAGCACCACCTTCGAGGGTCGAGAGGAAGGCGTTCAGCTTTACCTCGTCGGTCAGCCTCGGGATCTGCCTGGCCTCCGCTGCAAACCGTGCCAGGAATCCTCTCAAGTTCTCCCTGGCCCCTTGCTTAATTCGAGTGAGGTGCCAAGGCTGTTTCTCCACTCTCCTGCTGGAGGCAAATTGGGACAGGAAAGCCGTCGCCAGGTCTCCAAAATCGCGGATAGAGTCCGCGGGCATTCCGTAAAACCATATTTGTGCGTCCCCCTTCAGAGTCAGAGGGAAGCACTGGCACATGGTCGCTCGTCCAAGCCCTGGAGGCTCAGGTGCTCCCTGAAGTGATTAAGGTGATCCATGGGATCACCGCTGCCGTCGTACAACTCCAGGTTGGGCATCTTGAACTTTGGGGGGAGCGTCCGCGTCCTAATCTCCGTGAAAAACGGAGATTGGAGTGCGTTAGCTCCTCCTCTGCTGCTCTCACGCAGCATCAGATTCCATCTTCTTTCCGGTCTGGCCTCCACTCGAGGTGGGGCAGCCGTCCTTCTCTCGTTCGGGTAGTGCCTTTCATAAGGCTCTGGTGCACGGCCTCTGGGACCGTGCGGGCTCCTCTGGGGAGAACATCTCGGGGAACCGCCTCTTGATCGTCGTGGTCGCGGCGGTTCCGTTGGGCCTCCGAATGGTGCCTCTCGGGGCTTTCTCCTTGGACCCGAGGACCTGGTTGGTCCTTGACCCTTCGTGGTGCTCTGCTGCTGGAAGCCACCTGGGTCCTCGGGTGTTCTCATCGACTGGGAGGTTTTTCGCGGCGACTGCCTCCTTCGTTCCCGACTTGTGGCACCTCAGCTTGTGAGGCCCTGTCGGGAGTCACCTGCTTAAGCTGGTCAATTTTGGAGCAGAGGGTCACGAAGGCCTGTGACATGCCGGCTACCTGGGCGGCCAAGCCCCTCACCACCGGATCGGGATGATCCTCAACCCCAGCACAGGGGTTAGCGCCACCGCCTTGTGAGGCCACTTCTTTGGGGGCTGCGCTCGCTTGCACCCTTGTGTTCACCATTTGGAGATTCGAAGCTTTGGTTGTTGGGTACTTGTGAAAAATGTGAAAAGCAGACTTTCAGTCTCTTCCCACAGACGGCGCCAATGTTGCGTCCTGTGAATCTGGCCGTACGTTAAATCGAGTGCGAGCGGCTTCTTAAGCACGCGGACGGGCAGATTGGAGCAACACAAAGTAAGTAGAAGTCGAATGAAGAGAGAAAAGTACGGGCGGTGGAAGAACACGTGCATTTCACGTGGAAAACCCCTCGATCTGGCGGGTGAAAAATCACGCGTGGACGAAGCGATCAGAAATCTCACTATGGTGAAGAGAAAGTACAACAATGGATGCCTTGGAAACTTTTTACGTTCTCGGGATGTTCTGACGTAAGAAAGTAAACTTCTCTCTTGTCTCTTCTGGAGGGTTCTTGCTCAGTATGGGTATGAGGATTCAGGATCCAAAGGTCCTTCTTCAAATTCTTGAAGTTGGGTATTTATAAGGAACGTGATTAGTAAGAGAGGCGATCGTGGCGCCAGTATGTCGGGGTTGCTGCCACCATCGCCACCTCTGTGGATGTGGGTGTGATAGGGACACATGTCGCGCGTCTGCCATATCTGTTATTCCAGGGCGCATGCTTTGTAGGTGGCGTGTCGGGGAGCCGTTGGTCGTTAAAATGCGTCTTGTACGCGAAGCCATCTGAGCTGGCGTCTGGGATATTTTGGCATTTCTGGTGGTCCCCGTCCCAAATGGGTCTTAGTGTCCGCCCGGGTTGCCAGGCGCTCGGAAACGAGTTAGCCGTTTGAATTTGATCGCCATGGGTCTTTTGGGCGGCGCACTACATGACTTTGGAGTGCGTTTTTGCGGTTTCTGCGCGGTTCGAGGCCATCAAATATAATTAAAATAAAATTTTAAGAAAAAAAAATATACAAAATAAAAACTTAAAGAAAAGAAAAAAAAATGGGGGCAGCGGCACAATCCGCTCCATGAGTCTCCCTGGATTAAGAGGGTTTCATCTCTTAAAATATTAAAGCTTATTTTTTTTTAAATTTAAATTATTTATTTTTAAATGAGTTATTATAATTTTATTATTTTTTAAAATTAAAAATTAATTAAAATTAATTATTTTAAAATAAATAATTTAAATAAAAAAAATGAGCTCCGTCGTCATGTTTTCGAGTCCCCCTCCCTCTTTTACGTAACATAGACGACGGCCCAACGCCACCGGTCGCAGCCTCAGGATCACTGTCTAAAGCGTCCTCTCTCTCTCTCTCTCCTCCCTCCCTCTCTCTGTCTCTCTCTCTCCTCTGAACTCGAAACTGTTAGATTATTTACATTGGGACGTCATATTTGGTCAATCGAAGCCCAACAGTGAAAAAATGGATTCATCTGCTGACAAAATTTCGAATGTGGCTGCTGCAGCTCCATCGTCGTCTTCTGAGGGCTGGAAAGAACGAATCTTCTACCCCACCCTTTTTGCAGGTCTCCCCCTTCCCCAAAACAACCCCTATATTCATCTAAGTTTCTCCCCCAATTTCATCATTTTTTCTGCCGTTCAGAAAATTCAGGCCTCATTTAATGCTATGTTTTTAAAAATCAATTATTTAACTAAGTTTTAATGCTTTGACATTTGTTACTTCTCGTATAATGGAGCTGATCATCTTGGTAGGAATTATTATAAGCCCAATATTTGTTGTTGCCGCTGTTGCTGTAAATGATTAGTAATGTAAGAGAAAAGGGATTCGGAGGTTCTAATCGAGTGCAAATAGAGTGCTTCAGATTGCCCTAATGTCAACCACCTCTTTCATGTAGCACAATCAGCGCAACGAGATCGTGGAGCACTTGTTCATCCCTGGTCGACCGTACTGGTTTTAGGCAGGTGGATGTAATGACTAAATCGCAGAAGTTTTCTGCACAAATGTTGATGTGGTGTTGTTCCTTGCCATTCGATATGGAATTGGTGCTTGAGATTTGGGCTGGTGAAACTCTCCAACTAATATCCTAGTTGCAGAGGATCTCATTCCAGTAGACATGTTGGCAAATGACTATCTTATTTTTACTGGGAAACTGTTCTAATATGTTTTTACCTGGCAGGGATTGTTGGTGGAGGAGTTGGATTGGTATCCAAGCATCGTAAAGTTCATGGTCTGGCAAATATATCTGCTACCTATGCAGCTAATTTTGCCATTGTCGCGGGTTGCTATTGTGGTAATTGTAGAATTCATATTGAATTCAAGTTACGGTGTATCTTCCAACTGAGTTTGTTTGGTTATGATGAATATTTTGTTATTTCATTGTGTTGTGTTCTACAAGAAATTCCTTTGTGCTTTTAGTTTCCAAGGTTTATTTAGCCACATATTGTAAATGACCTCATCATTCAAATGACATCATATCATTGCCCATAAAAATTCAAAATTTAATTAAGTTGGTAAGAAGAAATCTAATACAACGTACATATGACACACTCATAGTTTTGTTTGATAGATATTGACTTCATTCTGAATAGAATGATTGATAATGTGTTGCTGTCATTCTGCACATTGCATGCTGAGCTGCGATAGTAACTGAAGCTAATGGTCAATAGATATGAGTTTTTAATTATCGTTTTAGAATTTGGATGTCATGCATGGTTTTCACTTATAGGATTATTCAGAGAATTTTCTTCATTAAATGCAACTTCCAACTAGTGTTCAATAACGCCTCTTGATAGTCTTGTGAAATTAAATGGAATAAACTTCCGTTTGGAAATTATCATTGAATCCTTAAAGGTGATCTTTTAGGTGGATACTTAGTTCTATAGCATGGAAACATTTATTAAACCAGCATTCATGTGAGTGTTGGTATCATTTTCTGAATCACATGCTAACATTGTTGAGGAAAGGGATACTAGGAAAACGAGCATGAGAGAGGTGAAATGATATTTGCATAGCAACAGCAAGATCCTTAGAAAGACCAAATTACATGGTGATATCGTGAAATTGGTTTGATATCACGTCTTAGATTCATATTCAAGGAATATGAATGGCATCATTAGGCATTGTTCCCTGGCAATACCTTGAGTGACCACATTGAATTTGTAATGGAGAAATTGATGGGCTGGATCTGTGAAGGCTTTGGAAATGTTGAAGTAACAGCAGGTTATTTGATTGTCGATGATTTGCCTATTAAATACATTGTGGAAAAAGGAGGCATACTGGAATGAAATAGGAGATTAAGAGATGTGACTGTAAAGGATAGTTGATCATAGATTGGCAGTTATTCATCATCTATATAATTACATTAATGTCTTGATATTGGCTTGAATCATTTGGAGAATGATGCCAGGACTAAGGAGGGCAATTGCAGTTTTGTATGCTTTGTACAGAGCAAAAGTGTGCTGTGCTGCTTTCTTGATGAGTTGGTCATTGCTGTTTTGAATAATATTGGTAGAGGATGCATCAAGTGATAGGGTGGATGTCAATTTTTCCTACTTGGTTTTTGCTATGGGTTAGAAGATTATGGATTTTGAAAGTAAAATTGTAGTTTTGAAGTCTATCAGAGTGCAGCTTAGAGGAATCTATTTTGCCTATCCTTCCTCGATGCACCCCTTCCCAAAGAAAAGAGAAGAAATAAAACGAGAGGGGTGGGAATTAAAAATCAGTCTGGTGTTGCAGATAGCAGGAAATGTGTGTTAATTGATGAGATCAAGAGGTTCTATAGGAAGACAAATATATTAAAAGCCGGAGGGTTTAGAGTTTTAATGATATGACAGAAGGATTGGTCCGTGGATGCAATTTTCCAGAGGGTTCATCAGTGCTATTCTTTTGCCTGTGACAATAACCTGAGACAGCTTAGTAATGGAAACTTGAAAGAAAAATGAGAAAAGATTAAGAGAGAGGGGAGAAACATAGAGAGTAGAGGAGACTTCAGACATCCATGCCTCGATTGAAATAGCTTCTATAATTTGGTTAGGAACTAACTAATCAATAGGTGAATATTTGATGTCAAATTTAGAGGTTATTGTGTTGAGTTCATGTAGTGAGTGAGGTGGAGGAGACTTGGTCCCTTGTTGATCCTATCTATTATGGTAGGGCTGGATTGAACAACCCCTCTCTCTCTGCAACAGGAAAATCCCTTGAAATTAACTCCTTTGGATTGTAATTGGTAGTGGGAAAGAACCAGTTGATCTATCAGATAATGAATAGTCTCCCCTGGACGCTTTTAAGCCTCTAGAGATATATGCTTGGGGATTGACAATTGGCTACTTTGTGTGTGGGTGAGCGTGCACATCCCAAGTGGCTCTGTGATTGGGCCATATGTTGATCTGCGAGAGGAGTGGGAATTATCATCTATAATAATATTCATAGGTTATAACATGATGCATACATACAAAATTATTGCTTTGGATCAAGGTAAATTATCATAGAAGAGTACTCTTTGAAGAGTCAAGTAATGACCAATTTCTGAAATTATCATAGAAGGTGAAAAAGATTGACTTATTGTTCTCTGTTGAATTCTAATGCTGCTTTTGACTAAGGGGATAAGGCCTCACAGGAATTACAACTGCTTTTTGTCATTAACTTCTAGATACTTGCAATTTGCTGGGCAACAGAAACAAACTATGAGAAATTCTTAAAAAAAGGTATCTTTAGCTGGTCCACATAAGCACGACTTGTTATAAGCCCCCAAAGATAGTGTTCCTTCTCATATGAAGCTATGGGATCTTGTTTCACCAAGTGACCTTTGAAGGATAACACCCTTCATGGCAAGTGTGGTGGTGTGTAAGCCAAGGATTTAGGATGGTTTGGCAATGACCTTATTACTAGATAATGTGGACATGTTTACCAAAATATTTGGAGTTTTTTTGGGTATTCCATTTTATGTGGATTTTAGTAGCCTTCGCCTCTTGGGTTTTGATTTCATTGATTTGCCAAAATAATAATAATAATAATAATAAAGGAAAAAAGAAAGAAAGACAGATGGTATTAAGAACATAATACTTCTTGGGATAATGAGCATCGTGGGTCCCAATTATCAGAGAGCTAAAGTGTTTTAATCCAGTTTAAAAAATGATGGATGCTTCTTTGTCTGAACCTTAAGATGCTTTTCTGGGATAAAGAAAAATTCTGGACACCTTTCTTATAGCTGATGAACATGTCCAAGGAAAGAGAACTTATGCAACCTAACATTGAAAAGACCTTTGTGACTTGTGATCACGTGACCTGGGTGTTTCTTTACTTGCTATGAAGAATGGGTTTTCAAGGTACTCATAGATGGATAACTTCGTTAAAGTTTGCCTCTCCATGTTGAGATATGCAACTTCATAGATTCAGATACAGGCCATGACCATCATGATATGACTGCCATGACCTTTACACCTTGACATCGTGATTTAAACCCATTTGGGATGCTTTGTGCTTACTGATGGAACTCCTTGAATTTTTTTGTCATGTGGGAACTTTGCCAGGGGGACCTATTTCTCGTGTTTCTTATTTGGTGATGGAGCTGTTGTGAGAGGCTAATTAGCTGTTCCGAAGTTGGAAGTGTAGTAGACAGTCAGTCCTGTTTCCCATGTCAATTGATGAAGTAAAAGTCTATTATTATTATTATTTGCTTCCCCTGTTCTTTATTATTATTATTATTATTATTATTATTATTATTATTATTATTATCTGCGTGTTTGAAGGGGGGTTGATTGGGGGAACTTTGAGAAGATTGTTGGAAGTTGTTTCACAGGCTCAGTGGCGGCCCGCTTTTGTTCTTTAACACCAGAATCTCAAATGCTAATTACAATGATGTAACATTGTCTGGGAAGATTATAAAACATCTGAATGGTATTTGCATTAATCTTGTCTTTTTGAAACTTGCAGGAGCTCGTGAATTTGTAAGGGCATCTAGAAAATCAGAACCTGACGACCTGTTGAACTCAGCAGTTGCTGGTTTTGGCACTGGTGCCCTTCTTGGTCGACTTCAAGGTGCTCCACCCTGACCTACTCATTTCCTGCTGCCCGATTTCAGTTGCAGCCGTATATCAAACCAGTTTTTGAGAGCCCTAGTATTTTCGGTATTCATGATACATTTGTAATAATCACATCCTACATCAAAGAGTGAAATTTAATTTATAAGTACCTCAATAGCCTTCCTACTCACAAAAGGAGGTCTTTCATTTTCTTTGGACTAAGTGAGGACAATGGCCCCAAGTCCCAAGAATTTACGAGGAAATCTTAGCTAATTTGGTTGCCTAATTTTACCTAGTAATTCATTTGGCAACAATCCATACTGTCAATGAGGGTTACCACACCTTTCTTAAGCAAAGTATTAGGTTCCCTCTTGGGACTAGTGCATATTGGAGTTACTTTCATGATTCCATTTTCTTGCTTGGTGTATTGCGAACTGTGATCTTATTAGCTACAGTGCTAAGCGCAACCATATAGAGATCAGTTCAGTGCAAAAAAAGCTTCCACAATTCAGTGTCTGTATAGAATTGGACAACAATATTTGAGGAAGAGACGCTTTTACGACTTGAATTTATAACTACTAGATCATATGTCGACAACTTTACCGTTGCGCCAATGTTCCTTCGACGTGCATCCGCATGCAAATTGCTAGAAGATATGGTGGTGGCATTTGTTAGAAACTAACTTAATTCATCCTGAAACATCTATACATGGTAGCAGGAGTTTCAATAAGTGAAGAGATTCATTATTGTCATATTAATGCACTTCTCTTTCCCATCCTTGGTTTTATTGTGGTCGCTGTTGACCATAATCTCTCATCACAGGCGGCCGGCTTGGCACTATCCGGTACTCAATTATCTTCACCATTGTTGGAACAACAGTCGATTTTGCAGCAGTCAGACTGCTACCCATCCTGAAGAGCCACCGTGACACCATCCTTGGAAGGGAGCTGAAGTTGCCGGAGTGGTCTCCCATTCAGGTACTTGATGAGGAAGCCCTTGTCAAAAAAAGAGCTCGGGAACAGCAATTACACGCTCAAAGAGCCATAACTGTTAGGAAAGAAGAATCTTAAAGAAAAATATCAGTTCTTTTTTTTTTTTTTTTTTTTTTGAAGGTGTAGAGGTTTTGGTACGCTTAACTTCTCCTTTATCATTCCCTCTTTTGTTTTGTTAGCTTTTCTGTTCATTAGGCATCAACAATTTTGTGGGGCAAATCAGTCATAATTTGCTTGAGCTCTATGTGAGCTTTAGTTTGGACGTTGTTATCTCATATTGAGCAATTTGAGCTTGTTCACAAAATCAATAGATATTTATCAATAAATTTTATGATCGTTTCATCATCGCTTCCTCTTTGACTTCGATTAGGACTATCGCTTATGATCAGGCCTGCTCCAGCCATGTTCGATGTGCTCTGCCTAAGAAATTGATCACCCAATTTAGCTCTCATAAAAATAGATTATATATTGGAAGTGTAATCTCTATTTATATAACATTTTGTTTATCTATGGGACTCATCGTGCCACGTTTGGGCCCTCTGCCTTAATCTGCTCACTGGCATGTTCTTCACTTCCACACCCCACCCCTTGCTTTCGATACACAATTACAAGTTCTCTTGTCTTATTCTAAGATTGAATGGCAATCATAAGGAGTAAATATCTGAAAGCATGGACAAATGAGTAGAGAAGCCCTTCAAATCAAAGATTATAATAATTAGATAATAACACCAGGGTAACGCGGGCGTCGATATGTCCGAGTGGTTAAGGAGACAGACTCGAAATCTGTTGGGCTCTGCCTGCGCAGGTTCGAATCCTGCTGTCGACGCGCCTTTTTCCATCTTTGTCTTTTTATGACCTTATCTATTTACTGCAGAGGGAAGGGCATTGTCGACAATTCAACCTATAAAATAATAAATATTTCTAGCTATATTTTAATTTAAAAAAAAATTATGGAAAATTTATTTTAAAAAACAGTATATATTTTTAATTAATTTTATGCAAACCATATATTAATTTTAAAAAACAGTATATATTAATTTTATGACCTTATCTATTTACTGCAGAGGGAAGGGCATTGTCGACAATTCAACCTATAAAATAATAAATAATAAAGCCATATAAAATAATAAATATTTCTAGCTATATTTTAATTTAAAAAAAAATTATGGAAAAATTATTTTAAAAAACAGTATATATTTTTAATTAATTTTATGCAAACCATATATTAATTTTAAAAAACAGTATATATTAATTTTATGACCTTATCTATTTACTGCAGAGGGAAGGGCATTGTCGACAATTCAACCTATAAAATAATAAATAATAAAGCCATATAAAATAATAAATATTTCTAGCTATATTTTAATTTAAAAAAAAATTATGGAAAAATTATTTTAAAAAACAGTATATATTTTTAATTAATTTTATGCAAACCATAAATAAAAATCGTTTCTTAATAATTTTAAATCTTACAAACTATAAAAATATAATTCATTATTTTTCATAATTTACTCTCTATAATTTTACATAATTTAACGTCCTATAATACCGTTCTCTCGTTATAATTTAAACCAGATATATTAAAATAAAAAATAAATAAAAATAAATATGTACGTGTATTTAAGCAATTTCTTTAAGGCTGTCATAAAATATTAGCCAGCATATAAAAAAAAATAAAATTCAAAAGATTTTTTATTTAGAATTAAATTAATTCGAAAAAATTAAAATTTTATAAGTTCACACCATAAAAAGAGAGAAGATTTATTCTGTGAGATTATATAAATTTTCTGTAAATAATTTTATATTGTTAATTTCTCATAGTTTTCTTATTAAATTAAACCAAACACGGCTTAAGTGTACGACCAGCATTACCTGCATCAATTTAATTGGAAAAATTGGGTGATAATGCCCGGGCCTTTCAGACTTTGTAAACATGGAGATGGCCGCTCCTGATATTCTATTGATGCCATCACTGACCTTCCTGTGCTAAACCTGCGTGCTCTAGCGCGGCTTAATCCCTCCATTCCCATCCCGCTCTCGTGTCGAATCGATGAACGGAGAAACCCCATCTTCATCTTCTTCTTCATCTTCGAGTGCCGAAGCACCGCCAGAAGACGCGTGGGTCAATACGTACCAGAGATTGCTTCCTCAATGGAATTCTTATTCTATCTCTCACCTGGTGCTTACTTTCTCTATTTTATCTCTTTGCGATTTCCGGGCATCCTGCTCGTTCCTTTAATTTATGCGTGTTGTTTCAGTGGGGTTTGCTTTTCTCTCTTCCCAATATGTCTAGGTTTCTCTACTCACATCCTAACGTTTTTCTTTTTCCTTTTTTATATTCGATGATTCATAGTTTAACAAAATTTACAGCGGAAGGGATACTTCTTTTTTCCTGAACGAAGAGACTTTCTAAGATTATGAATCGATACTCTTTGTTCAGGTGAACGTGGATTTGGAAGATATTGCGATGTATTCGTGTTCTAGTTGTTTTTGTTAGCGTGCTCATACTCTGATCCTATAAGTTGGCATTTGATTGTGCTTTGATCGAGGGCTATAGATATCTCCTTTTTGCCAAACAAGATTGTTGAACTAATAGTTAATTTCTTTAATCGATTGAGCGTTCCTGGTTGTCCAATTTGTTGGGACTGTTGGCTTGCGAAAATACTAGTCCCTAGTCGCGCACACAAGAACGGGATACACTAGCCACAAGTAACACAATATATCGGGAAAAACATGGCAAATGGAACATGGAAAATGTAAGAAATCGTGAGAGGGTTTGAAGAGGCCGAAGCTAAACGAAGGAAGCAACGAGAAGCAAAAATGGAAGAGGAAGATGACAGCAAAGCTGCCGTTTCATTTAATGCTCTGGAAAGATACTCAATTGCTTCACCTCACACTGCACGAGGGTGGAGGGAATTTATTTACAATACTTGCCTAAAACTAATACAAAGTTGCCTAATTGTTAAAAAGAAAAATAAAATACACATAACGTAATATGGAAATACAATAAACAATTTCCTAAATACACAATATACTATAATACAAAAAAACAGAAATATAATATCACGTATTTTTTAATACGCCCCCGCAAGATGGAGCGTATATGTTAATGATGCCCATCTTGGATAAAAGGAGGTTCAACCGATGTGAGGGTAAAGGCTTGGTGAAGATATCCGCGAGCTGATTATGAGTGGTGACATGATGAGTGCGAATGCTTCCGTCTTGAATTTTGTCACGAATGAGATGACAGTCCAGCTCGATGTGTTTCGGACGTTCATGGAAAACTGGGTTGGTAGCGATGTGAAGAGCTGTTTGATTGTCACAATATAAGAGTGCTGCGTGGGAATGCAAAAACCTGCAAATCACCGAAATATAACGGCTCAATTCCACAACAAGTCGTGGCCATGGATCGATATTCGAGCGAGATGAGCGGGAAACAACGGATTGTTTCTTGCATTTTCAAGAAATAAGGGATTCCCAAGAAAGACCACAATAGCCGAGTGATTGTTCGACGTGTATTTGGACAGAAGCCCAATCTCACAAAAGGCTTATTGGCCAGGATTTAGTTTTAAATATCGTAACACTTGGTGTGCATCATTTAAATGGTTCATGGTGGGTTGATTCATAAATTGACTTAAAGTTTGGACAACATAGGCGATATCAAGCGGGTGACAGTGAGGGTATAGAAGGCGACCAATAAGTCTTCTATACACACTAGGGTCTTTAAGAGCAACACCGATTTGTTTACCCAATTTCAAATTTTGGTTCATGGGTAGTTTCTGGGGTTTGGAACCAATGGTGCCAGAGTCAGCTAAAATGTCAAGAGTGTACTTTCATTGACAAATGTGGATACCCTTCGGTGACCGGGCAACTTCAATGCCAAGAAAATATCGTAAGGTACCCAAGTCCTTTATTTTAAAAGTATGATTGAGAAAGGATTTAATAGATGTTATCGATTGTAAACAATTGCCAGCAACAATGATGTCATTAACATAAACAAGGAGGATTGTAAAAGATTGACTACCTTGTCTAGTGAATAAACTGTAATCTGCCTTTGATTGAACGAAACCAAACTCAAACAGAGAACTGGAAAGTTTTGAATACCATTTTTCGAGATGCCTGCTTAAGGCCATAGATGCTTTTGGACAGTTTACATACTTGGTTAGGACCTTCCGTGATGTAAGCAGGAGGTGGTTTCATATATATTTCTTTGTTTAGGTTTCCATTTAGAAAAGCGTTGTTGACATCAAAATGGTATAAGTGCCATCCTTTTATTGTAGCAACAGCTAATAGGCATCACACAGTGCTAAGTTTGGCAACTGGAGAAAAGGTTTCATGATAGTCCACGCCTTCTTGTTGTGTATATCCTTTTGCTACTAAACGGCATTTGTATCTTTCAATACTCCCATCGCTATTGAATTTTAATTTGAAAACGTATCGACAGCCAATGGCTTTCTTTCCCGACGGGAGATCAGTGACAATCCATGTGTTATTTGATTCTAGAGCATTTAACTTTGCTTTTATAGCATTGCGCCAATTAGGATCACACATGGCTTGAGCGTAGGTTTGTGGTTTAATTTGAGATGAGACAGAGGATGAAAACAAGCTATAGGCTGGAGATAATATGTGATAGGATATATAATTTTCAAGGGAATAAGGAGTGCTAGGGATGTTTAGCACTAGTGCTTGGGTGGATGTAATTTGGTGTGCGTGATTGCAGTGAAAATCTTTAAGGTATTGGGGAGCTTTTCTAGTTCTAGTGGTTCTGCGAAGAGGAGTTTGATCTTGCGTAGGAGATGGTAAGTGTGTGACGGAATCAGTGGGAATACTGGATTGCGGATGATCATCTAAAACTCCTAGAGTGGTTTCCAATTGCCCCTCTGGGGGGTTGAGGTAGGTGTTCTTCAAGTTTGTGATTGTTTGGTTGTTATCTATGGTGTCGGGACTCACAACGATTTCGGGGATGATGGGGGATTGTTTATTAGAGTCTGCTTAGGGGCGGTTTCAATTACTTTGAAAAGGAAAAATATTTTCATGAAAGATGACATCCAGGAGTAAAATGTCTTTTGTGGCTATGTAAGTCAAGTAACTTGTAACCTTTAACACCAAAGGAATATCCCAAAAATACACAGGTCCTACTTCGGGAGTCAAATTTTTTTCGCTCTCGAGAAAGGGTGGCAGCAAAACATAGGCAGCCAAAAGTACGTAAGTGATCATAACTTGGTTTGACTCCAAATAAAATTTCATATGTCGTCTTATTTTCCAACACGGGAGTGGGGATTCTATTGATGATATAAGCTGCAGTCAGAATGCAATCACTCTAATATTTTAGTGGAAGCCCTGATTGAAATCTAATAGCTCTAGCTACATTGAATAAATATTGGTGTTTGCGCTCAACAACACCGTTTTGCTGTGGTGTTTCCACGCAACTGCGTTGGTGGATAACACCTTTTTTACTGTAGAAATCTCCCAGGCTGAATTCGGACCCGTTGTTAGTGCGAATAATTTTAATGTTGACACTAAATTGTGTTGCGATAAGATTGTAAAAGGCTTCTAAGCACATTTTTGTGTCAGATTTTTGTTTCAGAAGATAAATCCAAGTACTTTTTGAGAGGTCATCAATGATGGTCAAGAAATACTTATATCCGTCGTAAGATTCTTCTGAAAACGGTCCCCATAAGTCACAATGCACCATAGCAAATAAAGTGTGTGACTTGTGGATGCTGGGAGTGAAGGGAAGGCGACTTTGCTTAACCATATGACAAATGGAACATGGAATCTCATTGAAAGAATGTAATGTTTCTTTTACAACTGGATCATGTATCAATTGAATTCTAGAATGGGACACGTGTCCTAATCTGTAATGCTATAAGTTAATGGGTAATGAAACAAAATTAGCAGAGGGCTTTGCAATCTGCTTCGAAAATTTGGAGAGAAGGCCAGCCAAGGTATTTGGGTGCACGTCGTTATTCATCAGATAGTATAAACCATTTTTCGCTTCACCCATCCCAATCGTGGTCTAGGAGGCAAGGTCCTGAATCAAGCAAAGGTTAGAGAAAAATAATGTGCAGCAATGAACAGAAGCAGTGAGAGCTTTCATAGAAAGCAAATTAAAACTGAAAGAGGGAACACACAACACGTTAGTAAGGGTAATCCTGGCAGATAGTTTAACATCACCAACATATGACACGGGCACTGTACTCCCATTAGGCAGTTTCACAGAACTGCCAACAGCAAGCCTTTTATGCAAATACAGTGAGGGGTCGCAGAAAATGTGATCTGTGGCCCTTGTGTCCATAATCCAAATACAATTTTTATTGCAAGCAGAAGGGAACGAGTAAGGACTAATACCGGTCATGTTGCCACTTTGGGTGATCACCAATGGGATTAAAAGGGAAGTAATTTCTTTAGGCTGTTTGGCGGGGCAAGAGGCTTGACTTTGTGGGGTCTTTAGATTGCGGTAAACTCATGAGTTGCACAGGCGAGTTTTGTCAAGGCGACTTTATCATCCTCTTTGCCGTGTGATCGTGAATGGTGTTAAAGCTGGAATAATTGGTTGAAAAAGTATTCGTTCCGGACTTACCATGAGATTTCGGATTGGAAGGGAAACTATGGAGTTGGTAACACTTATCAACGGAATGACCCGTTTATTAATACAAATAGGTATTTGACATTCCCAACCTTAAAGCATTGTTCAAGGGTGTGTCCCGAGACACGGCAGTGGACACAAAAGGGCAGTCTTTCTTTTGCATAAAGGTTTGTTTCACAAATTTCTTAGGGTTATTGACAATAAGGCCATTGGTTCGGTGTGAGCAGAGGATAACATCGATGATGTTTTTCTTGTTCTTTGTATAACGAGAGAAGACTTGGATGGGAGAGGATCCATCAACATAATCAGTCCCAAACGTTAGTATAAGAATCATTTAAACCCATTAAAAACTGAATAACGCAATCCCTCTGATAGCGCTCGACAAGAATCTGTAATTTCCTGCATGCACAATCTGGGATGGGGTCATATATGAGAAGCTCATCCCAAATTGTTTTCAACTTGCCACAGTACATACTTACCGGATCTTGCTCTTGCAAGAGACAAGCCAACGATTTTTTGAGTTGAAAAATACGAGGACCATTTTGCTGGGTGAAACGATCCCGCAACTCCTTCCAGATTTCGAAGGCGTCATCAACAAAAACGACACTAGCTTTAATAGATGGGCTAATGGAGTTTTGTATCAAAAATACAACCATATCATTGCATCGTCCCCAGGCTTCAAAAAGGTGATCATTGGAGTCGATGGGTTTCGAAACAGTGCCATCGATGAAGTGAAGTTTATTTTTGGCCCTCAAAGCTCGATGCATGGTTCTGGACCAAGTAGAGTAGTTGTCGGTGGTGAGCAAATCGGCGACCAGAGTAGTGGAGGGCTATCACGGGTTCCAGGCGAAATGGATTTGTGGGATCTGAAAAATTTTGATACCGCACAGATTAGGGTTGCAAGCGGTCGTGGAAGGATCGACGTTGGACATATTATCAGAAGGAGAAGGCTGTGATTCCATGTCTCTGATACCATGTAAGAAATCGTGAGAGGGTTTGAAGAGGGCGAAGCTAAACGAAGGAAGCAACGAGAAGCAAAAATGGAAGAGGAACCCTACAAATTGAAAAGGAAATACCATGAGATACGTAGTCCAAATAATCTTTCACTATATAAATAATGGATTTATTATATGGTCTCTCTCCCTCAATTAGTGAAATACAATAACTCATACAAGCCAAATGCAGAAAAGGATCCAACTTCTCTCTTTCTTTCAGTGTTTTCAGAGTCATTCTTGTGTGTTTTTACTGTTAAGTTTGTACACCACTCACCGGCATTCCGATTCTTTGAGTGAACTGAATGAATAGCTCAAAAACTGTTGCCTATAGCTCCGTATAGAGGAAAACTATGAGTGACAATTTGGGTGGTGGGAGTAAATGCACTTGGGTGGTGTCAGCGACTTTTGCCATGGAATTTTCATCTAATCATGTTTAGATGAATCCAGAAGATCTTAGGGTGACCTTGTACCCTGCGATGAATGAAGGATTGAACTCCAGAGCTTTGGTCTCTGCCCCTTGATCAAACCTTGGTTATGCCTCAGCCACTGGCTTCTTCTTTGGCAAGGTTGAACCTCTGTCTCTCCCTGGCATTTACCTTGGCTAGACTGAGCGTTGGCTACTGCCTTGGCCAAGCCTACCATCGGCCTTTGTACCTTGGTCATTTTACTTTCTTGTCCTTCCATGCATCCGAACTACAGTAACTTTGGTCTAAACTACCATTTACATGGGTGTGGGATTTCATATGGAAGTGACCCATCACAACACTTGGGTTCATTCCTGAAACGTTCAACAAAACGAATTGTTATGGTACAATTTAAAGCTCTCTCTCTCTCTTTAAAATCTATAAACTTCAGTATACTTGGACAGTTCCAGATAAAAATATTAGTACTTTTATTTGTTTGAAATGGAGTAAGTGTATCTTGAGTTGGTATTTGGTATGGAATTAGGAACCCAATGGATGTAAATATTCATAAGCTACTTGGACTTGTGTGTATGTATTTACATAATTCCACTTTCTTAAGTGCAATTTTTTTCTCCCTCTTCATTCTTCTGTGGGCACCTTTTCTATATCTTTTTGATGGTCTTGCCTTTTTCATGTCTTGACTTTGTGGCAGTCAGCGATTCCCATTACTATATCAAGAGTTAATCAAGTAGATGCAGAAAGACTGGACATGGAAATGTCTGCCATGTTAAAAGAACAATTAGTTAAAGTCTTCTCTTTAATGAAGGTACCACCATATGGTGACGTGGATTTTCTTGCTTGTGAATTAATTGATGGTTATGTACAAATCTGAGATTGCATTTCCATTTCTTTTTGGTGCTAAGAAAATACTCTGAGATTGTGTTTCTTGGAATCTATTCTTGGTTGCATTTTTTTTTTTTTTGGGATTAGCCAGGGATGCTATTTCAATATGAACCAGAACTTGATGCATTCCTTGAATTCCTTATCTGGCGGTTCTCAATATGGGTGGATAAGCCAACTCCGGGGAATGCACTCATGAATCTGAGATATAGGGATGAACGAAGGATACAAGCAAGAGGAAAAGGTAATTTCTGAAGTTGCATATTATTTGGCTCTGTGATGCATGCAGCACTTTCAGAATTTTGTTGACCAAGCTGATGCATTTTAACCTGTTTCATTTGTGTTTTTTATTAAATGGTGACGAGATATTATTTATGCAACTTTGAATGTGTTTCTAGTAAAAAAATAAGTGACAATAATTAATGCAGCTCAGATAATGCATCCCAAATATTGAAACAGATGTAACATAACAAACATATACATGGGCTTTTCCAAAAGCTACTAATTTCTTTCCTGGATTTTTTTGGTTAATTTGTTTACACAGTACTCTTTTTTCCTTTTTATTCAATTGACTGTTTGACAGTGGAATTAGGTTACTTTTTGTTGTCACTTGTTTTGTTTTTTAATTATAATAGTTTCTAAAAGGCAACTTAAAAGGCCTTTGGCACCTTATTTGTTTCATTGCCTTGTGGTGTCATATGATTGTAGAGAGGATGAAATTGTTATTGGAAGATAGTCAAATGAACAAAATATTGAAATTTGCTAGTCGTGAATAAGTTTTTCAAGAAAGCAGCTCCAAATAGACTTCAATATCTTGCCAGTTCGTGAACAGTTATGGTATGCTTTTGCCTGTTACTCTGGCTTCTATTGTTCACTTGTGTTAGAGGATGGAGATTAGAGTTGAGTGCGAACTTTTGACTTGTTCAGGGTAGTCTTTTTGCAATATGCACCAAAAATCATTGTAAGACATTGTTTTTGATAAAGGGTGGGGTGAGCCTTAACACATAGTAAGGTTGATCCACTGTGACCTGGATGTCACTTATTCAAACAACATAAATTGCCTTTATGTAATGTACGGGTAATGCTATGTTTAGTTGACAATCCCTAGAGCTCACAATGTGGGAAGTTTTGTGTATCAAGCCACCATTTTTTTTTCCTAGAGAAATGGAGGGCCTAAGTCAGCAAACCTTGTCCATGGACATTAACTAGTAATATTTTAGTTTTGGGGAAGGATTTATGCAATAGAGCTTGTCAGCTTTAGAAAGATTATGATCTTTGGCAGGATTTGTTAATGGTGTCTTGTATTGTCTAAACTGGATTTCTCCTTTTGTAAATCATGTCCTAATTTTTTTAGCAATGCTGATGGAGTACCTACTTCTATTTGGGACATTCTACCCATAAACACTTTGATGTTGAAAAGGAAATGAATATTGTAGAGAAGAATGTTTGCAACCTTGAAACATGTATGCATTGTTTATTATAGGATATATCATACTGGCGTCACATTTAAAGTTGTAAATAGAAAACTATTGCAATGCCACAAAATAAAAAAAAAAAAATATTTGAAAATAAAAATTCTATGAAAAAGTTATACATAAGAAAAGAGGCTTTAAATTACTATTTTGATATATCTTGATATTCTGCAATATTTTGAGAAATGTATTTTAAATAAATAAAGGGAAAAATATTTACATTTAATTGGGACATATCCAGATGTTGTTGTTTTCTCTTCACAATAAATGTACTTCGTATGCTATATAACATTTACAAATTAATTGATAATTTTGCAAGATATTTTGCAAATTTTTTTGAAATCTTATACCTTGTATGAAAGAGATGGATTCCTTCAAGCAGCATGATAGTACCTGCTGCCAATGCTGAATATTGCCGAGTAGAAAATTATGAGCTTCTCAATGAGATGCTTGTTGTAATATGCCTCTTCCTTAAGATTCTAATATGGTAACTGGGTTCTTATAATGTTCTGCTAGCTTAAAGGATATTGTGATTCTAGAAATTGTGCTAGCTGTTTTTCTTATTTTTCTTGAGCTCTCTGCAAAAGTAGTTTTTTTTTGCAATACTACTCCAGTCTGTTAGGATAACTTGGTAAGTTGTTGGGATAGGTTCTTTGTTGATTTAATTGGTTTATTCTCTGTGACTTCCTTTTTGTGTTGCTTGAATTTCCCTTAGGTTTGTGCTCTTTCGAAGCAGTACTGTTGTGGACATAAAGGACTAGATATTTCCCGAGCCTTCTGTCTTGTCTGATATTTATTGAATCTGTTCTGCATGTCTTGAACTCATATTTGTATTCTGCTATTTGAATGCCACCTGCAGCAAGAACAGGATTGGAGGGGCCTGGGCTTACAGTTGGGCAGAAAATATGGTACTGTATTGCTACTGTTGGTGGTCAGTATATTTGGGCCCGTCTGCAATCTTTTTCTGCATTCCGTAGATGGGGTGATTCAGAGAGGGTATTGCCTACTATTTTGGGTTCAATCATTGATTGTTAGAGGATGCGATTGTGAGAATCCATTCACTCAGTCATTGTCTACTTTGCAGAGGTCATTGGCACAAAGAGCATGGAATTTTTTACAGCGTTTAGAAGGATTCTATAAGGCTGCATCATTTGGCAACCTGCTTGTATTTCTTTACACTGGAAGGTAAGATGTTGCGTGCCTGGTTTTTCTAGTCCCTAGTGATAACACTTGTATTGATAAGAGCACATTCTTGTGAAGATATGAAAGGTTTTAATAATACACGTTCGAGTGGCTACTTATTGTTTATTGCTTTGCTTTGGTGGTCAGATCACTTGCTCACACATCTTTGAAAATTTATGTTATTCCGTGCTTGAAATTTCTATATCAATGAGCAACCATTGACTAGGAAACCCTTTTAGTTTTGACATTTCTCACAATGACCAGGGAATAACATATTTATGGGACATGCATGTTACATTGTAAGGTCATCCCCTCTCTTTTAGCAAAATGGTTTCTTTTTTTTTTCTCTTCTTTTCTTTTTTGGTTTGGGGTGTGAGTGTTGAGAAATACTGTTATTTGCTGAATTGCTGGGAAAAAAAACATAATGGAGGGTGCTGACTGCTGGACCTGCTGGCTACTGTTTGACTGTGTTGTACCTCTTGGCTGCTGTTGTCAACTGCAGGCCCCCACCTCCTCCTATGGAACGCCTGCCTTCTGTTTTTAATTTTTCAGAAGGTGATAGCAGTGGTTACCGGCAACAACATAATAGAGGGGGGCACTAACTGCCGGACCTGGTTGGCAACCAGAGGTTGTTGGCGGCTGTAGGCTGCTGCTAGCATCTCTGGAATGTTGATGGACGGTAGTCAGCAACTGTTGACCAGCTGTTAATGCCTACAGTAACCATTTATTGACTGTTGGACCCCACAAAGATCTTTGATTAATGTGACCCTGCTGGCGATTACCATGTTGCTGCTGGACACCTGTTGGCAAATATTGATGACTCTGGTCCTCCAATGATAGTTAGACAGCTGCGAGAATCTACTGACAGCTGGTCACTGCCCTAATGTTCATTGTTGATGGTGGAAGGTTCTCTACTGCCCTTTTAAACTAGCATCAAAACTTTTACTCAACCATATCCACCGTTGCAGATCAAGGGCTCCTTCCCCTTCTTCAAACTCTGATTCATATTTTTCATAGAGAAATTTATGATCGATGATAGAACAAGATCCATTTTGTATCATATTTAAGGGATTTCTTGGTTCAGGCTGAAAAAGCAATGTCACTCGATCATTATCAAACTGACTTGCAAAGTCTTAATGTTGAATATGTTTTTCATCTAACAAAAGTATTTTGCATATGTTGTGATGCAGGTATAGAAGTCTGATTGAAAGAGCTCTTAGAGCTAGGCTTGTCTATGGGAGCCCTAATATGAATCGCTCTGTTAGCTTTGAATATATGAATCGCCAGTTAGTGTGGAATGAGTTCTCGGTAATTATTTTACTTTCTTTCTCTTTTAGGATCTGAATTCTGAGAAATCTATTGGAATTATTGCTATTTTATTAGGGCATTAAATATAATGGAAGTTAATGCTGATAAGAAATTAGATGCAAATACCTATGAGATTCAATATCATGAGATGTAGGGCTTGAATGGTTCTGAGGATATTGTTAATTCATTGTTGATCTTAGCCAAAAATCCCCAAAGGTTTACTTTTTATCATTTTGATGCTTAGTCTTATTTCAGTGATTTCCTAGGTGAATGAGTTCTTTATCTACTCTATTTTTTTCTCAAGTACAAAGCCTATAAAAGCTGTATTTTCAAGAGAGAAAATTGCTTAAATTTTTTTCTTTTATCATTGCGGTGAAGTGACCCACAAATGGCAATATTTTTTGCTGTAGTTGTAGAATGCTTTTGCTTCATTTTGGTGTCTTTGTTGTGGTGAAGTTCCATTTATCATATGAAGCTTTATGGTTATTATTTTTCTGGTTGTGAGAAATTTTGCTGCTCGTGCAGGAGATGTTGCTGTTGCTTCTTCCTCTTCTTAATTCACCATCAATCAAAAGCTTACTTTGGCCATTTTCAAAAGATGAGTCTTCACATTTAGCAGTGGATGAAACTGTTTGCCCCATCTGCAAAGCAAGCCCTACGATCCCTTTTATTGCTTTACCTTGTCATCACAGGTGCATGGCCAGTTAATAGTCAATTTCTTAATTTTTGTTTTCTATACTTAAATTGAGTCCTGGCTGGCTGAAGATACAGGGGTATGCTCAAAAGGGTTGTTGCTGGTAGAAGCATAGGTCAATTTCTGGAATGATATAGAAAAGGCTGAAGAAGCTAAGATAATATATGAAAATACCGGTATCGGTTACTGTCGTGTCGGTATTGGCCATATTGAATAATATATATTGGTGTCGGATGCAAAAGTTTTTTGGAATCAGAACCTGATGGCAATTATTTGGCAATATATGAGAAAATATCAGATGGATATGGCCTTTTTTATTTTGCATACAAGCGGATATTTCATTTCACGGGGTGTAATGCCATTGTGACAAATCAAGAGTCCAGAAAATCTTTCGGAAAATTCACGGTCTTATCATTCATTCTTCAGGACGTAAAATTTATTATTCTTTGTGCCATCATTTGAGTGATAATGTCTCGACCATGGCCACCTTTGTAAAGTGCAACGGGGCTGTGTAGTTATTTCCTTCTGCATTTTAGATCTTCGACTGATAGGCATCTAGTGACTCCTGATGACATCGTCTTTCATCCATTTCAGTTTAAGAAACCAAACAGCTGGTTTAAATATCCTGCAGATTGCTTTCTGAAACTTTCGTCTAGCACTAGTATTACTACTAAAACTTTGGCATAGAGTTTAGCCAGCATGGGTGACAGAAAAACACTTATATTTAGATCAGACTGTGTCTTTAGTTCACTTTGGCTTTATCTTAGAGCTAAAGAAACCTGTGAAATCCTATGCATGGTGGAAGATCCGGACAACTTTGAATTCTTAAAATACCTTTAGTTTTGGCACGGCAGTCTGCAGAATTCTGTCAGTTCCTCCTTTTTGATGTGCGTCATGTCCCATGGGTGCAGGTACTGCTATTACTGCCTGAGAACACGGTGCTCGGCAGCTCCATCTTTCCGGTGCGCAAAATGCAGTGAGCCTGTCACTGCTATGCAGCGGCAAGGTGCCCCGTTGGGGGAGAAGGCTTCCAAACAGTGATTATTATTTTCGGAAGTTAGAGAAGGTAGGGAAACGAAGGCCCCGCATACATTCATCATCATAAAGAAATTCTTGCTCTTGATTCAACAAGGGTTCCATGTTGCCAGCTTTTTTTCTCTATTTTTGTAAACCATTATTCATATAAAATAAAGTTCATAATGAGTTATAATCTTCGCTCGTGTTGAGAAGCTAAAACTCAAAGGTATTATTATTTTACGGTCATTTTGTGAGATCAAGCGCCATTGCATTGATCATGCCTTCAGTTAGGTTTGTAGGTGACCCACCCCCTTCCCTGTATCCTTCATCCTCTTCCCTCTTCCACCACTTCACATCCTCCCCCATTTCTGGCTCATCTCCTCTTCCCACCACCCTTGCTCCTTGCCACCTCCGATGTGGCTCTTCCTATGTTACCCTCCTCCGCCTTCTCTGTGAAATGACAGAGGGAGGAAGCAGGGTTGGGCTGGAAGAGGTGAAAAAGGAGCGGAAGGGGGGTGGTAAGCAGGCGGCGGATGGGTTGTTGTGGACGGCAAAGGCTAGTGAGAACGGGGAGGGGTCTCATATGGTTTAAAAATTCAAGGAGAATAAAAAATAGACACTATTAAAATGATAAATTTAATAAGATTTTATAAATAGTATAAAATCAATACTACAGTACAACTTAATAATATATTTAGACAAAAATATTGAGCGCGTAGGAAAAAAGTCAGAATGTTTTAAGCGCTTTTTCATTTTTTAAAAAAATTCTGACTTTATTTTCAACTTCTATTCAAGCTTAATCTAGCATCGAGGTATAAGCTCATAAAATCTAAATAAATCAAAACTAATTTTAAATATTATAAAATTTAATATTTTATTACTAAATCTTACTTAGAAAAACAAAGAAGCTGTTCTTAAAATTTTTATAAAAAATGTTTGACTATATTTTTTATTTTTTCTATAAAATGCTTATGATACGTTTGGTTATTGGAATGAAATAAAGTGGGTATAGAATAGTTATTTCTAAGGAATAGAATATTATGAAAATAGAGTTAAAATTGTTATTTTTATATTTAGTTATTAGAATAGAATAAGGTAAAAATTAGCATTTTATTGTTAGATTTGAAAAATAGTACGAGAAATAATGTGAGAATAATAATAATAATAATAATAATAATAATAATAATAATAATATTAATATTAATATTATTATTATTATTATTATTATGTAAAAATATTTATTTTTGATTAAATTTATAATTTAATAAAAAAATATCTATTTTAAAAAAATAGAAAGTTTATTTTTTTCTTATTTTCTCTAGCCTAATGTAGGATTATATTTCTTTTTTTCCCACTAACGATTATAGTCTCTCAAGGGCATCTATTTTTTAATATCTTAAGCAAAGCCAAAGAAACATCCAATTTGAACGTGAGAATTGAGATTCAAAAATGCTCAAGTGAGATTCAAGGGTATAGAAGTAAGTAAGTAAATAAATAAATATAGTCTTTCGTATTTTTATCTTTCTATATTTAAAAAGAATTTTTATTTTCATTAATAATACCTTTTGAATTCTATCTCAGTCTTATGATACAATACTAATGTGTATGTATAATCTAAATTTTTGTATGAATTAAAAAGTCGATCAGATTTTCATACAATACGAAAAAAGATTGGGTTTGGTCTTTGTTACTCAAAATTCGAATCCTACGCATCATAATAATCAATACGGGGTAAAGAGTATACGGGACTCGCTTCCTAATATATTCTCTAATACTCAAATTAGTAATCTTTCTAAGAAAAATTAAAAGATTAAAAAGAAAAATAAGATGACTATGAAATTTAATGGAGTTGGAGACCTAAACTCTGTGAATCTAGAAAGTAAAGAAGGGGATGATTTGTGAGAAAAATAATGAATCTTTTTTTCTTCTTTATCTTTCATTTTTTGTCATCTTTTGGTTGAACAGGGCTTTGAATTTATAATTTGGATGCCATCCCAATTGTTTGTTCAATATTGACGTGATTGTTGTTCGAAGCATTGTATTACATTGAGTTCCAATCGTTACGTTAGTTTTATAACTGTTTAACAATTAATTCTTAACATTTATTTGACTGTTACTATTTGCTTCAATATAGCAACGATCCCTTGGTTTTATATAATCGTTTATTGAGATTTAATATCAGATTTATTACTTTGTCGAATCATTAATCACTTCAATCTTCCATGTCTTTGGCCATTCAAGAGTTGATAGAGTATTTGTTGAGATAGTTTTATGAACTAGCCTCGAACTACATTAAGCAATTCGCTTGTTCAGACAACCTTTTCCTTGTTGACAATTAGCTTGCCTCTAGTTTTTATTGGGTTGGAGTGTCTATATCTAGATTGTACCCAACACTTACCTCATACTCAAATGTTGAATTCAAATTTCTAGTATATTGAATTGGAAAGCAATTTGATGTGCTTGTTAAGCCATCTGTATATGCTTTTTCTGAAACATTATAAGCAGCTGATTGATCTTGTCAACTAAGATTTGATTCCTTGGATTATTAACTAAAATTCTTTGATTGTCAATCTAGACTTGATTTCTTACCTTATTAACTAAGATTTTTTGATCGCTTCACCGGTGTTATAGAGGACTTTCCTCTATTTGTTTAGTAACAAAAACACCTCTATATTCAGCAGTGCTCTGTCTGGTTTTCTTTTGGACCTTTTATCTTATATGTCCAATGGAGGTCATGCTTGCTGAATTTGAGGAGAAAAGTTTCCCAAGTGATCTTATGGCATTCCGAAGACATTCATAAAATTCATCTTGATTACCCTATTTTATATGGAAAACCATTTTAGTTTTATTTTTTTTTTTACACACTATCTAAAATTGGGGCAACTCCTCCTTGGAGCACCTCCTCCTGATGTCCCTTTTTCATTCTCATACGATTCATCGAGGATAGAAGGCATGCATAGAGGGGACCAGCCAATTTCCGTCTCTAGTCTCTTGTTCAGATACATGTTTTAATACTGTACAACCGTAATGATTGATCGGATTGTGTTTTGAGAGGTTAGGGTGTAGCCCATTGAACTTTAAATGCACCAAGGGTCCCCCCTTTCTCTCTTTCTTTTCTTCCAACTCAATCTGTCTACCACGTAAGAACATGCCTTATATCAATGAGATGAATTTTTTTTATTTTTTACATTCAAGTTGTAGCTCTTTGATTTGTTGTTTTCTTTGGACTTGTACTCCTCTCGCTCTGAATTGTAAGTTGGTGAAAATTTAAATTAATGAAACTACTTGAATGAAATTTTTTTTCTATTGATAGTTTTTGATAGCTAGATGTTTCCTATATCACTGCTCAAACAAGAATTTGTTCTAAAAGAAGGCTTACCTTCCGATATTTGACTTCTAATGATTTTACCATATGACAGTTTAACTTTTCCAATAGCTCGATTTTCTAGCAATTCTAACTTTAGGCAAATCTAAGCCCCTAAATTAAAAGTCTGAATTAATAGAATTGACAATCTATAATGAGCAGAACTATTAAAAATTTATTTCATTTATTTGAAAGTAATGACATCTATACCATCACTATTTCTATAAAGGAAATGACATTTCATAGTGTCTTCAGCATTTTGGTAAGGCAACTTTTGATAGCCAATTGTTGCGTTTAAATTTGGCTGAAGATAGAGGGGCGTGTCATTTCAATTAAGCATGACGTTTTAATCTCTTCGTCTTCGGCTCAAATTTGCCTTTTAAAATCACGTCTCCCTTTGTCCTGTTCAAGTCTTAGACCATGCTCTGTGCTTTGCTTATTATTCACACCCCTGAATCTTTTGATTGCTAAACTCAATGGCTTTACGAAGCACTTCTAAGGGCATTGCTGACATTGCCTCTTGCTGTACTGTGGACCTTATGCGAGACATGGATGATGAAATAATACCCCATTTACTCTTCTTTTTCAAATTCCTTCACCCTTTGAGAGGGTTTGTTCTCCAAGATACGGCTTTATTGCCATTGATGAGGCCTATCTAAAGGATGGTTTTCTAATTCCTTTAGCTAGAGAACTCGTTAAAATTATGGAGGCATTAGAAATTTCAATTGCTCGCCTTTATTCAAATGCTATCAGATATATTGTGGCTTTATGCATCTTCTTCAGCCATTAGAACCTCAAGCTAAACATCTGGGTGGTTAAAGTAGTGTTTCAATTTAACCAAAAGAATGACTGGATTTCTTTCACTCTCAGGAAATAGTTTAACATAAATAAAAAAACCTTGATTCTGTTAAAAATTAAAATGATTGATTCTTTTTTGTGGATGTCTCCTCCATTTAGGTTCTTTCCAACGGTTAGAAAATAGTTAATCCCATATTTTTTTGGTTCGGTCTTGAAAAATGAATGTTGCATGTCCCAATCCGAGATGAAACTTACTAAAGACAATGAGGCTGAGTTACATAAAATTAGAAATTATTTAACCCAGAATATACTAAATGATGTTGGGTGACATGTTGTTTTGGGTGGCAAGGCTATTGGTGACACGCCACCCGGTCCTGTGAAGAGTAAAATAGGTGCCCTTTCGTAAAATCACCTCCACATGTTGAGACTGGCCAACGTGACATCGTGGCCACGACTACCTCTAAACCTCATTCTAAAGATGATGAGGTGTTTAAAATTGTTGATACTGTGTATGCTAAGGTTGTTAGAAAGAGTGTTGAAGGATCTTCCCAGAGATATACTCCAATTTTTGCTCCTTTTGATACTCCATTTTTAGAAGAGATGCCAGTGTTAAATTTCAGAGAGAAGGCTCCCATTGCTACACCAATGGAGGTTTATGAATCTGAACCTCAACCATCGTATGAAGGAGAGCCACTAAATGCTCCAATTATTGATGAGTTGTTCCAATTTTGCATAGTTTTAGTGAGACAATTCTTGCATCCTTTGCCACTCGGGATGACACTCTAGAGGATGATAGTGGGGCAACAAATGAGTCATCTATATTTTCCTTATCTCCATCCACAGCACCGGTGGATCTTGAGATCTCGAAAGGTGCACCTGGATTTGGACTCTTAGATCGCTAATCATTACCTCTCCTCTATCGGAGACCCTTTCCAGCTTTAGGTCCCAGACTACGGAGGTCATTGTAAGATTCCAAATCCCAGGAAGAACATCATTCTCAAGGATTTTTATTCAAATCATCATTTCTATGACATTGACTTATTTTCTTAAATCACTATTTGGTAATTTTCTCCTTTTGCAATCTTAGGATTTGGTTCACTTGATCAGAGATAGGCTATATAGATAAGATGCTAAATCACTCACCTATCTCAATTATACACTGATCCTATCATCATTAGAAATTTAGCATTATTAAGAGTTGTTACTGTTAAGGCTAAAACCAAATTTTCTGCCATTGATCAGCTCAATTGAGAAGGTGAATTGTCCGAGTAGATGATGAGGTCTTAGCATTTTATAGATCAAGTTTCCATTACTAGAGTTCGGATCAATTCCCTCAAAGATATGGCTCATGAAGCTGAACACCAACTGGCTTCAACTACTAGCACTATTGAAAGACTTTGGGTTGAAAGTTTAAGACTCGAGGACGAGTTAAGGAGAAACTTTCTACCCAAAGAATTGGGATCTATTAGACTCTTGATTTTAGGATGGGATTGTCCTCTACAAACGGTTCATTTCCTTGGTTGCTCCTAATTTTTCAACTACTTGCCTAAATTTAAGAAAATTTGGAGCTCCTCAGAGTTTTGAATTTGGGGATTTCTCAGAGGAGATCCCCAGCATTCTGGATCTAGTCCTGGACACCAACCATAGGAAGATTGAGTCATATTTATTCTTGATAGTCTCAACTTTTTATGGCCTTTGTAATGAAACAAGTATTTTGTTATATATATGTATATATATTTTATATATCCAATGATAACTAGACCATCAGTTAAGCCTTTTGATTATCGTTGCTGATTACATCCTCATAAAATGTGGTGCCATTTTGTTGCTTGAGCCATTTGGCTATTGTCATCGGGTTAGTAGGACCCTAGTTCTTGAACCATTTTTAATTGATTGTACTTATTTATTGGAAGAGTATATTAACACTTATGCTTGAACGCATCCTTGAAGATTCTGTATACCAAAAGATTAAGTTTAGTCTTATCACATTTGACTTTATCTAACTTGTGTTGTGACATTTGAAAATAGAATTGGATGCTTATCCTTAAGCTTTTGAGTCTTTTGAATTGTTAGTATGTGATGACGTTTGGGATCATACAATTTTATTAACCTATATTATGACTATTTTATTGAATTGACATGTCAGTAGATAGGATGTTCAAACTAACTATCTAACTCAAGTCATTCATGACTGCATGTTTACACACAATTATGCAAATTAACAGTAAATGAATTTAAAAATCAAACTTTATTAATAATATGTATATATCATACAAGTATTATAGAGCAAAAAATAGAATGTACTTCTACAATTCTTATCTATTCTCACTATTGATAATACATTTTGAGGTGAAGGGTATTCCAAAATTGAGAAACTAATTTTTCATCTTAAGTACGCAACTTATATGCGCCATTATGGAGTATGCCTAATACTAGAAATGGTTCTTTCCAAATTAGGGCTATCTTGTTCCTGTAGATGAGTTTTTCTGTTGCCTCATATTCCTCAATACTAAGTCGCTAATCTCAAAAATTTGTGCTTTCACCCTCTTATTATAATATCGAGTAACTCTCTGTTAGTAGGCTGCCAATATGATACATGCCACGTCCCTTACTTTGTAGTAGATCCAAGTTCTCTTTTAAGAGTTGAAAATTTTGACTTAAAGTAAAGTTTTCTACCCAATAACTTAGTAGTCTAATCTCTATCAAAATTATTATTTCTATCTTGTAGCAAAGATTGAATGGTGTTTCTCCAGTAGCCTCATTTGGAGTTGTTCGGTAGGTGCATAAAATAGATGGGAATTCATCCACCAAAGAGCTCTTGTATCTTCAAGCTTTGTTTTTAATCTATTTAGGATCATTCGATTTGTTACCTTGACTTACCCATTTGTTTGGGAGTAAGTATTGGTGGAGTGGACCAATCTTATTCCCAATGTAGCACAATAATTGCGTGAATCTTTTATTGGTGAATTGAGTACTATTACCGGTCACTATGACTTCTAGTTCCAAATCTACAAATGATATTTTGGCATACAAATTTCGTTGCATTCTACTTAGTAATTTTGGCCAATGGAAATATTTATATCCATTTTGTGAAATAGTCCATTACAACGATAATAAACTTTCTTTATCCCGTTACTATTAGGAATGGACCTAATATATCCAACTTTTATTGTGCAAATTGCCAGAGAGACTGTAAATCTTGAAATTTTATATGAGATTGTCTGGGTATGTTGCTATGAATTTGATAGTTTTCACATTTCATGACGAATTCTTTAGTATCTTTTTTTATTATTGGTTAAAAATAGCTTGGCCATATGACTTTGAAGGCTAGATTTTTACCTTCTACATGCGCTACATATATCGAGATACACCTTGCTGAAGGTATAGTCAACTTTAGTAGGTATTAAGCAACACATGTAAGGAATTGAGTAGTCTTTTCGATAGAGCTTTTTGTCTATGAGTGTATACCATCCGACTATCTTCACAATGTGTTTCACTTCTATTGAGTCATTTAGAAGTATTTTGTTCTTGAGATATCTTTGAAAATAAATTATCTAAGTTGTTTTGATAAATATTGGGAGCATTTCATCCGGCTCTTCTACACTCGGATTCTTGAGTATCTCTCTCATTTCTCAAGTGTATTGCCCGAGACTTCTAGATGTTTCCATTTTGGTTAGCAAAACAGTTTTTTAATTGTCTTCTTTTGGGATGTAAAGGATTTTCACAATATCAAAGAATGACAAAAGCTCTCGTACCTTATAGATATACTTTGCTAGACCTGAACTAAATATTTTAAAAATAGACAACAATTAGTTCATCACCAATTTAGATTCACTGTAGATGGTTAAATTCTTGGCTAAGCACTCTTTAGCCAACTTTAGGTCGGCTAACAAGGTTTCATACTCGGCCATATTTTTATGACTTGAAAACCAAATGTCATTGAATATTTGATCTCAAACCAATTTGGTGTTATTAGCACTATCCCAACTTTGCTTTTGGATTGAGATGAGACCCATTGATATACATTATCAATGTAGGTGATATTCCATTGATGGGTGTGCTCCCTTGATTATTTGTTTCTTTTAAAATTGGGGTCATTTTTCGACTATAAACTATGTAAGAGCTTAACCCTTTATGGAGATTTGCATTCTGAATTTTAAATCAAGCTTAGCCAATTCAATATCCCATTTAATAAAATGTTCAAACACTTTTGGTTTTTGCGAGATTTCCTTTAATGGTTGATATATCAAGATTATGATCTTGTATACTTGAAAGTATGGTGGTAACTTCTTTATGGTGAATATTAAAGCTAAAGCTATAGTCTCCGCTTGAGAATACCGAGTCTTTGTGTCAGATAAGATTTTAATAATCTATATACCAACAACTATATACTTGTTTCTTCCCTAACTAATATTTCAAAGACGGTTTGGTAAAGATATAACTATTTGCCTTCTTTTAGACAAATCAATGTATGTGGATTTACTAAATATTTTTTCAACCCTAGGAATACTTGCTGACACTCCTTTATTCATTAGAACCCATTGGTCTTTTTCCTACTTAAAGTTTTAAATAAGAGTAGATATTTCTCAACTGATTTTACTAGGAATCAAGATCAAGTGGCAAGCCTCCAATTAACTTCTAAATTTCTTTTACCATTTGAGGATGCTCCATCTTAATTATAGCTTTTATCTTATTCGAATTTACTTTAATTTCTCATTATGAAACAATAAATCCTAAAAAATTACTAGAAATTACTCCAAGTGTATATTTAGTAGGGTTCAAATTCATCTGGTGTACTTTAAATACTTCAAATGCCTTAGTCAGATTATAGATATGGTCATCGATTAGTACGCTTTTGATAAGTATGTTATCTACATACATTTCTATATTCTTTTTGATCTGAGACTCAAACATCTTATTCACTAACATTTAATATGTTGCCCCTACGTTCTTCAAGCCCAAAGGAATCCCTTTATAACTATAAGGTCCTTGATTTGCTATAAATGAAGTTGTTTTCTTGTCCATTGGGTTCATCTTGAACTGATTATTATCTAAGTATCCATGAAACCTAATAATTTGTACTCGGATGTTAAGTCCACTAATTAGTTGACCATCAGTGACAGAAAGCTATCTTTTAAATATACTTTATTAACATTATTAAAATTGATACACATTTTTCACTTTTCATTACTTTTTTTTTTTTGCCAATGACTATATTGGACAATCAGTTTGGGTAATAAACCTCTTTGATGAACTCAATATTAAGTAATTTTTTGACCTCTTCATGCATGGCAACAAGTTTTTTCATGGAATAACTTTACCTTTTCTATCTGATCGGTTTATACCCTAAAATAAGGTTCAACTTGTAAACCATCACCTCTAGTGCTATTATTGGCGTGTCTATTGGTATTCAATTAAAAATATTTAAATTATTCCATATGAACTCTAATAATCATTTTTGTAAACTCGGTATCAATGAACCCCCGATTTAGACACATTTATCGGCTCGGCTGGATCAAGAGAAATTTAGAGGGGCGAGTCTCTAGGTTGACCTTATTGGAGCGTAGTTTCATCCTAAATATCAAATTGTTCTATTGGTTGAGAAGACATTGACTTGCCTATTTATGTCAAATAGTAACTTCTTTCAGTGATTGTCTCCTCTTACTTTTGCCACATCATATCTGATTATGAATTTCATTCTTAGATGTGGGATTGAAGTAATTACACTGAAGGTTTTTAAACATGGCCGACCGAGAATGATATTATAAACTGACAAAGTATTTGCTGCCAAGAAAGTTAGCTTATGGGAAGCTATTTTTGCAAATATATTTCCATTGTAACTTCTCATTGAATTGTTTTCTATACATATACTGGTCCATTGTCCAATCCATATAATACACTATCTAGGGTTTGCATTTGATTTCTTATAAACCTTAGTTTAACAATGTATCAAAATAAAGCACATTTCTAGCAACGATGACTTGTTTTAACTAGTAGTTCACAACTCCATTAGAAATGAGTATCGATACAATATGAGGGCAGAGTGAGGAGATATTACATATACCATATTATCGTTATCAAAACTAATAAAAGCATCTTCTACCCCTTAGTTTTTGTTTCATGCTAGAGGAACCTTTCTCTAGATGATTTGGAGTTTTTTTGTCGCTAACCTTATTAACACCATGTTTATCATGCCAATTGCCACCTGATTTCGGGTTTATTCTAATGGCACTACATCTTCTTTATTATTATTACCTTGAGTAGATTTTGGATTTTACAAATATTTGTTGAGGTATCCATTTTGAATTAAAGTCTCAATCTCTTTTTGTAACGTCCACCAATCCTTGATACTATGTCTCGGAGATCGATGGTAAAAATAATAATTAGACTAATCACATTCCTCCTGGTTCTTAACCAATTTAGGCTACTTCAAAAACTTTTGATTCCGTATTTGTATTCTTCTAAGTATCATTCAATAGAGTAAGGTTTAACGGCTTATATTCCTTACATACTCACAACTTGGTTCTCTATTACTTCTTATGATCTCCGGTGGATGAATCATTGTCATTTTTCTTCTTCCCACCGTTCAACATCGACTAATATCTACACATTGAGTATTCTAGACACTTTACTTCATTGGCTTCATTGGTTGCAAGATATGCTTGCGTAATTATCTCTATCTCCAGGAAAGTTTTTAGCTCTTATTGGACTAGGCATTTAAAGAAATTACCCAATTGTATTGTGGTCATAAAGACATTTAGTTTCATTTCATTAGTGATTTCTGATATACACTTGGTCTTAGCATAAAATTGGACTAAAAAATGCATTAATATCTCATTTAGGTCTTGTCGAATCCTAACAATATGTGAGGGTTACTTTTCCTCCCGTTGGTTAGAGGCGAATTATGATAGAAATTGATCTGACAATTCCTAAAAGGATCACATTGAATTTGACACTAGTTGAAAGAACCAAATCCTCATATCCTTTTTTAGAGTGAGAGGAAAACTAGAGGCATAGAGTGGCATCTCCTAGGTTCTAGAAACCAAGTAATATCCAGAAATGACCCAAATGGTCTACTAGATCAGTGCTTCTATCGTAAGACTCCAATATGAGCATTTTAAATTTTTGAGATAATCATTGGGCTTTAATCTCCCAAATGAATGGTGTATGGCCTAGTTCGGATGCTTATTATGTTGTGTTCTCTCAAAAAAGTTGTTACTTGACCCGTTTTATTCTCTCTTCCACTTTAGTTGTGGAAGTAATCCTTTTAGAATTAAGGACCATTCTTAATTATAAATGGTTAGCACATATGCAAGGCATCTGCTTACCCGAAAAAGTTTTTGGCATGATACTACATAACCCTCCCTTCTAATCATGGGATGCCTTGAGTTCTAAGAACCTCTCTTTCCTAATCTTGAAATTTAGTCGGCTTTCAAGTTGAGAAGGATTTTCCTAAAGAGATGCTTCTGGTGCCTCTGAGATCCTTGATTGATGTTGAGCTCCCTTTGAGGTGGATATTCTTCCTTTTGTTCGCGTCTTGGAGTTGCATTCTTGAGAGTTGAGGGCTGTAACTCTATGTGTTTAGCCATTAACTTTTTTCACAAGTATTTCAACATTCTCGACATGTTGACCTAGTCTACCACGGATTCAACATCTGAATTCACCATCAAGTGAAAGTTCTTGTGACTACCTTTTGGGGTCGTAGCCATGGGATGCAATGTCCTTTAATGATTGGCTTATTTATCATTATGCTCGAGTGTTCACCATTTTGTTTTATTGAAAAATGAGAATGGGTTTTAATGATCTAAGTTATGATATGAACAAATGGCTTAGTGACATTCCTATAAATGGTGCTAATGATGTGTACCTAGAATTTGGATTCTCATATAAATTAGAAAGTCAAGCTAGATCTTAATGTAATCCGAAAGAGATCAGGTCAAATCTTTATTACTTCAAATTTGGATCTTGTACACTACAACAATAATATGAGGCAATGAATATATGTGTTACATCCCGCATTCTTATATCCATCTTAATCATAAGGAACATATACTTACCTTAATAATCTATAAATAACAACAAACCATAATATACAAAATTCAAAATAATACAAATTATCAATAGCTCTGAGATTCATTTAATAATAATATGAATGCAACTTATGATAAGGAATGATGCTAACTAAAATCCCAAACTTATCTTATAAAAATTATATCAAAATTTACAAGATAACCATAAGAGATTTGCGAACATATTTTTAAATTATAAATACTAAAATTTATATTTCTAAAATGCTTATAAATTTATAAGTTCTTACATTATTATTTAAATTAAACTAGTTACATTATTACTAATTACCGCATACTTAATAGTTCTTCTTTACTTTTGTTTACCGGGCTTGAACTCTTACAAAATATTTGAAGGAAAAAAATAGCAAGAGATTGAACTAAATACTCAATAAGAATATAATAGTTAAAGACATGCATATTTATCTTTAAAATAATTCATAATGAGAAATAGGGATCATGATACATGAAAAAATATATATATAATTTTAGAAAATTTTTATGATACAATTTACTTTTTTTTTATATTAAATTCTTATTACTTGTTAGTATATTCTTACCTTACATATCTTGAGGAATTAGGTATAGTAGGCCTTACCAACTAATAAAATATTTGATCGATATCTAGATTGTGTTAATTCACACAATCAAAGGCCAAAAATTGCATAATACAATGATACTTTCTTTTTATTTACATTTCAAAGATATGATGGATTATATTCAGTCCATACAAATTAAAGACCTTATCTTTCTTATTTACATCCCGAAAATAGGATAATATTAACTATTATCTCCCGATAGATAGGACCAAAATTATATGTAGATACTTATTCAGATAACAATCTATACTATAATATCCTATGGTATGCCAAAAATACTATCCATTAAAATAAATTATTTGTTCAATTTCTTTATTTTTTAAAATTTTTTAGTGAAAACCCTTATTCATAATCTTATTTTTTTCTTAATTTTTCTCATCTTAAAGAAAATTTATATTTTCTTGGTGTCATATTAGATTTCACTCATACATAATATATCATATATGTTCATAACAAAATCACGATAAAGCATATCGTATATAATATAAGTTTATATATATTTTAACAT
The DNA here is from genome assembly GCA_033239525.1 of Nepenthes gracilis. Lineage (NCBI taxonomy): Eukaryota > Viridiplantae > Streptophyta > Magnoliopsida > Caryophyllales > Nepenthaceae > Nepenthes > Nepenthes gracilis. Next base: position 6,017,204 of record BSYO01000018.1, on the reverse strand, counting down.
TTGTTGGACTTGTTTTTAGACAACACATTATTTGATTTTTGATCTATAAATTTAATAATTTACCTGTGCACTAACCAGTTCAATTTCATTTTCTCTTTAATCAATTTGATCACAAATCCGATTTATGGATCGATTTGGCTTTTCATAATATTTTACCGATTATATTACGTGAGTCTGTTTACTATTATTCATATAATAAGTGGTCAGTTCATCATTTAAAGAGTTATACATAAATCGATTCACTAACCAAATTAATCGATTCACTAGAAATCGGTTCATTTCTAATCTTTAACATCCAGTTTTATGATGGCTAACCGATTTAGATAATATAAACTTGTTTACTAATTTAACATATCATATATGACAATTTTATTATTTATTTCCTAAGCAGTTCACACTAAATTAGTGAAATAGGCAATTAAATGCAAATCGGCCGATTTAGTGGCAATTTTAATTCTAGGGTTGGTTCAGCGACCAAATCGAGGTTTTTTTAAAAACTATTTTACATGGTGATAGATCAACCCTAGTACTAAATAATATGACTGAATCGGTTGTTGGTTCAACTGATTCATGGCCGGTTTAGTCCATCAAATGAACTGCCAAATTTAGCATCCACATGGATGCAGGGTTCTACTGTTTATTTGGGGATCTAATTTAGTGGTCTATTTAACCCATTTTCATGAGCTGATTTTACACAATCGTAATAAATGTCTTAACTAATTCGTAATTAATTTTGAGCTGATTTAGTGGTCAAATGGAGGATAGTTCGGCCTAATTTTTTTAAACTGTCAATTTCAGCATTAGCATACAGGGGTTAGTTCAGCTGTCATTTTGAGTACGATTTAGTGATCAAATCACTATAAAAATTTACTTTTCATATATTTTTAGAATCAGCACATAATTTTGGACCGGTTCATATAAATTTTTTAATTTTATTTTTATCCGTTTCAAAATATATACTGATTTTGATGCCAAATTTAGCATTCTGGTACAATCTGTCCAGTTCAGTGATATTTAATTTTTTCAAGGTTTAATCGATCAGATTTTTAAGAGATATTTTTACTCCAACTTCATGACATCTTAGAAGGTTCATTAAAGTTCATATACTAAATTTTTATAGAGTTTGAACGGATAAAAAATGTAAAGAAAATCAGCACCAATAGTAAGCCCTTGATTTTCTCGGTTCAAATTGCCAATTAACATTAAACTCCTTGAACCGACCTTATTCATGAGAATTATTCTAAAATAAAATTATGGTGATTTAGCCAACATATTAAAATTTTTTTACTAAAATTTTCATGAGATAAATCAGCTATTAATAGTATGTAAAAATTAGCATATTAGTAAGTATAACAGTAGGTTGTAGAACCAACTATATATGCATATTTCTGAATTTTAGCTATTATAGCATGGTAATGGTAAAGATTATTTCTGAACAAAAATATGGTGATTTAGCTAACATCATAGAGTATATTCAGTAAAAAGTTTATGATATGAATTGACCAAATAAAAATGTAAAAAGTTAAACATCGGTATGGTACAACAGAGTTCAGCAACAGGATTTTATTTGACATGCTGCTAAATTTTACTCATTCTATTACAAATTCGGTAAAAATTTTAAATATTGGACTGACAATATTTCAAAATAAGATTAAGAATTTAACAACAAATCAAAGTGATAGAGAAATTTTTGCCCGATTTAATGTAGAATAATTTTAGAAATTTCTATACCAAACTATCAGCCCTTCTCTTGGTTCAACTTTCCTCTCTCGTTTGGCCTCTCTTTTCTCCCTTTTCTCTTTTCATTTTTTTCAATTCATTTTATAGATTTTTTGCTTTGCTAATCCCCTAAAATGATAAGTCATTAGTTAATTTTTTGGTGCCGCCACATGCCCCATAAGGTGACAATTTTTTAGCTACCCAAGGATGACTCACCACTTGCATGGAGGTGAGTCGCTGGTCCCTCATTGAACCACTTATTGAAACTCTATTGGTGATTATTTGGATACATGTTAAGCCTCCTAGAGTGCCAAGTGTCCTACTAATTTTTTCATTCAAAATTATTTCTCTTCTTTTTTTTATTATATAATATGTGCATGTATGTGTGAGCCTTTCTTTCCCTTCTTTTCCTTTTCTTCATCCAAATTTTTCTAAGTATTGGTTCATGAGGAGGTGACATATGTTCCTCAAATTCAATTAAAATTTAATTATTAATGGTATATTAAATTTTACTTAATTTATTATATTATTAGTTAGCCCATTAATTTATACTTATTTTAAATTTATTTAAGTATATAAAATTTTATTTAATTTCTTTTGAGTCCTTTTAAATATTAATTTTGATTATAAATTTTAGTTAAATTGTTGTTTGAAAGGTTTTGTAACTTTCGAGCAGGTTTCGGGTTAACCAAAATATTAATTTAATCAACCAAAACTTGTTTGGTTACAAACCTAGTCCAATAATTTAATTTTTATTTGATTTAAGCCATATTTAATCAATCGGACTAAATTCAATTGATAATCGGGTGTAAATTTGGTGATCAAATTATCTTGTCATCAATCGAAATTAATTTGATTATCAATCAATTGAAAATTTATTAATCGAATTACTTCCGTATTATTGATTCTATCTTTTATTAACTGGAATTAAAGTCAATTTTATCAAATAAATTTTTATTATATTTTGGGGTAAATTCATGACTTCTGAGTTTTACCATTCATTGATATTAATTTTTATATAAATTAATTTAACTTACCGAATTACGAAATTTCAATCCTTACAATATGTAAGTCGCTCATTGGTATATCATCCGACGTTCAAATTAATAATTTTTTTAAATAATATTAAAAGATTAGAAAGAAAAAGAAGATGATTGTGAAATTTAATGGAGATAGAGAGTTAGGCTGTGCGAATTTGGAAAACAAAGAAGGAGATGATTTGTGAGAAAAATGACGAATCTCATTTTTTTTTTCATTCTTTTCCATTTTTTTCTCCTCTCTTAGTTGAATAGAGGCTTTGAATTTATAACTTGGATGCCAACTAAGTTGTTTGTTTGAAATTGGCATGACTATTGTTTGAAACATTATATTGCTTCGAGCTCAAATCATTATTGTCTACTTCAACACAGTTGACCATTTATTAAAATTTAATGTTAGATTTATTGAAATTTTGTATAATTATTTATTAAAATTTAATGTTAAATTTATTACTTTGTCGGATTATTAATTTTTTTGATCTTCTATATCTTTGACCACTTAGTCATTTGGTTGATCAATAGAACATTTGTCAAGACCATTTCATGGACCAGCCTCGTATCAGGTTAAGCAACTCGATTATCATGACAACCTTTTTTTCTTTCTAACAACCGGCGTGGCTCGAGTTTTTGTCATGTGAGAGTGTCCATATTTGGACAATATCCAACAAGGGCATTGTTCATACTGTTTTATTTTATTTTATTTCTTGGCTAAGTGCATCATTGGTAAAAATGTATTAATTTTTATATGAGCTATTATAAAAAAATATTTATGCAATTTATCAATCTAAAGATCTCTAATTAATTCGATGGGATAATTAGGTAATTATTTAAGTACTAAAAGAAATTCTGGAACTATTTAAATTGAGGACTGAGTAATGAATTTTTAACCAAAAAAAAGGGCTAACTTTTCACTGAATGGCATCCCAAAACATAAAAAAGGAAATATAATTTGATAAAGAAAATATTTCTTGAACACCCTTAATATATCAATAAATCATATCCTATTAATTTATATTAATAGGTGAACACAAAAATAAATAATTTATAAATTATTTATAAATTACTATATCAAATGTGGAGTTACCGATAAGAATATTTTTAAAAATAATTAATGTCACATCAAAGTTGTTGGAATATTGCTCGCATCCTCTGCTTTTGTTTGCTTTACTGAATTATTGCATAAAGAGGAAATGTCCAAAATCGTTCTCTATTCTCCAATGCCACCATTATGCCAAACCCTAACCCTACCATTTATATCAAATAATCCATTAAAGAGTATATTTAGACTATACACATATGCCTCTTTACTGTCAGTTATATTACTTTATATATAAAATCTCTACTGGGAATCTATATTTAAATCATTTGAGAAACTATAGTATTAAATTTGTGACTAATTCAAACCTTATATTGAGTATCTAGATATTATATAATACAATAATATACTATTATGATATATATTATATTATGAATTATCTTATATTAAATGAGGGACATGGAGATTTTTCATCATTTTATGTTTTCTAGTGCATGTAGTATTTCTTTGCCAATGAACATAATTATATCTATCTTATCAGAAATATTTAATATATTAGTCAGGGGTGTAGCATGAGCTCTTCTATTTCTTTTTTTTTTTTTTAAGTTACAGTCTTTATAAAATCGAAAAATAAGAAATAATTACAGATGTGGTGATATTTGTAATTACGAATGTTTGATATTTGAGTTGCCAAATGTCAATTTGTCTTACAATCAAGGGTTAGAAAATTTTATCTGACTGTCCGCTGTATTTGAGCATTTGTCACGCTTTTTGTTTTTTGTCGGGGAGCAATGGCCACCAGCTTTTTCTACACCCCCTACTTTATAGAAAAGCAAAAGTGAGAATAAAGGAGAGTAATATAAACTAATTTAAAGTGGGGAAATAGACCCACAACCACAACAATGGAAATGGAATTATTTCAAAGAAGAAGAAGAAGACGACATGGGTTTCTTCAACTACATCTGAAGAAAGCAGCACAAGCTTCATAAAAAACCACAGCAAAGGCATGTTTGGTTGCATAACAAGGAAAACATCGACCCATAACAAAGGGACGAAATAGTTAACACAGAAACAACAACAAAAGAGGCAAAGGAGATTCAAGGAGGCCTTGTTATTGAAGAGTTAAAGGAAGATTAATTATCACCTGCAAACAAATGAATGATGGCAGGGAACCCTAACTGGCGGACCATGCATAGCATGAGGTCATCTCATGACCATCAGCAGCCTTCTACAAATACTTTGATACCCCAAACACCTCTTCTCTTCCCTCTTCAATTCCTGCATGGATCTTCTTCTCTCCCTTTTAACCCTTCAGCAGCTGAGGACCAAGACTTCCCGCAGTCATGGAGCCAACTACTTCTGTAAGTCCTCCCATCTTTCTTTCTTCTTGTGTCTCTCCAACTCTCTCCTTCATGGGCAAGTTCTATTCTTTCTCATCCATTTTTTTTTCTCGTAAGTGATTTTTGGGTTTTTTTTTTTTTAATCAAAGCTCAGAATCAAAACCCTGACGCATCCTCTCTTTCCTGAAATTAATCTTGAGTTCTTAGTTAGGATTTTGCAGTCTTTGGATGCCATTGAGACAACAGTTTTGTGATTCTACGATTAACAGAATGAATTTCTCTGGTTCGAGTGCGATTGTCACAACAAGCCCGGCTAGCTAAGAAGAAAAGATAGGAGCAATGAACAACTTCTTCTTGATACTTTCTCCAATTCTCTCTATATAATCATCTTAAAGACTTTCCAAGATGAATTAATTAGCCTTTCCCTTTGTATGTTTGTGTGTGTGTGTGTTTTTTTTTAAGTTTGGATAACGTTAATTTATATGCCTTCTTTATAGTCAAACATAATATGTGGGTTACGATTGTTCTGTTACTTCAATAATCAGGGGCGGCTTGGACAGTCATGAAGAAGATAGGTTAATTTCCCCAACTAGTCATTTTCAGTCAAGCAGCTTGGAAAGCAGGGAACACAATATAAGCCCAGTCTCACCAAGGGTATTAATTGTTAGCGATATGAAGCAAGAGGTCAGCCAAAGCAACGGCTGCTTGTATTGTCACGAAGAGGAAGAAGAAGAAGCAGCTGAAGCAGCAGCAGCTAGGGCAACTGCATGGTCCCATATCATGGCATCTTCATCTCCCAGGTCTTGTGGTAGCACTAACATGTTGGACTTCTCAAATAAGAGCAACGGCCGTGAAATTAGGAAGCACCTGCAGGCTTCAGACCATTCATCTGAGGTATATGCGCAAGCCGAGAGAGAGAGGGTGAGAGAGAGAGAGAGAGAGAGGGAGAGAGATGATCATGCAGCTGGATATATATGGAGTTCTTCATCTTCTATAGGGCTAAATTAAACAAATGCATGCATTTTGTAAATATTGTTTATACTTAATTATAGCTTCCCTAGGCTTTAATTTATGCTTATTCGATCGTTGATAATTACACCAGTGTAACAGTACTACTGCGACTGCGGGTGGCGTACCTAAGAAAGCCAGGGTGGTCCAATCCTCTTCAACATCATCTCTCAAGGTAGCTGATCTTTTTCATGGATGTCTCCGTTAGTCCTTTATTTACATGAATTTCAATACTCAAGCATCCAAATGGAGATACAATTAGATAGCATTATGTACTAATATCAAAATAATTTGATTTTGTTAAATTTTAAGTGCATAACTTTACCAATAAAGACTATAAATAAAATAATTTTAGCTATATAAAAGTAGGAATAAGATTCCTAACTATAACTTTAATTATATTTCAAATTGGCCTTACCAATTAAACTAATACATACATATTGTATTGTTTATATAATCTTCTCCTTCTAACACACACAGTTTTGATTTATCATCAATCTTATGAATTAGGTGAGAAAGGAGAAGCTGGGTGATAGAATAACTGCCCTTCACCAGCTAGTTTCTCCATTTGGAAAGGTAAGCCAAAGCTAGCTAGCTAGCTGGCTGGCTTTCTCGTATTCATGCTGATCATCAATCAACAAAGACCAGCTCTACAACAGTACTTCTTACAAGTCTACCCACGAAGAGAATACTTCAAAGACTACTCCCCCATCTCTCTCTCTATTTTTTATATTATATATTTGAATCATTAAAAGGAGCGGAGCCTGAATGGGAGATGTGATGTTTGTGTTCATCTTTCGCAGACTGACACTGCCTCAGTGTTATTAGAGGCCCTTGGCTATATCAGATTCCTTCAGGGTCAAATTGAGGTGACCCTTCTTTCCGCCCCGCTTATTATTGTTATTATTATTATTATTTTAATTATATACTCATTTATGTATACTATGATCCAAGTATTCATTAACTATGTAACTAAGAATTCATACGATATATACTTTCATTGTTATAGATGAGTCTGTCTGATTATTATTTACTGAAAATAATCCTTTCGTCTTCAATTAGTCATTAAAGTTGGAGAATCATTCCATTTTTTGTTGCAGGCGCTTAGCTCTCCTTACTTGGGAAATAAAGCTTCGGCCAAGACCCATCATTGTGTAAGTGGTTAAGCAATATATATTTACATATACATCTCACATTCTGGGGTTAGATATGTTCCATGCCCCTACTTTAGAGTCATTTCGGCTGATCGATCCATAGAATAAGAAAAAAATAAAACAAAATAATCTTAGAAGATACTTAATTATTAATCTATTATATTAATCAAAAACCAGCATTGATATATTATAAGATTATGCTGCATAGATAAACTCTCATAGTTAAGACTTCGAATCAGAAAAAAAGTGTTAAAAAATTGATTAGAACAAATATATATATTTCTTTCCTTCTTTCTTCCCTTTTGTTTTTCCATCATCCTCGCTTGGCTTTTGAATGATTCCTGCCTAAAAAGGAGAGAAGCCGCTAACCAGGCATGTATGCTTTGCTACTACTTGCATACACATAATGGCTCTCCAGCTTAGCTGATCCAGCTCATGATCTTGACTGGCTTAAATATTAATTTCATAATCATATCATTGCTATCATCATTACATATACTAGTTTCCCAGAGTCATTATTGAGGTTCCCCAATTGATAAAAGTTGTAATTAGCTTCCTAAGCACCATCATTACCATCTTGATTTTTAAACTAATTGACTTTGCTTTTCTGCTAACTTTAATCCCATTTTATTTGCCTAATTATTGCCTTCATTTTATCATGGGTGATCTTGACAAAAAAAAAAGAGACTAATATATAACAATAAATGATGCAGATACTTTACGATATAATTATTCAGTTAAAAATATTTAATTTTATTTAAATATATTCGGACGAAAATATGACTATTCTTTTAAAAAACTATATAATAACTGACAAAAGAAGTAACAATAACATCAGTTTGAAATTTTCTAATAAATCAAATAATAATATGTAATCAAATAAAATGAAAGGGGAGCCCCAGCCTGCACACAATTTTAGCATCACTCGTGCAGTTTTAAGATGATAAGATATAAATAATTTTATTTCTGTAGATTGAATGGTTTTACAGTTTGAAGCAGTCGAGGCTGTTTAAGTATACATAGTTTAATTACTGGATGAGGTATGTAATAGTGAAAAGCTTGATTCTTCTCTCTCGACATGTATATTATGTGATGTTGTTATTTTTCTCATAAAATCTCAGGAATTTATGCAATACAGATGGAATTTTTTTTTTTTCCAGTCTTATGCCAATTAATTATTAAGCTTTTAATCATGCATGTTTTGATAGGATAATTATAGCAGAGACGGCCAACGAAATGACATGAAGAGCAGAGGGTTGTGCCTAGTTCCCATATCATGCACCCAGCAGCTCGTTGAAAGTGACAATGGAGCTGATTATTGGGCACCAGCAAGCTTTTAATGGTGGATTTTGAGTGGTGATTAATGGTAATTAATCATAATTAAAGCAAGCTCAATTAAAAATCAAAATTGGGCTCTTTAATTATGGGGCGGTATAACATCATTAGCACTCACCCTTCTTAAGCAAAAAATAATTAAAGGCGGATTGCCCATGATGCTGTGCAGCCCCCCCCCCCCCTCCCACCAACCACAATGTACGATGGTTGGGCTCTTTTTTCTTTTTTCCTTTTAATTACTCTATTAAATTAATAATTATTTAAGGGAGGATGTGTTTAGCTCTTCTCCCCCCCCCCCCCCCAAAAAAAAAAACAACAGTTCTGATGTATGTCGATTTCGTATTATACTACTTATCTATAATTTTAATTAATTATTAAAAATAGGAAATTATAATAAATTTTAACTACTAATTAAATTCAATATATATATATATATATATATACTAATTAAAAATAGAACATCAAGAAAAAGTACTCTTAAGCTTTAATCTCCACGTACATAAAGTCTTAACCCACCCTTAGTATAATTATTTGACTTTGATTAATGTTTTATTATTATTTATCCAAGTAGAGATGCATAAATTAATAAAACATATAAATTTTGATTAATATATCTTAGCAAACGACTATAAATTTTGAATAATATATCTATGAAATGTTTTGACAAGTTTCTTGATGTATTATATTATAATAAAATAAAACTTTTCCTTTTCTTTTTATTTTTTAAATTTCTGTATACTCACTTATACTGTAATTATTAAAAGAACATATAAATCCTACTCTTTTTGAAATTTTACTCTCTCTCTCTCTCTCTCTCTCTCTCTCTCTCTCCTCTGTCAGAAATGATAAGTATTTAAATAGTTATATTATTAAAAATATTTTATATTAATATATTTCGTGATTAGTTAAATAAGTATTTTGAAAAACGTTTTGAGTATCTATTAGAAAATACATAATTTTCTTATTTTGTTAATATTGTATTTTAGGACTCCTTGTTATTTTAGTTAGTTGTATATTTTCCTTAGTTGTATTTTTTTCCTTAGTTACATTTGTTTCCTTCTTCGTTGTATTTTTCCTTTTATTTTTTTTTCTTCCCGTATTCGGCCTTGTATACTAATTATATATGTCTTGTGCGACTCAGTGAAATGTGTGTGAAAATGTGTAATAAAAGCCATGCAGTGTAATTAATTTCTTTGGAGACTCATGCCCCTTTCCAAGAACAGCGTCGTTCCCTTCCTTCCTCTTCGTCTTTTCCAAAGTTCTTCTGATTTCTTACATGGTATCAGAGAAAGTATGGCATACCACCACAACCACAATGCTTCCGATAACGCATCTAATACCAACGACTCAGATCCTGTTTTTGCACACAACCTTTTACGATTTCAAAATCTTTCATATCCATGCAACCCGTTCTTTTTGAAAGCCGGCGATAGTCCAGCCATCATCTTGGTTGCCGATTTGCTCACTGTCAACAATTATTCGACTTAGTCCAGAACCATGCGTCGAGCGTTGAGGGCTAAAAATAAACTTTCATTTTATTGAAGGTACTGTTCCAAAACCGATCGATTCCGCTGATCCCCTTTTTGAAGCCTGAGGGCGCTGAATGATATGGTGGTGTCCTGGATCCAGAACTCCATCAGTCCTTCCATCAAATCCAGTATTGTATTCATTGATGACGCTTTCGAAATTTGGAAGGAACTGCGTGACCGATTCATCCAACAGAATAGGCCACGAATTTTTCAACTCAAGAAATTCTTGGCGTGTCTCTCGCAAGAGCATGATTCGATAAGTTTGTATTATGGTAAGCTGAAAATAATCTGGGACGAGCTTCTTATCTATGATCCTCTCCCAGATTGTGACTGCGGCAAAATCAAAGTGCACATCGAGCGATATCAGAGGGATTGTGTCATGCAATTCTTAATGGGTCTAAATGATTCGTATGCTAATGTGAGAGATCAGATTATGTTGATGGATTTTCATCCTTCCATCAACAAAGTTTTCTCTATAATCCAACAGCAAGAACGATAATACCAAATATTGTCTGCTGTTCATTCTTCAGAGACGGTAGCTTTACTCATGAAACAGGCTCTTAATAATCCTACAAGCACCATGAAATATAATCAGATGTCTAAAAAGGATAGACCTTTTTGCGTTCATTATCGTGTTCCAGGACACTCCTTGCAGCAATGTTTTAAAATTGGAAATGTTGAGATTTCCATCTGTGTTCATTGTAATAAACCTGGACATGTTATTGATAAATGTTATCAGCTCCATGGCTTTCCTCCCGGTCGTAAACCGAATGGTAAGTCTAGAGCCACTGCACTTTCGGCCAACAATTTAAGTCACACCACCATTCTTGACCAAGAGGCTAATGAGGATGAAAAAATTGCATTAACTAGAGTGCAGTTCCAGTAACTCATGAATCTGATTCAACCAAAGGATCCAGCAGTGCCTCCTCAAACGACTAGAAAGAGTTCCCACCTTTTTGATCCCATCGGTGATCAATCGAAGGCCGCAAATATGGCTGGTAATAATCTCTGCTGTCTCTTCCTCTTGTAATAAAAGGAACATCTGGATCCTTGATACTGGAGCTACTGATCATATGATATGCGATCCATCTTTATACCTTGATAAGGAGAAACCAATCTCCTGCTTTGTCAAACTTCCTAATGGAATGAGGCCCCTGCTTCCCACATTGGCACGGTCAGACTGACCGATAAAATTACGCTGCAGAATGTTTTGTGTTCCTTCTTTTATTTTTAATTTGATATCTGTGAAGCAATTTGCTAATGATCTCGATTACTATTTATTTTTCTTTGGTGACATTGGCCTAATTCAGGACCTTTCCTTCTAGACAATGATTGGGATGGGTGAAGAGAAAAATGGTTTATATTATTTGATGAATAAGAAAGTTCATTCTAATTTTTTACAGGGTCTTCTCTCCAAACTCTACAAGAAGCCTTCTGTCAATTTTGTTTCATTGCTTGTTGATCTGTGGCATTTTCGATTAGGTCATATTTCATATTCTAGGATGAAATTAATAAATGATCCTCTTGCAAATGGAGCAGTGCATTCTATTAATGATAATCCCTGTTCTATTTGCCACATGACCAAGCAACGTCGCCTTCCCTTTTCTCCCAATACTCATAAGTCACACACCTTATTCGATATGGTGCATTGTGACTTATGGGGACCATGTTCCGAGATATCTTATAATGGATATAAATATTTCTTGACTATCGTTGATGATTTCTCCAGAAGTACCTGGATTTATCTTCTGAAATAAAAATCTGATACAAAATTGTGCTTGGAAGCCTTTTACAATCTGGTTGCCGCACAATTTAACGTCAAAATCAAAATCATTCGTAGTGATAATGGAACCGAATTTTTTCTGGGAGACTTTTACAGTAAAAGAGGTCTTATCCATCAACGAAATTGTGTAGAAACACCACAACAAAACGGTAGTGTTGAACGCAAACACCAACATTTATTAAATGTTGTTAGAGCTATTAGATTTCAATCAGGATTTCCTTTAAAATTCTGGCGTGATTCTATACTTACCGCTGTACACATTATCAACAGAATTTCTACCCCATTGCTTGAAAATAAGACTCCATATGAAATTCTATTTAGAGTTAAATCAAATTATGACAACCTTCGCATATTTGGTTGTTTGTGTTTTGCCTCCACCCTTTCTCATGTGCGGAAGAACTTTGATTCCAAAAGTAGAACTTGTATATTTTTGGGATATTCTTTCGGAATTAAAGGATACAAATTATTTGATTTGCATGACCATATCACATTTTATTCAAGGGATGTCATTTTTCATGAGAATGTGTTCCCGTACAAAGGAAACTGTGCTGAAACTATTTTCAATGACCGATCTAATGCAATACCTCCCATAGTGACCAGTGTCGATCATTCTATTACTCAACAATTATCATCTATTCATGGCTTATACTTAAATTCGGACACCGATTTTGTTCTTGATAAAGATCCACCAATCATTACAAATTGTAATGATAAAGAGAAATTCAATTCACCCTTTGTTCATGATCAACTGGACCATAATCAAGAACCTTTGAGTGACAATCTGCAACCTAGTATACCTATTAACCCTCCTACAAATATCCAATTCCCAGCAGGAGATAACACTCTTGTTCGCAAAACTACCATAACTAGGAAAGCTCCTCAATACTTGAAAGACTTTCATTGTTACCAAGCATCTCAAATTGTTCTCATCCAACCCACAGCACAAATTCCCCCAGGCAAACCTTACCCTCTCGAAAGTTACATATCACATCAAAAACTGTCTCATGAATATAATTCTTTTGCATCTTCCATCTCATCCCAAACTAAACCGCAAACCTATGCACAAGCCATGTGTGATCCCAACTGGCGAAAATCCATCGAAGATGAATTGAAAGTTTTAGAATCTAATAAAACCTAGATCATTACTGATTTACCTCAAGGAAAGAAAGCCATCGGATGTCGATATGTGTTCGAATTAAAATTTAATAGTGATATGAGTATTGAAAGATATAAATATCGATTAGTGGCTAAAGGGTATACTCAAGAGGTAGGGAGTGGATTATTACGAAACCTTTTCTCCTGTCGCTAAACTTATTACTATCCGATGCCTTTTGGCTGTAGCTGCCATAAAAGGATGACATTTGTATCATTTCGATGTCAATAACGCATTCTTAAATTGAATCTTAAACGAAGACATTTATATGCAGCAACCTCTCGGGTATACCAAAGGAAAATCCTACCAAGTATGCGAATTGCTAAAAAGCATATATGGACTTAAATAAGCCTCTAGACAATAATATTCTAAACTTTCTACTTCTCTCATTACATATGGATTTGTGCAATCCAAGGCTGATTATAGCCTATTTATAAAACAAGACGAAAAATCTTTCACAATCCTTCTTGTCTATGTTGACAATATTATTGTTGCAAGTAATTGCTTGAAGGTCATTACATCTATCAAAATCTTTCTCAATCAGGCTTTCAAGATTAAAGATCTTAGAATTCTATGATATTTTCTTGGCATAAAAGTTGCTCAATCAACAAAAGGCATTCATCTTTACCAACGAAAATACATCCTTAACATTTTAGCCGATTCTGGCACCATTGGGGCAAAACCTCTTAAACTACAAATGGATCAAAATTTAAAATTGAGTAAACAAATTGGGGAGGTCTTACAGGACCCGAGCACATATCGAAGGCTTGTTGGTTGCCTTCTTTACCTTACCGTCATAAGGCTAGATATAGCTTATGCAGTACATATTTTGAGTCAATTTATAGATCAGCCTACTTCAAGCCATATGAATGCTGCGTATCAAGTTTTTTGCTATCTGAAACTAAACCCAGGACAAGGCATATTACTTCCTTCCATCTCTAACATTCAACTAAGAGCTTTTTGTGATGCAGATTGGGTTTCATGTCCAAACACACGAAGATTTATTACTGGCTATTGTGTTTTTATTGGCAATTCTCTAATCTCATGGAAATACAAGAAATAGTCAGTGGTCTCTCGCTCTTCTGCAGAGGAAAAATATAGATCAATGGCTACCACCTGTTGTGAATTGTCTTGGCTACGTTATATTTTACATGACTTGCAGATTTCACATTCCTATGCAGCGTACCTATATTGTGATAATCAAGCGGCAATTCATATTGCGGCCAATCCTGTCTTCCATTAACGTGTCAAACACATCGAGTTGGACCGTCATCTCATTTGCGACAAAATCCAAGAGGGCAGTATCCGCACACATCATGTCACCACCCATAATCAACCGGCGGATATATTCACCAAGATTCTACCTTCACATCGACTAAATGCGCACTTGTCCAAGATGAGCATTCTCAATATATATGCTCTATCTTGTGGGAGCGTATTAGAAAATATATAATTTCCTTATTTTGTTATTAATGTATTTTAGGACTCCTTGTTATTTTAGTTGGTTGTATATTTTCCTTAGTTGTATTTTTTTCTTTAGTTACATTTGTTTCTTTCTTCGTTGTATTTTTCCTTTTGTTTTTTTTCCTTCCCGAATTCGGCCTTGTATACTAATTATATATGTCTTGTGCGGCTCAGTGAAATGTGTGTGAAAATGTGTAATAAAAGCCCTACAGTGTAATTAATTTCTTTGCAGGCTCTTGCCCCTTTTCGAGAACAACGTTGTTCCCTTCCTTCCTCTTCGTCTTCTCCAAAGTTCTTCCAATTTCTTACAGTATCAGTGAAGATAAGCATCTGATATACACTTATTATTTGCAAATATATTATCTTTCAATATCTAACCCCAACCTACGCTTAATTTGCATATTAATGTATTTTGATTAAAATATCCACACCAAATGTGCGTCAAAATCACGTATGAGCGCAATTTATTCACAATGCCTATGCATAATGTGTGCTTACAATTTATCCAAAATGTTACTGCCTGAAATGTATTTGTACAACGTACGAACTCATTAACCTAGAATATTCGCACTTAATGTAAGTTTGGTTGATAAAAATATAAATTCTATTTTCACATTCTTTCCAGTAAAATATTTATTTTACTATTTGGTTATTTTTAATATAGTTAAATATTTTTTAAAAAAATATTTATTCCTATAACTTTAAAAATAAAAAAAATATCACATACTCTTAGATATTTTTTATTCCTACCTTATCCCTTAAATGTTGAGAATAATTATTCCCATATTATTATTATTATTATTATTATTGTTATTATTATTATTATTACTGCTACTGCTACTATTATTATTATTATTATTATTATTACTACTACTACTGATACTGCTACTATTATTATTATTATTATTATTATTATTATTATTTTTTATCCTATTTATCATATTAGTACTACATACAAAATATTAGAATACTAATTATTAACTTATTCTATTTTCATAGACAAATATGGGAATAAAAGTTTTTAATTTTAATTTTATCTTATTCTATTTCCTAAAAATAATTATTTTATTCCTACCTTATATCATTTTAATAACCTAACGTGTCGTTAATATCAAAAATAATAACTTCAACACAAATAAAAATATAAATAAATATTCAAATAATATCACTCATGATAAATATATATATGTATATGATGCGTCAAATTATTGTAAGAATTAGGGAACTGCCTCGCCATGTTTGAATACTTGAACAAAAACGAGTTTGATCTTTATAATTCTGAATCTAGATTTTACGCACCACAATAAGTTAAATAATAGGTAAGTGGTATATGAGATTTATTCTTTGGTTTATCCTCCAACACTCGAGTTAGAAATCTTTTTATTTTGATGAGAAAGATGTAAGGTGACGTATACTCGAGAAGACAGGAAGATTTTTATTTGGAGGATAATGCTCCTTTCAATGTACTCATTTGATAGAGTGGCTAAGAATTATACACTCATCAGGGTGAGTGCTTTTTTAATTTGTACACTCGATTGGTAGAGTATCTTTTATAATTGCGTACTCATTTTCTTGAGTGTATGACTTCTTTTCTCCTTTTTGTTCTTTTCTTTGTTTTCGATGTTATCCCTCCTTTTTTTTGGGAAAGAACCTGTATTTATAATTGGCAGTGTCGCTTAGCTAACAAGCCCTTAAATCAATGTGTGGGTATGGTACTTCTTTGATGGTGATGGACATTACTTGTGTAACGGTAAATTTCATTCATTAGCAGGGTTGCCTTACTTTTGGGTATTGAATCAATGCAATTGTCATTTGAAGCAATTTATTTAAATAGTTCGTTATAATCCTTTAATATTCAACAATTTAAATCACATCTCTTAAGTCATGCATTATGCTAGTTGCCTCAGAGGCATCTTCCGTTGTGTCATTATTATTTTGGGCCTCTTATGCATTTGTGTATTGAGTCTGTTCAATTCTGAGTATACCCATCAATATATATTTATATTTATATTTACTTTTACTGATGTCAAACTCTATCAAGTAGTCAAATGAACTAACTTTATTTATTTAAAATTTACAAATTATTGGACTTTAATATTTAGTCTTAGGCCCACCAGTGTAAATTATCAAACCACGAGATGGGAGAATAAAGGTGGCAAGAAAACACAAAATGAATATTCATTATGGGGTTTATTGTTGCATTTGAGGGAAGAAAATTGATTTATCATTTCTTATATTATTTAGTGATTGTAGTTTAATTGCAATCTAATTTTACAGTCTAAAATTTTGGACAATTTCTGCCTATAACAATTTATGGATAAGATTATTATGTACTTTCATTTATCAAAAAGCCATAACGTATTTGAATTACATTTTAAATTCTCATGATTAAAATAAAGGCTAAAAAGAGTTTTAATTGATAAAAACAAAAGAACATTTCTGCTGTGATGTTTTGGTGATAGAAGTTGTTAAACATATTAAAAATTACTCATATTTCTTTTAATTTTTAATTGTATTTTCTATCTTTTTTTTTGGGGGGGTAGGTAAGGCTAATAAAACTTAAAAGGAAGGGGAAAAAAAAACAGAAAATAACTTTTATCACTCCTCAATCCCAAGTAGCTCAAAGACTATAGAAGATGGCTCTACTCTCCACCATAGAAGTGTCATGGAATCCGAAAAAGCCTGGTGTAAGGAAAGATATTTTCACTATGATTTATGACATCATTATTATATATATTAGATCATTTTAAAAATTAATTATATTATAAAAATTTGAGAAAAATTTAATTAAAAGGGATAATCAGGTCGAGTGTCTGAACAGTGCTTCTCTCTATTTATATGTGTTTGAAGTAGTAGAGGTCTACTTGATGAACGCCCATGGGGTGCTTAGACCCGTTGATGAATGGTTGGATCTTAATGTACATTTGTTGTAGCGCTCATGCAAAAATTTGAAAGAATGTTAGCACTTGACTTATATTTTATGTTGACGCTTGTACGCGCTTGTGTTAATTTATGGAGTATGATCGGTGTTTATCTATTTCTTATGTGCCGATTTGGCATACAAGGCCACTTGCACCGTTCGTTAATCATTTTTGCTGAAGAAAGAGGGAGTAAGAAAAGAAAGAAGATAAAAAAAATAAGATTTTATATTTTATTGAATTAAATATGCTAAATCAGAAATTTAATACACATATTTTCAATTTCTTTTTCTGTTTATTTTTAAAATCTTTTGATTTTATTTATTATAATTGTTTTATTGTACATATATATTATCCTTTATACTTTTATTTTGAGTATAATTCAATACATGTGATTTTCATTGATAATTTTAATGTTTATTGTATTTTACTAAAAATTTAAAAATTTAGTTTGTTTTTTACTAATTAAGTAAATATTTTAAAATATTATACTTGTATGTAAAAATATTTATAAAAAAAATCACAAAAATTTATATTTAGCTTTGTATGTTGATAATTCATATAAATGCTTGATAAATACTATTTTAATATTTAATATGAGTTTATACTTTTCTATAAAATAAAAAAAATTATACTTTGAAAAATTTTAAAATTTGTACTTCTTTTAGAAAAGTTAACGAATTTTAGTATTTGTTATAAAATTTTCTATTTATTATTTTGTTGAGAATCGCCATTGATTCATCTATAAGTTCTGAATTATTGAATAAATTAGGGAGTCAATTTGCATGGGTGCCTAGTCAATAATGAGTCTGATCTTCATTACTTGGAGTTTGAATCTTATACACCATAACAAAATAAATAAGATATAATAAAAATAAGAAACTTACTTTCTGATATATTATCTAACATTCAAATTAACAATCTTTCTACTTAGATGAGAATGATACCAAAAAAAATAAGTGAGAGAATACAAGTAAATAGGGATTAAGTATTTGTTGGAGGCCTGTTCTCCTTAAAATGTACTCGGATAGGAGAACATCTTTGAAAGTGTTGCACTCGTTTGGATAAGTGGCTTTGAAAGTGTTGCGTTTGTACGAGAGAGTGACTGACTTTGTAATTTGTATAGCTTCATCTGTCTGAATGTTCGTTCCCCTCTTCTGTGGGGAAGAGACTAAATTTATAGTGAGGGGTGCCGTTTGTTTGGCGGGCCCCTGAATGAGTATGTGGGTGTTACATCTTTTAATTATAAGGGGCATTACTTATACAGATAACTACCACATTCACTTAATAGTAGGACATTATGGTTTTTAACCATTAGATTGGAGCATTAACCACTTGAAAATTTCCATTAATTATCAATTATTACATCTTCAATGTTAGGCGGTTTGATTGACATATCTTAGACCAGTCACCACGCATTTTGATTTATGGGCTCAAAAGGTTTTCTATTCGGTCATTGTTATATTGGCATTTCTTCCTTCTATACATTGGATTTTGGGCTGGTCCGTATACTATTATATCTATCACTAACCCTCTAAATTAGGTGGTTTGAATTTTTAACTCCAAACATGTTCACGATGGGACGCCAATTGCAGATCTTCCATCCGTACACATTTTTGAAATATTCTACAAATTTGGTACTCTGGTAGCCAAATTTTAATTCGATTCCCTACCATCAATATTGAGATGCATTATCTTCTCAGATTAAACGCTCGCTGATCGTCTCTCTCGACTATAAACAACGGGACTTTTTGTACTTTGTATCACGAGGCGTCTTTCTCTTGCTAATTGTTAAGACAATTTGGAGTCAGCATGGAACCTTCATTGCCGTAAGCTGGAGTTGGAAGTAGCTTTCATCCAGCCTTTGAAATCAAGATCCAAGAATATGCCTGAAATTTTTCTTGGTTACCATCTTTTATATAAGAATTCGCCTTAATTTTTCTCTTTTATACCACTCTAAAACCAAGCCTTCATCCTTGTAGCAAGGTCTCGAGTTTTGGAGGGCGGTTTCCTTCTCTCCCCATCTGAGTCGAGCAGTCCTTTCAGATACAATTTTGAAAAGGGGTTGCTTCTGTCTCTTTCGGTCGCACATCAAACTGGTAAGTATCGGTTATCCCATGAGATGTACCTAATTGTCATGGTATATATATTTGGTTTTTGGTTTATGATGTCAAAATAATATTCAGAAGATCCTTCGTGATATCTTATTATTGTTTGATACTTATTAAATTTAAGAATTAGTGTAATCTACGAGCTGCATCAAGTAGAATTCATATGTTAGATTTAGTGAGATTCAAATTGAATAGAATCTATGATACTCATTTTTGTTTAATATTTATGTCATTCATACGGATGCACGGATCAGAGAATCCATATTTATCTCTTAATGTTGGATACTAGGAAATTTTTACCAATTATTGATGAAATTTGAATTCCATAAAATTTATTTATCTTTGTGATATGATGATCCGATAGGACTCATCCTTACTATTACTTTTAAATTATAATTTCGACAAATTGTATATTTTCAAGTGGGGTTATTGTGCATTTTTATCTTACTATTATTGCTTTTTATATTTTTAACATTGTGTATCCGAAAGATTAATTATTTATTATATATATTTCTATTATTATCACCTGTTGGGTATTATTATTATCACTTATTGAGTACTTTTCTTAATATTATATTTTATTGTCTTCAAATTTGAGTTGATTTCTTCTAGCGGATCCTATATTTTATTATGGGATATCCAGGCAGAGAAGATTTTAAAGTCTAGTTGTTGTCATTATAATTAGTGACAAACAAGATATGTTTCGACAGAGGTTTAGTAGTTTCTTTCGAATTGTGACCCATAATTTTGAATAATTTTTATTTTAGTAGACATTTGCTCGATTTGTAAATAAGATGATAATTTTGTTGAAATTATAGTGAAAATTTAATGATAACATATTTTGTAGCTTTTCACATTAGTGGTCCGGGTCGAGTTTGATGATTAGGGCTCGAGTGACCACAAAAAAAGATAGAGAAGATCTAACATAAAATAAAATATGTTAAATATTTAAAGTAATAAGAATAAATACTCTACATAAAATTAATGATATTTTTTTCCTTCAGTATAATAGTAAAATCTAAAATACTTTTGTATTTAAGTAGAGTTTATTTTGATCATATATGAACCATTGTAGATGATGGGTGCGCCAATAATGGGCCGGACCCGGAAGGAAGAACGACCCAGAACCACAAAGGCCCAATCGCATCTGGATGGTCAATACCAGTCGTTAATCAGACGAATGGTTAGTGAGCGGGGAAAATGCCCAAGAGTAGGACAGCTCATTTGGGCCCAAGACGGTCAACACTTCCATTGACTGGAATCATGACTGTAGACCTGGCTGAAGACCGGAAGTCATACGGCCGAAGTCCACGTTGGTCCACGTGTCTGTCTTCCAGCCTCAACGGTCTTCTCCCCTAATTACGCGCCGCCCACAAAAGGAAACCTCAATTACAACGGCTACATCCAGGATCGACACGCATCTTTGAAGGAAAGTGCCAGAATCTATTTCCTGTCTGCAGTAAATCTTAACGGTTACAAAATGAAGAAGGAAAGCAATCAACTCTGGTGGCCATTACTGCCATTAAAGCTCCATGTCAAAAAAGGCAGTAATCCCAACAGAGTGCAAGAATCAAGCCGTTCTGTACAAGGAAGGCAGCCCGACAAAACTGCTATAAAAACCCATGGAGCTCTCACATCAAGGCACGTTCTAATTGGCTCACAAAATGCTCTCCTAATCCCGCCAAAGCTCTCAATTGCAAAGCTTCCACGCTTTTTGAATACTAAGGCTCTCCTCCTCTGTCACTACGTTCCGTGAGAACACAGTGCCGAGAGCCAACGCTCCACACGAGCCGCAAAAGCCTCTCTCAATGAGAGCAAACCCCCATCACAAACACTCTCCCAATATTCTCATTGCATTCATTTTCTTCTGACTTGAGCGTCAAAGTGTTTACGATGGGATAATTTTTTGCCATCATCAGACCTCTTGTTGCATTTGTGATGTGTAGGATCCAAACTCGGTGAACGGAGTTGAACTCAGACTATCAACTTGATCTGAATCTGTTCAAAATTTGGTTCCAAGACGTATCATTGGTGCCGTCCTTGGAAAGTTGACAAAAAGCTAACCACCTTTTTCCACAATTTCTCCCAACTTCACCTTTTAGACCAACATCATGGTAAACACAAGAGCGCAAGCTAGCGAGCCCGCTAGAAAGATGATCTCACCCAATTAGGAACATGCTGCTAGTACCACTGTCAACAGGGTACCCGCCCCAATTTTCCAGAACTTGGTGGAACACATGAATAACACGAATAAAATGCTTCAGATTCTCTACTCCCGCCAGGCGAACGTACCGCAGGGGGCTCTGCCAACAGCAGTCCCTACACTAGCATCCGGGGGAGGAGGCCAAAAGATGAATAAGTCAACTAAGAGGTTCAGGAGGCCGGCCAACACTCAGGCTCCGAAGGCCTCACACGCTCAACGCTGTCCAAGGTTTGAAGAGCGATCGGGCACATGACTCTGGAGGAAAGTCCAGAACGAAGGAACCCCTGGCGGAGACCAGGCCCCAGACTCAAGAGGGAGCCTCCCGGGTTGCTAGATCCAATCAATGGTGGAGAAAATTTGGAACCATGTGTTCAAGGATGATGAACACGCTGTAGATCCAGATAGATCTCCTTTCACGGTGGAGATATTGAACCATCCTGTGTAGGCAAAGTTCAATATGCCAACCCTTGACTTATACGATGGGAGTACTGATCCCATGGATCATTTTGATTATTTCCAAACCCATCTAAGTCTACAAGGGTTGGAGGACGCGGTCATGTGTCATTGCTTCCCAGTTATGTTGAAGGAAGATGCTCACATCTGGTTCCATCACCTCCTCTCAGATTCAATCCAGAGCTTCAGGGAGCTACCTGATCTCTTCTTGACATACTACACCTCCAGTTGTCGAGAAAAGAAGCAATTTTGATACCTCTCCCACATCAAGCAGAAGTAGGAAGAGAATATACAAAAATTTTTGAATCGCTTCGTAACAAAAGCCAGAAGGATCCTCAGGCTCACGAAAGAGATGAAGCTTGGCAGTTTCATCTCCGCGCTGACATACAGAGACTTCTTCAGGCACCTGGTACACAAAAATTCGCAGAACTTCCGTGAAGTGGAATCTATCACCAGGGCCTACGCAGCAGCAGTGAAAGCCAACGAGGCTAAGCGTCTCGAGTAGATCGAACAACCTTGCTCTTTTCCAATTGAGGAAAAGAGGAAGTACAATAGCGGCGACCACTCCCATAGAAAGCACCACAGGACCGGACCACCAGAGTGAAGGAACTATGAGCCGATCAACCAAACGCCCCTGATCGACACGCGTTCGAATATCCTCATCCAAATCCGTGGGGGAAAGTTCCTTAAGTGGCCCATATCACTTAAGAAAGCGGAGGGAAGAAATCCAGTCAAGTGCTGCGATGTTTATCGATCTTCTGGACACTTTACAGAGGATTGTAAGGCACTTCAGCGGAAGATTGGGGAGTTGATCCAAAGGGGCCACCTTACCAGGTTCATCAAAAACCCTGGGCAGAGCTTTGGCAACTCAGGCGAAGAACGATCAGAGCCTACTCAGCCATGAAATTAGAGTTGCAGTTAGAGTGGTCAATATGATTATAACCCGACCGACTAAGACCCCAGTGGATCACAAGGAACAGCAAACTTGGTGGAAGAAGTAGCGCACTGAAGGTAATGTTATTAGCTTTAGTGACAATGACTTGAAACATGTAATTTTCCCCATGCAGATCTCCTTATTATATCTACACTCGTTTTGGATGGTAGTATTGACTACCAACTGAAACGGATCTTCGTTAATAATGAAAATTCTCGTGATTTGCTTTACCTCAATGTATTTTTTAAACTTAATTTAAAAAAGAGTCAGTTAAAACCTGATGAAAGCCCGTTTTATGGCCTTAACAACAAATCGGTCCCCGTCCAATGGACGATCCAATTGGAGGTCACCCTGGGCATATACACAAGAACGGTGAGTTGTACACTCACCTCTTGGTGGTTGACCTACTCTCTATCTACAACGTTACACTAGGCCACCCATACCTAACAGTGTTCGAAGCCGTCACTTCGATACTACATCTCAAGATAAAGTTCTCAACAGCCTGTGGTATAGAAGAAGTGCTGGGTGACCAAGTCACTGGACGAACATGCTTTATGTCCCATATCGGCTCAAGTGGTAGCACCTAGGTAGCAGGAAAACTTGACCATTGAGACGATGCAACTCTACAGCAAGTACAGTCTGGTGAGGCAATCGATTTAATCCCACTAGACTTGGAGAGGTACATACAGATCGAGGCTCACTCACTAGGACACTGCGCGATAAGCTGATCACGTTCTTGTGACCGAACGCAGACGTCTTTGTGTGGACCCCCGTTGATATGCCTGGGATTCTGGCCTGAGTAACTGTCCATAAGTTGGGCCTCAATCCCGACCGCAAGCTCATCAGACAGAAGTGGAGGAACTACTCCATGGAGAAGTTGATCGCCATCTGGGAGAAAGTAAAGAAATTTCTGGATGCCGACTTTATCAAAAAAGTCCAATATTCGAACAGGCTCTCCAACGTCGTCCTAATAAAAAAAGCAACGAGAAATGGCAAATGTAGGTCGACTTCACCGATGTTAACAAAGCCTGCCCAAACGACAGCTTCCCTTTACCCAATATCGACCTGTTGGTGGACCCCACATCTGGGTACGAGCTGTTGAGCTTCATGGTTGCGTACTTAGACTACAACCAGATCCGGATGAGTCCAGATGACGAGGAGAACACCTCGTTTATGATCGACCAAAGCACCTATTGCCATAAGGTCATGCCTTTTGGTCTGAAGAATGCGGGTGCCACTTACCAGCGGCTCGTGAGCAAGATATTTGAGAAGCAAATTGGCTGCAATATGGAAGTATACGTTGACAACATCCTCGTCAAGAGCAAGACCACTAGTGACCATATTTGCGATCTGGTCGAGTCCTTCGAGATACTTCGCGTGCACCAATGGAAGCTGAACCCAACTAAGTGCATCTTTAGAGTATTTTCAAGGAAATTCTTAGGGTTCAATGTCTATCAACGAGGAATCGAGGTGAATCTAGAGCAGATCAAGGCCCTCATAGACATGACTGTGCCGCGGAGTGTCAAAGACATCCAGCGGTCAACCGGACGATTGGCAGCCTTATCCCACTTCTTGGCTAAGCTAGAGGACAAATACTAGCCTTTCTTTAAGGCTCTAAGGAGGATCAAAGCAAACGGGTTCCAATGGATGACAAAATGCCAGGCAGCCTTCGACGAGTTGTAGTAGTACCTATCCAGTCCAACGTTTCTGACGTCACCCAAGGACAGAGAGGAGCTATACCTCTACCTAACAGCGTCAAAGGTGGCTCTTAGTTCCACCCTTATACATCAGGACTCCGACTCTCAATAGTCGGTATACTATGTGAGCAAGACATTGAGTAGTCCAGAGACACGCTATCCACGTGCAAAAAAGTTAGCCGTAACACTTATCTTCTCAGCCTAAAAATTGAGACCTTACTTCTAGGCTTACCGCTTGATCGTTCTAACTGATAGCCTCTAAAGAGTTTTCTTCAGAAGCGTGATATTTTTGGACGGTTAGTAAAGTGGGCTATCGAATTGGAAAAGTTCAATATCAAATTCTAACCTAGACCGACTATCAAAGGTCAGACTTTGGCCGACTTTATCGTCGAGAACATGATACCAATCTCCGATGAACAACCTACTGAGGTTGCAGAACAGCACGAAAAAGAGTCGGAATGGGTCCTCAACGTAGACGGATCATTTACGGATTCAGGTAGTAGTGTCGGAGTAGTCCTAAGGACCCCTAACGGGCTTGAGGTTAAGTGCTTCCTTGGGCTCGACTTCTTGGCTACCAACAACATTGTCGAGTATGAAATCCTATTAGCAGGGTTACGACTGGCCAAAGAGTGTTCAATTAGGCGGCTAACCGTCTACAACAACTTTGAATTGGTCGTCAACCAAGTTAACAGGAATTTTGAGGCGTGCAACTCGCACTTGGCCAAGGTGAAGGACGCCACCCGGACATTCGACAAGGTGACCCTGGTTCATGTTCCTAGAATTAAGAATTGGAAGGCTGACCAGCTTGCTAGAGTAGCGATGGTCGAGAACTCAAAGCAGTACTCGAGGGACATACTGGAAGTCCTGAACACTCCCAGCATTAAGAAACAGGAAGCCATACAAATCTCCGACATAAAGAACTGGATGATGCCATACCAGAAGTACCTGGCAGAAGGAGCGCTCCCAAAAGACGCGTATGAAGCCAAGCGGATCAAGAAGACGGCCGGCTGATACACCATGGTCGAAGGATAGCTATATCGCTATAGTTACTTGACTACATACCTCTAATACCTTACTCCAGAGGAGGCCCACTGTGCCTTAAGTGAAGTTCACCTTGAGATATGCAAATCGTACATCGATGGCAAAAACTTAGCATTCAAGATCATGCATTAGGGTTACTATTGGCCGACAATGTAGAAGGATGCACTCAAGTTTGTGAAGAAGTATGAGAATTGCCAACTCCACAGCAATCTTCATCACCAGCCGCCCACTGAGCTGAGGTCCTCTAGGCTCCTTGGCCCTTCATGCAATTGGGGCTTGACATTCTCAACCCATTTTCCATTACAACGGGGCAAAGAAAGTTCATCATCACGGGTATAGACTACTTCACCAAGTGGGTTGAAGTCTCCTTGCTGGCCAAGATCACGGAGCACAACGCCTTGGAGTTTGTCCACCTGGGTATAGTCAGCAGATTTGACTTTTTTGAGGTCATCATGACTAACAATAGAACCCAATTCTTGAAAAAATGTTTCACTAAGTATTGCACAAATCTAAATATCATATTGGTCCACACTTCGGTGGCATACCCACACGCGAATGGACAGGTGAAAGTCACCAATTGTGCGCTATCCCTCGGTCTGAAGACCAAGTTGGAGGACGCAGGGGCTCTTGGGTCGACGAGCTATCCTCTATCCTATGGTCTTATCGGACGGCTCCAAAAGAACCAACTCGTGAGAACCCTTTAGTCTCAACTACGGGACTGAAGCAATAATTTTGGTTGAGAATGGGTTTCCAAGTTTCTAGGTCGAGTCCTTCGATCCGTAAAGTAACTCCCAAAAACTCAAGGGAAGCCTAGACTTCTTGGAGGAAGCTAGTGACGCTGCCAGGATACATACGATAGCCTACCAACAACGAATCTCCCTCTATTATAACAAAAAGGTAAGAGCACGGTAATTTAAAGTTCGGGACTTGGTCTTAAGTAGCATCGAGGCCACAAGCAAGATCGCCAACTAGAATAAGCTCTCCTCGAATTGGAAAGGACCTTTTCTAGTCTCAACCGTTCTACGAAATGGAGCATACAAATTCTAGACCCAGAACGGCAAGTTTGTTCCACGGACGTGGAACGTGATTGACCTCAAACGCTACTTTCAGTAAGGGTCCAGGTAGGTCATTCATGTGTATGCTTATAAAGGTATGTACTATTCCCAATTAATAAAATAAGTATCTTTCCTTTATACTGAGCTATATTTTCTTTCCTTTACAGCTTCATATACATGTGTATATGTTGGTATACTTGCTTTGTATGTTTGTAGGATAACATAAAAGACCTAGACTACTCCTAAATTGGATAAATTTTTACCTGCTCGTTATTAAACCCTGGTCATTTAGGCAGTATATGAGCGGTCATATTTAAACCCTGATCATCCAGAGGCCCATGAGCAGTCATATTTAAACCCTGGTCATCCAGACAGCCTACTGACGGTCGAATTAAACCTTGGTCATCCAAATACTCCGTTGGCAGTTAAAATCTTAGAGGTTTTAACAGTACGCGTGACGACTTCTCACACAAGGAGAATACGTGGTCAGTCAACGACCGTCGATAGGAGCAAAGCACTCCTCTCGAAAGATGACCGCACAGGTCCACACTTGGAAAGCACCATCAAGCCTCTACTCATGCCCGAGCATTGAACAGACTTGACACAACATTAAGACCAGCCTTGATGTCTCCTCAAGGACTCAAGTCCTTCAGAAGAGCGCCAATAATGTCTTAAATAAGGCAGACGACCAACTTGCATGTGGTACACAAAGTTGGCTGGTCAACACAACAAGAAGGAATTGAAAATAACAACAAAGGTAAAGACATATAATATCATTAAAATAGCCATTTTATTAATTATGTGCTTTCATAATTATATCAATTTCAAGAGCAAGGAGTACAAAAACTATGGAGGTGTAGAGCTCCCAAGATGAGGCGGTGGTGGCCCTTCACCAAGTCGAGGCTGCCCCACGAGGCTCTCACGATGCTGGATAGAACAGTTTGATGGGTCAAGATACTCCACTGGAAAGTTAGGGTCAACCAACCGTACGATGCACCGGTAAAGGTTGACACCCTTCCATAACCATGCCGTCAGCATGTCAGAGACCTCATGGGGACGAATACGAGTGGTCAACTCATTCTCCAATACAGTCATCTACCCCGTGAGCTGGTCAATGCGCCGCACTATCCGGTCGGCCTCTGCTTTCAGACAGAGGTTCTTCTCTCTCAGTTTATCATTCTCCTCCACCAAACCTAACAGTACAACTTCTCTCAAATTGGCGTTCTCCTCTTTCAATCTTGTGTTCTCCTCCTCCAAACTTTTCAGCACTGTTTGGAGAGCAGTTGTGTCCTCTTGGTGCTTCGCCTTTGGCAACTCTACCTCCTCCTCAAACTAGACTATCTCCTTATCCCAATCAGAGATCACCACGTCCCGCTGGTGCAATCCTTTTGTGACCGCACCCACAATTTTGTCTCCCTATAAAATTACTAAGTGTCAGCAACGGAGAAAAAAATGAGAAGGAAAGTTGTAAAAGTTTACCTGCCATATTTTGCAAACCGGTCTTTCTGGCCTGCTGCGAGTCCTTTGCCCAGGCGACGGAGGACTGGAAATTGTGAACTCCTGAACAGGCCTAGCATACTCCTCCGACAGCTCCGCAGTAAGGTCCTCTACCCCCAACAGGTTCTCCGGCGGTAGGCTCCTCCATCAGCTCAGCGCTGATGCCAACAGCCAATTGGGGCTCTCTAGTGGTAGGCACCTAAAGTGCCTCATGAGGCTCATTGGCAATAGGTTCCTCAGATAATCCAACAATTTGCGGAACAAGAAGCTCTGCAGATGCCTCAAGGAGCTCTCCAGTAGGTGTCTCCTCTGGCAGCTCAGCGGCCCACCCCACTGAGGGCTCTGCGGGTGACTCTAATTGCACGAGGTGTCCCGGCTGTGGAAGAGCCAGAATGGCCCTACTCGTGGTGGAGCATAGTCTGGCCCTATAGGCCTCAACGGTAGCTTCAACCCGCCAACACCGGAGCTGTCTCCAAGTCCGACAACCTAGCCAGCCAGAACATTTCCTGGCTCAGTGGAAGAAGAGGAAGAAGGCATCATCGTCATTGTCATCGTCGTCTTCTTTTGCCTTGGGCTTTTGGGAGACTCATCACTGGGTAGCGCTCCAGCAGACCCTATAGTAATGGCATCCGCCCTCCTCTTTCGAGCAGGCAACTTCATCTTCTGCTCCGGGGAAGGAGGGACCCAGCACGCCTTCTTGACCTCAGTATGAAAAACATGGTGGTCTCTCCAGAACTCAACAAGATGATCCTCCACCAGCTTAAATAGTGACTCCATAGTCTCAGTCTCCACATCAGAAGACGTCCCAGTATAAGTATCGGGTACCTTGCCCCAATCCTTAGCCAACGACCAGGACTCATCCACATAAATGAAGAAGAACCAGTTCTTTCAGTTATTCTGGGAGTTGTATATGATGATGTTAATCTGAAGTTTGGCCATATGGGGCCAGACAGATCCACTCTGCTCCTTGGTTGAATTTGAACAGCACCCTCACCATCTCCACTATCAACCGCTTCGTATACTAGCGAAGAAAAATGCAGAACATGCACAAGTATAGTACAGCATTGGCATAGAACTCTACGATAGGGACTCAGAGAACGGTTAGAATCTCTCGTAACTCATCAAGGACTGGAATGCGCAGCCCACTCCTCAAGTGGGCTTTGTAGATGGTGATACAGCCTTCAGGCGATGAGCATGCCCTGTCCTTCTTGCCAGAAACCCGAAAGACGATCTCCTTAGGGATATTGTACTCCATGTACAACTCTTTCATATCAGTTTCTCTGAGAACCGATGTAATTTCTATAACAAAAGAAGCCATGGATGTAGAAACAAGAGAAGTGACAGAACACTTAGAAATTTGTCAATAATGAAAGTTGAAGGAAAGCGTGAAAAGTTTGAAAACGTAACGAACGGACTACTTAAAGAGGTGTGAATGCCAAAGAAGGTAAACTGTCTTGTGAACGTGTGCCCATCATTACTGTCACGTGTCGTTTCCTAAACGGGTATAGTCGAATCAGATCCTCTGGAGCATTAATTACCGGGATTGTGAATTCACTACAGGAGACACGTGGCCACCTTTTCAACTGATAGTCCGGCGGACGATGGTGCATCATTTCAACTCTCACAAGTCCTTCAGATTATGGCCTAAACGGTCAACGAATTCAGTCAATACTTCCTTCACTAGTTCTCCAATTTCTAACCTAGATGGTCAACGAATCCGATCAACATTTTCTTCACCAATTCTCTAGATTCTAGCCTAGACAGTCTATGAATCCGATCAATATTTTCTTCAATAGTTCTCCTGATCTTGGCCAAGACGGTTAACGAATCCAATCAATGTTTTCTTGCTAGTTCTCCGGAGCTTGACTTTACTGTCACCAAGTCACGTAACCAACAAACTTAGGAGTCCCAGTCAAGCACGTCCCATCATGAATATATTGAAAGTTAGAGTTCAGACCACCAGTATGGGGGAGCTAGTGATGGTTGCGTCAATAATGAGCCAGCCCAGGAAGGTAGAATGACCCAGAACCACAAAGACCCAGTCACATCTAGATGGTCAATGCCAGCCATTGACCGGACGAATGGTTAGTGAGCCAGCAGAAAGCCTAAAAGTATGATGGCCCACTTGGGCCTAATACGGTCAATGCTTTCGTTGATTAGAAGCGTGACCAGTAGACTGGCTGAAGACCGGAAGTCATACGGCCCAAGCCCATGTTGGTCCACGTGTTCGTCTTCTAGCCTTAACGATCTTTCCCCTGATTTGGCGCCTCCCACAGAAGGAAACCTCCATTACAACGGCTACATCCAGGATCGATGCACATCCCCGAAGGAAAGTATAAGAATCCTCCTCCTGTCTGTAATAAACCTTAACGGTTACAAAACACAAAAGAAAAGCAATCAACCCAGGCGGCCATTACTGCCATTAAAGTTCCATGCTAGAAAAGGCAACAATCCCATCAGAGCGTAGGAATCAAGCCCTTCTGCACAGTGAAGGCAGCTCGACACAACTGCTACAAAAGTTCATGGAGCTCTTACTCCAAGGCACGTTCTAATTGGCTCGCAAAACGCTCTCCTAATCCCGCCAAAGCTTTCAATCACAAAGCTTCCACACTTTCTGAATACTAAGGCTCTCCCCCCTCTATCACTACGTTCTGTGCAAGCACAGTGCCGAAAGTTAATACTCCACAGAGCCGCAAAAGCCTCTCTCAACGAGAGTAAACTCCCATCACAAACACTCTTCTAATATTCTCATAGCATTCATTTTCTTTTACCTTCTTAAATCGAAGGCAGATTTCTAACCTGAGTGTTAGAGTATGTACGGTGTGACAAACTCTCACCGTCACCTGACCTATTGTTTGTAATTGTGTTGTATAGGATCCAAACCCGGTGAATAGAGTCGGAGTCAAATGATCAATTTGACTTGAACTTGTTCGAAATTTGAATCTAGAACGTATCAGTAGATATTTGATAAAAATTTATTATGAGATATTTTAATATATTAAAAATAAAATTAAAAATCTTATCTATTATCTATAGGTTAAAAAAATAATATTTAATTTTATCTATTTATAAGTACTGAATATAATTATAATTATAAAAGTCCCTACAATTTGGTCGACTTTTCTTCCGCGTCTACAATCGCACAGTGGACCAAAGAGACTACAAATTTCTGGCATGCATTTTCTTTTCCTCGCAACTTAGTAGAAGTGGATTCAATATTTTAAATTATATGACATAAAATAAAAATTTTAAATCAATTGTTATTTTGGTAAATTTTTTTAATTTTAAATTACATATTTTTAATTATACGTTTAACGAGAGAGCATAAAATATAATTGGTAGATATAAATTTAATAAAAGCCATGAAAAAGGAAAGAACGGTCATCGCCCCGTCAATTAATTCGAGCAATTAAGTCTTTGAAGGGACCCCTAACGTCATTTCCATTTTCTTCCCTTTCTAGATATAAACACAATTTTTTAATAATAATATATGCTACTGCCAGCGTGTAATTTAGGTCGATTTTGTGCCTTATTCTTTGGTTTTTGAAAATTTGAGATTGAAAAATTATATATATATATATAATTAAAATAACCACCCCC
Organism: Nepenthes gracilis; assembly: GCA_033239525.1. Classification (NCBI taxonomy): domain Eukaryota; kingdom Viridiplantae; phylum Streptophyta; class Magnoliopsida; order Caryophyllales; family Nepenthaceae; genus Nepenthes; species Nepenthes gracilis. The sequence continues at coordinate 5,985,137 of BSYO01000018.1, read as the reverse complement.
AGCCCAATCCCACAGAAATTCATTCTCTATATATTTTATTTATTATTTTCATTTAGTGAAAAATAGGGATAATATGATTCAATTTGTTATGAATTAGAGATTAATCTGAAATGCACTCAAATAATATTTTATCAAATCAAATCCAACCTTTAGATAGGGCAAATCGTTAATTTACTGTGAAAGTTTTTGTTTAATTTAATATATAATATAAAAAATTATAATATGTAAGTGATAATTTTAATATAGGGATAATAATTCTCAAATATGTTTTAAAATAGATTATTAAATATAATAAAAATATATCTAAATAAAATATAAAATAATATTCTAACTAAATGATTATTTATCAATTAAAAAATTAGTGTAATGACAAATTAAAATTTAGTCCACGGTGGTACAACAAGAAAAAATAGATGTATATTATTGTTCATTTTAAAATAATACAAAAAAATAAAATATGATATTTAAAAAATATTATACGATATGAATTTTTTTAATTTTTAAATATCAAGTAAGACTTATTAACAACATGAAAATTATTTACAAGTGATGCATCCTGATTTGAATTTCGAACATATTTGAATCGAATTGTTCATCGGGTTTTGATTTTATTCACTGAATTTTGGATTTTGCATACTACAATTTCAAATTGGAGATCAAGTAATTGTGAAATTTGATCCTATCAAAAATATTCCGATATTCAAGTTAGTAATTAGCTTTCTGAGAATATAAATCAAATGTAGATAATGCAGTGTGAATGCTGGTGAGTGTTTGTGGATATAAGTGGGAGTGCACTCAAAGAGTGAGTGGCTTTGTTGTTATGCTCATGAGGAGTAAGCTTTCTAAGTACTAAATTCACTAGGAATTAGTAGCAGAGAGAGTGTGTTAGGATGCTCAAAAGTTTGAGAGTTTTTGAGAGCTTGAGATTACTTGAGAGCTTTTGTGGATAGGAGAAAGAATGCCTTTGAAGAGAGTTTTCATTGCCTTTTATAGCCATGGCCCCTTGGCTGCCTTCTTTATGTAGTAAGGTTAGATGTCTGTTTTTGGTGAGGGATTGTTGTCTTTCCTACATAGGCGTGAGCGTCATTTCTGACTATAAAGGTTGAGGAGGTGGACCTCCTTCCATCTGCACATTGTAACCGTTAGAGTTTTTAACAGATCGCGTGTGGATTTTGGTTCCTTCATTCTGGACTGTGTTTTGATTCTAGGGATGACTGTTATAGTAAAAATTGCCTTCTTTGGAGATGCAGTAAATTAGGACAGTCGACCATTGTAGCTTAAAGATGGACACATGGGCCACATCTATCCGAGTCTCAACTAGTTTACTTGTTGCTTCTTCAGTTAATAGAAGCGTTGACCGTTCTGAACTCAAATGGGTCATTCTAATTTTAGACCTCTGCTGGCCCACTTACCTCTTGTCCGATCAACGGTAGTATTGACCATTTCAAATAGAAATGGGTCACCGAGGATTTTGGCTATTTTTTCTTTTGTGGGCCAACCCGTTATTGGTGTCCCATCAATAAGTAATGTTGTAAGCAAATAAAAAAATTAATAATTTAGGTGACAATAAATTATTAAAGAACTAATAATTTAACCACTTATATCTAAAATTAAATTAAAAGTATAGTATAATAAGTATGAGTATGAAATTTTATTTACAATAATAATATATTTATTATATTTAAATATAGATAAAAATCACATTCTGCTACAGCTCCAAATTTTCCCTTTTTCTTTTGATTTCCAAGTCATTGAAGGGAAATCAATTCATCTAAGTTTGACGGAATTATTGCTCAGCTTTTGTTCTAGAATGAGATTTCGTCTGAAGACCGGCAAGACCACTAGCCTACACGCTTATATATGATAGGCATTGCTCAGCATTTTATACTTGTGTAGACGAGTCTCCACAAATCTACAAATCCCACCAAATCTCATTCTCTCTCTCCCACTCTCTCTCTCTATTTTTAAAATATCCTTCAGGTCTGAAGAAATTCTTGCTCAGCCATGACAGGTGAAAACTATTCATGGATTAAGATTTCTTTTGTGTCCCTGTGTTTCTTTCTCCTGACTCCTCTCTGCAATGGAGCCGACACCATCACTTCAAGCCACCCTCTCTCAGGCGATCAAACCATAGTTTCCGCCGGCCACATCTTTGAGCTTGGCTTCTTTCAACCAGATAACTCATCCAACTACTACATAGGCATCTGGTACAAGCAAGTTCCAGGAAAACTGTAGTTTGGGTTGCAAACAGAGATGACCCTATCTCAGATGAGCAACACTCAGAGCTCAGAATCTTAAATGGTAATTTAGTTCTCACCAACGGATCTAAAGCACCAATTTGGTCCACAGACTCGACTTCCACCACCTCAAAATCTGTAGAAGCCGTTCTCCAAGACGATGGTAATCTCGTCTTGAGAGATGAATATAAATCAACTATTTGGCAGAGCTTCAACCATCCAACACATACATGGCTTCCCGGCAGCAAGCTTGGAATAAATAAAAGGACCAGAAAGGTCCAGCGTCTTACGGCATGGAAGAACACCGATGATCCCTCCGCGGGTCTATTCACGTACAACATGGAGATTAACACTGATGGAGCTGGCCAGTATTATATGCTGTGGAACAAAATAGAAGAGTATTGGACTGCCGGACCCTGGGATGCAACGCACCAGATTTTCAGTCAAATTCCTGAGATGAGACTAAACTACATATACAATTTCAGCTATGTCGATAACGAGAATGAGAGCTATTTCATCTACACTGTTAATGACCCTTCGATTATATCAAGATTTATTATGGATGTTTCTGGGCAGGTCAAGCAACTAATTTGGCTGGTAGATGTACAAGCGTGGAATTTAATTTGGTCAAAGCCGACACAACAGTGTGAAGTATATGCTTACTGTGGTGCATTTGGCATTTGCAATCAAAATTCTTTGCTATTTTGCAATTGCTTGAAAGATTTTGAGCCAACGTCGAAAAACAACTGGAACTTGAATGATTACTCCAAAGGATGTGCTAGGAAGACCCCACTCAATTGTGGGAATCATACGGCGAGAAAAGACAATGATGGCTTCTGGCCTTATCCCAACATGAGATTGCCTGAACATGCACAATCTGTGGTGGTTGCAAGTTTGGAAGAATGTCAATCAACATGTCTTAACAATTGTTCTTGCACTGCTTATGCTTACAACGGTGGTGATAGATGTTCAATCTGGATTGGCGATCTCTTGAACATGAAGCAACTTTTCGATAATGATGTTAGTGGAAAGACTCTTTACATCAAACTAGCTGCTTCAAATTTTTCAAGTAGCAGTAATAAGATTATGATTGTCGGTGGCATTGTTGGTTTAGTTACCGTGGTAATAATGGTATTGTGCCTTCTCTTTGTATGGAAACAAAAAAGGTACAAAACTGTTGCAACTAAAATAGTTGGGGGTTCAGTGATCGCATTCAAGTACAAGGATTTGCAAAAAGTTACGAAGAATTTCTCTGAGAAGTTGGGGGGAGGAGGTTTTGGCTCCGTTTTCAAAGGAACATTGCCTAATTTATCTGCTATAGCTGTAAAGAAACTTAAAAGTATTAGTCAAGGTGAAAAGCAATTTCGAACAGAAGTCTATACAATGGGAACAATCCAACATGTTAACCTTGTTCGACTTCGTGGATTTTGCTCAGAAGGTATGAGAAAGCTGTTGGTCTATGATTACATGCCAAATGGCTCCTTAGACAAACATCTATTTCATGAAAAGGATTCTGAGATCCTAGATTGGAGAACAAGGTACCAGATTGCAGTGGGCGCAGCTAGGGGATTAACCTATTTGCATGAGAATTGTAGAGATTGCATTATTCATTGTGACGTAAAGCCAGAGAACATTTTATTAGATACTGAATTTTGTGCAAAAGTCGCAGATTTCGGCTTGGCAAAACTTATCGGGCGGGAGTTTAGCCGAGTTCTCACCACCATGAGAGGGACAAGAGGCTACCTTGCCCCAGAATGGATTTCTGGAGTGGCAATAACAGCAAAAGTCGATGTTTATAGTTACGGAATGATGCTTTTTGAATTGGTATCGGGCCATAGAAACACAAAGCAATCAGAAGACGGGAAGACAAAATTCTTTCCGAACTGGGCTGCACGTAAAATAACCGAAGAAGGAGAAGACATTCTTAGCATATTAGATGACAGGTTGGAAGGAAATGCTGATACAGAAGAGGTGATGAAAATATGTAAAGTTGCTTGTTGGTGTATCCAAGATGATGAAAATCATAGGCCCTCAATGGGACAGGTAGTTCAAATCCTTGAGGGGGTCTTGGATGTGAGCATGCCTCCGATCCCACGGTCTCTCCAGGTTTTCCTCGATATTCAAGAACATATAATTTTCTTCCAGGAGTCGTCATCAAGCCAAAGTTCATCACCAAAGAGAAATTCCTCGACTTGTTCTTCTCCAGCGATGATTGCCTCCGTATTAGTCAATAGTAGATCCTTACAATAATTTCGCTATAAGTTACAATTTAGAGTCAGAGATTCAAAATAATGTTGTATAAATATCAATCCTTTTCCTTAATCTCTATTTTTGACGTGCTATTCAATAGAAGTCTATGTTTGGTAATTTTATATATTCCTAATATGAGACCAGGGTACCTTATTTCTTAATGAAGTGCACAAAAGAGACATTGAACTGTGATAAGTTTTTGAAATCAAACATGAAGTGCAACATTAAATTGAAAAGTCAATCCCTGTTCATTCTTTCATGTGGATTTGAATCTGTGATGCTTTATTCATTCAAACACATACGAGTAATTTGGATAGCATTAAGCCTCTGATAGTCAGATTCATTACCATAGTGAAGGTTCAAACAACATTATTATGGATGAATCCAAAGTCTCCATGAAAGCATGCGTTTCTATATAATTGAAAGAGATAATTTGGCTGTTATATTTCCTTGAAGAGGAGGAGATCTATTGTCCAATCCGTAGTTTTAATTCTTTCACTTTTTTACTTTATGTTTTCTTTCAATTGAACAATATTTATCAAAATTGAATAATATTTCTCAGAATTTATATCATAGAAATGAAACCCTCCTTGTAAAAAACCTGCAAATCTTAGACGTTCAAACTCATTTTAAAAACTCATTACATTTTAAGAAAATCTTTAAATTTAACTTATGACATTCTTCTTAATACTTTTAACTCTAATAATTCCATTAGATATACAGGCTAATAGAGTTTTCAAAAGTATTAAGCAGTTCATTCTAACTCTTCGGGTTTTAAGTGTGTATTGGTGTCTTTAATCTAGAAAGTACCCTTAATATAACAGTATAGTTGTGATTTAATAATAAATATTTTAAGTCATAAAAATAATATCTTACGTGATAAAATGAAAGACTATAAAAATGGATAAAAAATTATCTTACTCTTTCCTAGATCTTATATATAGTGAGATTTCGAGCATAGGGTTGCCTTTTATTAACCTCCATATACTAGATTTACTTAACACTCAAAGCCATATGCAATAATATTCTTTAACCTGATGGTTATTGCTAAAGGTTTTTAAGTCCATTGATGGTTGTTGGCTGTGAGGTTCATAGAAGAGATATTCTGACGCATATATATTGATTTTATACTAATAAAATAGTACATAATTATGTACTGATCATCTTAAAATATGAATACAGTAAACACAAAATCATCAATTGCATGAAACTCAAGAAATTCCTCTTTAAAAGTACCATTATGATATGATAGAGACGGTATGCATGCATGAGAATCACTATTAGGAAAATTAGACATAACACAAAATTTAGGTTTAGAGGCTTATATATTCAATATGTATCAAGGAAAACAAAAGACCTAAGAAGGATTCCAAAAGGAAGATATTGATCCTTCAATGTGCCAACTTAGTAATAAAATGTCTCGCTTAAAAGTTATCATGGTTAACATAATGACTAATCTACAAAAATTTTTCATTAGAAATAGATCATATTAGAGTCAGATAAAAATCATCACTTATGGGACATGAAAATTTCATAATCTAGGTGATGATTGGCAGCTCTTGTTAGCAAAATAGGCCTTCAAATATAAAATCATGTTTGAATTGAAAAAAAAAAAAAAAACCCTTAAAATGACAAGGAGTATGTTAAAAAGCCACATTCCTTAAGATAATGTTCATTGTTTACAAATGTAAATGGCTTCGTGTGACTGTCTTTAGAATAGAATAAAGTTTTATTTTATCGCAATTTATACTAGCAAAATTAAATTCAAAATTCAAAAGATATGAATTGTGTAGCACTAAAAAAATATTTAAGTGGATAGATAATTACTTGTAAATTTATTATTGTGATTTGTTCAATTGAAAAATTGATCGGCATATTTCTGTCTATAAAAAAAGATAACATAATAAAATTAGTTAAAATAATTCAAAATTTCTTGTTGAAAGTTGAGTTAATTGGGAAAAAAAAAAAAAAAACCTCCTTAAAGTAACTTTTGAATGGTATGTTGGTGTCTCATGTGCACCACATAAGTCAACCCGAAAAAAAAATAGCATTGTCAAAGACAACACAAAATACAAATTATCACTTTAAAATATTAACACTCAAAATGAATTAACAATTTTAATGTCAAACTTTTAGTATTCCAGATAATTTAAAAATCTGCAACAACAATTGCATGATCTTTCCATGCAAATTCCCTAGCAAAATGATATGAATCCTCTTCTAATGTCCTCAATCTTTCATTGACAAGTTTTAAAGCTCATTTTTTAAAACACAATTCATTATCCTTTATAGACAGAACTAGATTTCATCCTAAAAGATGGCAACCTCATGCATAGGTTTCTAAACCAGATATGCATATTCATCTTCTATGTCCTCATTCCCTCTAGAAAAACTCCCCCCTCCCCCCCCCCTACTTGTATATTCATCTTAGGGGTGAAGGGTAAATGGAGGGGAAAAAAAACATCTCAATCTAACTAGAGTACTATTTTGACAGCAAAACATCATAGGGCCTAAAATGTAATAAAAATAACTATTTAGCATACATTATTTAGTTTTAAATTTTAACAATTTAAATTTTTTTTAATTTTTGATCTAATTGCTCAAATGAGATGAGTAAAAGTAAAATTTTCAAGTTTAAAAGTTTGTGGTTCCTCTAAAATTCTTTTCAATAGCTATGATGTATAGCTAGAAAGAAAAATATAGCCAAATGCTTAAATAATTCATCCAAAATTAGATTCTAATTTATATATTTGATCAAGATAAAGATAGAAAAGATTTCACTCAAAAGGTTCCATTTCATTATGGAATTTTTTAAATACAAAATGAATACAGTCTTGACAAATTAAGATTTAATCAACTATACGAACTAACAATGATCTTTGTTTACTTATAAAAGTATAAAATATTATAGATATTTATATTTAAAAATATTTATGGATAACACTATATAATCCATAATTTAGAGCAATTAAAATAATAAGAGTTAAACAAGAAAACCCTCAATTAAGCTATACCACCTTTTTTATAGGTATATATTGTACCAATCCTTACTCTTTGGACTCTTACTTCTCAAGAAGAGAGAAGATGAAGGAAAAAAAAGATCTAATTTTTTTCCTTTGAGCTTTGTGTTGGGGTCATTTCCATATGGAGGTGTTCTTAGTCCGAGGACCTAGATTGAGGACGAGTTTCGTGGACTTGTGCGCTGAGTGTCTGAGTACTTTGCACAATATGGGCACAAGGACTTTGCGTAATTATGTTCCGTAGACTTGTACGCTGAACGTCAGCAAACTTACGTAGTATTGTCTGAGGACTTTTTAAGGAACGAAGTTTGTGATTAAACCCGTGGACTCTAATAAATGGATGGTGCAGGCTTGTCACTTGCACAGGAAATACAATTGAAGGACGATCGGCCAGTCAGTGGGGCATTGACCAGCTGAGAAAAGAAGATGGTCAATGAGAAGGTTGACCAGTTGAGAACAGACATTCTGAATAGTTGTCTTCTGTAAAAGTATACAGTTGACTTTCCTGATTGGGCAGTTGGTTTTAGGAAGAAAAACATTATCTCTGAGAAAATGACAAGCTGATTTACAAAAACATGCATGTGCCATCTGCTACAGAATAGAGTGTGAGCTGACTATTATAGGATATGGCCAGCTGTGCATGCAACCACTATACTAGCAGGTGGTTGCTCGATTTACCTGAATATGTATATATACTAAACTCAGAAAAATGAGTAACTGTAGAGTGAAAGACGTGAAGAAAGAGAAGAGTAGTGAGTGAAAATAAAGTATGAAATTCTTTATATTATCGTATTCTTGTTTTTTATTTTCGCCTCAAGGGCTTGTGTAGCTATGCGATTTTTGTAACCAACTACATATAGTGAAATTTATTTGTCATCTAAGTGTCCCATAATTTTTTTCTTATTTGAGAAGGATTTTTTATGTAAAATTTTAGTGTACTTTTCTTCTTCCTTATTCCTCTTTCACTGCTGTGTGTGTGTTCTTGTTGTGGTTTGACGCTAATTTTTTCTAACAAGTGGTATCAGAACCTAGTTGAAAACCTTCAGTCAAATGACACCATCTTCAAAGAACTTGCCATTTAGTGTAGTGTAGTTCAATGGGTAAGATAATTTCATCCTCCGGTAAGAAAGGATGAAGAACATCTTAATCCGAGAATGAACTGTAAAAGCACTACGGAAGAAGGATAATAAGCCGGAGAACTTGACCAATGAAGAATGGCAAGATAAGATAAATCTTGCAAATTGTACCATCAAATTGTGTCTAGCGGACAGCACGCTCTAGGAGGCCCTCGACTTGTCGAACCCAACAGAGGTTTGGGAGAAGTTTAAAAGTCATTATAAGTTTAAGTCCTTAACAAAAAGACTGCACGTGAAGAAAAAGTTTTATGGACTGCGTCTGTCTGAAGGGAGAGTTTTGAGAAGTACTTAGATGAGTTCAACAAAATAGTAATATAGATATCGGCCTTGGTGAGGAGATTAAGGAGGAGGATAAGGCGTTGATGTTGCTGGCTTCTTTACCAACCTCGTGCGACCATATTGTTACAACCTTACTGTTTGAAAAAGATACGATCAAGTTGGAGGAGGTTATTATTTCATTACTCATGAATGAGTCAAGGCAATCACAAGGGACCTCAACCTCTATACATTTTGAGGTACTTGTAATCGAGTCACGGGAAAGAAGTAAAGGACGAGACCAAAAGGCTAGAGAGAAGGGCCGCAGCAAGTACTGATCAAGGTTTTAAAACCTTAAGTATCATTATTGTGGTAAGAAAGGCCACATCAAGAAATATTATTATAAATAAAAGTGTGAGAATACTGAAAAGAAGAAAGGAAAAGAGGGACGAGGAAAAGAAAAGGTCTCGGTCTCAATGGTCATAGGAAATGATCTCTTGTTAACACGTGAAATGGATGTGGCAAGTCTAACAGATCATGAGTTTGATTGGGTAGTAGATTTTGGTGCCTCTCTCTATGCCACATTCAAAAGGGGACTGTTCACTTCTTACACTTCAGGAGATTTTAGGATGAAAAGAATGAAAAATGAAGGAACGTCCTTGGTAGTTGATAGAGGTGACGTATTATTTGTCACCAATAATGGGACAAAACTATTGCTAAAAGATGTCTGACATGTCCTTGATATCCGACTGAATATAATTTCAGCCGGCAGACTTGATGACGAAGATTATTGCAATACCTTCTGTAAAGTAGAATGAAAGTTGACTAGAGGATCTCTGGTTGTTACATGTAGAAAGAAGAGCTCCGGCCTATATGTGATGAAAGGCGTTTACAGTGGCCGGAGATGTGAACGCTACAACCAATGTGAAGTCCTTGGATATGTGGTACCGTAGGTTGGGCCACATTAGTGAAAGGAGATTATGTCATTTAGCCAAAAAAGGTCTTATCCCAAAAATGAAGGAAGACGGACCGAGGACATGTCCTCATTGTATGGCCGAGAAATAATGAAGAGTCTCGTTACATGGAAACTCATCATTTATGAAGGCGGAAATAATTGACTTGATTCACGCTGATGTATGTAGACCATTTAAAGAACAATCATTTGGAGAGATCAGTACTTTATGTCGTTCATTGATGATTGTTTAAGAAAATTATGGGTATACCCACTTAAGACCAAGGAGCAAGTTCTCGGTACCTTTGAGTATTATCATACTCTGGTCGAACAACAGACTGGAAAAAAGCGATAGGCCATCCAAAGCGACAATGGTGGGGAGTACATTGGGTCATTTGATACCTATTGCTGAAAGCTTGGCATTTGACATTAGAAGACATCACAGTTGAATGGAGTGATTGAGCGGATGAACTACATATTTTTGGAAATGGTCAAGTGCATGCCTTCTGGGGCAAAGTTTCCTGGATCCTTCTAGATAGAAACTTTGAAGACGGCGGCCTATATTATTAATAGGTTACCCTATAAGTCTTTGAATGGTGAAGTCCTAGAGAAGATCTAGTCAGAAAAGGAGTCGTCCTATGAACATCTTCGAGTATTTGGGAGCAAGGCTTTTGTTTATATCCCAAAGGATGAGAAGACCAAGTTAGAACCAAAGACGATACAATGTATCTTTCTAAGCTACGGGAAGATGAATTGGGATACAAATTCTATGACCCAATAGAGAAGAAGCTTGTCCGGTTAAGGGGCGTAGTTTTTATTAAAGATGAAATAATTGAGGATATTGGTAAGAAGACCAAATCTGACACCAGTCGAACGGATAAGATAAGTGTTGAAGTTATCCGTCCGGTACCTCTTCACTACGAGGGCAATGGCCCAAGAGTGGTCGCGAAAAATAATGAAACGGCCACAGCGCCTGATGGGGACAAGATGAAGTTGCTCCGCAATCGGCCGAGGAGGTTCCTATCTGATGATCCTCAAGGAATAGACGACCATCTATCCATTTGTCATCCAATGAGTACATCTTGCTCACTAATGTAGGGGAGTCTAAAATTTTTGACAATGCTATGAAGGACGAGAATAAGAAAAAATAGCTGAAAGCCATGCAGAATAAAATAAACTTGTTATATAAAAATCATACATTTGATTTAGCTGAATTGTCTAAGGAGAAGAGAGCACTGAAGAATAAATGGGTCTTCCATTTGAAGATAGATAAAAATATCACACAGTTAAGGTACAAGACACGATTGGTAGTAAAGGGTTTCAATCAGTGAAAGGATATTAATTTTGATAAAATATTTGCTTTTATGGTAAAAATGTCCTCAATAAAGATTGTGTTTGGCTTGGCTACTATCCTGAATCTAGAGGCGGAATAGTTGGATGTTCAGATGGCTTTCTTCTATTGTGATCTTGAAGAGAAAATTTATATGAGACAATTAGAAGGATTTAAGGTTAAAGAGAAGAAACGACTAGTATGTCATCTAAAGAAGAGCCTGTATGGACTAAAACAAGCTCTAAGACAGTAGTATAAGAAATTTGAATCTATCATGGTCGGTGAATGATACCGGATGACCACTTCTGACCACTATGTATATGCACAGGATTTTTCGAGGACGACTTTGTCATCCTTTTCCTTTATGTGAATGACATGTTAATCATTGAATGTAATGGCGCTAGAATAAAGGAGCTGAAACAGCAACTTAGGCAGTCCTTTTCCATGAAGGACTTGGGGTTGGTGAAACAGATTCTAGATATCAGAATAATTCGCAATCAAGAGGTAGAAAAATTATGGTTGTCCTAAGAGAGCTATATTAAAAAGGTACTTCAGCATTTTAACATGAATAAGACCAAACCAGTGAGCACTTCACTGGTAAGCCACTACAGATTGAGCAGTCGCCAGTGTCCATCCTCAGATGATGAGAAAATATATATATGAAGCGTACCCTACTCTTCGACCGTAGGAAGTTTGATGTATGCTATGGTATGTATAAGGCTGGACATCACACATGCCATCTGCACAATTAGCCGATTTTTCTCAAGACTAGGAAAAGAGTATTGGTTCGCGGTCAAGTGGATAATAAGATATATCCAAGGAACTTTCATAATGTGTCTGTGCCTTGGATGAGATAAGTCTCGATTGATGGATATTCCAATGCTGATATGGCCGGAGATATTGACTCCCGAAAGTCCACTTCGAGATATTTGGTGAAGTTTGCTAGAGGAGTAATCTATTGACAATCAAAGTTGTAAAAGTATGTTACTCTTTTTACTATTGAGACTGGATTCATTATAGTGATAGAGGCTTGTAAGGAGATAGTGTGGATAAAAAAGTTCATCCAAAAATTGAACTTTAGACAGAAGAAGTATGAGATACTTTATAATAGCTAGAGTGTCCTACATTTTTGTAAAAACTCTTCATTCCACTCAAGATCAAAGCACATTGATATTCAATATCATTGGGTAAGGGATGTTATTGAAGTAGGATTGCTGTCACAAGACAAGGTTAAAATCAAAGAAAATAAGGCAGATATGATGACAAAAATTTTGCCAAAAGGAAAGACTGAGGCTTGTTGCAGTTTGGTTGGGTTAACGAACTCTGACTCCTCACGATCGTGAAGGAAAGTTTGTTGGGGTCACTCCCATGTGGAGGTGTTATTCGTCCGAGGACTTAAATTGATAACGAGTTTCGTAAACTTGTGCGTTGAGTGTCCGAGTACTCTGTGCAGTATAGGCATGAGGACTTTGCATAGTTATGTTCCGCGGACTTGTGTGCCGAACGTTTGTGGACTTATGCAGTATTTCCTGAGGACTTCTTAAGGGACGAAGTCTGTGATTAAGCTCGAGGACTCTGATAAAGGGATGGTGCAGGCTTGCCACTTGCATAGGAAATGCAACTGAAGGACAACCGGCCGGTCAACGGGTTGTTGATTGACTAAGAGAAGAAAATGGTCAATGGGAAGGTTGACCTGTTGAGAACAGGCATTTTAAGTAGCTATTTTCTATAAAAGTATGCAGTTAACTTTCCTGATTGGGTAGCTGGTTTCAGGAAGGAAGACACTATCTTTGGAAAAATGACAAGCCGATTTACAGAAGTATGCATGCGCCGTCTGCTGCAGAATAGGAAGTGTCGACTGTTGTAGGATATAGATAGCTGTGCATGAAACTACCATGTTGAGTAGGTGGTTTCTTGATTTGCTTGAATATGTATATATACTGAACTCAAAAAAATGAGTAAGTGTAGAGTGAAAAATGTGAAGAAAGAGAAGAGTAATGAGTGAAAATAAATTATGAATTATTTGTATTCTCGTGCTTTATTCTTCGTTTTCGCCTCAAGGGCTTGTGTAGTTGTACGATTTTTATAATCAACTAGATATAATAAAATTTATCTATGGACTAATTGTCTCGTAATTTTTTACTTATTTGAGAAGGATTTTCTACATAAAATTTTAGTGTACTCTTTTTATTCCTTATTCCTCTTTCACTGCTGTGTGAGTTCCTGTTGTGGTCTGACGCCAATTTTTCCCAACACTTTGAACCCATACCCTCAACTAGCACACAAGTGCTCTCATTCTCCTCTCCTCAACAATTGCAAGACACAAAAGAATTTTTTTATGAATGCCCTAAAAGAAAAATTCATGATTGCTAGTTTATGAAACTATGAGATGAAACATCATATCATTAAGCGAGCTTCATAAATAAACCTTAAAAGTTATCCTATCGTAAAGGAAGAATAGGGGGTCGTGATGTGCCCAGGCATCATCGCCCCTACAAATTTCATTTACCAGTTGGGTTGAAATCCAATAGGTAAAAACTAATTTTGAAAAATAATTTAAACTTTAAAATAGTATATTTTTTATATTATTTTATTCATAAAATTAGTATTTTAACATTTTAAAAAAACATTTGATAAAAATATTTATATATTATATTATTTTAATATATTAAATATCAACCATTAAATTATAAATTATTCAATAGCTAAGGAAAGAGTCACAAGTATTGCACGCCACAACCCTTTATGACATAGTAAGGGGTAGAGAAGAATTAGGCATTGAGAAGCAAGCCCTTGAAACATATTTGTAATAGGAAATAAAATATTGCATTGAGACAAATATCCCTCTCTTGTTTCGATTTTTTTTAATATAAACATGCTCCATAGAGAAAAAATATTTTTTATGACAAAAAAAAATTATCACTAATAATTATAAATATATGTATTTTAGTAACACTATAAAATCATATCACTAATTATTAAATACACATCCTAAAAATGCCTTCGGTCAACAGCTGATACTTTCAGCCATCATTCAGAATTCTCGTCATTAAATCAGAGCCCTCGTACGTCATACAAAGCTTTTAGCCCTTAATTAGATACTTCGGTCGTTAGTCAATGTTCTTGACCTTTAAATGAAGTCCTTAGTCATAAATCAGAGTTCATTCCAATTCAGTCAAATGAAGCCATTTCGACCTTTATTTTACCTAAATTATACAGGAGTGACCCAAAATTTCAACAAAAATCTCATTGATAGTGGAAAGAATCGAAATTATTTAGATGTTGTGGCAGCCAGCGCCATTGTGTCTTGCCTAATCGCCATCAGTGGCTCCTTCGTCGAAGGAAATTTATGGCAATGGTAGGGGAAGAAGAAAGAGCAGGGAAGAAGAAAGAATGGAGAGAGAGGGGGGGGGGAAATATTAAAATATGCATATTATAATATTTAATAGTTAATATATATATCATACAAAATTATAATACAGAATTATAATTATATATATAAATACAACTATATATTTATATGTAATTTATTAAATTAAAAATATATATTATATCAATAAATAATTAAAATGTATACTATATTAATTGATTCTAATCGATAGAGGTAATTTTTGAATTATATTCAACAGAGGTAATTTTTTGCGTTAGTGGTCTAGACCGAGTTTAATGATTACGACTCAGGTTATCATAAAAAAAGATAGAGAACGCAAGATAGGAAAAAGATAATTGTAAAAGATATTTACTAATTTCAAGTATCAGATAAGAGAAAATATTTAATTTTTTTTTATTATTAATATTTTTCTTACCTATTGAAGTATTTCTTATTTTAAATACTTATTTATATTCTAATTTCATATATAAATAGTTTATATTTTACATACATGTACTCTTACCCCTATTTCATGAAACTTTTATAAAATATACACCTTTAATTCATATACATTGTATTTAAAAATTAATTTTTTATAACAATATTCATACACATATTTAAATTTAATTTAAAATATTCTTATGTATCCTTAATTTTTAAATATATGATCCTGTTTGAAATAAATTAATGTAATTATGCTAACTTTCTATAATTTCTCAAATATTATGCTTGCTTGTTTATAAATCATGTGCTACTAATCTTACAAGTTTTTAAAATATATGTTCAACTTCTTACATGTTCATATTTTATTATATGTTAAATATTTAAAGAAATATGAAAGAAAATTCTATATAAGTTTAATGATATATATAATTTTTTTAGTATGATAAAATTTAAAATACGTTGGTATTTTAGTAGAGTTTTAATTTGATTAAATACGGAATATTATGAACACGAGAAAACTCAAAATTTTAATCATACTAATAAATGTATCATTAAATTCAACATAATAATTACAATTTTTATAACAAATTTATTTGAGATAATAAATATATACAATATTGTTATTCTAGAAATGCAATCCCAATAACATATCCAAATAAAACTTCAATCAATGAAATTGGGTCTAGAACTTCTTCTCACGAGCCTCTAACTCTAATATCTTCCCTGTCTCGAGGTTCTGTAGTAAAAGTAAGATCCCTCGGGCCACACTATGCAATTAACTAAATTTGAAGCTAATAAAATATAAATGCGAGTCAAATATCAATAATTGATAACAAATCCAAATACAAATAGAAAATAATAATAAATGTATCACATATACAATATATAAAGTATACCACGAGTCATGAACAAATATCCAACAGAGAAATATATATATGAATTTATATTTCATCGTATCTACAATTCAAATGTATAAGAAAGATAGGTTACTTAAAATCCTGATGTAATAAAAATCATAAGAATTCACCAATAAGAGGCGAAGATCCCTTAAAATCTGACCTCATAAAAAATAAAGGATCTCCAGATCCGAATATCGCGTGAAACGACCTTAAAATCAAACAACAATCAACAATTTGGATTCTACTGAATCCGGATATCGTAAAATCTAATGTATACAACTCGTGAATTCTATCGAATTCCAAACTCAAGAGGTATTAATAATGACAAAATATCACAATAAATCTCATTGGACCTTATTCTACCATCGTGAACTAAAGGCCACGTATTTACGCCCAATAGTTGGGTAAGTACAATGAGGTTATCCATGGTATCCTTACTACCGTACAGTCTTCCTAGAGGTTGTACCTGTAGCATGCCCATACCATCCGTGATACCCCTCGCCAAATGATATTTCTAATATCATCTCCTATAAGTATCACTCCATAATAAGCAATATACCTCATTATTACAATGATATAAAAATCAGTATCGGATAAGTGTAGACCATGCTAAGGTGTCGTAACCTCCCATTCAACTAGATACATTAGTATTTTCATACGCTGTTCTTAACCTTAACTGTAGGAAGCTAACAATCCAAATATTCACGTAATCAAATATATCGCAAAAGAGGCTTTGTAAGTACAATGATAGAATTATCGTTTGGTGCTGACAAGAACCGTTCTTACACCATCAAGATTAATATAAATAAATTTATCACAAAACAATGAAAGAACAAAAGAAAACCAAGAAATATATATTTTGACCAATTTAAATATTTATTAAGTCTTCTATTTTGATCCAATATATAAATCCTATCACTATAACCATATCATAATTATCACACGCGAACAAGCCTATTATTACCAACTCTGATTCAATCGTCCCAAATTCGTCTAGTGATTTTCATGAAACTATATAATAACTTTAACAACATTTTATAAATCAAATTGTATTCTAAAATATGCATACACATATTTAACATTAATAAAATACTCTAATATTTTCTTCACCAATCCTTCTTGTTCATATATATATATATATATATACACACACACACACACATCCACACGTCAGCAACACTACCAGTACACACAAGCTCTCACACACACACCCACTGATATACACACAACGTATGGGTATACACACACGTATGTACACACAACACAGGCACACACGCATATCATCTTCATGCCCATACCATCCGTGTACATGCATATGGGTATACACACACATATCCATATAATACAGGTAAATCTACACCCACACAATGTATCCCATACTAGCATTTAGCAACCAGGTTTCGAATCACATTTTCTCCACTTCCACTAGCTGGCAACCCTGTGCGCAAACAAAGAATAGAGCATTGTTCTTCACCTTCCCTTCCGATTATAACTATAAATGGAGAAAATCCTAACTTTCATCTTACAAAATGTAAAATAAAGATTCTTTTATAGCACAATATACTAATTTTTACACCCAATCTATGGTGAAGTTTTCAGAACCCCACCGTTAGAGCTGTGTGCTCTATTTTGCCTCATTTTGACTCGTAACAAAATACGGCCAATTTTCTCCAAAATCTAGACATGCAATGAAAGAATTAACATCAACAATATTTACTTGTAACAATTACAAGGTTACTTGCAAATGAGTTTCAAATCAACTTGCCTGATTTTTCTCATTTTTTTCCAGCAACAACCAATAACAACAGCAATGGTGACTACAGCGACAACAACGGCGATAGCAATGTGCTTCCAGTAAGCCCTTTCTCACTCTTTCTCTTTCTCTTTCTCTGTGATTCTTCCAGGTAATGACAAAGGAGAAGAAGACGAATGCAGGGTTTCAAGAAAAATGAGAGAAATTAAAGAGAGAAAAATAAGGCTGGCGATCGAGAGAAGAAAGGAAAAAAAATCTAGTCTTCTAACCGCTTGGCTGGAGAAGAGGAAGCCGCCGCGGAGCACAAAATGGCCGAAAGTTTCTTCCTCTTTTCTCTCCTTCTTCTTCATTCGTCTCTCTCCCTATTTCTTCGCTTATTATTATTATTATTATTATTATTATTATTATTATTATTATTATTATTATTATTTACTTATTTATTATTATTATTATTATTATTATTATTATTATTATTATTATTATTTTATTAATATTTAATTATAATATCATTTAACATTACTATTTATTACTAATTATTATTAAAATTTATTAATATATATTATTACTTCTATTTATTGTTATTATTATAATTTATTATTTATTATTAATTATTAAATACCCATTAGTATTTATAATATTTATTAATATCAATATATCACATTATTTATTATTATATTAAATTCATCACTATATAATCCGAGTTAAAATATCAGGGTATTATAATCTTCCCCCTTAAAAGAATTTCGTCCACAAAATATAAGTCCTGATCCTTAATTAATTGTCGATACTTTTACCTAAAACCATCTCTATTTGAATCAAACATTTATCAAACCCTTACTCCCTTCAAACCAACGCACATAATTTCATCATATAATAGGTCATACACACACTATTGAAATATTAATATTAAAAAACTCTCTCTCTACCTAGTAAATTGTATTACCCACTTACAATAATTACCCTTAAACTAATCCTCCAAATACAACTCCAGTACAACTATGGTATATAACTTGAATTGTTAATTGAAACACTAGCATCCCTCTTCATTACATCATGTCATCGACCTCAATAATGATGTCGTCAATCAAGACTTAAATCGTCCTACAACTATAACCTGTTTTTGATTGTCCTATATAGGTCAACTCTACAAGCCATCCTTAATCGTATAGTATTATATACTCTTATTGAATTCTCTGAGTTCTTACTATGGTTTATCATTAAAGTACAGCCATCCACAATATTTTATGAATCAATGAATTATCAACCTTCATATGCATCCATCATAAATTGATGACTACTCTTTTCCGACATACACCTGATTGTCATCACATTTTAATAATGTATTATAACCTGATAGAATTTCAAAGTTGTATACCATACAACCCATAAATGATACAATCCAAAGTTATAATTATCTTTATAACTTTTACCTAATATTATTGTCTCCCGACTCATGTAATGACCATCTCTAATTTAAATTTTACTAGTGGGTTTTCCCATACCATCCTTGATCTCGTTTCAATAATTCATTCTGCCTTCTCGCTTAAATTTAATTATTTTAGAGAATGGCAACTCCTAAAAATTAGATTCCCAAATTTTGAGATCCATAATCCTTAAATAATTGCAATCATAACTGATCTAAATTATGGATTAATCACATTAAATTTCTCGATCTAACTAATTGAATTCCAAACTTTTGCAAGCAACAATATATTTATGAGTACACAAGAGGCAATAATAATACCATCTGGGAATTACCTTTCAGATATTTTAAACCTTTTCAAATAGAAGATATATATATATTTTTTGGCAATATACTATTGATTTAATTTGGGGGTTATCTAGTTCATCTAAATTTGAAATAGGAAAAAGACTGGTATGGGTGATTCCAATTTCAAATGTTTGGTAAAGGTAACCCAATTTCTAATTTTGAGTAAGGAAAAAGAGAATTACTCATTAAATGGATGCATTCTTAATCAAAATCATAAAATTCTACTCCAATGAAAACCAACCCTACTTCAAATCCAATACCAATTTTCTAAGTGGAATGGAACATATAAAGAAAATCCTAACTTCGATTCCAATTTCATCTTGTTCATTCCATTCCAAGTTCAATTTCAACACAATTGAGCTAATAAGTTTCACAACAAAAATTGAAGAGGTCAATGAAGATATAACTGAATTTGTTGAAACAATAAAGCAAGTAGATATTAAAAGAGAACTTAACAAAACCCAAATGGAGGAGACATCACAAGCTTTTTTTTTTTTTTTTTTTGGGCATTGTAAAATCAGTGACAATACAAGACAATTTTGATATTCTCATAAACATAGTACATGTAAATGAATTGAACCAAGAAAAGCCATCAAATCAGGCAGCTCCTACTGTCTCATTCTACAATATTACAACATTAGCTTCTGACTTCTCAAGATATACAACAGGCCACAATATATCCTCCAGTCAATATTCAAGATATAGTGGCTGGAAGATTGGATTATATATATATATTCAGAGAAACAAATGACAAGAGCATATAACACATTCTTAATATCATGAATTGAGGTATCTATCCGTATAAAACCATGAACACCTATCGTGAGTACTTTCCTCTTAACTTTTGATGCATTATAAGAAGACATTTCATACAATACACCCTTGGCAAAAATTATTTTTTTAATTTTTAAATCTCAAAGCATCTTACCAACTATTAACATCCTATAATGACAAGAATTAATGGCTGATACTTCTCTGCGGTGATGAGAATGAACAATGGTTGTCTATTGCCAAGAAACCAACGCCGGCTTCATGCTGAAGGCAAAGCAACATCTACAATTTTAAAGCCAACCAATTCAAAATTGGCACTTTCAACATAAATAAAGCATGACAACCGGCATCTGGTACTGAAAATAAGACCTTCTAACTACCTCACGTGATCTTGGCATACAGCATGTATCAATTTTCCAAATGCTCATCAATGTTACTCAAAAATGTTTTCCTTCTCCACACTTAAAACAACGTTGATTGTTGCGGGACACACTAGTCTTTTGCTGCTTAATTGATGATAACGGTGATGGCTCACTCCCAAAATATGGAGTAACCAACTTTGACTGTCCATTCTTATCAAGCGTTGAAGCGTTAGAAGTAGATATCTTTGCAATCTATGAGATGCAAGTCAAAGTGTAAATAGCATGGTCTATAAGTTGGGCCACTTTTTACATTGCTTATAAAACTTCAGAATTCTCTGCATGGTTGCCACTGGAAGCTCTTGATGAGTCTGTCGTATTCGTAGTTTGTTGTTGTGACATCTCACAAAAATAAAGAGCTTAAAACAAACCTAATTTAACATTATTAAAGTCGTCCACGGACTATCTACCTAAAATATCAACCGATCCTAAGTCTCAAGATATACATTCGGTTTATTAATCAGAGTTCACCAAAATATTATAAGTCAACTCATTTAAGAAATTCTAAAATTTTCTTGAGCATCTCTGATTCCTAAGTCCTCAAACTACTTGACAAATCTTAATTCTTTGTCTTGCCAAATCCTCTAAGTCCCTTAAAAGACTTACAATCTTCCATTCAGATTTAGAACTAACAGGATTAATCTAATTCTACATATCTTATTATGTCACCTAATATCCTCGATTATCAACGATTCTTAGAAGCTCCAAGTATTCCCATAGAATCTTAATTCTCTGATATCATAACTTGACGACCTAAACTCGAGTCACTCAACCTAATTTAGACCGACTATGAGGAAATTCAAAATTTTAATCATTCTCATTAATACATCATTAAATTTGATATAATAATTATAATTTTCATAATAAATCTTTTTAAAAAATAAATGTATATAATATTATTATCCTAGAAATCAGTCCCAATAATATATCCAAATAAAACCTCGATCAATAAAATTGGCTGTAGAGCTTCTTCTCAGGAGCCTCTATCTCCAATATCTTCTCTGTCTTGAGGTTCTGTAGTAAAAGTAAGATCCCTCGGTCCGCGCTATATAATTAACTAAATCTGGAGTCAATAAAATGTAATAGTGAATCAAATATCCAATAAGTAATAACAAATCCAAAAACAAACAGGCTATAAGTATCCCTCTATAATAAATAATATACCTCATTATCACCATGATAGAAAAATTAGTATCGAAAAATTGTAGTCATACTAGGGTGTCATAACCTCCCATTCGATTAGATATAACAGTGTTTTCATATGCTGTCCTTAACTTTAACCGTAGAAAGCCAATAATCCAAACACTCACACAATCAAATATAACGCAAAAGAGGCTTTACAAGTACAATGATAGAAATATTGTTCAGTACTGATAAGGACCGTACTCACACCATCATGATTAATATAAAGGAATTTATCATGGAATGATGAAAGAACAAAATAGAACTGAAAATATATATTTTGATCAATTTAAACAATTTTCTAGTCTCACATTTCGATCCGAGATACAAATCCTATTACTAGAATTACATCTTAATTATCACATGCGGACAAGCCTATTATTACCAACTCTGATTCAATCGTCCCAAATTCATCTGGCAATTTTTACGAAACTATAAATAACTTTAACCACATTTTATAAATCAATTTGTATTCTACAATATGTACACATATATTTACCATCAACATAATACACTAATATTTTCTTCACCAATCCTTCATGTTCATATATATATATATATATCCACACACATGAACCTACTTATATGCATACATACAATATATATATAAATATTATTAATATATATTAATAATACTTATTAATATATATTATTACTCTCATTTATTATTATGATTATCATTTATTATTAATTATTAATTATTTAATATCCATTATTATTTATAATATTTATTAATATCAATATATTATGTCATTTATTAATATATTAAATTTATCACTATATAATCCGGGTCAAAATATCAGTGTGTTACATGTACACCATAACAAATACAAATAAGAGGTAATATTAATATGGGATTCGCTCCCCCGTATATCCCCTAATATTCAAATCGGTAATCTTTCTACTCAGATGAGAAAGATATGACTAAATAAGTGAGAGAATGCAAGTCGATAGGGATTGAGTATTTGTTTGAGAGTTGTGCTCCTTAGAATGTGCTCGGATGGAAGAGTAGCTTTGGAAGTTTTGTTCTCATTCGGATGAGTGGCTTTAGAAATGTTGCACTCGAATGGGAGAGTGGTTGACTTTGTAATTTGTATAGGTTCATCTATTTGAATATTTGTCCTCTTCTATAGGGAAGAGGTTATATTTATAGTGAAATGTGTTATTTGGTTGACAAACCCCTAAATGAGTATATGGACGTCATGCCTCTACTGTTATGAGAGGTGTTACTTGTACAAGCAACCACCGCCTTTACTTAATGGTAGGACCATACAGTTTTTAATCGTTAGATTAGAGCGTTAACCGCTAAAAACTGTCCATTGATTATCTATTATTACGCCTTTAATGTTACGTGATTTCGGTTGTATTTTTTGGACCAACTGCTGCGCCTTTTGTTTCATGAGCTCAGAGAGTTTTCTATTAGGTCATCGCTACCTGGGCCTTTTTTCTTATATACGTTGGATTTTGGGCCGACTTGTGCATTGTTGTACCAATCAACTATAAAGAATTAATGAAATAATATATTTGAATATTCTAATATATTAGATATACTTAAGAACGACACTGTCATTCACAGGTGACATAAAGTAATATTTGACCCAATTTATATAGAATAATGTATAAACGACTTACCTACAGATCTAAATAGTAATGTTTTGATTTAAAACTATCAAAAATATATAGAACCCTTTCTCAAAGTTAACCTTTTGGCCTTTGATTATCAAATTTTAACATGATTTAATTTTTAAATTTTGACTTGTATCATATTTTACATTTTAAAGTGATTTAGTCTTTTGAGGTTTGTAGGCTTTGAAATAATATTTTAATTTACCTGACTTTGGACATTTGACACCTTCATAATCATATGATTTTAAATTTTGAATAATTTCATCCGGTTTATATGATTTGATATTCATATAAGCGTTATGAACTTTGCCTGTAAAATCATAATTTAGATTGTAAATTTAAAATATTTGATATATTGAATTTCACATATATTAACGAGTTTCCATTCTTTGATTTGTTTTATGGATTTGTATATTTGCATATTGCGTATATATAAATATTGAGTTTTAAGCTCATAATTTGTTATATTTTCTAACCCTTTTTATAGTAGAAGGCCATGATTGACTTACAAAATACAAACATATGGTATTGAAAGATCTTGTTTATTTGTATTTATATTAAGATTTATATTTGGACAATGATTTAGATTTATTGTATGTTTCAATTATTATGGTTTATAGAATTAGAAGATATTGTATTGGATAAATTTTAGCACAAATTTTATATTATAATGGCTAGATGTCTATTAGATACTTCTTGTAAATAGATTTGGACTAAGCATGTCACATCATATATATATATGTGTGTGTCTGTGTGTGTGATGGAACAAGTCATGGTCCACCAATGACCTCAGTCATTGATCATACATTCAGCCGGGATAATTACCTCAGCACAAAAGACACATAAAATGGGTAGACTTAAATATTCAATCACTTACATAGGATCGAAAACTAGCCGGACATCTTAAGTCGGCCTTATCTAGGTTAGCCACAACTTGGCCGTCTGAGGTACTAAGTCGGTCGATTAGAGAACAAAACCAAAGACATACGAGATACCACTAGGAACCAAAATCACGTAAACCGTAAAAATTCAGCGGAAGTATTTAAATATCTTTTTTATTTATACAGCAAAATCATTATACAAAAGTCTTCAAAATAACCAAAACATATATCAACGTCGGTCATACACTGCTACATAAATTTCAGTTGGCCTTTCTGCCTAGCTAGTCTGTTCGACTTTACTTTTTCTCATCTGACATAAGTTCTCGGTCTTCTGAAGGTATGAAGATAGCAAGGAGTGAGCGATTGCTCATCAAGGTACAGCAAAACGAAAACATACATAAATATAACTTCAAACGAGATTAAAAAAAAGGGAATGACAGCATTTTGCATGCAGAAGCATAGAACATGAAACAATGACATTTTCAAGAGAATTGGTTTCCAAAACGGAGGCATTTTCAAAACTAAATTTCTTTCACTGGCTATATTTAAGGTCTGTGGCGACTCGACCATCAAAATTGTTTATATTTTAGGCCTACAACTACTCGACCATCACATACCGAAACTGGCTGTATTTAAAGTTTGCAACTACTCGACCATCAGAACTAATAATATTTTAGGTCTGTAGTTACTTGGCCATCATATATCGGAACTGGCTACATTTAAGGTCTGTAACTACTCGACCATCAGAATTGGCTATATTTTAGGCATGCAACTACTCGGTCATTACACATTAAAATTGGTTACATTTAAAGTCTGCAATTACTCAACCATTAGAATTGGCTACATTTTAAGCCTGTAGCTACTCGACTATCAAAACTGTTTTTAAGTTTCAAATGACCAAAGTCCTTAAAAGCATACAGTCTTACTTTTACAAACGACGAACAACATGCAACCCGGTGAGATCTTAAATATACAGTTCGATGTTGTTGATAGTAATTTAAATATGTAAGATAATTTTCTATGCACAAATTTTCAAACATGAACCGCAGAACAAAGTCTCACATATAAAATATAACACATGCGGTGATCATAAAATTCTTTCATTAAACATGAAAAGTAATTATCATGATATGTATTGCGTAGAAACATGTCAAAGAAGAATATTAGAATAATATCAGATTCAGATGAGAAATAGCTAAGGACAGAACATGGGATACACTTGCTTGTTCTACAAACTCCCTTACTCAACTCAGCCTGGAATTCTCTTCTTCTTCTTCTCCTTCAATGTTTCTTTCAGATTTTCAAACTTATTTCCCTAACCCCTAACTCCAGTATTTATAGGTAACGAGGTAGGTGCGAGTAGGTGAGGGCAGGTCACCTACTTGGTACTTCTTTTCCCACTAAATTTTTCTTTTTAGAAGGTCAACGGAGTAGGTAGGAGTAGGATATGGGCTTACACTAATTTTGATGATTGTCTTACAAACTCTCATTCGCATTCAGAGTCCTCAGTCTTCTTCTAATCTCCCAACTGACCTCGGTATTTTGTGAATCCCCGGTCTCTTATGAGTCATCAGGTTTTTTATAATATCCTCAGTCTCTTTCTAATTTCTTCTGTTTCTTTCTAAATCTCAAACAACTCTTTCTAAATCCTTAATGTTTTCTAAGTCCTCAAATTCTTCCCAAACAACCTCGATTTTTTTAAGTTCCCAAACAATCTCAGTCTTTTCTAATTTTTTAAATAATCTCGGTCTTTTCTAATTTTTCAAATAATTTTGATCTTTTTCCAAATCCTCGGGTGTTACTGTTCATTTACAGACCGTAGTTTCATGGTCATTTTGATTATCTCCTTAATTCCGGTCAACCATTATAATTTTAATCTACGTTTCCGATCAACTATCCTATTTCAACCGATTATCAGCTACCTCGGTCACTAATAACTATTTCGATCATTATCAACTATCTCGATAATTATCAAGTATCTCGGTTATTATCAATTATCTCGATTATTGTCAATTATCTTGGTTATTGCCGACCATCTCAGTTATTATCAACTATCTCGGTTATTTCTAACTTTCTCGGCCATTTTCATATATCATCATCCGCCATTTTTCCGTTTAGACCGGCCAATAAGTCAATCCGGTTAACTATATTACCTAGGCTGACTTTCCCATTAAGGCTGAGAGACTAAGTCCTAAAAACTTGATCTTTATAATTCTCTCCTACTTATAAAAATTTCGTTTTTAAAATTTGATGGACCTCAACATTTACAATCGAAAAAAATCCTTGATTGCGTGACTTATTTTAAAAAATCTTAATCAAAAGAATCATCCGAATTCCAACGTCTCATGCTTTCTATTCAAACCTGGGTTAAAATCTTATCACATGACAAATTCTCAATTTCCATCAACGGCTTAATTTGATCACATATTGATTTTCTCAATCATTGATGCAGGAGAATTTCATGACAATCCACAAAATCTGAAGACAACTCAGATTACATTGGTTATTTCTTTGACTTAATTCAAAACTTTTTATGAACCCTTACTTTAATTCATTTTAAGTCACAAAATTATTGTCCACTGGGCTCCTAAATCTTATCCTGATATCTTTGGGTCACGGACTTTTATGCTACCGCTGCGCTACTTTGACTAACAATTTACTAATACCTTGGAATGAAAAGTGTGTGGAATCAAAAGAATGCGTAGATCCTGAATTAAATAAAATATAAACTGAAATTTTACAAATAAGAAGAGTACCTTCAATCACATTTGATAATGTTTTGGCAACCTATTATCCTATAACCAGAAATATCATAGTATCAGTTATTCTAGCATATCCAAATTAGGGAGAGAGTTAACAATTATTCATTACATCTAAAAATTAAAGCCCCCGAGCTTCATATATTCTATACCTCGATCATTTCATCTACCTTAGTCCTTAATAACTATGGCCCTTAATATCCATCTCGGCTCTGATATCTATCTCGGCCCTAAACTCATCATGGCCTTAATAACTATTTCGGCCTTAAATTTCACCACGTCCCTAATGACTATCTCGACCTTAAATTTTACCATAGCCCTTAAGGGGTTAATCACTTCAACATTCCATCTATTCCTAATTACCCTTATCCTATTTCTATCCAAATTAAATCTAAACTTTCACTTTAAGATCGATCAATTCTATGGCATTTCTTTTCTCTGATACCATTTGTGATGGAACGGGTCATGGTCCACCAATGACCTCCATCATTGATCGTACATTCAGTCGGGATAATCACCTCGGCACAAAAGACACATAAAAAAGGTAGACTTAAATATTTAGTCACTTACACAGGATCAAAAACTAGCCAGATATCTTAAGTCGACCTTATCTAGGTCGGCCACAACTTGGTTGTCCGAGGAATTAGGTCAGTCAGTTAGAGCACAAAATCAAAGACGTATGAGATGTCACTAGGAACCGAAATCACTTAAATCATAAAAATTCAGCGAAAGTATTTAAATATCCTTTTTATTTACACACCAGAATCATTACATAAAAGTCTCTAAAATAACCAAAAAATACATCAAGGTCGGTCATATACTGCTACATAAATCCTGGTCGACCTTCTTGCCTAAATAGTTTGTCCAACTTTACTCTTTCTCGTCCGGTATAAGTTATCAGTCGTCTAAAAGTAAGAAAATAGTAAGAATTGAGCGATTGCTCAGCAAGATATAGTAAAACAAAAAACACGCATAAATATAACTTCGAACAAGATTAAAAGAAAGGAAATGACAGCATTTTCCATACGAAAGTATAGAACAAAGAACAATGACATTTTCATGAAAATTGGTTTCCAAAATGGATGCAATTTCAAAACCAAATTTTCTTTACTGGCTACATTTAAGGTCTGCAATTACTCGACCATTAAAACTGACTATATTTTAGTCCTACAGCTACTCAGCCATCATATATCAGAACTGGCTACATTTAAGGTCTGCAATTACTCGACCATTAGAACTTACTATATTTTAGGCCTGCAGTTACTCGACTATCACATATTAAAACTGGCTACATTTAAGGTCTGTAATTACTCGACCATCAGAACTAACTATATTTTAAGCCTGCATACTCAACCGTCAAAACTGTTTTTAAGTTTCAAATGACCGAAGTCCTTAAAAGCACACATTCTTATTTTACAAATGGTAAACAACATGCAATCGGGTGAGATCTTAAACATGCAGTCCGATGTTGTTGATAGTAATTTAAACATGCAAGATAACTTTTTTGCGCACAAATTTTCAAGCATGAACTGTGGAACAAAGTCTCATATGTAAAACATAACACATGTGTTGATCATAAAATTCCTTTATTAAACATGAGAAGTAATTATCATGACATGTATCGCGTAGAAATATGTCGAAGAAGGACATTATAATAATATCAGATTTCAGACAAGAAACAGTTAAGGACAGAACATATGGTACACTTGTCTGATATACAAATTTCCTTACTCAACTCATCCTGGAATTCTTCTTCTTCTCCTTTGCTGCTTCTTTTAGATTTTCAAACTTATTTTCCTAACCCTTAACTCCAATATTTATAGGCAACGAGGTAGGTGCGAGTAGGTGAAAGTAAGTTACCTACTTAATACTTATTTTTTTACTAAATATTCATTTTCAAAAGGTCAACGGAGTAGGTGGGAATAGGGTATGTGCTTACACTGATTCTGATGATTGTCTTACGAACTCTCGTTCACACTTAAAGTCCTCAGTCTTCTTCTAGTCTCCCAAACGACCTCGGTCTTTTGTGAATCCTCAATCTCTGCGAGTCCTCGGGCTCTTTATGATGTCCTCAATCTCTTTCTAATTTCTTCTGTTTCTTTCTAAATCTCAAACAACTTTTTCTACATCCATAGTGTTTTTTAAGTCCTCGGATTCTTCCCAGACAACCTCGGTTTCTTCCCAGACAACCTCGGTCTTTTCTAATTTTTCAAACAATCTCAGTCTTTTCTAATTTATCAAACAATCTCAGTCTTTTCTAATTTTTTAAATAATTTTGGTCTTTTTTCAAGTCCTCGGGTATTACCGTTTATTTACAGATCATGGTTTTATAGTCATTTTGGTTATCTCCCTAAGGCCAACTATTTCGGTCAACTATCCTATTTCGGCCGATTATCAGCTACCTCGATCACTAACAACTATTTTGGTCGTTATCAACTATTATGGTCATTATCAACTATCTCGATTATTATCAATTATCTCGGTAATTACCAACCATCTCAGTTATTATTAACTATCTCAATTATTTCTAACTTTCTCAGCTATTTTCATATATCATCCACAGCCATTTTTTCGTTGAGGCCGGTCAATAAATCAATTCAGTTAACTATATTACTTGAGCTGACTTTCCCATTAAGGCTGAGATGTTAAATCCTAGAAGTCTGATCCTTACAATGTGTATGCGTATGTGTGTGGAAGCCATACGAGATTTCACTCAGCTAGCTCTTGAATCCACTGCCATTTATGAATATTATATAGTTTTGGTTTTGGACATGATGAGTCCAACCCAATTTTGGATTATTTGAATTTTAATTATTTATGAATTATTATTGATGATGTTTTTTAGCACTCATACTAATTATTATTATTGACAAAAAAAATAATTATTTTAAAATTTTTGAGCACTCACATACTGCTTTCATAATTTTTAAAATAATAAATATATTTTATATTTTTTTCTTCTAATGTGGAGAAAATAAAAAGACTATTATTCTATTTACGAGATAATATTTTTTGAGGGATAGCAATTTAATCGTTATGCTAGCAAAATAAATAGAATTGGTTGCCCAACATGATAAAACTCAATGGATTAGATATTCAGGACCGTATATTTTTTTTGTTCTATTTTAACCATTTTTTATAATAAAAAATCCAGCAGTTGAGTTGACTACGGATACCTATTGAAAAATGGTTTAAATAATTAAATATTTTTTAAAAATATTTTATTTTACTACTAATAAACTTATAAATATCCATTATACTATTCAAAATCAACTATAAAACCAATTATTATTATTTACTGATATTTTTGTTTTTTTTTGAAATGATCATGATTTTTACCATATTATACCAGTTATGAAGGTAAATATAAATTTTAAATAAATAATTTTAAGTAAATATTAAAATTATTAAAAATAATATATTCACTAATAGTATATTTAATTATATGTTTTGAAAGAGAATTTTAAAATATTAGAAAACATTCCAAAGCTAGCATATCTCGTAATAATTATAGGCTTTTGCATGAGTTTATGTGGATAAATATCTATTTTAAAGAATTTGACACTAACATGAGGATAGCTAACAGTATAAAAGAAATAAAATTTCATATCTATCATAACATCAATTTAATATGCAATTTATATGTATTATGGTTAATACTGAAATTACCCAATTTAGTAAAAGAAGCAAGTAGCAACAGTAAAGATAGCATGTAGATTTGATTTATTTGGTATATGTTCAATGTGAAATATAGTTAGTTAGTAAAAATATAATATTAGCTGAACTTTTATACTACTTACAATCTGATTATATTTTTAATTTTATAAGTAGTAAATCAGATTTTTTAAAATTTGGACTGATGAAAAGATAACGAGTACATATTTTTTGAACTTACACCAATTGTACAAGATATTTGAATTCCACCATTAAGTAATGTATTATCAAAGTCAGCTTTTAGCCCTACGGATCTAGTAATTGATAAAAAAAAGATATGATGATATCAAAATTAGAATTTGCATTCTTTTTTAAGATTGGTTAGATATAAAATATTATATTAAAAATCTAATTATTTTAAATTTTAGTAATAATGATGATTCCAAAAGCGACAGTGGTAAAAATATAAGTGAAACTTAAATAAGTGAATTATTTATGGATATATTTTCTTCTATTTTTATAAGTTATTATATTAAAAATATTTGATGAAATAAATAATATGTGTTATATTATATAATATTTTATATATTTGTATAATATATATTTTATTTTTTTATGTATGGACATGGACGAATCATGTATTGTGTTGGGTTAGGATATATTTGTATCATACTAAATTAGGCACAACACATTAAGCAGATGTGTTGTGCTAAAACGATATATTTATATGTGGATAGCCCAAGTAAGTGGGTCATATCGGTCCAACATAATTTATATAATTCTTTTTATGTAAAACAAGATTGTTATGAATGGGTGGATAATAATATAGATATTTAATCTAATTAATGAGCTTTTGTCTTAATAAGAAATTTTAATAAAAAATATATAAATATTTATTTTTTTATATACAGACCATTTAACATTATTATATAAAATGAGTCTACCATGCAGAAATTGATAATGATATGGATATTTAATCTAGCTGATGAGATTTTATATTAATAAGAAATTTTTAAAATGTATAAATATTTGTTTTTTCATATTGTAAAATTTTAAAAAATATATAAAAAAGTTTTATATGATATTTTACCTTATAAGATACAACGGGTGAGGGCATCGCATTGCTGTTCCATTTTACCTAATGACAGAGAAATGGAAGAAAACGGCTTTGCTCGTCATAGATATGCAGGTCATTCTTTCTTCAAATTTGCAAATCTTTCATTCATTTTCTTCTTTTTAGACATTTCTGTTCATCCTCTCTTAAATCTACTCATCTTTCTGTTTCAGGGCTGCTTTTTTTTTTTTTTTTTTTTTTGAAATTTGAAACTGGTACACTTCGATTCTTTCAGGAAAACCACAACTGGTTTCCTTTACTTTGATTCTTTGTTGTCGATTGTCGTTCTTTGTAATTTGTATTGCAGAAGGATTTCATACTACCAGGAGGACCGCTGCAGGTAAAAGGCGGTGGAGCCATTGTCCCTAATGTTATCAAGGCCGTTGAAGTTGCTCGGCAGCGTGGCATGCTAGTGGTTTGGGTACTAGTCAGTCTTTTTCACATTCTTTTTTTTTTTTTTTAAATTTCCTTTCATTATATCCTCGTTAGATTAGTCTCGGCAGCATAAGTTGTTGGGATAAGTTGGATCTTTTGACATGGAGTTGCTCTTCCTTGACCGAATAGTTGAGAGTATAAATCTTGAGGCTAATTCTATGAAGTTACAATGCAACATATAATGGAGGTGGGTTCATACTTAATGTCTGAAGGGTATCCGTGTGTTGAGCATGAGTACTCTTTTGTATTCTCTTTCTTTATCGATTTAAGTGAGGCTCAATCCAAGTGCCTTAATTTGGGGCATTTTTCTTCAGCTGGTAGAGTTTGTTTACTTTTCCTTACAGATTCCTGAATGGTTTACTGTGTTACTAGCACATTTTGACAGAGTAAACAGCCATGATTTATCAAATATGATGATGCGAGCATAAGCCAGAGGGAGAGCCCATCCCAAAAGACCGATCTAGTAGGAGGAAGAGCCCCCTAACTTATAAGCTGGAGGTTTTGCCTCAAGCTTTCCAATGTGAGACTCCCATCATTCTTCCCTCCTTCAACAGCCGCGACCTCGGCGGCTGCACTCTACGACACTTCACTCGGCGGCTGCACTCTGCGACACTTCACTCGGCGGCTTTCACTCCGCGACGTTTTACTCCACCCCGGCGCACCGGCAGTAGGTCAGCCCCTCTGCAGGTAGCCCTTTCCGGTCAGAACCCTCCGCAGGTAGCCCTCTTCGGGCCGGGACTGGTCTCAATGAAAGCACCATTTGATGCGAGCATAAGCCAGAGGGAGAGTCCATCCCAAAAGACCGGTCTAGTAGGAGGGAGAACCCCTTAACTTATAAGTTGGAGGTTTTGCCTCAAGCTTTCCAATGTGGGACTCGCATCATATGAGCACTTTAAGATTCTTCTTCCACCATAATCTTAGCTCAAAGTATAGCTGAACTTAGCTACTCATTCTTGATTTAGTTGTACGATCAAATGAATAAAATTGTTAGCCAAAAGATTTGGTAAAGTTTGATGAGACACTATGCAAGATGAACTGTTTTCAAATTTTTAGCAATCAGTTGTATCAAGATTCACGAATCAATTGTTATAATCGGGCTAGTTTCCTTAGATAATTAGTTGAATTGAGGCAGAGTTCATAACTTTGAATGCTATACCCTTCTGGCTTCTGAACTTTCCTGTTGTACTGAACGTGTGAAGTGTCATCCGACTATGATTGAACATGCTTTGTTCCTATTGTACTTGGGACTCTATGATTTTAGTTGTTGAGGAAAAGCTGCAAATTTTATTGGCACTTGAGATTTCCATCATTAAAATGAGTGTAGGTTGTTCGTGAGCATGATCCATTAGGGCGAGATGTTGAAGTATTTCGTAGGCATTTATACTGTGGTGAGAAACTAGGACCTACTGTCAGTGGTGATGTGGGTGCAGAACTTGTCGATGGACTTGTGATACACGAAGGCGAATATAAGCTGGTTAAGACACGGTTCAGCGCATTCTTTGCTACGCACCTTCATTCATTTCTTCAGTGTGCTGGGATAGATAGCTTGGTTATTGTTGGTACGTAAAACTTCAAGACTTGAATCCGAATGATACTCCTATCTGTACATGATAAAATTCTTGTTATATTTCTGGAGTTCTATAATGTTCATGTGTTCGATGCCTCTTAAATCTAATTCCAGGTGTTCAAACTCCCAACTGTGTCAGACAGACAGTCTTTGATGCAGTAGCACTGAATTACCCTTCTGTTTCTGCAATTGTTGATGCCACAGCAGCTGCTAGTCCAGAAGTTCATGCTGGTGAGTACTCTTTATACTATCTTCCTATGTAATGTTTCACACCCAATAATTATCTTACTTGTCTTTTTTTTTTAAGTGATAAGTGAAATCTGTGATAGTACTATTTAAGACACTGGCACATCCCTATCTCAAAACCCGAAATTAAAATACATTATAATAAAACCTTAATAAAAATCCATAAATAAATTCGTTCAACAACTGATTTAAGCCCAATATCCAAACAATGAGATTTGATCCTGTAACAAATATTGTTAAGTAGTTTGATAATAATTATAACAAAGGCTAGAATTTAAATGCCACATTCAAAAGTGGCTCTGATAACTCATCACCGGATCAATGATAACCATAAATAAGAAAAAAACATCATGAAACCCGATAACGAAATATCCAACATTCAATATTGAAAAATAAATTCGAGGCTCACCGCCGAATATTCATATTGTCCAACATCAAAATAACAAATTCAAATCGG
Source organism: Nepenthes gracilis (assembly GCA_033239525.1). Taxonomy (NCBI): domain Eukaryota; kingdom Viridiplantae; phylum Streptophyta; class Magnoliopsida; order Caryophyllales; family Nepenthaceae; genus Nepenthes; species Nepenthes gracilis. The sequence continues at coordinate 5,950,609 of BSYO01000018.1, read as the reverse complement.
TATAATCAAAAACATCCTAAAAATATTTCTCCGGAAAATCTTCCCTGCGTTCGAAATCCTTGCAACTTACATTTGAGTTTGTTAATTTGAAATGTTAGTTAACAATCGTAAGAGTGAGCCTAATGCTAGCAAAGCATGTATAATTTTACATATGTAGACGTAGTGAACGAGCATTTAAAGGACAATAATCATGATCGAAAACCAAAAATGTGATAAAACATGTGAAAATCATTTAAAAATATAAGAATTAAGAATTAGTGATTACCTTACTTACTTATAAGGATTAAATATCGAGGATTGGATTATGATTGTCTTCATATGGTCAAAAGCCATATGTCACTATATATCACCCGTGGATGAGCCGACTACTTATTATTCTCTATAGTCAGGGTCAAATACTATTTTTCGAAGCCGTTGATGCTAGATTCGATCTTCAATTTGTAAATAATATATTATGATATATTTGTATATATTTAGTCAATTATCTATAATAATTTTTATTTAATTGAAACCAAAAACTCTACACAGACAAAGCAAATATACAAATTTTTCCTCAATTTGGAAAAACAAATCATCTTTATCAAAAATCAAAGTAGAGTTTTCACCAAAATCCTTGCAAATAAAAAAGATGCAAAGATAAAATGTTCAAAGATTTCAAAATTTCAAAATAATATGTATAATTTAAGACACATGCCTTGAAAGTCTCATGAAATAGAAGCAACGTTAACATGCATGCAGTATGATATCAAAGGAAGTAGGCAAACATTTCATGTATGAGCATTTGGATAATAAATGATGAGGATTTTTCAAGGAATTCAATAACTAAGGAAGAAATGGCTGGTGCACTTAATTTCAGCTGAAATTACTAAAGATTGGCACTGATTCACTTCAAATTCACTTTCTCCTTTTTTTCATTCTCTTCTTTTCTCTCTTTTCCTCTTCTCATTTTTTCTCTTCTCGGAAAATTGCATGAAAAATGAGTAGAAATTGATCAAAAGGTCTTTATATAATAGACTAACCCATAATCACAAGTCAGGCGTGAGTCAGGCACAGAGGCTTCTTTAAGCATGCGTTATGAGCGTCCATCAGGCGCACCTCAAACTTTACTATTATGAAACAAAGACACATGAGCGTTTTTCATGCGTAGCTTAGGCGTGACAATTCTGTTTAAAAGACATTCATGTATGATTTCAGCGCACATCAGGCTCCATTCATGCCTATACCACCACAATTGAATACTTAATTTTTAATTTAAATTCATAATTAACCTTAATAATTTGTTAGCTTACTTAAATTCATTGTGATTTTATAAATCTTAGAATTTAAATCTCATAGATACCCTGCCCAAAGGGCATGTCTAAACCATCATACGTCCAATTAATATGCCAATCCCTTGCAAACATGGGTAACAAATCTCATCAAAATATACAAAAAAAAAAATCTACACCATGGGATCCCCCCTAAAAAAAATGTATCAGCTCCTTGGGATAATAATGATTTGAGTAAACAGACAATAAAATCAACTAAACGAATTGATATTCAAGTTCTGAACTTCATTGCCACTAAGTTGGTTTGATTCCTAGTGTTTCCCTAGGCACTTCAGTAACATTGTGACTGAGCTGAGGCTTTCATGTTGCTGACGATGCACTCATGTAGTTCTCCCAAATTCGGTACCCAGCGGCGTCTAATCTTCCTACTGTCCCAATACCGAAGAATCCAGCTGTACTCTCTCTCTTTTCCAGTTTTCTGTTACTCAGTAATCTTATTCTGCAAAGCTTAATGTCTTTGTAAAAAGTTCTGAATTATCATTGCCCTTCTGTTGTTAATCGCATTGGTCTTCTTTAGAGCTCAGCATGGCTGGAGTAATGAAACTGTTCTCCTCGTGAAATAATGAGAAAAATATTTTTACATAGAAAGTTCGTCATTATACCCATCTCATGATAGACACATGAAAACAGTTGGCTGAAGTATCAATAACCGATTTGAGCTACCTTGTTTCATGCTTAATCTCCAAACTAAATCTCTATCACACCCCACGTTATTATATATAATTTCCCGAGCTAAATGTTTGAAGAAATCTATTTTAGTTGACAAGAAGAGTTAGATCATTGCCTGACTGGTAAGCTTAAAAGAGCAAATAATTCAAGAAAACCCTGCCATAACTAATCAATTTGCAAATTTGTCCTAGTTTATAGCACTAGCAGTATGGTGAAGAAAGTGATGCAGGGAAATAGAACCGAACTGTGATGGATTTTATGAGAACTTGCATACAGGTGAAGAACACCAACTTGTCTTACCAAAAGTTTCTGTTTCTATAGTAGATTATATAATAACACTGCGAGAAATAACAAGTTGCAGTCTGAACCAATCTCTTCTGTTGTACTATTATATATATTTTTTGTCAAGCTTTACTATATGAGAGGCTGTAAATCAGGCCAAAATTGCTTCTAACAGTTGTCTACTTCCTTGACCAGCTAACATTTTTGATATGAAAAACGTGGGGGTCAAGACTCCAACCTTAGTGGAATGGTGTGAAGCTGAGGAATGATCGCATCCACAGTGCAAGTTATGCCTCGTTCTAAGCTTAACAAAATGCAGATTGTAAAAAACTGATTTGTTTTCTATTGAGGTTCTGTTATCAGATTGTTTTGTAACGTCTGGTTTTACCTGTCTACAGTACTATAAGGTTACCTGATAATGAGGATTTCATGTAAGACGAAAATCAATCTACCATATTAAACATTACTTACATGTAAATTGAATGTGAAAATAAATTAAAAACTGAAATACTAAAGTCCTGCCATTATCGTTACTTCTAGTTGTTGCAATTATTCATAATTTTTTACTGATTAAGATTTTCTAAACCTTCAATACTTTTTTTTTTTTTAAAGGTGTATTATCAAAGTATTTGTCATGTAGTGGTTACCATTTTTGTGGTGGACATAGGTAGTTAAGTAGCTAATGGGTATTCAAAATTCAAGGAAAATGTTGAATCATATAGTTGAAATTTCAAATAAAAAAAATTAGAAGAAAATTTTAATATTCTTGTTGCGTCCCGAGCCCACGATTGTCGTACGGATTAGAGAACTTTCGGATTCCTTAGCGTGCGGCTGCTTTGGAAGAAGGGTCCGGTTTTCGTCTCTATGAACCTGGACCTACACAACTCAAACAACAAACAAGAGGTCAAGGGTCTGGCAGGATTTCTCCCACCGAGGCCGCTCCGACGCTCAAGTCAGCAAATTCCCGCAATAAACGGAAAAGGCGCACGCTAAGAGGGTGCGCGGAGGAATGCTGTGAAAGCGTGAGAGATGTTTGTGCGGTGATGTGGAGAATGCAGTGAGTAGGTAGCGGAAGGCTTGGCTTCCTTGGTGCACCGCAGCGGGTGGCTAACTTTCCCGTGATCAGAGAAGATGCTGGGAAGGAGAGCGAGTTTGCTATCTCCGTCGGAAGTGAGGTGGTGCTCAGTTCCGACTCGTCGCTCTCGTGTTATCGATTAGAGAAGAGGGGAGTGTTAGAGTGTGATTAGCCGTTTGAATTCTTGATTCAAAAGGAAGTAGAGGATGAAAAAATGCTCGAAGAAGAGCTCCCCTTCTCTGTGGGGTTTTAGGGTTCTTATATGCCTCTCCCCGTTGGACTCTTGGGCGCCAAAACACCCGTTGCTTGGGCCATCGCGCCGCTGGTCACTGTAGGGGACCGCCGGTCACGCCGGTGTCCTTTTGCCGTGGCTGGCACGCTGCTGAGCGTTGTTGACCACGCCCGTTTTTTCCTGAGCGGGGATTGGTTGGCCACCTGCAGACGGCAGCGGGTGCCGTTGGCGCTGCGCCAGCCACTCCTCTATTGGTTAGCCTTTCCGCCTTTTTCGCTTGTTCCCGGCGACGCATTTAATGCGCTGCAGGTTTCCGTTGTCTTCCGCCAGCGTGAGTTCGCTCCTTTCGACCCTTGGGCTGGGCTGACTGTTTCGCGTGGGCTTCTGGATCCCTTGTGGGCCGCATCCTGCTTCGTGGGCTTAGGCATGCTTCATGGGCGAGGACATGGGTCCCAACACTAGCCCCCCATGCCTGGGCCGGCCAGTGGTCGGGCCTAACATGTCCTCTGGGCCCATTTCCGTAGCCTCATATCCTTCCTCGTGCCGCGCCATTTTTTGTCGTCTTCCAAGTTCGCGCCTTCCCCAGGAGCCAAGGCAGGCTTGTCAGGCGCTGCCATGACCCGTCACTTCATCAGGCGAGATTCGCGCGCCTTGGGCTGCGTCTGACCAGCAGTCTCCGCTGTTGTCCGAAAGACGTTTGCTGGATGCCGTGCTGTGCTGGATAAGGGGATGGCCCGTGCCTTGCCCATAAATAGGAGGGGTACTCAAGCGAGTTGAGTTCATCCCTCAGCAGCAAATCGAAAGGCAATGAGAAGATTCTGGCTCCCCCCGCTTTTGGTGGGCACCCGAGAAGGAGTTGGATGGACCACTCGAATACCTGAGACTCTTGGTGGAGACCATTGTAGCCCTTGTCTTGCGACTTGCCTTCTTTGCCAATGAGAGTGGCTCGGCCATTCCGCTATCGCTGCGCGCTTTCTTCCGGGTTGTAGCCTGGCTGGCTTGAGCGGATCTTTGGAGGATCCCCGCGGGTACCTTCTTCTATTAGAAGAAGGCTTTCGCAGGGGATCACCCCGCGAACCATGCAAGGGCGCTAACCACGAAAAAGGTCGCGAGGTCAGTAGCCCTCCGTAGAAGCTGCGTTTCTCACCCAACTTTCCCGGGGTGCCTGACCTTGGTGCTTCCCGGACCCCCGTGGATTGGACTCTTTAAACCTCCACGAGGGGATGCTCTTCGCCTCCAAACCAGTGCGCTCGACGAAATACCGACTGCTTCTGCCGTCAGGATCTGATACAGATCACGTTCGCCGAGCTCATCTGGGGCACGGCAGGGGAGCATACGGGGCTTCGCACCGTAGTCTTCTTTTGTCTTTCTCGCAGCCTTATTGTTGTAGATCTTGTACTTTGTAAGAAAGTATTGATTAATAAAAGTAGCCTCTTTTTGCCTTCAATTTTCATCTTGTCTTTGTGAATGTTTTTCTGTCGCCGGGCGTTTTGCCCTAAGGATCCACGTGTTGTTCTGCGGGAGCTCGAGGAGTCCCTGACAGCCGTCACATCTCTTGGGGTGGCCAGCTCATTTAACTCCTGCGCGGCCAAGAGACGTCGTTTCGTCTTGGAAACGCGCGAGCTTTCAGGGGCCTCCCACGTGGAGAATCCTCATTGGCCCCGCCTTAAATGCTTTCCGTCTTTTGGAGTTGCCGCCCTTTCAGGGGGAAATCTGCCTATTTAAATACGCCACCTTCTCCCGAAATCTAGCACCTCTTTGTACTTGTACATTTATCGGCAGTTTGAACTTCCACTGCGTATTTTCTTGTCGCGAAATCAATGGAAGACACATCCAGCGACTCGGAACGCTCCTTTGGTGAGTCTGAGTTCGGCTCTCACGCCCCTGGGTCTTCAGGAGAGGCCCGCTCCGAAGCCACGGTTGCTGGCCCTTCACGGAGTCGTGGACCGCCTCCGGGTTTCGAGGGAGTCCAGCCACGTCGCGGGGCTGCTGCGGCTCAGGTAGAGTGGCTGAGGGCCCGCGTCGCGCATTTAGAGAGTGCCTTGGCTGAGTCGGAGGCCAAGGCCACGCGCCTGGTGGGTGCCAACGTGGGGGCGCAGGCCGCATATTGGCACTTGAAGGAGAAACGGAGCGACTCAGGCAGCAACACGAGGCTGAAGTTGCCACGCTGCGGACGGAGGCCAAGATCACTCGCCTCGCGAGTGCCAATGCGGACGTGCAGGCCCGCGCGCTGGCACTTGAAGAAGAACTTGAACGGCTCAAGCAACAGTACGAGGCTGAGGTTGCCGGGTTGCGGTCGGAGCTGAGGATGAGGCTTCAGCCAGAGGGAGTGGATCCCGCCTTGGAGCGGTCTTACTTTGATGCCTTTAGGCTCTCCCGGAGGCTGGCTTCGCTGGAGGATCCAGGTTTCCACGTAGGGGTTCTAGATCCTCGCAACTCCCTCGCTAGAACTCGCAATCAATTGGTGGATTATCACGTTCAAACTTCTTCTACTGGCCACTGGGACCACTAGCCGTTTTGTTATTGTCGTGCTCTTCTCTTTTAGTTGTAACCGTTGTAACGGAACTTTGTTGATATAATAAGAGTCGTCGGTTTTTCGTCTCGCTTTGTTCGCCGAAGAAGTTTTTTTTTTTTCAGTTGCATTTTCGCTTTGTGCTTATCGTGTGCGTCTTCAGGGGCTCTGTTATCGTGAGTCTTCGTTTAATGCGGTGGCGCTAGCGTGGACCCTAGCCGGGCGGCTGAAGGGACGCGCCTGTTAGCCTGGCGTCTAGCCATCATTGCGAACGATTGAGATCCTGTGGTGCGCCTTGATGCCTCCACGTGTTCCAATCTCCGGTGGTGGTGCCGTTTCGGTTTCCCGCCCTTTGGCTTGGCGTCGACTATTTAAACCGATCGACAATCGCTTCCTCTCTTCTGTCGATTTCTTTTCTTCCCGTACTTGTGACCTTTGAGAGATAAATGGCGATAAAGAGAGAAAGTTCTTCTTCTTCTCACGCTCCTAGAGCCCCGCGCCATGGTGTTCACAACACCAAATCCTTCCTGACTGCTGGATACGTTGCTGCTCTCAAGGTTGATTATGGTCTTCCCTGCGATTGGAACTACCGTGCTCCTGAGGCGCTGGTAGAGCCTTCGCCCCTCCAGCGGGCTTCATCACGGTGTACGAGCACCACCTGAGGGGGGGCTTCGCTATCCATCAAGCTGCTTACTGTACACGGTTATTGACGTCTTGGGTGTCCCCATGGCAAGGCTGCATCCCGACGCCTTGCGCTATTTGGTGACCTTGTGTATTTTTTCCCTTATTCACGAATGCCCTTTCGACGCCAAGGCAGCAAGGATAATCTTCCGGTTCACGGAGTCGGAGGATTGGGTGTCGATGTCGCCCAAGGCAGGGTTTCACCTTCGCGGCACCAATCCTGACTCAGTGAAGGGCTGGAAGGAGCGCTTCTTCTTCTTGCAGGAGCCCCCTTACTCCGAGCTCCCGAGGGCATGGGGCCCCATCTCAAAGTACTTCCAGGAGAAGCCAACTCCCGAGGACATTGCAGAACCAGAGAAGCTGCTGGCTACTATCAAGTTTGAAGAGAAGAACTTCTCGATTCAGGGCTACTACCTCACCTCCGTCACGTTCGATGCCTGTAGGTGGGGATCTCCCGCAGGCTGGGCGATGGCTGGACCAGGTAAGGGAGGTTCTGGAGATACATCCGCCCCTCTGCCACCCAAGGAGACCGAGGAGGGAAGCTGCTCGCTGCTGGAGTCGTCATCGAGCAACGATGAGGATGCGGCCGCCCTCAAGAGGCTAAGGGAAGCCGAAGGGACCTCTTTGAGGAGGTCCAGGAGACGAATCGCGTGCCCTTCCATTATGGGGGAAGTCCGGCTCCAAAGAGACCTGCGAGCGCGGGTTACCAGGGGGAAACCGCCGAACCTTCTTCGACTTCGATCGCGGGACTAGCCGCTTGCGAGGTCTGCGAGGTGGAGTCTTTACCCGCTGGGAATCCACCCGCCTGCTCTGCAGCCGAGGCGACGGATGATGTCGTCGTCCTTGAGGGCCCGGAGGGGCCATTTGCTACTGCGCCTGAGCCAGCATCGGAGGCTAGGGGACCTGTGGAGTCGCTGGCGATTCTTGTGGAGCCCATTTCGGAGTACAGGCCTCCCGAAGACCTGGCCGCGCCTTCAAAGGTTGGCGCCGCTCCCACTGCTGATCCGGTACAGGCTGACGAAGGGGAAGCCGAGACGTCCTCGTGACAAGAGCCTCCGAGCGTTCCTACGGCAGCCAGCCTTCCAGTCAGCCCTCCTCCAGCAGGCGAGGGAGCTGAGCCCTAGGGAGAGGCTCTTTCGGGTGATCTCGCGCGTTCTCCGTGCGCGGCTCCTACTCAGGTACGGCTGTTTCCATCTGACCTTTCTTTTCAGTTACATGCTTTGGGAGCGCTTTTGACATTGCTTCTTATACAGGCTCCAGATGAGGTCGACCCTTTTAACGCGTTGTCCGCTCTCTTCCAGTCGGCCGTCGTCAACGGGAGGGCCCAGTTCGCATCTCTGAGAGAGGAGAATGGGCGCCTGCAGTAGAGAGTGGCGCAGCTGGAAGCTCTACTTGTCGCCTCGGAAACCCGCATCACCAAGCTGGTCGGAGATATGGTTGGCCGGTACTCTCCATCGGAAACGCGGCGGGCGATGGAGGCTCGATATTGGGACGGCATCCGCTTGTGTCGCAGGATCGGCTCTTTGGTGGCTCCTCACATCCCTGAGGGTGTCCTTCATCCAGGGAACGCCGGGATAGAAGAGGCGTCCCGCCTGAAGACTTTTCCTGAGGAAGCGGGTCCGTCGAGCCTTCCTGATTAGTCTTCGCTGGTGTTGGTTTTCGAGTTTGTCCTTTGTCTTTGGATCATGTTCGTTCTTTCCATATGAATGAGAAGCGTCCTTTTATACTTTGCATTTGTGCTTTTTCTAGCGTGGAGTGTTGCTTGATATCTCCTTTTGCTTTCGTCCGTTGGATCGCGCTTCATGCTTGAACGTTGGGCTCTTCAGAGCCACTGTTGCTAAGCCCTATCCAGGCGTTTTCTTGCGTGGTGCTCGTCCTTCGTAAAAGGATATCATCACAGCTCACACGTTTGGGGGGCTCGATCCGGTAAAGCGGATGTCGTCGCCAAGCCCCTGGAGTCGCAACGAGGGCCAGCGCGGCGGTCAGGCCACGGTAACCGGACTCCTGGGTCTAGGACTCGGTCGCGTATGATTGCGGGAGGTGTGTCGCCCCTGCTCAAAGCGTTATGATCACCAAGTTGAGGTCCTAGCCCACGACCATTGTAGACTGAGGATGCTCTCTTCTGTTCAAGAAGGTCGCCGCACGCCAGCAATTCTTTGCCCCCTAAGGTTTTATTGGCCGTAGAGGGGGGACTCAGGGAGCCCCCAGGCCTGATGTTTTGACCGCACGGGTCGTCGGCGTGAAGCCTGTTGAATGGACCGCCTGGATCCTTTGTTTCAGCCTACAGCTGGATGCCTCCGGACTGTCTAGCACAGGGCTTGGTCTCTGGATGGCCGCTGGGGCCTTTTGGCGCTGAGCCACAATGCTTAAGGCCGTCCCCAGGCCATCTGGCGTGAGGACAGGGTCCTGGGACGGTCGACTTTGGACCGCCTGGCGATGGGCCAAGGACTGGTTTTTCTGACGGATGCTTGTCCTCCCGACTTAGGGGCAGTCTAGGTCGTTTGATTGAGAACGCAATACATGTCATCAACTCACACAAATGAATATACAGGATAATAGAAAGAGTGATTATGCTAATAGAAGATAAATCTCATGTCCAAGCACTCATTATGATGCATGCGTGTGCGACTTACCTGAGTCGGAGTTGCATTACTGATAGTATTTCCTTAAGTTGGCGGCGTTCCAGGTCCGCGGGACCAGTTTGCCGTTCTGGGCGCGTAGCTTGTACGCTCCGCTCCGGAGGATTGCGGAGACGAGGAACGGCCCCTCCCACCCGGGGGAGAGTTTGTTCCTGTTTGCGATCTTTCCCGCCGCCCCTACGCTCCGGAGGACCAGATCTCCAACTTCCAGTGGGCGCGCCTTTACTCGCTTGTTGTAGTACTGTGCGACTCGCTGTTGGTAGGCCGCGGTTCGGAGTCGCGCAACGTCTCGAACTTCCGAGAGCAGGTCCAAACTCTCCTGAAGCCTTTGTTCGTTGGTGGCGGGGTCGAAGCATTCGATCCGCAGGCTTAGCATCCCCATTTCCACGGGCACCACAGCCTCAGCCCCAAAGCAAAGGTTGAAAGGCGTCTCCCTTGTTGGCTCTCTCGCAGTTGTTCGATACGACCACAGCACTGACGGTAACTCCTCAGTCCAAGAGCCCCCTGCGTCTTCCAATCTGGTTTTCAACCCGTGCAGCAACGTGCGGTTGGTAACTTCGACCTGCCCGTTTGCTTGAGGGTGCGCCACGGACGTGTGTACCAGCTTGATGTGAAGATCGCGGCAGTACTTTGTGAAGCGTTTGCCGGTGAATTGGGTTCCGTTATCGGTCACCACGACCTCGGGGATCCCGAAGCGGCAAACGATGCCTTGACGGAGGAACTCCGTCGCATTTTGCTCCGTGATCTTGGCGAGAGGGACGGCTTCCACCCACTTCGTAAAGTAGTCAATGCCAACGATCAAGAATTTCCTCTGTCCGGCAGCCATCGGTAGGGGTCCAAGTATGTCGAGCCCCCATTGCGCGAACGGCCACGGGGATTAGAGATAGTGCAGCTCGATGTGCGGCTGGTGCGTCATGTTACCATGGACCTGGTAACTTTCACACTTCTGGACGAATTCCATAGCGACTCGTTTCATGGTGGGCCAGTAGAACCCTTGCCGCATGACGTTGAACGCTAGATTCTTTCCGCCGATGTGCGAGCCGCACAGCCCCAGGTGGAACTTCGCCAACGCGTAATCAACTTCCTCCGAAGTGAGGCACTTCAGGAGAGGAGTGGAGTATCCTCGCCTGTATAGCCTCTCATTCAGGACCGTGTACCATCCTGCCGTCTTCTTAATTCGTTTGGCCTCGTTGACGTCGTCTGGTAGGGTCCCCTCAGTTAGGAACCTTACGTACGGTGTCATCCAGTTGTCCCCTGTGTTGACCCGTAGAACTTCTTTGTCTTCGGCGTCGATGCTGGGTGCGTTCAGGACTTCTCTGGGCTCCCTCGCGTCTTGTTCTGATTAAAGCGGCCGCGTCCGGGCGATCGATCAGCGTGTTCGTTATCCGATCTCGGGATATGCTCAATCTCAAACCGACTGAACTCAGGGATCAGGGCCCTTACTTTTGCCAGGTACCTCACAAGCTGTGGGTTCGAGGCTTCGAAGTTACCCTTCACCTGATTAACCACGAGTTCAGAGTCACTACGCACGACCAACGACCGCGCGGAACACTCCCTCGCCAGTCGTAGGCCCGCGAGAAGGGCCTCATACTCCGCAACGTTATTCGTGGCCGGAAAAGCCAGAGTAATGGAGTATACGATCTCCATGCCCTCGGGCGTCCTTAGCACGATACCAGCTCCGCTGCCTGTCTGGGTAGATGATCCGTCTACGTTCAGGGTCCACGCCGGTGAGTCGTCGCCCTCTGTACTTCCTGGATTGCTGTCCTCCTCCTGTGCTGGCGTTACCGCCTCGACGATAAAGTCCGCCAGAGCCTGTCCTTTCACGGCTGGCCGGGGCTGGAATTCTAGGTCGAATTCTCCTAATTCGATAGCCCATTTAACCAGCCGGCCGGACGTCTCCGATTTTTGCAAGATCGACTTCAGCGGCTGGTCCGTCAGCACGACGATCCGGTGAGACTGGAAATAGGGCCGCAACTTCCGCGCCGCATAGACAAGCACGAGTGCCATCTTTTCAGCGTGCGGATAGCGGGCCTCTACGTCAGTCAGCACCCGGCTCACATAATACACCGGCCGTTGTCTGCCCTCGTGCTCCGCAACTAGCACGGAGCTGAGGGCCGTCACCGATGTGGCTAGGTAGAGGTAGGGGTCCTCCCATTCGCGCGGCGAGCTTAAGAGCGGCGCGCTGGAGAGGTAAGTCTTCAGTTCCCTGAAGGCTTCGTCACATTCTTCACTCCACTTGAACCCGTGCGATTTGGTGCCCCTTAGCGCCTTGAAGAAAGGCAAATATTTCTCGGCTGACTTGGCTAGGAACCGCGAGAGAGCGGCTATCCGCCCGGTCAGCTTCTGAACTTCTTTTATTGTCCTCGGAGGGTTCTAGTCGAGTATGGCATTGATCTTTTCTGGATTGGCTTCTATGCCGCGTTGGGACACAATGAAGCCTAGGAACTTCCCAAAGGTCACTCCGAACGCGCACTTGACAAGATTGAGCTTCATTCCATGCCGCCGGAGGATCTGAAAACTTTCATCTAAGTCGTTGACGTGGTGGCTTGCGATCTGCTTTTCCACAAGCATGTCGTCGACGTACACCTCCACGTTCCGTCCGATCTGAGCTTCGAACATTTTGTTCACAAGGCGCTGGTACGTCGCGCCAGCATTCTTGAGACCAAAGGGCTTCATTTTATAGCAATATGTCCCTTGATCTGTCATGAGCGAGGTGTGCTCCTCGTCTTCTGGGTCCATCCGGATCTGGTTGTACCCAGAGTATGCGTCCATGAAGCTTAGGAGTTCGTGCTCGGACGTGGAATCCACGAGCTGGTCAATCCTGGGAAGCGGGAAGCTGTCTTTGGGGCAAGCCTTGTTCACGTCTGTGAAGTCGACACACATCCGACACTTGCCGCTGCTCTTTTTCACCAGCACGACATTGGACAGTCATTCCGGGTACTGGACTTTCCTGATGAATCCAGCGTCCAGGAGCCTCTTCACTTCTTCCCTGATGGCGACCAACTTTTCGACGGAGTGGTTCCTTCGCTTCTGTCGGACGGGCTTTCGGCTTCCGTCAAGGCCCAGCTTGTGGACTATGACCTCGGCCGATATCCCGGGCATGTCAGCGGGGACCCAGGCGAACACGTCGGAGTTAGCCCTAAGGAAGGTAATCAACCTGTCACACTCCGCAGGTTGAAGGGATCTCCCCACGTTGACGCACCGTTTCGGATCGGAAGGGTTAAGCGGGATCGCCTCAGTTTCCTCTCCGGATTGGGCCTGTTGCAGCGAGGTCTCGTCGCGGAGATCAAGGTCTTCGCTCGGGTTGCATGGCGCCACGGGGTTGATCTGGGACAGGTAGTAGGTCCGCCCCATTTCTTGGTCTCCAAGGACTTCTCCCACGCCCCAGGGGGTGGGAAATTTCACTTTCAGGTGCGGGATGGACGTCACAGCTTCGAAGGCGGTCAGGAAAGGTCTGCCTAATATGGCATTGTAGACGGATGGAAGGTCGACGACGAGGAACGCCAGCTCGCGCGTCATGGAGCACGGGTGTGTGTTCCCATCGTGACTTCCAGCCGCACTATCCCTTGCACGGGGACCGATTCGTTGTCCAAGCCATACAAGGGTCCGCTTGCATCTTTCATTTGGCTTCGTTTTAGTCCAAGTTTAAGGAACGCAGTGAGATACAGCAAATTTTGTGAACTTTCATTATCAATGAAGACCCGTTTCAATTAGTAGTCATCACCACCAACTGAAACGAGGGCCAATACAACAAGGGGGTCAGTGTGGGGAGAGGTTACATGAGCCATGTCGTCGCTACTAAAGCTAATGACATCATTCCTAACCCCTATCTTTGTCCGCTTGTTGCTGGAAGTTGTCTCCGGCTGTCCACGCCTGGCATTCACGGCGTCGGTGGAGGAGACCATGTGGACCACGCTGGCCGCCGTGCGTGCTCTCGGAGGTTCACTGGCTTCACCGTCGGAGGTAGCAGGCTCCTGCCCCGAACTCTTCACGAACCGCTTCAAGTGCCCGCGCCGGATCAGATCTTCGATTTCCTGCTGCAGGGTCCGGCAATTCTCAGTCGAGTGTCCCAGACAGCGATGGTACTGGCAATACTTCGTCTGGTTACTGCCGTTGGGACCCTTGGGCGTCTTCGGTCACTTGAAGAACTTCTCATCCTGGATCTGCATTAGGATGTTCGCGCGGCTGTCGTTCAGAGGGGTCAGAGAGGTCCTGCTGTAATCCTTTTTGGGCCTCGGCGGGGGCCGCTGCTGCTTTCGACGCTCCGAGAAGCGCTGGCTGTCGCTGTCCCTCTTTCTCCCGCCAGAAGCTCTGGGGGCTTCCGGGGGCCGGTCCACTCGCTCAGGGCGCTTCGCCTTGTTGGCCTCTTCGGCCGTGATGTACGTCCGGGCAATGGTCTCAGCCTCTCGGAAGGTCTGAGGGCGCTGGTGCGATAGGTGTTTGAAGAAGTCCCCAGCCGCCAGAGTGGCGACGAAGGCGTTGAGTTTCAGCTCGTCGAAGAGGTGAGGGATCCGCCGCGCCTCGGTGATGAATCGGTCCAGAAACCGCTTCAGACTTTCGTCTGGCCTTTGGCGAAGGCGGACCAGGTGCCAAGGTTGTCTTGCCTCCCTTCTGCTGGAGGCAAACTGGCTCAAGAAGCTATCAGCAAACTCGTCAAACGAGCGTATGGAGTTCGAGGGGAGGCCGTGGAACCAGAGCAGCACGTCACCCCTAAGGGTGACGGGGAAGCACTGGCACATCAAGGCCTCGCTTGCCCCTTGTAGAGAGAGGTGAGTGCGGAAGCAGTTGAGGTGATCCATTGGGTCCTTGCTTCCGTCGTACCCCTCCAGGACCGGCATTTTGAACTTGCTCGGCAACGGCTGCGTCCGCAAGTCCATGGTGAAGGGCGATCTACGGAGGTCGGCGGAGGAGGGCGTGGGTTTCTCCTTATGCAGGGTGTCCCACAACACCTTGACTTTCTCCTCCATCGAGGGGTCCGTAGAGCCTCTCCGCGCATTGAGGACGTCACGGAGCTCCGTGTTGCCCTGGAGGTGTGTCTGAGCTCGTCGGGGATGGCGACTCTCCGCCTGGGTGGCGCGTTCGCCGTTAGAGCCTCAGCGGCTGGCCTCCCATTGTCGCGCGAGTTACGGGGGTTGCGCCCTTCGGGGCTATCCTCCCTGTCATCGTCGGCGGGATGGCTTTCCGCTTCATTCTGGCCGTTTTCACTTGGGGCCGCCGGGGCTGCAGCGCGGTCGAGTCGGTTAGCTCGCCTCCTGCGAGCAGCCTCTCGACGCCTTTCTCTCTTGGAGGTGGAGGCCTGGGATGCTAGAGGAGCGGTCCCGGGCCAAGCAGTCCCGGTGTTCTCGCATATGGCGCAGAGAACCTGCTTCAAATCGTTTACGTCCGTAGCCAGGCAGCGGACGTCAGGCTCCGGTTGATCGTTTGCCTTGTTCCCGGCAGGGGGAACTTCGTTTTGGGCGATGACTTCCATCGCAGGAGCACTAGCTTGTGCTCGATGTTCACCATCGCCTGTGATTGAGGAACAAGGTGGGAAGGAGACACTTGGCTTTCTGTCAGTTTTCCACAGACGGTGCCAATGTTGCGTCCCGGGCTCACAGTTGTCGTACGGATTAGAGAACCTTCGGATTCCTTAGCGTGCGGCAGCTTTGGAAGAAGGGTCCGGTCTCCGTCTCTATGAACCTGGACCTGCACAACACAAACAACAAACAAGAGGTCAAGGGTCCGGCAGGATTTCTCCCACCGAGGCCGCTCCGACGCTCAAGTCGTAAATTCCCGCAATAAGCGGAAAAGGCGCACGCTAAGAGGGTGCGCGGAGGAATCTTTGTGAAAGCGTGAGAGATGTTTGTGCGGTGATGTGGAGAATGCGGTGGCGGGTAGCGGAAGGCCTGGCTTCCTTGGTGCACCGTAGCGGGTGGCTAACTTTCCCGTGATCAGAGAAGATGCTGGGAAGGAGAGCGAGTTTGCTATCTCCGTCGGAAGTGAGGTGGTGCTCAGTTTCGACTCGTCGCTCTCGTGTTATCGATTAGAGAAGAGGGGAGTGTTAGAGTGTGATTAGCCGTTTGAATTCTTGATTCAAAAGGAAGTAGAGGATGAAAAATGCTCGAAGAGAGATCCCCTTCTCTGTGGGGTTTTAGGGCTCTTATACGCCTCTCCCCGTTGGACTCTTGGGCGCCAAAACACCCGTTGCTTGGGCCATCGCGCCGCTGGTCACTGTAGGGGACCGCCGGTCACGCCGGTTGTCCTTTTGCCGTGGCTGGCACACTGCTGAGTGTTGTTGACTACGCCCGATTTTCCCCTGAGTGGGAATTGGTTGGCCACCTGCAGACGGCAGCGGGTGCCGTTGGCGCTGTGCCAGCCACTCCTCTATTGGCCAGCCTTTCCGCCTGTTCCCGGTGACGCATTTAATGCGCTGAGTTTGCGCCTTTCGACCCTTGGGATGGGCTGACTGTTTCGCGTGGGCTTCTGGATCCCTTATGGGCCGCGGCCTGTTTCGTGGGCTTGGGCATGCTTCATGGGCCAGGACATGGGTCCCAACAATTATTTTATTTGGTCTGTAAGACACTTGTTATGATATCTAAAACCTATTATTTTGCATTCTTCAGAAAAAAAAAATATGAATCATATTAATAAATCATCTATTAATGAATATTATTTTCTATGCATTATGGTGCATCGTGTTTCTTAAAATATTAGACAATATGTGGTGACATTATTTAACAAATAAATTATATATTTATTTTAGGTCAAATTATTGATGATTTTTATAAAATAAAATTAATTAATGTGTATACAAATATTTTAAATAAATAAAAATTTTATTAAAAATATCGTTGTTTATATAATAAAAATTACATAATGAAATTTAATTTTACTCTGATTGCATGATTATTGAATCTCAGTAGCAGTATACCTTTTGTCAAATGATCAATAATTATTAACTCAGTCTTAAGGTGTTTAATGACTACTTTTTTTTCTTTAATGCGTTCCTTTATGATTAGAAATTATTGGTCGATGTATTTATTTCGATTATTATTTTTAGCAAAAAAAAAAGTAATTAAATTATCACAATATATCGTTAATGACCTTGTGATGATCATTCTAACATTATATATAAAACTTCACATCTATACACCATATTTAATAGTCTTACAATAAAAAAATGAAATTAGTATCCATAATGAAAATAACAATTTGTGATTGCTTTGCACTTTTCTAAGATACAACTTTACTAATAAATGTAAATAAATATATAGATATTGATTTATATGAATCAATACATCTTGTAAAATGTGAATCTGAATAGCTAAATATTTTTAGATTATCAGTTTGTCTATATATAAGTATATAATCCTTAATATATTTAAGATACCTTATTACTTTATTAGCAATTTTTTAGTAATTTATATGTGGATTATTTTAATATCTTTCAAACATCTTCATAGCAAAAGCAATGCCAAGTCTTGCATAAATCCGAGCACACATAAAGCCTTTTAATATTAGAAATATATAAAATGTTTTTCATTTACTCATTTGTTTAAATTAAATTTGTCTCTCTATACAATTAGTGATCACTTATTTAGAATCTCTTTAAAATTTTATTAATAAAAATCTCTTAAGATAAACTCAAAATACCTTATAGTCTATCCTGATGGATCTTAATCTTAATGATGTAAGCTATATATAGATATCCTTTATTTTAAATTTATCAAAGAAAAATTATTTTACTTCATATAGTAAACATTTATCATTGGATGTAAGAAAAATATTATTCACATAGAAAATAAAAGAATAGACTTTACTCTTATCAACTTTTTGATATATACATTGATTCATAATATTTTCTTTAAAATTAAATAAAAATATGATATTATTAAATTTTAAATACAACTAACAAAAGGTTTGATTTAATCCATATGTAGGCTTATTGAACTTGAATCTATTTGCTCACTATTATTAGAAAAAAGTTATTTTGATTGTTTCGTATAAATTTTTTTCTCGAAATTACCATTGAGGAATGCCTTTTTTTACATTACTTTGTTAAAATTTTAAATCAAAATAAGTAATTAATATCAAAATTATGTGAAAAGAATTTTGTTTAGACAAGAGAAAAAAAAATTATTTTATAATTAATTTTTATCTTTTTAAATCAATCTTTTGATAACAAATCTCACTTTATATCTTTTAATATTATTTAATGAGTCTCTTTTTATCATAAAGGTCCATTTGCACCTATGGCTTTTGTTTCATTAGATAACCCAACAAGATCTTAGTCTCTACTGTATCTCATAAAATTTACTTCTTCCTTTATGGAATTATATCACAAATTTAATTCATGACAATTTATGGCTTGTTAAAAAATTTTCGGATCATTGTTTGCTCTAATATTATAGTTAAACTATTATATATAAGCAATATAATTGTTAGAAAATGTTATTTTGCTACTAAAGAAGATTTTTTAATATTGTACCAATATATTTGAGAAAAGCATGCTATTCAATTGGCTATTTATTTATCTCAAATAAATCCTAAGCAACTTGATCTAATAGAATGATGTTAGCAGCTTGTAAAATTAAATCGATTGGTTGCTTAATATCAATTTGAACTTGAGGGGTATCTATCACTTGAAGTGAAAGGATGAGAATTTAAATAATTTTTTAGATACCATAATTTTGGATCTTTTATTTTCACTGATCAAGTCATTTTTAAGAAATTTCATATTTCATGATTTGAAAATTTTAGTATTCTGAGATGAATAATAGAACTACATCTATTAGTCCTTTCAGCAAATTCTATGAAACATCTATTAATGGTCTTTAGATTTAACTTTTTCTTTTGTGAATTATAAACTTTCATATCAAATGAATATTCCAAAACACGTATATGTTACAAATTCAATTTTTAAACTTTCTACAACACAAAAGAAATTTTTGAAAAAATTTTTGTTACAACATGGTATAATACATGCATTACCGTTTTAAGAGTTTTAATCCATAACAAATTTGAGAGATTAGAGTATACTCTGCATCATATCTAATAATATTTGGTTTATTTTTTCTATTATACCATTCTAATTTGGATAACTAGATATAATATATTAGGTAATTATTCAATATCCTTGAAGAAATTTGACAAAATAACTAAGTACTTGTCATTTCTCAGTATATCTACAACAAGATTTTTAACTTCTAGGTAATTTTACAATTTTAATTTGTTTTTCATATTATTTCTCCACTTTATCTTTAAATATCTTAAAGATATTTATACTTTATTATAAAGTACATAGAGATATATATATTATGAAAAGGTATCAATGAAGGAAATGAAATATTTTGAATCATATGAGTCTATATCTGGATTACAAATATCTGTGTTTATGATTTTTATTATGTTTGAATTCCTCTTGGCACCTTTTTTCTTTTTATTTTGTTGGTCTATTTTTATTTTATACAATCCACACAAACCACAAAATCACTACAATTTAAAGTACCAAGTACTTAGTTATTCACCAATCCTAAAATTATTTGTATAGAGATATGTCCCAATTTTTAATGCCATAATATATAAAAATATTTATTCATAACACATCCTTTAACCACATTATTTAATATCAGTGTCAATATGTATAGCATTATACGAGATATTATTTTATAAATTAATACAATAGTGTATCATTTTTAATAATATCAGATACAAAAAATAAATTAAAAGATGTGTTTAAAAATATAATGGAAAGTCTCAAAACTAAAATTTAATTTCTAAAAAAGTTTAGAATGTAAAAGATGATTTTTAAATTCAAAACTAAGCCACTAATTAAAATTTAATATTACATTCTAATTGCTTTCATACATGAATATATCTTATTTTTAGAAAATGTATTTTTTCTTACTTTTCACATACTTTTTTAGATCTTGCAAGCCTATAATGAGTTCAAAGTATGAAATATAAAATTTGAATTAATCCACGTTATCTATTATGAATAACATTGATTGTATTAGATTTATAACAAATAAATAGTATTAAATTATCTTTTTTCTCAAACTAATTTTATAAATTGATACAGTCCTTCTTCATGTGTTCATTCTGTTTATTGAAGGAACACTTGAATTCCTTTTTCAATGCCAACTTGTGGAGGTATATTACATTTTTCCTTCTAATTGGTTTAGATTTTATTTTTTTTATTTGCCACAAATACACTTTCGCCTAGTTGCATTATAAGCATTCATTTTTCTTGAGCACACATAGTTATAAGTTTATTTATCAATTATTTATTGTGTTATAAGAGATTTTTAAAGACCCATATTATGGTAGAAGTGTATTCAGAATATATTATATAAGAAAAAACTCTAACATATTAACTTCAAGAGTTTTTTAATTGATCAATTATATCCCTTAGCCATATAATATGCTTACGTACACATTTAATATTGGTAAGTATCAAAGATGAAAATTTTATAATTATAGTATTGACAATTGTTTTATCTAATGTCTCAAATTGCTCATCAATATTCTTAAATAAATTTTGAACATTATTATACTTGATGGGTACTGATACTCAATGCCCATATTAAAGACCCATTTCCCTAGAGTTGGGCCATAATGTCATAGAAATCCAAGAGATCTAGGTGCTAGGGCTGGCCCACGAGGCACAGTGGGCTAGAAGTCCATTATAACCAGTGGATTCAAAATGGACCTCGGACGCTTCCCTACCTATAGAAACGGTGTGGCAGAGATTTGATGGTTGATCACGTCAGATTGTAAGGAGAATGATGGCCAACAGGGCACGCGGCCTAGCAGAGGAAACGTCACACCAGACCAGCGTGCACGCAACCTTCCTAACCCGGCAAAAAAGATTTACAAAGTTGGTGACAGGATCACCTACACACGCCAACCCCACTTGAACTCCCCTCAATGGAAAGCTCAACCATTATAAATACATTAACTATTTACCAAACAATATATAGAGCATTTACTCTTGCTACCCGTAATAGAGAGAGAAAGAGAGGGCTTATGTTATAAAAGTGACTCTCCAAAGTTTCCATACACTTAATCCTAAGCCTCCTATACTTGAGTGCATCCTATAACAAAACATAAGATAGTAAAATAGTTCTCGGATAAAAGTCCTTTGATTTTTCCTTCTTATTAAAGAGAAAATTTTTCACGTAAAAACTATCTGTGTATCAATCAACGTACTCCCTCTCTCTGCTTTACATGTGCATTTCTTGGTATTGTTGTCGGATCCTAATCATTATTAGAGTAAGGATTCGAGGTCGCAATATTTGGCACCGTCTGTGAAAAATATGATGAAAAATCCAACGTTTCCTTTTAAACACTCAATCCCTTACACAAAATGGTAAACACTCAAGTCCGAGCCAGAGGCCCTATCCGAGATGTAACGTCCTATGATAACTGCCCTCCAACAGATAGCGAGATGGGCGACCACCCAGACCTTTGTGTGCAAGCACTGGCTGTTAAAGTAGACGATTTTTCAAGAGTCGTCCAAACCCTCTGCTCATAACTTGGATGGGCAGTCAATGGGAGCGCCACCCAAGGTCTCATAGACCGCAATGTCTCGAAAAAAGGGGAAGGGAAAGAAGTATTCCCAGAAGCAAGCAAGCTAGTGCGAGGATCCTAGGACACGGGTTACCTTGAGTGACAAAGTCCCATGAAGACTTGAGAGTCGCTTGGGTCCTCAGATCCAAGAGGATTGTCCAAAAAGACCAGATCCTCATCACCTTCACTACGACCGAGTGGCCACCTTTCAAGGAGGATCCTCTTACAGAAGGATCATTACAAAGGGAAACAGCCGCGCAGAGCAAAAGGCTACGCTAGCTTCTTGCGAATTGAGGGATTATCTCAATGAAAAAAAGGCAATGGCTCAATCTCAAACAAAGAAGAAGCTTAAGAAGATTTAAAAACGGGTCTTTAAAGAAGAAACCAACGACGCAGCGAGGCTAGAGGATGAAGAGGATTTTCGCCCTAGGACGATGGAAGGAAAAAGAAAAAGCGGGGACCTTCAGGATTCTCGAAAATTGTCGAAGCAGCACAGATCTAAGTAGGTTGTTAAAAAGGAGTCCAAGCCTTCGAACCTAACTCCCTTGAATGGCTCACGCGCTAACATGTAAGAAATTTCTGAAATGGCTCAAGGTGTTAAAGAACCCAGATGGGGGCGATCAGATAAAGTACTGCCACTACTAGCACTACAGAGGTCACGACACTGAGAGCTACCAAACGTTGCAGGTAGAGATCGAAAGGCTGATCAAACAAGGCCACCTCAACCATTTTCTGTAAAGACTCGGGAAAGTTTTCGGAACAGTAGGAGATGGTGTGCTGACCAGCCAAGAGACAAAGTGTCATAGGCGTGACATCCCCAGCCAGGGCGATAGTGCGTAAAGGCTTTGAGAAAGCCTAGATGTGCTTAGGGAAGCTTGAGGCATGATGGGGCAATGGACAGCCGCGTACCAACGGAGTGCAGCCGAATACGGCTAGAGTCGGGTAAAGGGACCGAGAACCTAAGCCCGCAAAGTCCACTAGGCTAATATGACCCAAAGGGCAAAACTGGCACTAAGGGCCCGAAGATTTGGACCCACGTCCCAAGAGATCCAAAAGGCTGATTTGGCTAAGAGCTTAAATCAACCCAAGGAACTTGAGGACTCGAGTCCACATTCCAAGAGGCCAGAGGAGCCGACTTGACCAGAGAGGTTGGCCTCAGAGGCCAGCGGACTTAGGCACTTGTCCTAAAGAACGCCATCGATAAATGAATGTATAAGTAGCCAGGTAAAGGATGAACGCATCATCCGATGAACTGTAACACGTTCTATTGATATAATGAAATTCCCTTTTATTTATTTACTGCTTTTCATCATATTGAATGTTTGCATGTCATCTCATTAAGTTGTAAGACCTAGGCTGCTCCTAAGTCAAGTGGATAGGACTCCTTGCGCTTGCCATAAAACTTGGCTAAGTCAGAGCGGTCCAAGAGGTCGTATTAAAACTTGGCTAAATTCAAGCGGCCCAATAGGTCATATTAAAACTCGGCTAACACCGAGCGGCCCAAGATGTCGTACTAAAACTCGGCTAAGTTTGAGCGGCCCAAGATGTCGTACTAAAACTCGGCTAAATCCAAGCGGCCCAAAAGGTCGCACTAAAACTTGGCTAAATCCAAGCGGCCGAGATATTGAACTTAAAACTTGGCCACAATGCCAAATAATCCTAGAAGTTAAACTTCAAACTTAAGGGGCTTAAAACAGCAAACATGCAATGACCCTAGAGGTAGCATCTTTAACCTAAGATGGTCAAAAGGTTCAGGCATTAAGCTGGCATGATACTAACTTATTTGACAGCATATCATAAAAGAACCGAACACTCGTGCAATCTCAGTAAAGGAAGCAAGTGCTTAAGCTTAAGCAATACAAGTTTTATTCATATATGCAATGTGTGTACAACAATGTGCGTCTAGGTATAAAAAAGGATATATGTACAACAAGACACATTAAGGGGCTGAAGGTCCCGCTTGCTCCGAGGATCTAGCTATCCAAAAGACTCTAGTTGGCCGGACGGCCCTGCTTGAGAAGGACCAGAAGACCTCCAACAGTCTGGGAGGCCAACCAGATCGTCCTTGCGCTGAGTGCTGGAATTTCTAAGGTCAAAAAGAACGACTGGGAACCTTCTAACCAAAAGCTTCATGACTCGGCAGCACATATCGATGATGTCCTAGTACTTGTGCTCGAGAGCTGGTGCGATGTCTTCTGGTTTCAGTGAGGTCATGAGTTCCTACTCTAGCAAGAGATTTCTTCCTCGAAAGACAACATGCAATCTCTCTTGCTCCTTGAGCTAGCCCTCCAGGGTAGAAATGCGGCTCTCAGCTCCTGCAAGTTTGAGCTCTAAACTCTGGACACGTCCCCCCAATGACCTAGATGCCTCCAACTCTGCGTAAGCCTGGGAAGCCTCACTAATGATTGCACCAAGGCCGCCAGCCATATCCGGAAGTTGCAAAGACAAAACAAGTCTGTGAAGTATGAATGAAAGAAGACAAAATCAAGGTGAGGACAAAAGAACTCCTAGAAGTGCTCTCATCTCTACGGTTTCAGGCTCCTCGAATCCTGTGGCTGCAGACTCCAACACCACAGAAATCTCAGCCCCAGCGTTTGTTCCAGCGGCAAGTGAATCCCTTGCACTGTCCTCGACCAAGGGATCCTCAGAGGCCGTGATCGGCGTCATCATTGGACTGTAAACTTGGATCGCCGGGCATGGAGGATCAAAAGCCTCTGCAATGGCCAGCTCCGTGGAACAACACTCCTTGGCCTCAGCAGCATCAGCAATAATCGTCATAATCGTCGTCATTGCTGCTTCCTCAGCCTGAGCCACCTCAGCCTCCCTCAAGGCCTGTCCCTCAACAGCGACCTCGGGTGGATTGTCAATCTAATCTAAGGTCTCACGAGTGAACTCCAAAGGAATGTCAGGCATTGACTCATCTGGAGGAAGCTATGCAGCATGTGGCCCCGCAAGCTAGCTCATAGACCCAGACAGTTGCCCTGAGGACTTAGACATGGGCAAAGGTCCGAGACCTTCAGCAGAGGTATCAACCTCTCAGACTGGCACTGCCTGCAGAGATCTCAGCCTCTTCAATAGAGGCGCTATAACAACGTTGTCATCATCAGACGAGGAGTATTCAACAGTGGCCGCCAGACTCTTCGAAGACTCAGTCCGGTGACTCTTCTTTGGGCGCTCGATTGGCTCCTCAATCCTCAGCGTTGCCCCCTTTTTCCTCAGTTTTTCCTTCTTCTTCTTCTGAGTAGCAGTAACGCCAATGCCCTCAGCCTGAGACCCCCACTTGTCTTTCTCCATGTTCTCGGGTCTCAATTAAATATTCTTCTTATTTTTATTAAAATCGCCAAAGTTGGCTATCACCAAGTCGCTAACCTCCTTGGCAGCCTCCCTTTCCCCTTTAGAGGCGTCCGAGCGGTGCTGCTTGGTAATATTCCCCAAAGTGTTGTCAATGGTGCAGAGCTCTCGGATAGCTAAAAAGAAAAACTTATCTGTTCACCTATCGGGGTTTTCAACACTCATGACAGCAAACTCAAAACGGGAAGTCATGGTGATCTAGCCTAAGTTATGAGTGAAGCAAAACATGACCTTCACCATTGACACCTCCAACACTTTCTTGTGGCAATGTGCAAAAACACAAAGTGAAACGAGGTACCTGATGGCGTTAGACTACAATCTCGCAAACAGAACACCAAGCTCCATCATGATGTGGTACAACTCCAGTGGGATGGGAAGATGAAGCCCACACTTAAGGTAAACTTCGTATACGGTAATAAACCCATCAGGTGAGTTACATGCCCTATCACCAAGATTGGGAACCTCCATCGCCATCATATCTGAGATATCGTACTTCGTACGAATGGCATCGAGATTGTTCGGAGACAGGGGAGAAGCAATATCTCTAACATCTAGGGCCATGGAAACCAACAAGAAGTACGATAGAAGCGAGAGGGAAAAACACTTGAGAAAATGGCAGCGAAGAAGTTCAAGAGAAAACTCTAAGGGTTGTGTGGTCAAAGTAAAAGATGAAAATCGTATTTGAAATGATTGAAAATGCTAAAAGGCACGCCCATCATTACCCTTGCCACGTATCAATCACCCATACGCCTCCGGAGATAGTGGGTTTTCAATTTCCAAGGCGATGTCAATCTCTTTAATTGTGCGTCCGGTGCACTTTAAATTGCACCAAGTGGCAACACGCACCAAGTTCTCGGGCTCATAGGAAATTCTCGAACGCAAACGTGTTTTAATGCACTTAGACATCCTTGTGTCGAGAAAAGAATAATCTAAGGATATATTTGGATCTCGGGCAAACATGCAAAGACGGCGATCACTTGTGAATGCCTCGCAGTGTCTAAAAATCCAATAAGTCCTCGAACATCATGGTCATATAGTGGACCTAGAAATCCCCCATGTTTTAGACAACGTACAAGCATAAATGTGTTCTCAAACTTTTAGTTCTAACAAATTTCGCGGACATTTGCAAAGAGCAAAGGACGCCGATAGATTTCAGCAAAGAACACCTTCAATTGATGCTTGGAGTATTTTTGCGGATAACAAATATGCCAAAGGTTAAAATCTTCAAAGGTTGAAATCTTCGAACCTTTGGTATGGGGGAATAGTGATGGGTACTGATATCCAAGGCCTACATTAAAGACTCATTTCTCTAAAATTGGGCCGTAATGCCATAGAGGTCCAAGAGATCCAGGCGCCAGGGTTGGCCCACGAGGCACAATGGGTTAGAAGTCCATTATGGCCCGTGGATTCAAGATGGGCCTCGAACACTACCCTACCCATAGAAACAGTGTGACAGAGATTTTGTGGCTGATCATGTTAGACTGTAAGGAGAATGATGGCCAGTAGAGCACACGACCTAATAGAGGAAACGTTACACCAGACGGGCGTGTACGCAACCTTTCTGACACTGCAAAAGGGATTTACAGAGTTGATGGCAGGATCACCTGCACATGCCAACCCCACATGGACTCCCCTTAATGGAAAGTTCAACCACTATAAACATATTAATTGTTTACCAAACAATAGAGAGATCATTTGCTCTTACTACTCGTAATAGAGAGAGAATAGAGAGAGAAAGAGATGGCTCGTATTGTAAGAGCGACTCTCTAGAGTTTTCATACACTTAGTCCTCAGTCTTCTGTACTTGAGTGCATTCTGTAACAAAATACAAGATAGTGAAATAGTTCTTAAACAAAAGTTTCATAGTTTTTCATTCTTATTAAAGAGAAGGTTTTTCACGCAAAAAATTTTCGTGTATCAGTCCACATACTCTCTCTCTCTGCTTCACACGTGCATTTCTTGGTGTTACTGTCGGATCCTCGTCCTTATCAGAATAAGAATCCAAGTACGCAACAATGCTGATTAACTGAATTATGAATACTAGTAGAGATCTTAATCTTTATAAATATTAAACTATAATGATTAGATTGCTTCCATCATTCATAAAGAAAAATATTAATCGGAGTGTTGATTTTGGTAAAAATAGATGGTTAATCTTTTCGTATAACATAATTGATATTTATTTATTCTTAATCAGGAAATTTTTTTTCTTAAAAATTTATAGTTGTTACCTTGTAATTTAAAAATATTATATTTTATTTCAAATAAATTTATAAGGCATATATCTGCACAGAATAACTACTAAGTTTTTCAAATTATACAAATTATGATAAATCAAAATATATCATAATCTCAAACATGAGTTTCAAATCAAATTACATAACAATACGAATATAAATAAAATAAAACCAAATCATTCATGGCCATCTATCTAAATTTTTCAAATATTCATTACCTGCTAATATGCAAGATTGAAAAATATTTATAAAACGTGAATCTAAATTTCAACAAATATATATATACAAATTATATGAATAAATTAGATAGAAGGGATATAAAATTAAAAACTTCATGTTAGATTCCAATATGTCCAAATTTCAAACATAAAGTCCAAACCATGATTTTATATATCAAATTAATAATACATGTATGAATACTAAATAGTCTAAATTATATGAAATCTTTAAAAAGTCTAAATTTTATAATTTTAAAATATTTAAATATCCAAAGTCAGATAAATTCAAATATCGTGCAAAACATATGAATCACAAATGCCAAACATTTTAAATATCAAGTCCACTGTTAGTGAAAATTTTAAAAATCCAAAACATGACAAAATGGGGAACTAACAATTAAAAGATTAACTTTAAGAAAGTGTTATACGTACTCTCGATAATGTTAAACTAAAACGCTACAATTTAGACTTGCAGATGGGTCGTCTATAAATTATTCCTATAGACGAAAGTCACTTTCTTTTACCACTCGTGAATGATAGGTTCATTCTTCAAATGTATATGATATATTAAAATGTTTAAATATATTATTATTATTTTATTTCTTATAATGATTTGCAGTAAAATATTAAATGATGGATTTTATAGCAAATATTTTAAATTCTTTCTCTCTATAAAAAAAGTGCAAAGTGTAAAACTTTTTATTATGTAAACAAGTGTAAATATCAAAAATTTTCACAATAAGAGAAAGTATAAATATTAAATCAAATATTCAAATAAAATTTAATTGAAATATCAACATGTAATGTTAAATTAATAAGTCTCATGACTTCTTTTACAAATATTTTTATATATAAATATATTACCTCAAAATATTCACTTATATGAAAAATAAATAAATCATTTAAATCTATGATAAAACCTAATAAAATTTTAAAATAATTATAAAAAAATTATATGTATGCACAAATATTTAAAATAAGGGTTATTGGATGATATGCATGCACTATAAAAACAAGAAACATAAATAAAAGTCAAGGATTTTGAAATAAATCAAAGATTAAATTTAGAAATATTTATCTTAAGCCTCTAATCTAACAAATCTAATTCTAAAAAGCTCTAAAATCTCTTTCATTATCGTCTTCCTTCTTCTCTCTTTTCTCTCTTTTTTTCTTACAAAATGGCCAAAACATTGCATGCAAATACAATAGGTATATGAGCATCGAATTGGCACGCATCATGCACCATTTATTCTACCCCATCTATGCATAAATGCCACATCAGGCACGGTTCAGTCGATAACATTTAGTCACGAATGCGCATAAGCTTCCCAAATGATACACAAAGTGTACGACTACTACTTTAAATACGCACGATTTATACAATTTATGTTATAAATCATTAATGAAAATCCAACATTACATAATAAATATAATTAATATCCATTGAAAATCCAACATTGAGGTTTGGGACTCAATACTTGCCCCATGAAAAACCTTTGACATTTTCAAAAAAAAAAAAAATATATATCATCGAACATCTAGCAATGGAAAATATCAGATTATGATGGCTTTATGCATCAAGTTCTCTCTAAACTTGATAATAAGTTCTTCGGCCATGCAATATTTATATTATCCATTGAATTCTTGAGATTTAATCCATATTCAGTATGCTCATAAAGACAACGATAGGTAGAAATTTTTAATTTTGACAAACTTAGATTTTATTTGCTTTAATTGGGTTTATGTTTTGCTTTTGATATAACCCAAATATTCATACCGAGTTTAAGTTTACTATGCCCTAACCCAAAGCAACTTAATTTTGATGTAAACTCCACTTTTATATTGCTGTTTTATTTTGTACAATGCACATTAATTAAGGCGTTCTGTCTTGCCAGTCAGTTACTTAAAATTAAAAGATAATGATAAATTAGTAAATTATACAAATAAAAAACAGTTAAAACAGTCTCTATAATTACTAGCTAAACGATTTTCTCATTAAATTTGAACGGCGGCTATACACTATGAATAACACCTCCCAACAGTTGCCTTAAAATACCTCTCAACATAGGCAGCGGTTTTAAATGCTAGTCGGACGGATAAGAACCCCGCAATAAATACAAGTCCTCTTAAATCGAAGGAAAAAAATTTTAAAGGAAGAAAAAGACTCTCAAGCAATCAAGTGCATCCAAGCATACCAAAGTCTTTCCAATTCACATTTATTTTCAATCTTTTTTCCATCTCAACATTTACTTTTCTTCTACATCTTTCAATTTAAAAGAAAGTTTTATCAATTTGAACGTCAAATAATATATCAATAAGCAAATCTCGTATACCTCTTACTTATTATTCGATCTATTATAATACACAGGGTAAAAATTTAACAAAATAAAAATTAAACTCAGTTTATCTCCTAAAAAAAATTTCAGCTTCTTGATAATTTAAATTTTAAAATATATTATAATTATAATTATTTATTTAAAAATAAATAATCTAAAAAAAATATGTCAATGTTGTCTGACCCAAACCTGCTGGTTGAACCTCTCTGTCCTGAAAATGATTGGCGTCCGTACATAACTTTGTCAACTTTATCATTTTGCGTAGACTGGCTGGCTGGGGGATTTGTCCCTCCCCTTCCAGAAAATTTTTACCGTTGATGGGTTCCGCGCAGGAATTTTTTTAATGCGTAACGGTAGTTCATGATGAAGTTCACACAATAGTTGGAGGAATTTATCACGTGGCCATAAGCAGATATGGATTGAGGGCGTCGCTTTTTCCAGAAGAATGGCCGTCGCCTGTATCTAATCGGATGATGTAAATCCGGTAGTTACGTATTTTGAATGATTAAATTTAAAATCGAATGGTCCACGTTATATTATCCATTCAAAATGTGTGGACCGTCAGATTTTACATCTGATGGTTACGATGAGGAGAAGGATGGTCCTTCTCTACAAAGGAGAAGGATGCCCCCCAGATCCAAGCAGACATGGCGGTTACCACGTGCAAGTAAATTCGGGGCTCCTCGTTGCCAAGTTAGAGTTCTCCTCCTCCTTGTAATTGAGTAGCAAAGAGTGAGGAGAGAGAGACAGAGAGAGGGGACAGAGAAGAGAGAGAAAGAATGGCAGAGAAATGGAAGAAAACGGCTCTTCTTGTCATAGACATGCAGGTGGTGTATTTTCTTTCTTTCTCTCTTTCTTTATTTGACGTCACAATCTTATGATTTGTTTTTCCTCTTTTTGAGTCATACAAATTATTCTTTTTCAAATCTGCTCAAATCATTCATGACAGACTTTTAGGTTTGAAATCGATCGCGTTCGATTCTTTGGGATTTTTCGATTGATTCTCTACATTATCGATTGCGTTTCCTTGTGATTTGTAATAAAGCGAAGGATTTCATACTACACGGGATCACCGTAGCAACTCAATGGCGCTGAAGATTGTCCCAAATGTTGTTAAGGCCGTTGGAAAGCGATTGTCTCTTTTCTTATCTTTCTTCTTCTTCTTCTCTCTTTTCTCTCTTTTTTTCTTGCAAAATGGCCAGACCATTGTGTGCAAATACAATCGATATACAAGTATCAAATAGGCACGCATCATGCACCATTTATTCTGCCTCATCTATCCATAAGTGTCACATCAGGCACGGTTCAATCGATAACATTCGGTCACAAATGCGCATAAGCTTCCCAAATATACACGAAGCGTACGACTACTACTTTAAATACGAACGATTTATACAATTTATGTTATAAATCATTAATGAAATTCCAACATTACAAAATAAATATAATTAATATCCATTGAAAATCCAACATTGAGGTTTGGGACTCAATACTTGCCCCATGAAAAACCTTTGACATTTTCAAAAAAAAAAAAGTATATATCATCGAACATCTAGCAATGGAAAATATCAGATTATGATGGCTTTATGCATCAAGTTCTCTCTAAACTTGATAATAAGTTCTTCGGCCATGCAATATTTATATTATCCATTGAATTCTTGAGATTTAATCCATATTCAGTATGCTCATAAAGATAACGACAGGTAGAAAAATTTAAATTTGACAAAATTAAATTTTATT
Source organism: Nepenthes gracilis (assembly GCA_033239525.1). Taxonomy (NCBI): domain Eukaryota; kingdom Viridiplantae; phylum Streptophyta; class Magnoliopsida; order Caryophyllales; family Nepenthaceae; genus Nepenthes; species Nepenthes gracilis. The sequence continues at coordinate 5,919,759 of BSYO01000018.1, read as the reverse complement.
TGCGTTAATTAGGTTTATGTTTTGCTTCTGCTATAACCCAAATATTCATACTGAGTTTAAGTTTACTATGCCCTAACCCAAAGCAACTTAATTTTGATGTAAACTCCATTTTAATATTGCTGTTTTATTTTGTACAATGCACATTGTAGATTTAGAGTGATCCATGTTTAATGAGTCACTTGACGCTTGAGAAATTATGAAGACTTTAGTTGCTTTATAAATTTAAGGTTTTAAATATTCATATTTGTATTTGATTGATTGTTAAAAGTCTTTTTTTGAAAAAAAAAATAATTATAATTGTGTACTGTGAGTTGATTATAATTTATATAATTTTTTATATAAGAGAAAAATTTTAGGATAAGTTGAGGACTAAGTTAAATCTAATCAAAATTGGGCCATCTGATCAACTTGATCTAATCGACTCAAAAATTTATAGAATTTGATTAAAATATATAAGTATTTTAAATAAACAGGGTCATGGTAAAAAATTGGGCCCAATTAGGTCTTTAGAATAGACATGAATATATTGTTAGCAATTTATATGGCATAAATAACCACGAAAGTGGAATAAAGAATCGTGTACTGACCTCCTGCCATCTCATTCCTTTGTTTTTTTCGAATCTGATTTTAGAGGTTTTGAACTTCTAGACACTCCTTCTCTCCTCTAGATGGTGTATTGGTGAGAGTAGGTGTCAGGGATAAAACCAATTGCCAATATTTATAAAGCAAAACCATCAATTGCTTTCAGTAACGGATGGAACGAAAAATTTCAATAGAGAATAATGGGCTCAATAATGAAGGATTATCAGCATTAATATGGGTCACAAATACTTTATCAATTGTGAGAAACGTTAAAGGAATTCCAAAAGCCAGAATGTTGATGTTGAGCAATTGGAACGTCAGCTATTGATGAAGCAGCAGCCAGCATCCAACGTCCAACATATATGTGAAAATATTTGCTCAATCTAGTTTGGACTATAATTTTTTTACAATACGTTTTTATATTTTAAACAAATATCTAATTTTAAAAATTATTTTAATATATTATATATTTATATAATTAATCAATTTTTATATAAATATTATATATTAAAATATACATATATGTAATATTTTATCCTAAATATCATAAATTTTAAAATATTATATATTTTTAATTATTTTCATATAAATATAAATTTTTAAATAAATATACTAAACATTTTTTTAAAAAAAAACATGAATTGACCCGAATCGATTTTTAGACTGATAGGTTAAAACTTTTGACTTAAGTGGTCGAGTTTTTTTTATCCGGTCTGACTTATTATTTATAAATTTTTATCTAAATTTAATTTATATTTAATTTAAATTTAATTTTAATTGAATTTAATTTAGATTATATAAATTAGTGAGATTTCGAAAGTACTGGGCTACCCAAATTGATCAGTTGGAGCTCGGCCTCATTAGTTGTTGAGAGAGAAATAAAAACACTGTAATTAGGACGACGTGAAAATATGCCATCATATTTTTTATTTAATTTTTTTGGGTGAGTCTGTGAATTATATATAATAATTCGAAACCAAGTTAATTAATTTTAATTTTTCTCGTAAAGTAGAATTCATACTAAAATACCGTTGAAAAAAATTGTTATGGCAGATAAAATGAGAGAGAAATTTTAAATTTTAAAAAGTAGATAATGTATTGATAATTTCTTCAAAAAGGAGATAATCTTCGTATTTTAAAGAGATAAAACTTATTTTTTTTTAATTTAAATAATTTATTTGGTTATAATTTAACTATTTTTAAATAAATATTAAAAATTACTTAACATTAATTATTATTTGTTGGATGCAACCTAAAATAAATTGGCTCAGTGTAAATCTGAATCACGGTCTAAATCTCAGCTGCCCAAGTGAGGAAGTATGAAACAGATTAGAACAATCGAATAACGATTTTTTAGAGCATTAATTACGGCGTTTAGTCTCGACAGTCAATTACTTAAAATTAAAGGATAATGATAAATTAGTGAATTATACAAGCCAAAAATGGTTAAAACAGTCTATATAATTAATAGCTAAACAGTTTTCTCATTAAATTTAAACGGCGGCTATACACTATGAATAATACCTCCCAATAGTTGCCTTAAAATACCTCTCAACATAGTCAGCAGTTTTAAAAATTAGTCGGACAGATAAGAACCCCGCAATAAATACAATTCCTCCCAAATCAAAGGAAAAAAAATTCAAAGGGAGAAAAAGACACTCAAGCAATCAAGTGCCAAGCATGCCAAAGTCTTTTCAATTCACATTCATTTTCATTTTTTTTCCATCTCAACATTTACTTACCTTCTACATCTTTCAATTTAAAAAAAAGTTTATCAATCTGAGTATCGAATGATATATTAATGAATAAATCTCATTATCTCTTACTTATTATTCGATCTATTATAATATACCTGATAAAAATTTATAAAAACAAAAATTAAACTCGGTTCATCTCCTAAAAGAAAATTTCAGCTTCTTAATAAACGTGATAATTTAAATTTTAAAATATATTATAATTATAATTAATTATTTAAAAATAAATAATATAAAAAAAAATATGTCAATGTCGTCTGAGTAAAACCTGCTGGTTGAACCTGAGAGAGGGGATCCTGCTTTTCTTAGAGAAACAAGACCCCCTGCTTCTCCAATCTCAGCCATTGGATTAAAAAAAATTCAATGACTGAAATTTAAATAATATTTATATAATTATTTTTTTAAAAAATAATTATATTTTTTAATATAATATTTAATAAATATTAATATTTGATGCGTACCTGGATCCGACTTCGAACAGATTCGGATTCTCCTGAATAAATGGATCCGGCCCAGATTCTGCGAGTCACGAACCACACACCACTAAAGCGAACAAGAGGTCGGCGTTAACGGCGGGAGGTTGACCCACCGAAACACTCCGGCGCTCAAGTCGATGTCGGTCTCTCAAATATAAGAAACGAAGAAGAAGAAAGAGCGAAGACATTGAGAGTGTGAAGTCCCGATGTAAGAGAGGCGTGAGGTCTTTCTTGTATCGGGACGGTGGGAAGGCGGAAGCGTCCGTGAGGGCTACTTTGTTGCCTTGAGGTTGGTTGCGTTGGGTGTCTGAAGAGTTGGGTCCGTCCGTTAGAGCCTTGTCCAGAACACTTAGTGGTTTTTCCGTAGGGTTTTCGTATGCCTTTTTGCGTGTTTTTCAGCCTTAGCCTGGAGAAGCCTCTAGGGTTTCTTTTATGGCCAAGTGAGGAGGGATCTCCTTTGGAAGGCGGCTCCTCCGATTGGCTTGCCTTACGAGGCGGATGCCAATTTCCACGAAGGAATGATTGTTTCCTTGTCGGCCAACATGACTTTCCAAGTTTACCACCTTCCTTTCCGTTGCCCGGCCGTTCTTGTATCTTGGCGGGCAAGGAACGTGGAAGATATTTTGGAGGCTCAGTAGTTGGCTTGTTGGGTGATGGGCCCGGGCGTAATGGGCCCATTCTCAGAGAAATGTGCTTCTGGGCTTGGCGGGAAGAACGACCGCGGTCAACGTCTTCGTTGACCGTCCGAGCGTTGTCCGCCCCTTTATCTTTGCTGCACTGCTGGCGGAGCATTGTGGGGCAGGGGCTTGAGTGAGCCAAGCCCATTCTCAGCGAGGACGTTTCTTGAGGCCCAAAGAGCAAAGTGCGGCGGTCAACACCGGCGTTGACCGTCTGCGGAAGGAGTTGGCCGCCCGAGCAGTCGACACCGGCGTTGGCCGTTTTGGGCCTCCTCGTTTTGGGCTGCCCCTTTAGTGGGCCGTAAGGCCGTTGACCGTCTGAGTGGGCCTCCGTTGACCATTCCTTGGGTCAGCCTGTTGGAGGCGTACCCATCACTAGCCCCCCATGCTGGTGGTCAGATTTCTGGCCTCCAGTATGTTCATGATAGGGTACCTTTTAAATTGCACTGGCCAATTCCGGAGTTCAAGAATTGTAGGCCGTTCTGGACAATTCCGGGGCTCAAGAGTCATTAACCGTTCTGGTCAATTCCGGAGCTCAAGAGTCATTGACCGTTCTGGTCAATTCCGGAGCTCAAGAGTCATTGACCGTTCTGGTCAATTCCGGAGCTCAAGAGTCATTGACCGTTCTGGTCAATTCCGGAGCTCAAGAGTCATTGACCGGTTTGGGCCAAAGCTGGCGGAGTCCTTCATGGCAATTGGCTGACGGTTCGTCAGAGTTGGGCACGTGTCCTCCTATAGTTGGGCGGAGATCCTGGCCATTTAATGGGCCGATGATCCGCCGCACACAAAGCCAAACGGAGGCGACACGTGGCGGTTACGATGGGGCATTAATGAGGCACTCGAGTGCACAGCGCCCACGATCACCCTCTCCTTCCTCAGGCTTCGAACCGGTTTCATCTGTTTTGCCTTGCTTTTCAGACAAAGGAATTTGCCAACAGAGAGAAAAAAAAACTGAGAATCTTTCTTGAACAATGGCCTCCGTTGCGGATTTCCCTTCCGTCCTGAGAGAGGGAGATGTAAAGGCTCTGTGCGTGGAGTTTAATATTCCTAAAGAGATGGCATGGAGAGTTCCGGATTCGACCGAAAGGGCCTTTACTCCACCGGAAGGCCACATTACAGTGTACGAGGCGCACCTGAGGAGTGGCCTCCGTCTGCCGCTGCCGGCTGAGTTCGGGCAGATCATGAGGGCTTTGGGAGTGCCCATCGCCCAGCTTCATGCGAACGCGGTCAGGTATATATGTACCCTCTGTATTTTTGCACGCAAACTGAACCAGAGGCTCAGAATGCCCGGATTAGGGTTTTGTTTAAAGGCAACAACACGGGGCGGAGTGGATATCACTCTCGCCCGTTAAAGGATTAAAATCAACACCTTGCTATTCATGATTCCCTCAAACACTGGAAGGACCGATATTTTTTTGTAAAGGTCGGGGAGAAGTGGCCCCTTAGGAACGAGTGGGGTGAGGTGCCGGAAGCGTACTTTGGTACGCCGACGGCGGAGGAGCGCGCCGCCTACGAATGGCTGTTGAAAGCCATAGCTGCCAATGAGTCTGAGTTCGCGAGGGACCATCTGGTTTCCCAGGAGGAGATCAGGAAGGCGGAGTGGGGGCCGCCGTCACCGACTCACAAGCCCCATCCTCCCGTCGTGAGGTTGCACCCCGAAAAATCCAAAGGTATGATCATCCGCGAAGAGAGGGCGGAGGATCCTGAGAGGGCGATGGAGACGCCCTCATCGTCGTCTTCGCATTTTGATTATATTGCTGCGGAGCTTGCCGTGGATCCGCGGCACCGCGGAGCAGATCCGGCGGATGTTTGGGTTATCTTGGCCCAGCCCGGCTATAAAGGTGACTCGGGCGCCGCTTGGTTGGGAGCCGGGTGAGGAGCCAGCCTCGTGGCGTTCCCGGGCTCTCGCGTTTACAAGATAAGGACGTCAAGGCGGGGTCTCAGATGGCCACCTCGAAGATAATAAGGGGCAAGAGGCCTGCTGCTGCTGCCGCTCCTGCTCCTGTTATACCGGAGGCCGCAAGAGAGGAGCTTGCCGCCGGGGAGGACTCGGACGCGTTCATTGAACGCGTTCTGGAAGAGGCGGCTGCCAGCTTTGCCCCGGAGAGTGCCACGCGTCCGCCGGAGTCGGGCCCACATCCCACATCCAGGCCAAAGGGGCCTACGAGGAAGCTGCACGAGGTATATATCCTGCTAACGCTGTCTCCTGTATCTTTCGTGTGATCATTGCTAACCACTTTGTGTTCTTTGTTGCGCGGGGGAAACGATTGGCCTACGCGGTAGCCCACGAAGTGGAGCAGCGAGATCTCCTTATTCTTTGAAAAGAGGCTGAGATCGCCTGGCTTGAAGCGGAGCTAGCAAATGCCAAGGGAGACCGTCGTGAGGAGGTGGCGGCCCTCGAAGTCGTGGTGGCCAGTCTGGAGGCCCAGTGTTCCAGCCTGGAGGCAGAGAACACTGGTCTGAAGGAATCGGTTGGGCAGCTCGAGGCAAGCAACAAACGACTATCGGATCGTGCTACATCCTTTGAGAGTGAGCTGGCCACCCGGCTCAGGCCCCACGAGATTGAGGCGCCCTACTGAGGCCGGGGCATTGGAGGGTATCGGCATTGGGCGTCGTGTTGCGAGGTTGATCGATCCGAACTTTCCGATAAAATTTATCAACCAACGCAATGTGAAGAACGCGACACGCAGGAGGATTTAGCCGACGCGAGCCCCACGACATCCGCGAGGACCGCCGACCATGGCCTTGTATAGCTTACTTTCGTTTTTTGGACATTGTAGTCTTGTACAAAACATTGATCAAGCAATAAAGCGAAGTCTTTTTGGGCAAAAAGTGTCTTGTTTTTACTGCTTAATGTTTGTACGTGTTGAGGCGTCGGCGGCTAACTTGGTTGGCAGTTAACACCCGGCGGGGCTCAAGGAGTTAGGTCCTTGAGCCCTCTGCAGAGGCTGTTCCAGCTGCTTGCACAGTGAAGTCTGCCTGTGAAGACTTGGGCGGTCGGCGTTAGAGAAAGGGCGTTTCGTAGCCGAATGGTCGCGCCGTTTTCTCGTAGAGAAGTTGATGGCGGAAAAAGGTTAACCGGTTTGGTTAATCGCCTAAGGAGTGAGGTCCTTAGGAGGGATGATTATGCGAATCATCCCGGATGGCGCCGTGCAAGTGAAGACTTGGGCTGCCCAGTTTGGAGGAGTAAATTGCTCCTCCCTTCGACCGTCGTTGACTGACGTTGCTGCTCCCCGAAAAGAGGTCGTTGCGTGTGCCAAACTTGCCCCCTAAGGTTTTTAGACCGCTAATGGGCCACTTGGATGACCAAGGTTTAATACGACCGCTATTGGGCCGCCCGGATGACCGGGGTTTAGACCGCTAATGGGCCACTTGGATGACCAAGGTTCAAGACCGCTAATGGGCCACCTGGATGACCAGGGTTTAGACCGCTAATGGGCCACCTGTATGGACAGGGTTTAGACCGCTAATGGGCCACTTGGATGACCAAGGTTTAGGACCGCTAATGGGCCACCTGGATGACCAGGGTTTAACAAGAGGGTGAAGACCCTCCTGACTTAGGGGCAGTCTAGGTCGGTAGGAAACCTGCAAGGCAAACACAGATATGCATATACAACCTAAGAATCTACATGCTAAGTAAAGCTCTTATTTTCTTATATTTACACAAGCAAGCGAATGAATGCACCTAGGTAGGAGAGCGCGTACCTTGGCTTTCTACTGGAAGTATCGCCGGAGGTGGGTTGCGTTCACGTTCGTGGGACCAACTTTCCGTCTGGTCAGAAGCTTGTGCGCTCCGTTCCTCGGGACGGCGGAGACCAAAGGGTCCCTCCCGGTTGGGAGAGAGTTTGTTGCGGCCGGCCCGACTTGCCTGTGGCCTCGATGCCCGCGAGACCGTGTCGCCCACGTCAAATTGCCGGGCTTTTACTTTCTTATTGTAGTACCGGCAACCCGTTGTTGGTAAGTCTTTGTCCACAGTGCAGCGGCGTCGCGGGCTTCCTCCAACAAGTCTAAGTGCTCCCGAATTTTGGGGGAGTTTTCCGGTGGAGTCGAAGGACTCCACTCTTAGACTTGGAAGCCCGATCTCGACCGGAATTACACTTGATCCGTAACAGAGAGGTCAAGGGGGTCTCGCGCGTTGGTTCCCTTACGGGTCGTTCGATAAGACCCGAGAGGACGGAAGGGGAGCTCATCGACCCATGAGCCCCGGCGTCCTCCAACTTAGTTTTTAACCCATGGAGCAGCGTGCGGTTCGTGACCTCCACTGTCCGTTGGCACGGGGTATGCCACCGAAGTGTGGACCAGCCTAATACCAAGGTGGCGCAATACTTGTGAAGCGTTTCCCGAGAATTGGGTCCGTTAGCCGGTTATCACGACCTCGGGATGCCGAATCTGCACAAATGCTTTGGCGAAGGAATTCCGGCATTGTGTTACGTGATCTTGGCAGGGGCTGCCTCGACCCACTTGGTGAAGTAGTCGATGCCCGCTATGATGAATTTTCGTTGCCCAGAGGCAACGGAAAAGGGCCGAGAATATCTAGCCCCCATTGCGCGAAGGGCCCACGGTGCTTGTAGCGATTTTAAGTCTGCGGACGGCTGGTGGTGAAGGTTGCCGTGGTCGGCAGGCTTTCACATTTCTTTACAAATTCAGTAGCGTCCTTTTTCATTGAGGGCCGAAGTAGCCACCCTCGCTGACCTTGAAGGCCAAGTTTTTCCGCCTATATGAGATCCGCAGATCGAGGTGGACCTCGCTTAGTCGTAGTCCGCCTCCTCGGGAGTTAGGCGTGGAGGTATGGAGTTAGTACCCACGGCGATCAGCCTGTCCGCCCAACTCTGATATACCACCCGGCTGTCTTTTTGACCCGTTTGGCTTTTTTTTCGTCCTGCGGAAGTGAGCCGTCCGCCAAATAATCGAGGTAAGGTGTCATCCAGTTTTCCTTGTCGGAAATCTGCATTGCCTCCTGCACCAATCTTTGGGAGCACCTAGGACCTCCCGCATGTCCCTCGAGTCTTTATGCTGTTCGGCGGCGGCCTTGGCAGCTGGTCCGCCTTCGATTTTCGATGCGCGGGATGTGAATAAGGTTTAGTCTTTCAAAACCTCGAATCATTTCTCTTGCCTTAGCCAAGTACTTGGCCAAGAGCGGGTTGTTTGCTCCGAAGCCACCGTTAATCTGGTTGACGATGAGCTCGGAGTCGCTGTAAACCGCCAGCTTTCTGGCGGAGCACTCCCGGGCTAATCTCAAGCCGGCCAACAGGGCTTCGTACTCAGCAACATTGTTGGTTGCTGGAAAGTCGAGTTTGAGTGAGTATTTTATCTCAAACCCGTCGGGAGTTGCGAGAACAACTCCCGCGCCACTGCCCGTGTCCATAGACGATCCGTCTACGTGGAGTACCCATTCTGGGATTCCTACGAGCTGTTCTTCATCCTCTGCGGGCTGTTCATCGAGAGAGGCGGTCGTGGTCTCGACAAGGAAGTCAGCCCCACTTTGTGCCTTTATGGCGGGGGCCGGAACTCGATGTCGAACTCGCCCAATCGATGGCCCATTTGACCAATCTTCAAAACATCGGGTTTTACGGAGGATGGTTTTCAACGGTTGATCGGTGAGACCACTATTCGATGGGCCTCGAAATACGGCCTTAGCCTTCGTGCGAGAATATATCGGGGCCAACTTTTCCGCACGTGAGTATCGGGTTTTTACGGGCGGTCAACATTTTACTTACGTAGTAGACCGGCATTGTGCGTCCGAGTCTGTCGCACAAGGACGGAGGGACGATGTCTCCGACACCGCTAAGTAGAGGTATAATACCTCTCCGCCAACCGGTGACACCAACGGCGGCGGGCTGGCCATGTCTTGCTTCAATTCTTGGCGACTTGGCACTCCGCCGTCCCACTGAATCCGTTGGATTTTGTTCAGCGTAAAGCCTTGAAAAGGGCTGGTACTTGTCGCGATTTCGCGAGGAAGGGACAAAGCCGCCACGCCCGTGAGCCTTTGAACATCTTTCACGCTCCGCGGTGGTGTCATATCAGCAAGTGCTTTAATTTTTTCAGGGTTTGCCTCGATTCCCCTCTGAAACGATGAAGCCCAGAAACTTTCCGGAAGCTACTCCGAAGACGCATTTAGCGGGATTAAGCTTCATGCGGTGTCTCCGGAGCACTTCGAACGATTCTTTCAGGTCGTGAATGTGGTCGCCGATGACCCTACTCTTAACGAGCATGTCGTCGACGTAGACCTCCATGTTACGGCCGATTTGGTTCTCGAACATCTTGTTGACCAGCCGCTGGTAAGTTGCTCCAGCATTCTTAAGGCCAAAAGGCATCACCCTGTAACAGTAGGTGCCCTGATCCGTCATGAACGAGGTATGCTCCTCGTCTTCGGGACTCATCCGAATCTGGTTGTAACCCGAATAGGCGTCCATGAAGCTTAGCAGCTCATGTCCTGCCGTGGAGTCAACCAGCAGGTCTATTCGGGGCAAGGGAAAGCTGTCCTTGGGACAAGCCTTGTTGACGTCGGTGAAGTCGACGCACATCCTCCACTTCCCGTTATTTTTCTTTACGAGTACCACATTAGAGAGCCAGTCCGGGTATTGGACTTCTCTAATGAACCCTGCGTCCAGCAGCTTTTTCACCTCCTCTCGGATGGCGATAAGTTTTTCGACGGAGTGGTTTCTCCGCTTCTGCCTGACCGGTTTTCGATCGAGATCAAGGCCCAGCTTGTGGACCATTGTCTCCGCTGAGATCCCAGGCATATCAGCCGGTGTCCAAGCAAAAAGGTCTGCGTTTGCCCGCAGAAAAATGATCAGTTCGTCACGCAGTGGCCCTGCGAGTGAGCCGCCAATCTGCACACACTTATCCGGTTCTCCCGGGTCAAGTGGGATTAGATCCGTGGCTTCACCGGGCTGCGCCTGTTGGAGGGTAGCCTCGTCCCGATGGTCGAGCTCTCCAACAGATTTGGTATTGCCGCTCGGGGCAATCTGGGCCATGTAACAGGTCCGCCCAGTGACCTGATCGCCTAGAGCTTCACCAACACCGTAAGGTGTCGGGAACTTCATTTTAAGGTGCGGTATCGATGTAACTGCCCCAAACGCCGTTAGGCATGGCCTGCCTAGTATTGCGTTGTAAACTGAGGGCAGATCGACGACGAGGAAAGTCAAAGTTCGACTTGCTGTTCTTGGGTAAGTGCCTAGGGTCACCTCTAGTTGGATTGTTCCTTGTACGGGCACTGGTTCGTTATCAAGGCCGTATAAAGGTCCTTGGCGCTTTTAGTTGATTCTTTTTAAGCCTAACTTAAAGAATGCATCCAAGTAAAGCAAATCCTTTGAACTTCCATTATCGATAAAGACTCGTTTCAGTGGTAGTCCATACTCCCATCCGAAACGAAGCAGTAGATTACAAGGGGATCAGCATGGGGCGAGATTACATGGTTCGAGTCACACTCGTTGAAAAGGCCGATGGTGTTGTCTACTACGCGCCTTCTTCTTCCTCCCGATCTGCTGCTCCTTGTCATCAGCAGGATTTTTGGCGGGTCGGGTGGAGATCATGTTAACTACCCCTGCCGCAATCCTGTTTCGAGGCGGAGAAGGCTCCTCGCCTCCTGCTGCCGCCCCAGAGTTCTGCCCAGGGCCCTTGACGAACCTGTTGAGGTGTCCCCATGGGACCGGCTCCTCGATCTCTCTCTGCGAGTCTTACAATCTTGATTGAGTGGCCCGCGAGCGATGATAATCGCAGTACTTGGACTGGTTTCCTGAGTCCTTTTTCAGCGTTTTGGGCCACTTTAGGAATTTTTCTCCGCGGATCTGCATCAGAACGTTGGTGCGCGAGTCCGTCAAGGGCGTGAATGTGGTGGGCCCGTAATCCCTGCGTTCAGAGGGCCCAGTCCTGCCTGCGCTGCTTCTTGCGGGAGTGTTCACTGCCCATGAATTTCCTCTTCCCTTCTACAGGGAAAGGCCGAGGCTGATCCGCTTGCTCCGGGCGTTTTGCCTCGTTGGCCTCTTCAGCAGCAGCGTAGGCCCTGGTGATGGATTCCGCCTCGCGGAATGTTTGTGGGTTTTTGTGGGCTAGGTGCTTGAAGAAGTCACTATGTGTAAGTGCGAGATGAAGGCGCCCAACTTCATCTCCTCGGTGATCTGGGATCCTTCCGCCTCCGCCACGAAGCGATCCAGAAGCGCCGTGGGTTCTCTCCCGGCCGTTTTATGTGGGAGAGATGCCACGGCTACTTCTCTTCCGTCCCGCTCGATGCATGCATACCGAGCCAGGAAGAGATCCGTGAGCTCACGGAAACTACTGATGGTGTCTGAAGGGAGGCGGTGAAACCAAATCCGGGCATCCCCCTTCAAGGTGAGTGGAAAACAGCGGCACATGGAAGAGTCTTCCAACCCTTGTAGACTCGGGTGGGTGCGGAAGTGATCCGGATGGTCCACTGGATCACTTGCTCCCATCGTATGAGTCAAGGAAGGCATCTTGAACTGCGCAGGGGCCGGACGACCCAAGATCTCCGCCGTAAAGGAGATCTGTCCGATCGATGGCTTTGCTCGTCATTCACGGAACACGCGGTTCAGGATCTCATTCTACTCGCGGATCGGCGCGAGTGGCGTTGCCTGATCTCTTGGAGTTGAGATAATCTCTCAACTCCGTCCTGTCCCTGGAGGGTTCAGCAGCCGGTCTGCTGCTGCCTCCAGTGGACCTAGCGCTCCGGGAGGCTTGCTCCAGTGCTGTGTGGCGGTTCTCTGCCCGAGAGTATCGGGGATTTCTTCGTTCTGGGCTTTCTCTCGGGGACGTGCTCCCGGAGCGTTCTGCTGGCCTGTTTTGGCCAGGAACGCGGGAGGACACCGCGCCGGATTGCCTTGGGCCAGCCTTTTTGTAGGCACCTTCTTTCTTCCGCCACCCCTTATGGTGGCGGGAGCGAGGAATGGCTGGCAGGTGGAGCCGCTGCTGCGGTGGCTCTTTTCTCGCGCGAGAGAGCCCAAGCGGCGGTTGTTGGTTCTCATCTCTTCCACCAGCAGTTGGAAGTAAGGCGGGGGAGCCTCGCCTGTGGCCCCGTTGACCAGGACGTCAGCAGCATGGCCCTGGTCGGGGCTAACAGCGTCTCTGGCGGGATCGCTGGCTTGCGCTCTTGTGTTCACCATTGTAGAAGCAAACGGTGACGAAGAGCTTGTTGCAGAATTTCTAGTGGTAGGCTTTTTGTTAGCGTTTTCCCACAGACGGCGCCCGATGATGCGTACGGATCCGACTTGAGCAGTTCGGATTCTCTGAATAAATGGATCCGGCTCCGTTCTCTGAGTGCGAACCACTGCGCACACCACTAAAGCGAACAAGAGGTCGGCGTTAGCACCCGAGAGGTGACCCACCGAAACACTCCGGCGCTCAAGTCGATGTCAGTCTCTCAAATATAAGAAACGAAGAAGAAGAAAGAGCGAAGACAAGTTGACAGAGTGTGAAGTCCCGATGTAAGAGAGACGTGAGGTCTTTCTTGTATCGGGACGGTGGGAAGGCGGAAGCGTCCGTGAGGGCTCGCTTTGTTGCCTTGAGGTTGGTTGCGTTGGGTGTCTGAAGGGTCCGCATCTGTTAGAGCCTTGTCCGAACACTTAGTGGTTTTTCCGTAGGGTTTTTCGTATGCCTTTTTGCGTGTTTTTCACCTTAGCCGGAGAAGCCTCTAGGGTTTCTTTTATGGCCAAGTGAGGGAGGATCCCCCTCCTTTGGAAGGCGCTCCTCCGATTGGCTTGCCTTCCGAGGCGAGATGCCAATTTCCTGAAGGAATGATTGTTTCCTCATGCAGCGGCCCAGCTTTCCAAGTTTACCACCTTCCTTTCCCGTTGCCGGCCCATCAGATCTTGGCGGGCAAGGAACGGGAAGATATTTTGGAGGTACAGAGTAGTTGGCTTGTTGGGTGATGGGCCCGGGCGTAATGGGCCCATTCTCGTAGAAATGTGCTTCTGGGCTTGGCGGGAAGAAGCCCGCGGTCAACGTCTTCGACTGTGTCGAGCGTTGTCCGCCATCTTTGCCGCAGGGCCGGCGGAGAGTGGGCGTGGGCTTGAGAGCGAGCCCCATTCTCATCAGCGTAGGACGTTTCTTGAGGCCCAAAAGAAGAAGTCTTGACGGTCAACACTTTGGCGTTGACCGTCTGCGAAGAGTTGGCCGCCGAGCAGTCCAACGCCGGGCGTTGACCGTTTTAGGCCTCTCGTTTTGGGCCTGCCTTTAGTGGGCCGTAAGGCCGTTGGCCGTCTGAGTGGCTCCGTTGACCATTCCTTGGGTCAGCCTGTTGGAGGCGTACCCATCAATATTATAAATTTTAAAAAATATATGACTATATTTAATATTTTTTTATATTTTTAAATTATAATTATTTGATTAATTTTTTATTTAATTTTACGATCATTGTACCAAAAAAAAAAAGAATATCCTACTTATTTCAGAGAAGCAATGCCCGAGCCCGGTTGAACCTCTCTGTCCTGAAAATGATTGTGTTTGTACTTAACTTTGTCAGCTTTATATTTTTGCGTAGACTGGCTAGTAGGAGGAATTTATCACGTGGCCATAAGCAGACTTGGCGGTTACCACGTGCAAGTAAATTCGGGGCTTCTCGTTGCCAAGTTATAGCTCTCCTCCTCCTTGTAATTGAGTAGCAAAGAGGGAGAAGAGAGAGACAGAGAGAGGGGGCAGAGAAGAGAGAGAACGAATGGCAGAGAAATGGAAGAAAACGGCTCTTCTTGTCATAGACATGCAGGTGGTGTATTTTCTTTCTTTCTTTCTTTATTTGACGTCTCAATCTTATGATTTGTTTTTCCTCTTTTTGAGTCGACAAATTATTCTTTTTCAAATCTGCTCAAATCCTTCTGTACAGCTTTTAGGTTTGAAATCGATCGCGTTCGATTCTTTCAGGATTTTTCGATTCAGTTCTCTACATTATCGATTGCGTTTCCTTGTAATTTGTAATAAAGCAGAAGGATTTCATACTACCGGGATCACCGTGGCAACTCAATGGCGCTGAAGCGATTGTCCCAAATGTTGTTAAGGCCGTTGAAGTTGCTCGGCAGCGTGGGGTGCTTGTAGTTTGGGTACTAATTAACTGTCGTCCCCTTCTGCATATTTTCTTTAGCTACATATATAAAATTTGCTCTGTTTCATATGCTCTTCACAATTCTTGGATTTTCTCAAGCATATCAAGTAATCATCTCCAATTTTGTGAGCATTTACGATGTTCATCGGAAATTGAAAAACAAAAAAAAACGAAGCGTAGGTTGTTCGTGAGCATGATCCATTTGGGCGCGACATCGAGCTCTTTCGTAGAGATCTGTTCCGTGGTGAAAAGCCAGGCCCTGTTATCAAGGGCAGCGCCGGTTCAGAACTGGTTGACGGACTCATGATTCACGAACAAGACTATAAGTTGGTTAAGGCGCGCTTCAGTGCCTTCTTTGCTACAAATCTTCGATCATTTCTTCAGCGTGCTGGAGTGGATAGCCTAGTCGTCGTCGGTAAGTACGCTGGAAACCTCGAAATGCTGGTGATCCTTCTCCTCGATCGAACTGGCTGTTAGATTTCTAGGTTTTCTTCTTCAAGACGCATGACTGGGCTAGATGCGTTGAACTTCAATTAATTGCAGGTATACAAACTCCAAACTGCGTGAGGCAGACGGTATTTGATGCTGTAGCGCTGGATTACGCTTCTGTTTCTGTCATTGTTGATGCCACAGCTGCTGCTTCTCCGGAAGTTCACGCAGGTAAATTTAGCTACGCTTGTTCAGTGCCGCCTGCGGAAGTTTTTGCAAAATTCGAACTGTTTGATTGGTAGCGTAGGATTATGCAGTTTTTGGTTTACCCTTTAACATCAAAAACTATGAAGAGGTAAAACTATAAATGATTAAGCTTATAAATTATATTTTATATTGTATATAGGATGTAAATATATAAAATAAAAAATATTATTTTTATTTTTATATATGAGATCCTCAAGGTTTATTGGTAATTTCTGCAATATTTCATATTTTTCCAAAGGCTTTATATGAAAAATCAGTTGAATATTATTTGGACAAAATATGGGGAGAAATCACTGTGGTTTTCCTTTATAGTAACCAAATATCCCGTGTTTCTAAAATTATTTAGTTTTGCAAAGATTTGCTTAATTTAACATTATTGGGTACGGTCTAAATGGGACTAATCTGGTTGTTTAATATAGTAATTTCATAAATAATAAATTCAAAAAGATGAAATAGTCAACCGGCCCATTAGGCCTAAATTCGAGTTACAAAATCTTGTCTTGATCAAAAGGAATTAAAACATCCCATATTTCTAAAATTATTTAGTTATACATCGATTTGCTTAATTTAATATTATTAGGCATAGCCTAAACAAGCCAACTTAATTGATTAATATAAAAAGCTAAACTCAAAAAAAAAAAAAAAAAAAGAAAGAAAGAGTCAACTGACCTATTAAACCTAAGTCCGAGAAATAAAATCTCACCTTGATAAAAAAGAATCGAAATAAGAAAGATAATTGAGGAGCCAACTGGCCAAGTGCTTGAAAGGACACTGAAAAGATGGGATGAAAGATTCAAATTGTTGGATATACAAATGATAAATCAGATGGTTAATATGACTAAACGGTTAATCACATCAAATGGTTAATTAAATCAAGAATCAAATTAGCGAAGCGATTAAGTTAAACGGATGGTTAATATGTCCTACAAGGATCTCCTGGTTAAGATGAATCGCTTGGTATCGCCATTAGATTAAGTGCCTTCCAAAAACCTCACATTCAGAATATGTATAAAATGGTTAAATTAATTAAATTTCAATAGGCATAGCCACTCGGATCATGATATATTACTTCTTTTCAAATAATTGCCATCAACTAATAATGTGGCTATAAACATATCAATTTTCCATTAAAAAGGGGATAGAAATTGAAAAATAAGTACACAGCATTGCCCTCTTATCATTTGATTATCTGTATATTATAGAGTCAAATCCCCCATCTTTCAATCTCTCACAATTTCATAATCTCATATATTTTTCTAATTTTATGTAGAAGCTATCGGTTTAAGCGTTGAAGAATATATTAATGAGTAAATCATATATCCTTTTAACTCTTGTTTGACATTGCAGTATACAGAATCTGAATCAAATGTTCAATGATTTAATTCGAATTCATTCAAATTATAATCTAAATTCTAGGGGCGCATTATTGGTATTGTTTGTAGAAAGCATAATCAGTCTATTCATTTCTACCTGATTCATATCACACCCACTCAATAACTCCATTGACTTCCATTATTTGACAATTTTGAAAAGAGGGTGAGCACAAGAGAACATGAACAATCGAGCCAAACACAGAAAGATCTACCTTCTCACTACATCCTCCTATGGAAAGGTAGTCACAGATGTGCTCACTCACTAATCATTCCAAATATCAGAGCCTTTGTTGATTAGATACAAGACATGTCAAGTATGTTAAAGTCTCTCTAGAACAAATTTCAGGATTGATATGAAGGATTGAGGTCCTCTAACCATGAGCATAAACTTCAAGGATGAGGTTGAAAGAAAAAAAGTCATCTTATGGGGGATCCACTCTCGACCAAAGATGCCCATGGCTCCCAGGATGCACAACTATATTAGTCCTTCCTAACTCAAAAGATATTTAAACTTTGAGACTAGAAAAGAGGATCCTAAACAATAGAACACTTGGAATACTCGGGAATCTAGACGCCATTCCATCTAGGAGTTAGGGTCTTGAATCCTCTCGGCTAAGCAAATACCAAGTGTATCTACTAACTGTTCTCAAAGTTGAGAATATTTATCAATGCAAAAAGAATCGCATCAACAACTGAATTAAAGGAATGAATTAAAAATTAGAGTAGCAAGTTCTCTGCAGGAAATACTGCGGACAGATAACCTCAATTGGGTTGAACACCATTTACCTTGGAGATTAGGAGGCATCGATTCCCTCTTAAATTCAAAATGCTACTATTGGAGATCCATGACAAAAGTACCGATCCAATGGATTATTTATATCACTTTCACACACTGCTTAACGTCCAGCATTTGAAGGCCACAGCACTTTGCCTCTATTTCCTTTGGACCTTAAAGGGAGACACAATAATTTAGTTTTATAGCTTAGGTCCAAATTCTATTTAAACTTTTCGGGATTATTTGATTTATTCCTATCGTACTTTGCCTCTAACCGAAGGAAAAAAGAAACAATTCTAGCACCTTACAAGGATAAGATAGGCTTCCAATGAAAGCCTCATGTGTTTTCTAGCTAAATTTGATGTCAAGACTAGAAGCATATTAAAATTCACTGATAAAATAAATCTAAACACTTTTATGGTAACAATTTAACCGGGTGATTTTTTTTAAATCCTTAATTTAGCAAGACCCAAGATGTGATTGGAGACAAAGGTGACCAACCAGGCTTACACTGCAATAGAGAAGTCCAATGAAATCAAATGGCCAAAATGCTCAAGTTATGCGCATCATTTGAGACATAATAGTAGAGGAAAAAGAGAAATGATGGTAATCTATCCACTTGGGGTCATCATGAGTAACGGAGGATTAAGTTAGGTATTCATAAAGAATACAAGTAGCAACACCTTCTACCCTTCATTGATATCTGGATGAACATTTTAATACACATTTAGAATGAAAAGTTCTTGAAGAAACCCAAAGTCGTCAAGAATCCGAAATGAGGAGACCAATAAAAATATTGTATCTACTATCGATTTTTGGAGCACAATATCGATGACTACTAGACACTTCAGAAGGAGATTGAAACTCTCAAGCAGAAAAGATATCTCAAAAAGTAATTAGAGAATCCTAGGCCTGTCCCAGACAAAGATAAGGATGACAAAAACTCATCTAAGCAACCATGAAATCGAGTAGTAGAAGAGGCCATTAGCATGATATCCATCAGGCTTGCCTATTCAATAGCTCCATATCATCCCGAAGGAACTTTCTCTAATAAGAGACAAAAATTATGGATAACAAAAGATATCATTACTTTTACTAATGATCATTAAGTTAGAATTTAAAAATAATTATATGAACCCATTGGATAAACCATTATATGGTCTTGATAATGAATTAGTCCAAGTGAAGGAAATTTTTATTTAGATGTTATGATGGGAACATATCAAAAAACGACCTCCCACTGGCTAGTTTTTCTAATAGTAGATCTTTTCTAATAGTATACTAGGCCGATTATGCTAGACAATATTTAGAGCAGTCATTTCCATCCCACTTTTGAAAAAGTGTTCAAGAGATTAAAGAAAATTTGGTCACGAACAAAGCAATTATTTAACACAATCGGTACAAAAATTTTACTTTTGGGATGAGACTTCACTTCAACAGGTTCAACCTAAACAGTCACCGCTTTAGATTCCTTTGAATTTAACAAACCAAGATAAGTATGTTTAAATCAGGTCTTCACTAGACTAAGAATTGAAGCAAAACTTAATAGAGTTCATATAGAATAACGTGGATATTTTTACCTGGACAATAATAAACATGTTAGTTATTATGTTTAATTCAGGTCTTCACTGGACCAAATACTTAAGCAAAAATTAATCAAGTTCATACGGAATATTGTGGATATTTTCTCCTAGACACCAGTAAACATGTTAGTTATTCACATGGAATTGATAGTTCACAAATTGAGTTTCATCTCTGGAAGTAAACCTATCAAACAGAAGAGGTGAAACTATTCTGTACAAAAATTCATAACTATTTGAGAAGAGGTCAAAAAGTAACTAATACGGGATTCATTAGAAAAGTTAATTATCCAAATTGGCTATTCAATGTCATCCTCATAAATAAGAGTAATAGAAAATGGAGAATATGCGTTGATTTTATAGATGTAAATAAAGCATAACCAAAAGAGAGTTTCCTCTTCAAAAGATTGATCAGCCGGTAAATTTAATATTCGAACACAAACTATTAAGTTTTATGGAAGCTTATTCAGAATATAATTAGATCCAAATAATTCTAAAAGATGAAGAGATGACCTCATTTATAACTAACTAGAAAACCTAATACTATAAAGTATTCCCTTTCGATTTGGAGAATATTAGAGCAATATATCAGGGGCATATAAATAAAATATTTGGACTACAGATCGAAAAAAATATGGTGGTATACATTGACAACATACTCATCAAAAGTATTTTTATCGACAACCATATTAACAAAAGAAATATAGCACATTTGTCCTTATTAACTCGTTTTAATAAGGATGAGAAATTATATCTTCACCTGACTATTTCAGAAATAGTTTTGAGTGTTGTTCTTGTTAGAGAAGAATCAAGGATACAATGATCAATATATTGTATCAGCAAGATTCTAGTAGACTCGAAGACTTGACATATATAAACAAAGAAGGCTGCTGTAACATTAGTTTTCACTATAAAGAAGCTCCAAAAAGTATAGGCTGGTACATTATAATAAATGGATCACTGTATAAAATGGTCAATCTAGTATCCTTTATGTGTTGCTTAATTTCAATAGAAGATGACTACGCTCTCGGAGAAATTTACCTCAGTATTTATGGAGTGCAAATAAGAGGAAAGAATTTGACCTTCAAGATTATGAAACAAATTTATTATTAGCCAACAATAAAGAAGGTTGTGATGGATTTTATCAAAAAAAAAAGTGACAATTGTCTAATCCATAGCAGTGTTCTCAAATAATTTCACACATGAAACTTCAAACTTTGTAGGCCTTATGGTCATTTACACAATGGAGGTTGGACATATTAGGTCTATTCCCATTAGCAACATGTTAAAACAGATTATTGTCATCACGGTCGACTATTTAACTAAGTAGATGGAAGCCTTTCCTTTGACTAATATTAGAGTAAAATGTAATAAAATTTGTGCATTAAAGTATTCTCTACAGATTTGGGATACCAAATATTATAATAACTAATAATTGTACTCAATTCTAAAGAAAAAAGTTTACAAAATATTACAAAAGCTCGGGTATTCGATTGTTGCTTGCATCAATGTTGTACTCACAAATAAATGAACAAAGTAAGGTGACAAAATGAATGATAATTAATGTCTTAGACACTAAATTAGACAAAGCTGAAGATGTTTAGGTAAATGAACTTTCATTCACTCTCTGGACCTACTGAATGATCTCAAGAGAACTCTTCAAGAGAATCTAATTGAGAGACACTTTTCAATTTCTACTATGAAACGAAAGCAATAATCCTAGTGGATATAGGACTGTCAAGCTATCGATTGAAAAAATTTATATAATATCAAAATTTTCAACTCCTTAGGTAGAATTTAGATATTGTGAAGGAAGCTTGAAAAGCAGTCCATATCCAAGCA
Organism: Nepenthes gracilis; assembly: GCA_033239525.1. Lineage (NCBI taxonomy): Eukaryota > Viridiplantae > Streptophyta > Magnoliopsida > Caryophyllales > Nepenthaceae > Nepenthes > Nepenthes gracilis. The sequence goes on along the minus strand of BSYO01000018.1, from coordinate 5,898,954 downwards.
ATAGTCTTTTAGTAAAGAGTCGCTTGACATTATAGCGGAAAGGTGAATACACGATCACCTGATGTAGGTGACTTGATGTCAAGGAACATCAAGACTACAAAAAAATGTACATACGGAAATAAGTTGTCTCAAACTTAGGAAAGACTATTTCTAATGTTAATTATACTTTCTAATGGGACATTAATTATGTACCCAAAATAGAAAACTAGTCCCACACACTTAAAACACCCTTTATTCTGAAAAATTATTAACAATAAAGAGCCAACTTAAGAATTTAGAGGCACACTCTACCCCTCATTTCAAAATACTTGTATGATGTGAATTATTTTGTATTATTAATAAAAATATGTTTAAATTTTATTTTTCTAAATTTGCGCACATTAATGACATTGATAACAAAATATGGCCATAACTAATTATGAGTTAGACAATTGATTTTAACTTCTTATTTGTTAAACACACTACCTCAAATGACTGGTCATGGTATAGGTTCAATGAAACCATATAAATTCAAGCACGATCACACACACAAAATTCAATAGGACCCAGGCTTAATAACTAAGTATTCGATGCCCCTTTAAGAGATCAAGTATTAGATGGATTGAGGTTTGTCAACACTCAACTATTAACAGTTATCCGATTTATTAAACTTCAGAGATACTATATATGTATAAATGACAATGAAGCCCCATGAGATATATACGATCAATTATATGGTCAATGACTAGGATCTTCTCTTCCTAACAACAATAGTCTAAAAGATTTAGTTGGGAATTAATTTTGGCATTTCCTGATCAAAGATCCAGAGACCATATGCTCAAGGGCTAAGCTCCTCAATCTACATCCATGAAAAACAACTATGAATATATGAAGCAAAACGTTTAGGGGAGATTCATTGAAGAAAAAGTTACACTATCTTGTTACAAAGCTGTTGCAAAAATTATAATTATAAGGATTGAAATTAATTGGCAACCCTATATGTAACACTCGGAATCAGAGCTTGAAACTTAATGATTCAATCGATCCTCAAAATTTTTAACTTTTGAAGCCAAAACAACTTTAAAATTCATCGCATCCAAGCAGCTAATAAGAAAATTAGGAGCTCACAAGGAAGTTATCCTCTTACAAAGATTGATGCCTTCATTAAACTAAGTATCAAGTAAATGACCAAGTTTATCCGATCATGTGCTCTTCCTCAATGACTTCTCAAGCCTTAAGTAATATGCTTGCAGTCCCTCTATGGCGCATAGAGACACCAAATGCATTGTTCTGCTTTAATAACTCTATCTTTGAAAGAAATGGCCATATCCTCAACAATAATTGTTCAATCAATAGAATCATGAGCTCTACTAATCCATTTGGCCAATTCTTTTGCTAGGTAGATTAATCCATCATCAAGGATTGATGCTTTGATTTCAATAGTTATAACTCTACACTTCAAACTCCTAATAATAGCTGAATTAACATAAGATCAGGACAACTTTGTAATTTCTCGTTCTTAAAAGTATAGGTTGTGCTTTACTTGATTCACTAAATCATCCAATTAGAAAAAAAAAACTACATTAATAATGTAAAAATAAATAAATAAGTTAAAATTAAAGTACAAAAACATACCTTTTGGATTGAAATATTCTCTTTGGTAGTGAAATCCAATGAAGATTTAGCAGTATCAGGATTTGAAGAGGGTGAGTGTCTCCAGCAAAGAAGTGGTAAGGCAAGACGAAACAAAGAAATTTCAAAACTTGGAGCTCTTTGAGAAGTTTCAAACTCCTTGCTACCCGAAGAGGGAGATACCAAATGAATTTCTATCTCCCTCACAATACAAATATTATTCAAATCATTTTTCGATTTAGATGAAGCAGCTCAAGCAACAGGAGCCTGCACCACTAGTTCGACTGAAGGACAGCCAAATATAATAGGAATCCCATATATGGCCATAGTAGGAGTAGCAACTATTGACACACCTTCAAAAGAGGAGTGATGCAGAGAGTTGTGTTCTTCATCTAATGAAATAATCGAAATCTTTTCTTTATAGTGCAAAATATGCATCTCCTCTAAGGGCTTTACATGAGAAGAGACAAGAGCTGACATTGAAAAATGTGCAGCTTTCATAGCTTTCATATCGGCCGTCATTTCACCCATAGAATTCTAAAACGTTGCGTTGACAATCTTTAACGCATCTTCATTCACCAGAGAAACTAGCGAAGTTGTGAGATGGTTACTGGACTGATTAAAATGAGTTCCAGGAAAAAAAAAACCTAGCAAAATGCCATTTCTCCTTTTCAAAAGACGTGAAAGCAAGTTGGCAACAGCATCTCCCACAAGAAACACGTAGTAATTTACCGCGTCTAAAGCAATGAGAGTAAGAAAATTGTCAGTATTATTCAACTTCGTAACATTGTTATTCAGCAAATTGTATTGAGACCTAGTAAGAAAAATTCATTCTCAAGTATTGAACTAGAAAAAACTAAGTTCACGTTACCCCAAATATTAAGAAAAATCTAGTCATTTGAAACTTTAACAAAAAAAAAAAAATTAATTTTTTAGTTTTTCATAGAGTTTGGATTCTATCCACTTATTTTAAATTTTTTCTATAAATCAAAGAAATTTAATCACTTTCTTGATTAAAATAATAATTTTTACCATTTGGGTGTCTAACTTAAGCTTTTGACACTTGAATAAAATGCACAATGCCACCAAATATCAAATGGTATTGGGTTGGAGTTAAGTAATAGAAATTTTAAATGCTTGCATTTTTCCATGAACTTTTTGACTAAAGGTATGCAAAGCTATTTTAAATAGGCTTTATAAATGACAATAAAGTTATTTCTCGAACAACAAACCTTCTCATTTCAAGAAGGAATAACAAATGGAATTTCAAATGGAATGTTGAACCAGCGGTAAATATTATGTATATCGAACAGTGATAAGTATGAAGCAATATCAATAACATTCTTGAGGGAGTTTTATAGGGCCATGAACGATAGAAAACAAGGAAATCAAAGGACTCTCAAGATTTTGAATACAAAGATTTTCGTTTCAAGGAAATGTAAAAATGAGAAGAAGATAATAATCCAATTTAAATAGAAAAAATGAAGATGATATAATTTAAAATGATGATTGAATTTAGAAATCATGTATTGTAAACAAAAACGCTGATATAAACAATGCATTGAATTCCTAAAAGCTCTCAAGTGAAGGCATGTTTTTCGCTCTATCTATAATTAAAACATTACATATTGATAACAGATGAAAGAATTCTAAACGACAGATTATGTGTCTCAAGAGAGAAAATCATCTAATACTGAATTAAATTCATCATCAATGAGTCATCTTTATTATAGAAGTCATCATAATGATGGCATCATCCAACCTGCTAAAATTTAGTCGGCCTTATGAGACAAACTAGCAAGGTATTTATATTTTAAAGTTTTATTTATTAAATTAAAAGTCTCGATTTATTAAAAGGTCAAATTATTAAATTTTTGTAACCAAGAGTAGAAAAAATTTTCATTCAAATTCATTTATTAATCTAAACTTTTAATGACTTACAATTTCATACGGATAAATATAAATTCAAAAACTAAATGAACAAATTAACAAATATAATATAAATAGGAAATAAAAAATACGCCTTTCTATTTAATCTTAAAAACATTACGTGCAAGATATATCTCAACATGAAAATACTTAACAAATCTGCTTGAGAAAAAGAAAAGACATTAGAGCGTGGATCTTAATAGCAGTAGTGAAAGCTGGAGCTTTATTATGTCTCTCCAACAGTAACTCGTGCAAATGGGGAGGGAAAGGGCAGCACCAAGCTAGACAACTTTAACAGATTGATGGTGGGCAACTAAATCCTCCACGGCAGATGCATATTAACTCTTATACTAATCCCAACAATGAGAAACGTATGATTCAATATACACCACCCAATGGCATAAGGTTTCAAAAGCAACTACACTGCCGAAAAATCACTTCGGGTGATGATGCTACATGAAAGAGAAAAATCAAGACGACTTCCTCCCTAAAATTTGGTACTATGTCAGACTTCATTAAAACCATTCGAAGAAACATCATGGCATCAGGGTGGCCTCTTTTCTATTTGATCCACCAAACATCGAAGGGCTTGAGATATCTAGCTAACTTTATTGGGTGCTAAGGCTTAGAAATTAAATGAAGGCATAATAAAAGTAGTTCCTTTTATAGTTTGAAATAATCTGAAGAAATCATAGCATTTTGAAGTAAATGTATATAGTTAATAGTCAATGAATATCTGCTAAATTATAGGAAAACAGATTTTGATTAATGTGACCAAATAGTAATAAATGTTCACTAATACCCATTCCATTAGGAAGAAGCACTTACATAGTAAATAAGACGAATTAATTTGATCTTTCTTTTAGACATACGTAGAGTTTGAATTCAACATTTAAGTACATGGATTAGTATTAGGTATAGCCTAAATAGGACTAACACAGCTAACTAATGTAGCAAATCCATAAATAATAAACTCAAAAAGAAAAAAAGGAATCAATTGGTCTATTAGACTCGAGTTCAAATAATAAAATCACACCTTGATTAGAAGGAATCAAAATAAGAAAGATAATTGAGTGGTCGAGTAGTCAAGTGTTTGAAAAGACATGAAAAAGATATGATGGACAGATTCGAATAATTAGATATCCGAATAATAAACCTGACGGTTGATATGACTAAACAATTAATCACATTAAATGGTTAACTAAACTAAGGAGTCAACTTAGCCAAGTATTTAAATCAAACGGGCAATTGACATATTCTACAATTAACCTAAGTAAAGATTTCCTAATTAAGACTAATTGCTAAGAATATTGCCATTTGATTAATTGTCTCCAAAAAACCTACCATTTAGGGCATGCATAAAAACAGTTGAACTATTTAATTTATAATGGATATAACTGCTCTAATCATTATATATTATTCATCTTCAAGAAACCATCATTACTCGACAACGTGATTCTAAATACATTAACCTTCCTTAAAAAGGGGGGATAGAAGCCTGTTAGGGGGGGTCATGGGGCAGGCAATGGTATCACCTTAATGTACGAAGTTCCGTTAAACGGATGGTTATGGTTAACGGGAGATAGTCGGTGGGCTTTTAGAAGTTCAATGTGTTAAGAGCTTAAAATTAAACTTCTATTGTATTATTAATTTTTATGTGTCCAATACAATGAATACGTAAAACATATTCTCATACACTGCCAAATACGAAAATTTTGAAAAATATTTTTTTCTAAAACATAGCTCCCCCAAAATAGGAGCTTATTTTTCCTTAATTGTAGTAGTCATGCCAAGGCTCTTGCTTGTCGATTGTCTCTTTCCTTAATACCATCTTCAACCGTAGTACTCACGATAACTCAAATTGATATTGCCTCTTCTAACGATTGCCTACTTGCTGGATCAGCTAACATCTTCGACATGAAAAGCATCGGAGTAAAGACTCCGACCTTGGAGGAATGGTGTGAGGCTGACTGATCGATCGCATTCCAAGCAGTCTATGCCCTTTCATCAGCTTTGTTTACAAGCTTGTCACTGCTCTGCATTGACATATAAATGTATGCACATGCTTTGGTTCTGAATAATTGCTGCAGATTGGGGCTTATACCTGATGGTTGTAGCATGCTATTGTCATTAATTAGTGTGTGAACTAAAGAAGTTTGAGATTGTTTCAGCTGAGAAAGAATATATACATATAACAACTAAGCTGATCTCAACTCAGCTTGGTGGTATTGATTTTTCTTTTTTTTTTTCCCCTGCCAAATCAAGCTTGAGCTAAGAAAACAAGACTTAGCTCAACCTCGTTTATAATACAGAGATAAGTCAAACGGGATACATCCGGACTCGACACAGCCCGTTTGTGGCCTGTGTTTATTGAGCATAATAAAATTACAAAAATTAGTTCACAGCCAACCAAACAGGGCCTCAATATCCACTGGAAAATAAAATCATGATATCAATAAATGATTCATTAGTCATTCAAGTGTCGCGAACACAGATTTTGAAAGGACTTGTTCAGAAGCATTGAAGGAACCAAGAAGAGGAAGAAATCCATGACCCAGATGCTCACTTGTAAGGCTGGACCAGCTGCATATTGCGTATACATTTGAAGGAGATCACACCAACTTCGTCGTAAAATGCAAAATAGGAATTCTTATTAAAACAATGCAGTATAAAAGCATCACGCTGCACCCATTTGTGAACCTAGTATCTGGATCTGTGGATTAAAAAGACAAAATTGCAGTGAAAATTTGCAGATATAAATACATAAAATTATACAAATGGCAATCCAGACTTTGGAACAATAAGAAAGAAAATACCTTGTTAACAAGCAAATTTACTTGCTCTCTGTACATCTCCTTCAAGTCCACTATATCGTTCCGAAGTTCTTCCAACTACAAAATATTAATATCAATGGGTCTGACAGACACCCCATGAATGAAAGCATTTTCTTCTTCTTTCGTTTCCATCCGTTAAAAATTCACAACATAGGATCCCCCTTTTGAAGGAAGCAAGAATGTTAAATGAAAAAGATGCAATAGAAGAGAACATCACCATGTACCCATGGGATCCACACAACTCCAATAGTGAAGTTCCACAGGTAAAAGCAAGAACCATACCCTTAAAGGGATCGATTAATTACTCCTGAAAATGAAATATCTTTCCCCAACTCACTTTGAACCTAATCCAGTTCTTCCAGGGACAATCTAATATGAATCAGCACTAACTGCACAACTGCTTCTTCGTCATTTTTATGAACAGAGGCCAACAACCAAGCCACCAAGGTGAACTACACTGGAAGTGATCAAAAGAGAGAAAAAAAAAAAAAAACTATTTATGAACTACATTGCCTTCAAACTTGCCAGGTTGTTTTCACTACAACCTTTCTTCTCTTTGTAAATTGTTGACATGTAGAATCCTCCCTAAAGAGGCATCCTAGGTAACATTCTGAGCACAACACTGAGAATACCTCCATCCCAAGAATACTAGTCACTGCAAAAGGGTATGGAGAGATCCTAGATTCAGGTCCCTACAGATGCTGTCACCCAGCTTCAGGATTAATTTCACATGCATCACCTTTCTTCTTCTGCAGCAAAATTGGTGGGTTCCAGCAAAGCTAAATTTCTTGACAGAGCACCTTGTTACCCTGCATTTTTTGCAGCTAACAATGCTGCGTCAGTAGATCATCCATATACTTTTATTGTCAACCAGCTCCAAAGCAGGAGGGTTCCTCGTGATTTTGAATGTGGAAGGTGAAGGCTTTTGAGGCATTTAAGATCAAATGTAATGCACCAAGATATAGAGACTAACATTCTTCTACTTATATCTGAGAAACCTATCAAAGAAATAAGGAGACTGAAAATTCTTCTATGCAAAAAAGTAAATGGATCATTAACACATATCCCTTGCAGATACCTAGCGTGTTGCTTATACAGGATATTTAAGACATTTAGGACTAGAGGTGCCACTAAAATTCACTGTGAAGCGCCGCTCCCGTCCCCAAGCCAAACCTAAAAGCAACAAATTGTGAAAGCAAGTCTATAACAAAAGCAAGCTCAAGGAAACCATCGATGGAAGGCATATGATTCATCCAATCTGATATTCAACTCCATAAGTACACACAAATGCTACAAAATAAACAGTGTGCAGGAAAGTAAGAATTAGCCAAAATAAATCTTACATGACTGAGCACTCTGATCTAATTGCAAGTCTTAATACATAATATCTTCATCACTTTTCACAACTCCTAATAGATGATCTTGTGAGAAAGGAGGAGGGGGATAAGACTAAGTTGAAACTGATAATCAAAGTCAAAACCGGCCCTGTTGGATGCTTCTGATAAATAATCAATTTGTGCGGGTGACTTCATTGCAATAATTCATTCTCATAGAAACCAACCAAAATCTCCACAAATACAGAGAAAAATAACTAAAATTGCCATACCTCCTCATCACGTTCACCCATAAGCTCTAGTGCAGCAGTGTGCCTCCTTCTTAGTGCTTCTAGCTCTGCCCTTATGCCAGGCAACACAGCAGCCTCAGACCGCAACTTTTCACACTGCAGCAGATCCATTAGTTGCAACTATGTGATACAAGATATTATGAATCAAACAGAGCATGTATAAGAAAGAACTTAACCTGTTCGGTCATTTTAACCAATTCTTCAGCAAGAGAGTTCCGGATAGATTCCATTGAAGCCTGAAATAAATAAGCCTTGTTTACAGACCAAGAAAAGATGAATAAACAAAAAGGCTAAAGATGCCAGCTTATTAGCATGCAAAATTACTCAGCACAACTTAAAAAACAAATAAAGAAAAAAGAGCTGCATTGAGTTTTAGACCATTCAGATTCCAATTGAAAAAAATTCTATAGGATGCTAAAGGCAACAGAATCTGTCAGTGGCATCCGGGTGAAATTATTGGCCCGTGTAGCCTCCAATTCCCAGAAATCACTGGGGCAATGAAAGAGTCAATAAAAGTACTGCACATATGGAAAAAAAACAAATAAATCACAGATTCATACCAGACGAGACATGTATGATGAGACTTCACCCTCCTTTTGCCGAAGTGTAGCTTCAAAAGCACTTGGTGTCATGCTTTTCAGATAGTATGGGGTCATGCTTGCCTCCCCAGAATTTCTCCGCTCTAACAAATTTCCAGAAGAATCAAAAGAGCCCTGCAGAAAGAAGCTTTCCTCCATGTTATCCACGCTGCTAGCACTTGAAAGTTTCCGAACAAACTTTCCTGCACAAATGTGAGATATTAAAGTGACTCACTAGTACAAATAATACACAGAAGGGCTGACACCATGGAATTAAATATCATCCGATATTCAAAATATCAGCTGATATATATCCGTATCAAGTCCCCAGATACCGATATTTCCTGATACCACAACAAGTGATGATATATTTTGATACATCGGCTAATATTTTCCTATCTAGTTACAATTCGTAGGGAAAAATTCCAGTATATCTGAAATCAAAACCAATGTTTTCATACATGGGTGACACTAATCAATGTACTAAGTACCATTTTCAAGGGAAGACTTCTGCATTGCATTTGGACTTTGGTCTGACACAGAAGATGGCTGAACACGAGCTTTCCTCTCCAAATCTAATCTAGCATTTTTCTCCCGATCTAGCTCCTGAAGTCAGTCATACATTTTATTTTGGAAACATGAGGATATGAAACTTTCAGTGTAAACATGAGAAACAAACATTTAACATTTTCATAAGAACAGCAGTAGTCAACTTTCTTATACCAAGATGATTAACATGAAATTCCATTCAATTATTTTAATGACAAGTTGCATGGACTTTCTCTTCCCAACCATCAAGAAAAAGCACAAGGACTACCAGCACCCAAATCAGAACAGATACCTTGGCCTTTGAACACTAATTCAAACTTTATCAGTTCTGCTATTGCTTGCTTAAAAAAAATAGTTTGATTAAGTATTTTGCTTAAACATGCCACATGAAACAGGAGAAAACCTTATCATTGAATAATTTGAGAAATTCTCCTGCAAAAACACATTTCAATCAAGCACACACAAACAAACAAAATGAGTCCAGCACATTCACTATTGGCCATTCCCTGGACTTTCAATTTCATAAAAAAGTAATATTACATTAACTAAATTGTATTAACAGAATTCTCCTTACAAATAATAATCTGAAGTGTTTTGTTTATATAAACATACCATGCTTCAAGATGACAAAGACCTTGAAATTAGTTCATAGTAAGCAAATCAATGGGAATGGATATAAACTCATCTTTGCAAGTCCCAAGTCAAGGAGAGAAAAACGAAGGAACCAAGAAAAATGATTATCTGCTTCAATTATTACACTTGATACATGACAAGGTGATACAAAAATACAATTGTTTTATTTATTTGAGAATACATTTTATTTTCTACTTTGAAATTTGATGGGTGATAATTAATGACACTCCGACATCACCCCTCTTTCCATTTGCAATGTCATTCTTCTTTTCTCTCCTTTCCCCCTTTTGATTTAATTCATTGAATCTATTTTTTGGCGTTTAGTCAAGCATGAAGATAATTGTGAGAATGACCAAGTCCAGCGTTTGCATACATGATATAACTTGATCATTACAAGACCAAAAGCACAGAAAAGTGTGTTATGAATTGATTAGGAAATCTATTTCATAACAAGGGAATTAAGAAAATTACAAACAAAGCTATAGTTACAGGTTCAATTTGTGGTACTTCTAACATGGTATGGAACACATAAACAAGTGCCATTTTTTTTTTACAGCAGATTATCATTAGGAAATATTTAGTGTGTGATATGTAGGCATGTGTATGTAGAGCTTTTACGACTTCTGAACAAAAATAAAGGTACACACTTGTCAGAAAAAACTCTGACAAGAAAAAAGTAATAAATAAAAAGAAAACTGGAACTAGAATCCCAACTAACAAGGATCTTAATTTTTCATTGAGCATAATAAGAGCCTTAAAAGGACAAGAAGAAAAAAAAAAAAAAAGATAAAAAAACTGACCTAATCATTTACTTGTGTAATGATGTGTTAAGGTGATGAAGGAACATTAAACTATCATATCTCAAATGTGTAAATGAAGAGTGAGTTAATCATGCATGACAAATGCATTCCTTATCCCACCATGAAACAATTATAACGATATGCAAAATATTTATCAATATATATATTATATCAGGCCACTAATACCAATATTTTCCAATGTATCAAAAAAATCATGATATGTTGCTCCGCACTGCTTTGCTTCTTTTCACACAACTGATACTCTCTGCTCTACTTTTCCTCTCACTCTCGGCCTTCTTTGTTTCTATTCAAATTCAGGAGTGCTCGAAACCAACACTGTCTCCCTATTTTTTTTTTTTTCTTCATATCTAACGCAATTAAATCATACACAAACCTTAATCTCACAGCATCAAATAGATTTCGTCTTTCAAAAGCTTTGATTTATCTTAAATCTGGTGTTTCTAACATGTCTTCCTAATCTATTGATTATGACTCAATACAACTTCATCATGAATTGTGTAATTGTGTTTCCTTATTGGTATATGTTGCTTATTATAGAGTGATTGCTAGAGTTAATTTTATTTTGTGTAACTTTTCTCGCTTTGTTGCTTGCTAGCAATTATTTGTTTAAGGTGCCATTGAATAAAATTATTTAAAAATCCTAAAATATGTGAAATATGATTAAATAGGGTCAAATTTTAGTATCTAACATAATCTGGAAATGAGCAAAAACAAATTGCGTCCATGATTTGCAATACCAATAGGTATCACATAATACGGCCAATACCGATGCAACCGGGCGGTTACCATTACAGAAAAATTTCAATCTATGCATTCAAGACATTGACACATGTGATGCAACCTAATTATGCAAAAGGCATGTCTACAAGATATTAATATAATTCTCCACCAAGAACTACCTGTTGTAGTTCTTGGTGATACCTGATACCAATAGGTATCACATAATATGGCCGATACCGATGCAACCGGGCAATTACCATTATAGAAAGATTTCAATCTATGTGTTCAACACATTGATACATGCGACGCAACCTAATTATGCAAAAGGCATGTCTAAATGATATTAATATAATTCTCCAACAAGAACTACCTGTTGTAAAAGTTCCCCATGTGCCAAAGCTTCTTGTAATTCTTGTTTGTGTTTTCTTTTTAGTTCCTTGAGTTCCTCTTCAAGCTGGTTAGCACGACCTTCTTGTGTATCATATTCCTCCTTTGCTGTAAGGTATTCCTGCCTATTTTCAGCTGCTCTTTGTCTCTCCTTCTCAAGGGACCTCATAAGTTGAGTCTGCTCAGCCCTAACGCATGATATCTACAATATAACACCCGCATAAGTCAATATTATTCAACAGGATGCAGATATGGAAAAAATAAAAAAGAATATAAGCAAAATACCTGGGCCTCAAGAACATTAATTCGAGACAAGGTTTGAGATAAGCGTTCATTTACAGATCGCTCCTTTTCCTCTGCAGCTGCAGCTTTAGCTTCAGCTTCCTGTACATCAATAAATCTTAGAGGTGCTCAAAATTTATAAATAGGAATGGTAGTCAGATATAAACCTGAAGCCGAGAGTTCAAGGATCTCTCCACAGCAGCCCAAGCTTCTGCCCTCCTGGCAGTAGTTTCCTATCACCAGAAGACACAGACAATTTAACTAAGGGCTTACAATACTAACAAAGAGGTATGTAAGTTTAGCAGATTTATATGCTACATGAATACAAAAATCAACCTGCATAGCTTCAATTTGCCTTAAAAGAGGCCTAGTGGAGTCAGGAACTTGTGTAATCAGCTCCTCACACCGACGCTCACTTGCCTAGGTATCAGCAAAAATCATATTGTAAATTTGTAACAAATTCAAATTCAAGGAAATGATGTCCTATGAATAAAAATAAGAGGCATAGTTGCAAATTTGCAAGAAGCACACTTGATATTGTTTCCGCAGATCCTCCATGTCTCTGCGTAGCATATCTTCTCTAAAAACTGCCTGCAAGATGACAGAAATGATAGGCAGAGTAATATCATAATGGCTTTTATTTGACAGTTGGCTGATGGATCTTGATCCCAATGCTATGACAAATGACAAGTACCTGTTGCTCTTTTCTACTTAAAGTCTCCCTAAGTTCTTCAAGAGCTTGAACTAGCATCATCTCACGTTCTTCTGCTTCCCGCAGACGACTCTCCAGCTCAGTTCTAGCTTCATAGTTGGCCCTTGTCTCTGCTAATACTTCAGCTTCCTTGGCTGCATTGAGAGCATTGGTGAAGTACTCTTTCTGGGCTGTGAGCTCGGCTTGGTGATTTTCCATTGATTCCTGGAGCAACTTCTCTGTTGCTGCCTTATCTTTTTTAATACTCTCTACTTTGTTTTCTTCGGCCTAAAAAATCCACAATTTCAAGGATAAAACATCACAACCAAATTGGAAAATAATCGCATATACAAATATTATCTGGTGATTATTCCACAGCCAGCAGAGTAAGCCTAGGTAATTCAACCAGGGGGATAAGATTGGGTGTCTGCATGACAACTCTTTTGCTGCCGTCATTCTTGCATATATCTCCCAAATTTTGAATATTTTACTGAACAGCTCATCAAGAACATTTTGGTTGGCCATTAACTAAGCTCAGAATTTCAATTAGGCATCAGCCTGAGCACATTTAGAACTTAATGAACCTCAAAGCCAATCTCAGCATAGATAATGGATGATTTGACCTCAGAAGATTTTTCAGAGAACTAATCACAGAAAATTTGTCTACTGCAAAAGAACCTTGAAAATTCAGGTCATCTTACCCTCTATTTTCTCCATTCAAGCAGGAAGTCAGGAGTAGCATACATAAAATAGCATTGTTACTGCCTACCTCCGATCAAGCTAAACTTTTTGGTTTAGAAACCAGTAGCAATATGCTATTAACCAACAAGAAGCATGAAGTCAAATGAGCCCTGAATACCAATACTACAGTATTATGTGATCAGTTGATCACAAACGGAAAGTTGAAAGCCTTATTTTCAAATAAGATGAAAAGGAGAGATGAGAAAAGAAAATAGAAAAGGAAACCTTGTTGCCACAGTTTCTCCTAAAAGAAAATAAATGAAATAGTTTATAATGACCAATCCAGCATTCATTAAGATCAATATAATTCTTTATATAGGCATTCTAATATCCAATGACAATGAATGTGTCTTCTATTGGCACAAAGTACCATCGCACCTTGGTCCCCAGAACCATATTTTTTTATTAGCAGACCTGGCACGATGTGCCCTTGAAAGATGAAGTTGCATGTCCACCACTGAAGTGGATTACAAGATAAAACCAGAAGGTTCTTGAAGTGAGGGCAGTGGCCTCCAAATGGCAAGTTGACATGGACATCAAATATTCCAAAAGATTCTGATTAGAAGAGATTTCGATTTTATTAACTTTTATTTTATTTGCTTTACTTATTGGATAAGATTCTGATTTGATTTCATTCGCTCTTATTTATATGATTTTATTGTGATTTCTTTTATTTTTAGAAAAAGATAATTTGTTAACAAATTATCTTAGGTCTAGAATTTCTCTTTATAAAGACCCTACACACTATTATTTGAATCATAGAATTGATGAATGAATGAATGTTTTGAGAAATCGAATGCAATTGGCTATTTGTGACTTCCCCCTTCTCCCCTTTGCTTTGACCTCTTTTTTGTCTCTACCCTCTAACTTTTGTTCTTATCTCTACCCCTCTATCACTATTTTCTCTATTTTTTCCCTCCTCCCTATATCAAATTGGTATTAGAGACTTAATTCCTTCCCACAACCTGCAACCACAACCCGCAGCAAGCAATGCCACCACCTCCACATCCACCTCCACCATAAATCCCTTCCCACAACCCGCAACAAGCAATGAAACCACCTCCACATCCACCTCCACCATAAATCCCTTCCCGCAACCAGCAGTGCCGCCACTTCTACCATCCCAGCCGACGGTATCAATGATAAAAGCCAATAAAATCATAATATTTTTGAAAATCTCTTGAAATATTTGATATAATGTTCACATCAATTTTTCCTGAGTGGCTGAAACTCAACCTCGTTGAGTTAAAATTTTTATAGTGCTTCCCAATCGCAAGTCAAGCAGCGGTGCAAGCGGCCGTCAACGTTGATAGACACGTGTGAGTGGAACCGAAATCGAACCGAGCCACTAATGTTGCTTGAAGGAACAAGACTGATGCCTGGAGATGTGCAATACAGCGGATTCTAATAGAGTTACAATATACCAAGGTCAAACTAATAACGTGTCTCACGAGCAATCCAAGCAATCTCGGGCTCTGTCCGGCCAATCCATTTGATAAGAAAGTGTTGAATTGGTCCATTCCTGAGAGACATAAACTACTCATCTAAAATAGTATTAATTTTATTATTGTGTGTTGGGTGGGTGAAGAGGTGTGTAGAAATAGATGGACATGCAATATATGATGCGTTGGGAGGCATGGCAAATGGGTCAACTAAGGAGTTAAAATTGAGAAAATTGTCAACATAGAAAGTACTATCAAAAGGAGAAAATATCAATAATATATGCAGTTGACCCGATCTGCTGTAAAATCTTCAATAGACTAGCACTGCAAGTATGCAATGTAGAAATGGGCCCATATAGACACCGCTTTGGTCTGATCTAAACCATAACAAAACCTCCAATATAAAATGCAACGTGAATTTTATGCACATCAGTGTTAAATTGATATGAGGTATAAATTGTTTCCAAATATGTATTAATCTCAACGTGTAAGTGAAGAAGATGTGGTGCAAATAGTTTGGCCATTATGGATGTGCGAACATGTTAGGACATTGGGAGATGACCTAATAGCTTCGGAAAGGCTCCGAGAACAATATCGGCAAACACAATAAGCTCGATGATGGTTACAAGATCACATGCTGTGAGACTAATGATATATAATCCTTTTGTCACCACCACAACCTTTTTTTTGTTAGGAGTCGTCGGTTTTGGGGGTAAAGGGTAAAGGCGAATCTTCTTTCCCTTGTGAACAAAGGATTATAAATTAGAACGACATTTGATTGTCACATCCAAGTCGTAGAGCCAAGGGCGCCCGATGATGACATGACCCACGTCTATTGGTATAACGCCATATCAAATATGAACTTTGTACTCTAAAAATTGAATGGGTATAAGACAATGTTCTTTAACAGATATAAAAGATGTGTCAATTCAAGAGGAGCCATTTAAAATAGGGTGTGGGACCGCCTTTAATCCCAAACAAGAAATAGTATTAGCAGGGACTACATTGATGCAACTACTACTATCCACGATAACCTTACAAGCCTTCTTGTTCACTTTAATGTAAATGTGAACGATAGCATCACAACGCTAATCATCAGCCTCTTTGGAGTTTGTCAAAGCGTATCACACAACGCCCAGAAATAGTGTATCAAGGAAGGAAGATGAGAATCTAGACTACAGTAAGCTGAATGCAGCTCACAAATGTGTCAATGTCATCATCATTCAACACATCAAACTCCTTTAACTTGGGTTCATAGATTTGTTCTTCAACAGATCCCTCATTTATTTCATTTTGTCCGTTAATTAATAAAGCTTTACTTGAATATTTGGAAGAAATATACCCAAAACCTTTACACTTGAAGCACTGTAATTAATAATTTCTTTTCGAGACTTCAACATCCTTTCCTCAGGCTTCCCTTGTAAGGACAACAATGGAGGAAGAGGTTCCTAATAAAGACTTAGAATTGGTGGCAGGAGTGTGCACTATGAGTTGATGGTGGGGTGTCCTAATGACTAATTCAAAGTCTTGGACCAGATTATACGCATGGTCCAAAGTCGTAACTCCATGAAGGACAAGTTCTTTCCTAAGATCCTCGTATAATCCTTGTTAGAACCTACTCAACGTCATGGATTCGTCCTCAATAATGTGGCATCTCATCCGAAAATCATCGAATTGAACCACATATTTGGTTATAGATCGATTACCCTGTCGAAGGGCATTCCATTGGTCAAGTAAGTTACTACTGTAAGAACGAGGTAAATACTTCTCTTGAAGGTGTCGTTTCATTTCAGTCCAACTCCGAACAGAGGTGGCCTGACGCCTGATGAGGAGATCCTCAACACCTTCCCAATATAATTGAGCATTTCCAGCCAATTTAAGGCTTGTGAACTGAACTCGCCTGTCTTCTGACATGCCATATCATTCAAAAAAATGATCCATATCTCGGACTCATTGAGTGAAAACTCAAGGGTCCAAACAGATCAAAAAAGTGGGGGCGTCCAGTTTGACATTTTTAAAGAGATGGTCGTCTAAATCCTGCTCTTGATAATAGAATCGGGGCCTGTGATTGTGTCTACAAGAGGTTTGTCTATTTTGCCTTCGTTGGTGAGCCTTGTTATGGGATGCATCAGAGTTTTCAGCATCTAATAAGTGAAGCCTTAGTTCTAAGGTGGCAACTCGATTGGTAAGATTTAAATTTGTCTGATGAGTAATTGCCAAATCAGCTTGAATGGCAATCATGTAATTTTGTAATTGTTGTTGACTGAAAATTAATTGAGCTAACCATTGATTGAGAGTGTCAAACTGGTTAGAATCCATGATTAGGTCAAGGGTACGATGGGAAATAATGCGACCACTTCACAAATATATGTAACACAAATAATTGAGGCAATCCAAATCAAAAAAAAATTATGAGATTTTCTATAGTTCAGACCACGCAAACTAATATTGCTAATCTATTAAAATGATAAAGCGAGAATCAAGTACAACACTATATAAAGGTAATACGGTGTGAAAGGAAGGGTTTGTGTTTTTGTGTTTTTTTTTTAATCAGAAATAAAATGGCACGCTAAGATAAAACTAAACACTATTAAAGATAAACAAAATATGTTACTCAAAAAAATGGAATAAACACACCTAGAGATGATTTGACCCGTTTGTTAGGCTACCTTGAAATATCTGACCCGCTTGTTTGAGGCTGTCTTGTGACGAAATCTTCTACTCCTAACTTTATCTGCTGCTTTTTCTCTCTCTCTCTCTCTCTTTTTCTCTTTTCTTTCTCTTTTTTTCTCTCTTTTTTTCTTTTTTTTTTTCACGCTACTGTTTTTCTTTTTTTTCCTTCCTCAATTACTGTTTTCCCTTTTTTTTAATGATCACGCGCCTCCTGCTTTACCTTCCTCGACCTCAAAGCACACGCACACACACACACAGAGAGAGAGAGCGCAGCGGCAAACAAGCCAAAGGAGCGACTTCCCTCTAAGACGGGCCAGACGTGGCGACGGCGCGGCGGAAGACGACCTACGTATGAAGAAGATGAAGACAAGAATGGAGATGAGAACGCGAAAACAACGACGATGCAGATGAAGAAGCGGCTTAACCTAACTCATGACTTCTCTCTACTCTTTCTTTTTTTTTTTTTCAAACAAAAAGGTGGCAGCTATGGTTGGGCTAGGTTGTGGCGAGGGTAGCAGGTTCAGGGCTTCACTTTGGTCGGTGGTTGTGGGACTCGGGTGGTGGACTTTCGAGTGAGGGGTCGATTAGGGATTGAGGGGGGAGTGGTCGATTAGGGCTTTGGTTGGTTTGGGCAGAGAAGATGAGCGTGGGTGGTTTGGATGGTTGAGTTGAGCTCGATGTAGCTTGGCAGTAACCGAAGAGGTGATGGTGGTCAGCGGGGATGTGGAGGAGGGTTTTGGCGGCGACGCGTTTTGCCTCCAGTTGTGGCGGCGGCGCCAACTGCGAATGCTTTGTTAGCGTTGGCTGCTGCTTCGAATGGTGCTACCTCTTTGCTTGAGGAAGGGATGTAGAGAACCGGTCTCTGCTGCTTCTGTCCTTGCTTCTTTGTTTTTTTTCCCCCACAAACAGAACACTGTTTCGTTCTTTTTTTTTTCTTTTATTTTCTTTTTTTTTTACGAAACAAATTTCTCTCTTTTTTTTTTCAACAAGATTTTTTTTCACTGACTGAGACAGAAAAAAAATTATTTTTTTCTCCATAAAATAATTAAAAAGCAAAATTTGATGATTGGTTGCCTACCAGAAGGAGATTCAAACCGAATGTGATGATGTGGGATGGTGGGACGGTGAAGTTAGTGATATTGCTGGTTGCACAGGATGAACATGGCAGGCTGGACAGTGGATGGTTGTAACGGTGTTGGTGGTGATGGGGCTGTTACTGATGGGGATGATATTGTTGCTTAAGGCAAAAGGATAGGATTTTATCTCTGATACCAATTTGATGTAGGGAGGAGGAAAAAAGTAGAGAGAAGAGCAATAGAGGGGTATAGATAAGAACAAATACTAGAGGGGTAGAGACAAGAAGATGAAACAACCAAGGGAGAAAGAGAGAAGGAAATCACAATTACTCAATTGCAATCAATTTTCTAAACATTCATTCCATCAATCAATCCAAAAATTAGAGTATAGGGTCTTTATAAAGAGAAATACTAAGCCAAAGATAATTTGGTAGTACTAAAAATAAGAAATCACAATAAAATAAAATCACAATAAAATACAAATACAATGAAATCAAACTAGAATCTTGTCCAATAAGTAAAACAAATAAAAGCCAATAAAATCATAATATCTTTAAAAATCTCTTAGAATATTTGATATGATGTCCGCATCAATTTAATGTAGGGAGGAGAAGAAAAGTAGAGAGAAGAGCAATAGAGAGGTAGAGATAAGAATAAAGACTAGAGAGGTAGAGACAAGAAGGAGAAACAACCAAGGGAAGAGAGGGAAGAAAATCATAATTGTTCAATTGCAATCAATTTCACAAACATTCATTCCATCAATCAATTCAAAAATTAGAGTATAGGGTCTTTATAAAGAGAAATACTAGGCATAAGATAATTTAGTAACAAATTATTTAGTACTAAAAATAAGAAATCACAATAAATAAAATCATAATAAAATAAAAATATAATAAAATCAAAATAAAATCTTATCCAATAAGTAAAATAAATAAAAGCCAAAAAAATCATAATATTTTTGAAAATCTCTTGAATATTTGATATTCCAAAACATATGCCAATTGAGGTGATTTGATGTGATTGCTCTCAGTTTAATGACAGCATATCAGCTTTTCATTATTTTCCTGAACAATTTAACCTTCTCTTTTCAATCATCTTCTTTCTAAGCAGATGACATGCATAAAGAGCCATTAGAATGGTCATTAAGTATACAAACAGAAAATATCCTTTTATACCACCTGGGAGGAGGAGCTACAGAGACAGTCCAAATATGGAAATATCAAGCCAAATAGAAGGTCCAGATACAACTAACTTTGTCAGTTGGTCCCCGTGCTTTCCTACCTCCAAGGGAAGCTGTATTTCCCAACACTTGTTCAGGAGTAGTGTATTTGGACAGAGGGATGTTCCCAGGTTAGCAGCATAATGCGTATAATTGGTAGGAATCATGACAACTTCCCTAATCAATCTTGTTGGTTCATGCAGCTGCTTTCCCAGCAAGTACACAGACAACAATTCTGTGGAATGGGATGACAGTAAGGAAGTTTTGTTACAGGGAATTAGACAATCAAAGGGAACTCCAACTTCCTTTCGGCCATTTCTTCCACCCAGCAAAATGCACCACATACTATTTGTATAGGAAACTAGGGCTAGTCACAGACATAATGAGGCCTCAAAATCTAACAAAATTCCTTTGAGCAGCAAATTGTAGCAGGTACTTCACAACATAACATGTACGTCCATGTCACCAAACACACATCACAAAAATATTTCCTCAAGCAAATCATCCATATTGTTCACAACAAACGGAAATGAATGAATTACCTGTAGCTTGGTAATCAACCCCTTCCTTTCTTCTTCTAGCTCTCTAATCTAGCTTTCGCAGGAAACACAATAAACTAGTAAAAGTTAAAATGGGTACAAGACATGATCAGCATTCAAATGACGAAACCATTGAAAAGGAATGGCAAAAACCTGTGCCCTTAATTTTCTAATTGTAGCCTCCTGAGCAGCTTGCTTTTTCGAAAGCTCTTCACCTGAAATAAAATAAAAATATAGGCATGCGTAGACTAGAATAAAGTAGAGCAATGCACCATTCATCGCCTAAACATATATAAAAACAGAGTACTCAAAAGAACATAGAACAGAACTTTTGGAGCTGGAAGAGATTATTGGGGGATAGCTTAGGTTCATTATTATATGAATTAGAATATCGGCAAATCAAAATACAATATTTACAGAAAGTGTAACAAAAAAGAGGATGTTAAGATAAATTAAAAGTGCATCCATAAAAAATAAATAAAAATGATCATGTCAGAGCAAATTAGAAGTACCACCTATAGAAAAAATATATATAAGGGAGGATGCTTATGGTTCAAACACCAAAATGTTGGCTAGACATTGCCCTTATAAAAAATTTAGTGGTTGAGGTTTAGAAAATAGTTACCAGAATTGATGAAACCCCATGTGCACCATACTGGCAAATTGCATATTAAAATGGTTCTTAATGATAATCTCTTATGTATAATCAGACTTGTCTACGTACTATATACCGGGTAGCAAGCTCAATAATTGTGGTTTAGAGGCAAAACAAAAATGAAAAGATAGGCCAAGAAAACCTCGACATGAAGTGTAAAAGTGAACAACCTAATGTGATGGGAATTAAGGCTTTGCTCTCTTTCAGACTAAAAGATTACTAATAAATGCAATATTTTAACAAAGTCAGTTATCACCTCTACACATAAGCTCTGCATTTTTTTACTCACACCTGAAAGCTTCAGAGCAAATTTCTGAGACAATAGGTTTTGGCCTTAGGTTATTTAACATTTATAATCAGAAAAATAAGTTTAATCAATAGGTTCCATAGCAGCACCTGAACAAAGCAAGTTTGGTTCTTTAAAGTAATAGGTGTTCATGGGTTTTGCAGAAAGACAATACAGAAAAAGTTCTCCAAAAAACCATTGCAGTGCATCATGAAGAACAGTTGCAACTCTGGATTACTTCATTCCATTTAGATCTGTGTGTAAAGATCATGCAGCGTTTGAAATACATCCAATCTAGCTCATCAGAATTCTAAGAAAATTGATACAGGTACAGGGTAGAAAGTACATAGTCTGCTCAACAGGATACAAATGCACACTTGTAACATTGGTTAAGTGCAGCAACTGTTTGAACTTCTTACTTTCTATTTAACAAGACAATGGGGATGGTACAGGTTAGATAGAGGACACGTATATTGAAGCAAGCAACAGGTAACAGTGCATGGATGGATGGCATATTCACAGGTACAGGGATGAGGATGGATTTCTATCCTCAACAATCATTAGAGTCTGAAAAGGGTACAATTCTTTCTTAATCAGTGAAGGGAAATATTTATCAAAATACAGGTGCCAAGGAGGAACCAGTCAAATTAAAGGTCAAAAAGAAACAAATCTTCTCAAAGTCTTGAGGGGGGCGGGGAGGGGACACCCAATGCCAAACCAGCCCCATTACCATCCCTGACAAATAAGGTTAATCAAGTCAGTTCCATGTCCCAGTATATCTCCTCCAAGAAGGGCCAACAAACATTAGCCAACCACTAATAAATAACTACAAGCTCATAACAGTTTAGATCACAGATTCTAAAATATTTTGGTTGTGATTATCTAATAGAAATCTTTTTGCTAACACAACTTAAAGACCATCATTCTGTAAGTATGAAACATGAATAGAGAGTCCAGTTATGATTGGCAGCTCTTCCTCAAAAAATCTTCAATTGGGTGGGGGAGGGGAGATGTCCAGAAAATTCATAATCATCAATTTATATTGCCAGATCTCTGCCTAGAATGGGCTAAAGCATGAGATTTTTGGCGTTGATAAGCAGATGCTTAAGAGAGAGAGAGAGAGAGGGAGAGAGAGAGAGAGCCGATTGATAGATTTCCTGCATGCCCACCTGATAAAAGTGACAACTAGCAGTTTCCATGTTAGGACATGTCACAAACTAAAAGATAATAGTTTAGTCTCCATTTGTGTTGCTGCTACAACATGAAATTGATCATGCATTCAAGTGGTTCAGTTTGCTGATGGGAAGAGAGAAATGGAATGGATGTGCATAATGATGTTTCAGACATAAGTAGAACAATGAAGGCAGCCTCCATCAAGATAGAAAGCAACTTGATAACTATAGGCAGTTTTCACAAACAAAAAAATATATATATATATATATATATGGCTAATGCTAAATGCCCTTAAAGCTCATTGGAGGTTTATAATTATGGATCTCATGCATGGAATTTATCACATGTATGTCACCAAAACTATGAGATTTATTATATCAACTGTCCATATCATTGGCCAACAACATTACCCTAGAATCACAATAGTAGTCTTGCTTCACAGTAACTGACTGAATTGAATCTCCACTTAACACCATCGAAGTAAATTGCAAGATGAAGAATGGGCAGTACAGTGCAACATCAGGTGATGCAGACATAGTTTGTGCTAGAAAAAGTAAACACAATAGTAAAGTTCCGATACGAACACAGAATATGAGCAATTACACTATACTTCAGCTCTCACCCTCAGCCATAACTTGACTAATTATTTCATCCTTCTCCTTTAAAAGGGCAGCAGCATCACTTTTCTTACTCTGCTCTCTCCGTAGTGTATCCCTTTCTTTGGTAAGAGCATAAACCTGAAACCAATCAGGCAATCATTAAAAATGAAAGGAAGAGCAGTTAAACAAAAGATTTACAAAATTGTCAACACTGAATCGGCAATGGAAATCTCTTTAGTGAGCAATAAAATTGACATGCCCATCAGAAGAAAAAAAAATGAATTTATATACATTCTCCAGTAATAAGCAACTCTGACAGAAAAAAGATAACACTTCAACCAGGTTAAAGAAAAGCTAACATCTTCATAGGTTCACAGAAACAACAAACCCAAAAATGGTAGAACTGGTCCGTTCACGCAAAGCATGAGAATACACACAAGAAATAGAGACACTTCCTCGCACACATACTTTTTTTATAGGAGACACCAAAATATAATGATGATGTCAGTGCTAAAAAATATTTTCTATCTGTTGATGGCAAGAATGATCATACATGATCAACATGTGAAGAACTCCAGCTCCAAAGAAAAAGTAAAGGACTTCATATCAGAGTTACCAAATTAGTAGTGTGGGATATAACTGCAATCCCCGTATGTGCTAATAAGAGAAGTTCCATTTATTGTAATGGGTTGCCATCACTAATTGCAATCCTGTTCATGGCACACCGAATGAGGTATGCAGGGGGTTACAGTATCAAGTGAATAAGCTCCTAATGAACTGCTATATTGTGACCATCTAAATTCATGCGAATATAACTCAGGATCCAGGATGTTAAGTTCATAGAGAGAGCTGAGCAGTTCATTCCATGTGAATCGCTGTTGATCGATTAAATCAAGTGGAAGTCGCTGTAGTATATACTCTGAATCAGCGTCCTGCTAGACTGGAACTGTGGGACCGCCAAATAAAGCTAATTATAACAGCATCTTATCCTAATTAGTGATGATAATAAATTTTGTGTCACAAAATGAAACAAGAAGCTCTACTGAACACTCAGAAGCAAGTTCAGCAGCCTTTTAACAATGTACTGAGCAAGCAGGGTTGAGTGATATCTGACATAAAGGGAACTACAACACTTGGTCAAACAGATGAGAAGATGATGTAAGGATTTGTTGTAAGTTTGTTCAGGTGGGATGATGGGGAACTCAACCTGGTTTCTTAAGTTCGAAAATGTAAGGACTTTCTTGCACCAGGGACTTCAGACAGTTTCATAATGCTGATTTCCTACTTCTGAAACATACAATCAGTAGGTAAACTGTAGACCCCTTTCAGATTCCAGAAGATGTGGTGGATGCATGACCAGTTCATGTTGTCAATAGCCTTTCAGCAAGGCGCCTTCACCAGGGTGCCTACTGAACAACTAAATGGAAAGCCAAATTAAAAGAGGTATTCTCTATAGTCTCTGCTTTAAATTTTCTCAGAGCAAAGGTTCCAAATTTACATGGAGCAAAATGATTTTGAACATCAGCAACATTCCCAGAGTTAGATTTAGATCTTGGCTGATGGTCATAGACAAATTGCAGATAAAAAATACATATATATATAGCTAAACGGAAGGATTTACAATATAACATGTGTTATGCAAGAAACATGATGAAACCAGGAAACAGTCTTTTTTTCCATGTCCTTTCTCTCAGTGATTATTTGTCTCCATCTTTCAGGAAAGTGAAACTGAATTCCAGGAACTGGGATCTGGAGACTGATGAGCTGGATGCAGAAAGTCTCTACAGGGAAAACTAGGTTGACCAAAGCTCGGAGGTCAATGTTCACAGCTGGAACAGAAGAGTGGAACTTTAGAACATGAAAAACAAAGTGGAGATTTGGTTACAGTCATGAAATTTATTTGCATTTTGTTTCTATGCGTTGGTGAGATACCACAATGTATATGAGCTGTGGTTTTTAGATGGATGGGTCTTTACATTATGGGTCCTCCCCTCCCCCCCAAACAAAAAAAACATATCCCAAAAGAAAAAAGATGGCTAGGGCACATTCTTTTTTTCGGTTAGAAAACTTCTTCCTCAGATTATGGTAGTAGCAGATGAACATAAATTTGATGAAAGTATTTACTCACTTATCAACTGAAAAATTTTACAAAACTCACAACAGAGCTTTGTAATACCACCAAGCTAGTCTCTGTGGAATAATTAATGTAAGAACCAGACTAGACCTGCACAATTAAATCAATACTTCTGGGCCAGATGAAAGACTAAATTCCAACCTTCAACATTGATAAGAACTCAAGCAAAGTCTTGAACCATGCTATGGTGACTATATCCATCAAATTCTAAACTTCAACATTGATAAGAACTCAGCAAGGTCTTGAACCATGCTATGATGACTATATCCTCTCCTATTTTTGGATATTTTTTGTGGAGAATGATAGGGATCAATACAAACATTGTAGGTTTGAACACTTGTACCCCAAGCTCGTGAAACAAGATATTGGTTGATCAACATCAATAAAACATCAAGTCCGACTGGTTGTTGTATCTATCTTTTATCTGCCATCTCAATTGAACTACTACATATCCTCCACAAGCTAGACTGTAAATGAACTTATTACACTACTTGGTTTTCTACTCTTGCTTTTGCTACCCCTACTAAACCACAACAAGGCTTTTAGTCTCACTAAGTGCGACCGACTATATGAATTTCTTTTCACCATTTCACTCAATTTAATGTAATATCCTCCAAGAGTAAAAAAAATTTTGAATTACCACCCCTCCCATTACCTCTAACCTTAATTCAATCATCTTTTAACATTGTTACATTATCTTTTCTATGATTTAGGTGCCTAAATCATCTTAAACATCATTGCTTCATCCCATATACTAGTTTTAAATCAATGTGAATTGTGAACGTATTCAGCTCTATTTTTGTATTAGAGTTATGACATTCATCTGCTACACTTATTTAAACATGTTGCTTTTCAGTTGTGCAACATTCAACTCATATATTATGACTTCTTATAGCGATCTTGTAATTTCTAACTACAAGGTATTTGACAATGACATAGCATTGCATATATTGTGTTTTCCCATTATTGACCAAAGAAAACATGCCCCCTCTATGTCGCATCTTCAATCTATCATTTTTAAGAATTGTTAATGTCATTCGCTTGTTCATTATTAATTCTCGAATCACTGAAACTGTATCGGACACTATATTTTACTATAACTTATGTGGAACTCCTTAGTTGTTGAAACCGATTTCCAAATTCTGACAATGATTTAACTTATGTTGAACTCCTCAAATATAGAAAAACCAATTTCCGAATTCTAACATTGATTTCTCTCCTCTAATTTTATCTACCAAAAAAAATCCACAAACAAGCATCAAGGAACATTATCTGGAATTAGTCTACTATGTTCATACATTACCAAGGCAACCGATAAGTAATTGACATGGAGTACAAAACTTTTGAGTTATGGCATTTAGCACTACGTGAAGCTAGCCTAAAGGTCATGATTAGATGAACATGCACTGAAGACCATTACTCTGGCCCATTGTGTATAGATGCTCCTCTGACAGCCACCCAAATCCATCTATCACACATTTAATTTAACATATCATGTAAATGAAGAGCACAAAAGTACAAGCAAGTAGTTAAAAAAGGAATATACCTTTCTTTCAAGAGTTGAAACCCTTTGATGGTATTCCTCACGCAAAGACTCAATTTCAGATTCATTGGATTTCCTCTGTCACATACAGCCAGTGTCTTAATATTTTGACTAACAAGTTCAGCTCACACTAACTGGGTACAAAGAGAGAATTACATAGAACCAAATACAAAAACCAAACATAACTTCAACATTTTACTAACAGACGCATATAGATAGCATTAAGCAAATGCTCATTTGAGTCTCTCTCCCAGAGTATTAAATAAAGACTGTGATGGTAAAGCAGATGTCAATACTGCACACAACCCTGCTCAACACAACAAGATCAAACATATCAAAGTGGACGGGAATTTCATTGAACCTTGATACGAAGCTAAGTTGAATATAAAATCTTGAGGTCAATTTGAAAATATCTTCAACAAGACACTTGCTAGTGTCTCCTTTCATTGTTGTGTTTGCAAGATGCAGATGAGAGGATATCGATGCTCCAAATTGAGAGAAGTGTTGACAGGTGTAATAATCACCATACGGGTAGTTTGGTTGGATGGTATTGCAATTGCATTCTGTCCTTACTCCAAGATAATTGCAATTCGTTTGTTTAGTTGGAACATCCAGAGAGGGAATAGATATTCTCTAGGAACTAAAACCAGGGGGTGTGGTATTATTATTATTATTTATGGACTTAAGGGAATTGCATTCCAAGCCAGCCACCAAAAACCACTGCCTCACCAACATGCCCCACACACCATTAGCACCGGCCACCACACCACGTGGAACACCTAGAATTGCAATTCTAACACACAATATTATGCCTTAGTCATTCTCCATGCAAAACAAAGTAATGTTTTATTCCCACATTATGCATAGTAATTCTTATTCCTAGGTAATACTATTATATTCCAACTTAATTCATCAAAGCAATCAAGCATACCATAGTGTCTTTATGCCCCCACTATTCCTTCATAACTCCGAATACAGGATCCCTTGGAGATCTAATTTTCTAGTATCATAGATCAAATTATCAGATGATATGTATTGATATAAAGAGATCCCAAAGTACGCATTCCATGTCTCTTAGAATAAAACCAGTGAAATTTACTAGCTACGCTAGTTGATGCCTGCACATATGAATTCCCCAATATCATTCTATTCGATCCAAGCAATGTCCTCTAGAAGTTTTAGTTAAATCCCTGATTCACCAACTTTTCCCAGGCCCACAACCCCTCTACTATTACTCTAACCTCTATGAAGTCCCCTTCTTACTATACCATTTACGATAACACTATGTACCCATCACCATATTGTTATTATTATACTTATCCTTAGGTTAGCCACCCACCCCCCCCAAAATTAAAAAGAAAAAACCACATATATGTAACTTGTTTGTCCTCAGAATTTCCCATATTGCATTTAAATCATATGTCTTGAAGTTTTAGATTCTAAAGCTTCTATCAACCATTTTAATTTCAAATTTATTTTCCTCTGGTTTTGTGTATCAATACAATATCATCTGCTTGCCACACACTCCATAAACAAATCTTGGGTGTTTTCTGTAAACCATAACTACCGTGAATAAGGACTCCACAATGACCCTTGCTCCTCACTGTTGCATATTGTCATTGTCAAACCCCTAGTTCCACCGGATACAGTCATAACACTAATGGCCACCCTAACAAGCAGATCATTCATTGAATCTATTTATTATACTACATCCCTGAGTCTAAATAGCTGTGTCCTAGAATTCAACAATGGTAGAAGTAACTTTACTCAATTTACTAAAGATCAGGAGAAAACATATATATGAGTATTAACATGAGTGCAGACATCTCCCTCAAATAGTAGTATGATACCAGTATACACACATTTGAAGAAGAGATTCTTTTCACCCCTTTCTCTAGTCTTCAATGGTAGAATAAGAGATTAACTAACAAGAAAAAAAAGGAGGAAAATAGGGTAAAGAAAAAGAAAAGTTGCTGTCAAGCAAGACCAAACGGTACCTACCTGCAAACCTTCAATCACAGATTTTAGACGTTCATTCTCATTCAACAACTTCGCAATCTCATCTGCTTTAGCCTGAAAAGATGACAGAAATCAAAATCACACAATAATCAAGACATGCTGAATTATCAAGGAGGCATATATAAATTACATTAAAAACGTTTTCCATTGGAATTTGCAAGATGCACATGCTCCTGCACACCATTCAAATTTTGCCAGGTTATCAACAATTTTCTTTTTTCTTCTTTTAAAAGTACCCGATTGCCTCTATATTTTGCTGCTACCCTCATTTAATAGGGTTCAGGTAAGAGTTTAGAGATATGAGTAGAAAACCAAGAGCAAAGAATTCAAACCCAGTTAGAAATTTTTTCTCTCAGTTTTACTGGAAAGAACTCTCCTTAGTGCTAGCTAAATGTACGATAATGTCTTAATTGAAAGTTCAAACTTGCTCTGATGTGATGTGCTCTTTGGATTTGTTACAAACCAAAGACGAAGGTTCAACACTAATGCAGAAGATCTATTTTGCCAAGTTGCAATAATGTCTCCTATTTTAGAACAATTACATCCATTCTGCTAATGGTGAATCTGTTTGTTCAGGCTACTGTACATTTTGATTACTGCAGTGGATATTGTAGATATTGCTATGCATGAACATAGGGCTAGCACAAGCTTAGGAGCAGCTGCATCATAAAAAGGAACTAAACTAACTTGTAGCTAGACAAATGTTTAGCAGAATTTCAACAAGCAACTAAGGAAGATACAAGCAGCCAACCGAGCATAAAATATTCACATCTATTTCTGAAACCAGGGTTCTGAAGTTATACAATCTAAAAAGGTGTACAAGGAGAATCCACACTTGTACAAAGAGACACTATTCTACGATCTACTACACAAGGTATCACATAAGCCTCTTTCCTTCCAGGCAGTTACAAGCCATGATTTTATCCAGAGGAGAGACAAATGATGGCAGAAGGAATGGCCACATAAATATTGTCCCATATTTCAGTATTTATCCTCTTAGTGATTAGCTTTGCTGGATATGTTAGCTCCCAAGTTTCATCACCTTCAGCAAGAAAATAGAAAATTTTACTTCAACTCACTAGCATCCTAAATCGCTTTGTTTCCACAAGTCCATGATTTTCATCACAATCACTTCAACAATTAATTATATGCTCAAGTTGCTGGGTTAAACACCTGATATTCTAGCATTGTACAATGGGCTGGGTCCACAGTCCAAATGACTAGACAATTTGGAACTTCCCAACCTCACTTTAAAATCCAAGACCTTCACAAGCAATTCCACTGTGACACATCCACATAACACTTGGACTCTTCAAATTAATGAAAAAACCCACATAAGTTTTGAAAATTAGCTTGGTCTTATGCTTGGCCTTGTATCCAACACCCAAAGCCCAAATCCAAGTAACATAGTGTTTCAACAAATCAATTGTGTATGAATAACACATAACGTGTACCTTGTAGACACTCGTATCAACCCTTGGAGGACCTTCTTTAAAAAAAGAGGTTGATTCAGGATAAGATTTTCTGCCCCAAAATTACAGCCTTTAAGCTGTTTGGTTGAATATATATTTCCAGTGGTTGACATTCTGCTGACTCAGGTTTATTTGGCTTTAAGGTCTTGTGATCTGGTCCCTTTTCCCTGGAAGCTGCTACCCAATCTGATTAGTCACTAAATTTTCTTTTCTTCTTTTTCATTTGGCAAAGGAAACTTCTTGGAGCAGAAGTCATCTTTTGAAAGCTTACTCAAGAGAATCTGCATTTTTGGCAAATTTGTGCTTTCCTTCTATCTGCGAGGAGGAGACAATCGATCATTTTTTTTCACCCTATGCTGAATGAGGCTCAGAAGGTGTTGATTTCAGCTAAATTATTGATCTGGATTTCATTACAAAGTTGGGTTTGTAATGGTTCTTCAAAAAGCTAGAGATTATTTCCAGTACAAAGTTCCCTTCCAATTGTATGGTATATTTGGAAGGAAGGGAGGCAAAGGGAATTTGAGTAAGGTGATTGTATTTTCTTGTGAATCCAGTATTGATAAAATAATCTGCTCTCCTAGCAGCACGGATGTTATTATGCTTCTTCTACTTACAATATCATCCATTCTCATACAGTTCCTGAGAGATAAGGATAAGCTTTTCTAAATGAGACTGAGTTCTAGAAATACGCAGGCTAAAAATATGTGATTTGCTGCCATTCCATCTATTTGTGTAGTACAGTCAACATTGACAGGAGAGAGGGTAAGGAACCGCTTACTCAATTTCTATGCCGGCTCTATTTCTTTGACTATGTTCATTTTGTTTACTGAGAGACATGAAAGTCCAGCTAAAACCAGATGGCAAAGTGATATTAAGTATCCCTATTCCCAACAAAAAGTACATTTTTCCCCAAACAAACCAAAATGTATTATTCTTCTTCCAGAAGCTGAACTATAAAAGGGAGCATAAAAATATATAATCATTATGATGTAAATGTCTTTGATGAAGGTTTTTTTTTTTTAAGATGAATGTTTTTATATGGGCAATACTGCACTTGGTATCTTCTAGTGAACACTTAGTACTCTCCCAATAAATTGGACAAAAAATCGTAAGCAAACAAGTAGACCTTCTTGCACTTGCCTCTTCCAAAAACATCAATGACTGAAAAAGAGTAAAAGATTGATAGCAACAGGATTCAGCAGTGTATCAGATATCAATTTAGCGAAAGAACAACCAACCACTAATCAAATATGTCAATACTTTTCTATTGAGAACTTGTGGTCATATACCTGAGCTTGTCGAGCAGCCCCTTGCAATGCAACTTCCATCATTTTCATCTCTTTATTC
The DNA here is from genome assembly GCA_033239525.1 of Nepenthes gracilis. Taxonomy (NCBI): domain Eukaryota; kingdom Viridiplantae; phylum Streptophyta; class Magnoliopsida; order Caryophyllales; family Nepenthaceae; genus Nepenthes; species Nepenthes gracilis. The sequence goes on along the minus strand of BSYO01000018.1, from coordinate 5,867,377 downwards.
ACCTTTTCCAGCTCGATCACAGCATCAACAGTGTCAGACACATTGGATGCTAAGCTCAGTCGGTGCTCCCTCGCATCAATGTCATCACAATTATCTGGCATGTTTACTTTAGCTGTTCTAGTCATCGAATCATTTTCCTGAGATCCAGGCTCAGAGACCATCTCTAAAACTTCATCCTTGGGTAGTCCAGTAGGTAACTGATCAATGGAAGATTCCCCAAGACTTTCAGACTCCATTATACCAGCACAACTTGATGGGGGCACAATCTGCAACCCAGTTTGGCTACCGGTTGATGCTTCAGCCACTAGTGGATAGCCACTATCCAAAGACTGTGCTTCCAATTTCTTCTCTTCTATGTCCTCATGCATATCAATTGCATCAATTGATTCACCAGGAATAATATTACCACTATGGAACTGGCCAATTTCATCTGCTCCCACCTTGGCTTCAACTGATTCTGATTTTCCCAAGGATCCCACATCTGGGTTCTCCTCCTCATCAGGCTGTTTAACAGAATCTTTTGTCTCAACATTCTCAATAGCAGATACAGTTGATGTAGTAGGCAGATTATGTGAATAGGATTCCACTTTGCCAGCATCTTCCGTTGAAGTGCTAATTTCCTCCGCAATGCCAAGATCAGCATGAACATTTTGTTCTTCAAGCATAATATTTCCTTCCTGAGTCAACAAGATTTGCTGGGAAGAAGAATTCAGCAGCCCATCAGTTTCCTCACCTTTCCCTCCTTCAACTGAATGTGAAAGTGGTGCAGTTCCCAGAGTTTCTGTCGAGTTAGATTCATTTTCAGCACCTCTTGCCTCAGCTGTTCTTTCATCATCTTTTGATTCCACAATATCTTCCCCTCCTTTATGCCCCATAAATGCTCTGACAGGTTCAAACAGACCTTTCCTGTCAGCAGCAGAAGACCATGTTCCTGAAGCTGCAACATAGAAAAGTTTAGTAACAGACTTAAATCTGCTGGTGTATAATCTGAATTTTTAGAGTTATGTTCTTCTTAGTGGCATTTAATTATGTGTAAACAGTTCTGCAATGAACTAACATATCGGTTAGTAAAATCAAAGTCATGTTCCCTTTGTGGGCAATCATTGCAAGCAGATGCTACCATATTCAACCAAATCCCTTTCCTTAATGACGTACATGCTGGACTACACAGGGAAAACTAACCAAACTAGAAAGCAAATAAACCATAATACTTGTCCATCCTCCCCCCACCCTATCAATGGACATATTCTACTCCAAGGATACTTGATTGAAGCCTATGAGCAGCCAAAACATTGTAGCCAATTAAATAAAGTAAATAAATCTCTTTTAAATAAGGGTTAAAGCAAAAAAAAAAAAAAAAAACAATTGAGCCTTAACCTAATAGCTTAAATAATTAGGATGGGTGATTCTTAACAATTGGGACAACCCTGCTAACTCGTATTTGTCCAAGGTAAGGAGGGACTTTTACTTCTGTTGTTTTTCACCACAAGTAATATAATAACATATGCCTAAGCCACACTTCAAATCTAAAGGGCATTCGAATGAGAGAGTGTGTTAAAGAGTAAAAATTCACGTAACATACTCAAGCTTTTTAAGCTGCATGGTACAATGACAGTTTCAAATGTGCGAAACAATGTCCAGATAATTATTCCCCTTCTGAAACTCTTTCTGGCCTGTCAACCGAGATAGAGCCAACTCAGTTGATAACCATTTATGTTGGCGGTTCTATAAAGTCTGGCATGCCATATCAATTTCGGAGTTCTTTCATTAGTTTTAGTACATTATGCATTTGAGGCCTAGAACCACATAAATAAATAAATATATAAATAAAATGGACTAAATTAGTTCCTACCTATACAAACTAGTCATCCGAAATGTATTTTCGAGTTATATGTTCTAAGGTTGGAATCACATTGCAAGTAATTCCGACAGAATTCAGCTTCAAATGCAGGTACTTGCGACGGAGAATGAAATGGACAAGGAGGAAGGGATAGAGAAAGGGAAGTGAGACCTGCGCTTGTGGATTCATTTTTGTCCTCCAAACCAAGAGCACTATCGAAATTCTTCTCGATATTCTTCACGCTCTCACTGAGCTTATTCACTGCTCCTGCTATATCCAAGTTCCCCAAGGAAACTCTCCCGCCAAACCAATCCATCTTCTACCTTCGATTACGAATAATTCAATTGAAAACTAAAATCTCCCAGATCAATCGCGTAAAGAGCCCTAAAACGAATCGGGCACCAGAACCATTGAAACTCATCCACACATCAATGTGAAAGACCACAATCACGGAGATCTATCAAAACAATGGAGAAAGAGAAGGAGAGAGAGAGAGAGATTGGTGTGATAATTTATTATGATAAGCATACCCCATGAAATCCGATTAACATTGGAACATAGACCTTGATGTGAAGATCTAGCCGGGGGGAGGGGGATAAGTGACGTGAGTACAGTTCGGGACTCGGGGAGGTTAACTCGGAGCTGAGTTATGAACTCGGAGATGCTCCGAGAGAGACAGAGAGGGATTGGTTATGGCTGACAAGGAAGAGACAGAATGCCTAATTTGATTCGGTGGAACGGAGGGAGACGGATCTTCTCTTCCTCAGTGAGATTTCTCTACCCGGTTTTTTGTGCTCCGTTTAAATGGAGGACCGCAAAGTCGCAGGGGACAATATGAGTCCGACGTCGTTTGATTGTATCATTTTCTTTTTCAAGGAATAAAACAATAAAAATAACGAAAAAAAACATTTTAAAAGCAAGTGCTTTTCTTCTTTATTTTTTTTCGTGGGTTAGAAGAGCAACTTTCAAGTCCCAGGGGTAGACCACGTTTGAAATACCTATTCTTTTTTTTTTTAACTATATTAGTAAATTTAAAGGAATGTCTTAAAATTTTCTATAATTTTTAACCTTTAAAATCAATAATTATTGGTGTATTTTTAAATAAGTTTTAAAGATTTATTAACATTTCAATCATGGTGGAGAAAAATAACACTACAAATGGGTTGTCATTATAGCTATAAAGCTTTAACAGTTTTGGATACTGACTGGTCCAGTAGTATAATGGGACAATCTAATCCCAAATCCAATTGATGGGTCAAGTAATATAATGGATCGATCCAATCCCGAGCCCAACCGTCAACATACAAAGAAGAGCAAGAGTCTAATGAGTAATGACCAAAGCCCCAGGAAATAGACAGATTTAGTACAACCCAATCATGGCTGCAGTGACCGAGTCAAGGCCCAGAGAACGATGGGCTTAGGGGATAAGTATCAACGGCTCAACTAGCAACACAGACGGATGAACTAATCAGGAAGTCTCTCCCCAAGCAGCCGACAATACAATCAGAACATACACATACAGCGATAAAAGCATGTGTATGCAAGCGTTGCCTACAATTATCGCCGCAACAGTCTGATAAATGCACTGAGGGGACCACTCACGATTGTACAACTATCACAAGGAGACAACTGATGTGGTGGCTACAGTCGTCACCAAGACAAAACAACAAATCCTAGCTCGATACCTATCACAGGCCTTAGTGTTAAAGTCTTCTCCATAAAACATTACAAATACTCCTCACCATTGTAAGAGAAAAGGAGAGATGACCTTGAAACGCTAGAAGAGGGGTGAACAGAGGGAGGTTCGTGCAAATAAGGGAGAACTCTGCAACATTTGGAGGATCCCGATAGAACAAATTCTTAAGCGAGATACAAGAACTAAAAAAAAAAGAACTTAGCTCTCTTTCTCTTTGACAGTACTTTTCTCCATCCCTAAAACAACTTATCACTAAGTGCATTCCTAATGATCTACTTACCAAATGTATCTCTAGTGAGCCACTTCAATCGAGTGCCTTTTATCTCTCTAAGTCACTCCCCGTCGAGTGCTCCCTAATAAGCCACAACCGAACACATCCTTAGTAAGCCACTATAATCGAGTGTCTATCTTCCTTTCTAAGCCACTCCCCGCCGAGTGCCTCGTAGTGAGCTACTTTCTAAATATAGTACATCAAACTCAATCCTCCGCCTCTCTAAGTCGCTCTTTGCTAAACACGTATAAGAACTCAATCCTTCTCTCACATCCCCTACATAAATACAACGTACATTCTCTAATATCTTCCTTATATCTTTCTATTTTCTAAGAAAGATTTCAAATTTGAGTATCAGATAATAAATCGAAGAGTAAGTCCTGTCAATCCTCTGACCTCTTATTCGTTTTTGGGTGCGCAAGTTTTAAATTAACAAAGATGAAAATTAAACCCATTCCAATTCGACCCGCAGTGAAATATCGAGTGGTTTCCTAATCTGTATTACAACCCTGACCTTAGAATGCATCATTGGCGCCATCTGTGAAACTCGACTAAAAGTTTGAATCACCTCTCACTAATTGAACAAGTGCGGCCAGCGCCAATACTCCGATGCACACCTCAGCTAGAAACATCGTCTCCCTTGGTGGCAACCTCTAGGGGAAGCTAGGGAAGCATACAACCTACCCTTAACGTGCATGCGGCAGGGGGTTGGGGGCTCTTTTTGCCCCCACACAACGTTCGCGCTCAAAGAGGGGAGCCAAAATAAAGCGTAGCCCACCGAATCCTGTCTCATTAGCGAATCGACCTCGGCATCAAGGAAGATCCAAGTGGAAGGGCCTGCTTCCAGAAGGAGGCATGACTCACTCCCAGAGCACCAAGCCAAAGCCCAAGGCAAGATCCACGCTGCTCCCATGGTGACCTATGGCATTCAACCTGCGGAGAAGCCTCCCACGGCACCAGACAGCCACGGACCTATGATCACACAGTCTCATGTCCCTCTTCGAGCCACTCGAGAATGAGGACCCTCTCAACATCTTAAGGGTTGTGCCCTCCCCTTCGACGGAGGAGAGGGTGGAGAAGATGTGACAGTATGAGTTCAAGGGAATGTCGACAGAGAAACCACAAACCTTGGAAGCTTGCCAATCGCAATGGAAATTCTGTCTTAGATGCCCGCCAACGAACTCCAAATGCCACCCATGGAGCTTTATGGCAGGAGCTCCGATCCGGTTGACCACCAGAACCATTTTTGAGCCCTGCTAGGCTCCTCAAGCCTAAACAAAGCCGCCATGTGCCTGTACTTTCCCATGACCCTCCAAGGGGATGCCCAGGTTTAGCTCTATCACCTCTTGCTAGGCTCAATCTGGACGTTCAAGGAGCTAGCTGACGGTTTTCTATCGTAGTTCACCGCTAGTTGGAATAAGAGGAAGGGAGAGTGTGTCAAAACTCGGGATCCCAACAGGTGACGAAGGCACCAAAGCCCATAGGACGCCTAGAATCTCAAGCCTGAACCCCCTGAATGATCCCCGAACCAACATCCTCATGAGAATCTAGGATGAGAAGTTTTTAAAATGGCCTAAGCCAATCAAGGACCTAAAGGCAAGAGACCCGTCAAAGTATTGCTGATACCATTGTTCCTCGAACCACGACACCAAAAATTGATGAACACTGCAAAAGGAGATTGTGAATTTGATCAAGAAGGGGGCACCTCGCCTAATTCCTGTAGAGCTCGGGCTAAGCCCCCGGCAGAGTAGGGCAAAGGCGAAATAGGGGGACGCTTGGAGTACTTGAGCGAGCAAGTCTCCCTCACACTATGGCCTCATGCCAATAGGGATTATGCTACCTGGCCTTGGGATTGAAATTCTCCATCCACTCAGCGGCCCCTGGCACCCAAGACGGCTAAGGGTAGCCTGGGACGCAGTCAAGATACATTCGGCAAACTAACCACTACAGGTCTTGCAATGTCACAACCCAAGAGTAGCACCCTGACGACCTAGGTTGAGAGACCTAGTCCCATGGAGAGGAGACAACCGATGAGACCACCAACGGGAACAAGCCACCCCCTCAAACTGGAAAGGGCCATTCTTCGTCTCAGCGATACTCCAAAATGGCACGTAAAGGATACACACCCAGGGCAATAAATTGGTCCCTAAGGCGCCAAGCACAGCCCACCTCGGAGGGCACCACCCGCTACCATGTGTCAAACCCAGGTACACCTAGCATACATCACTAGGCATGCTTACAATCTGTGCAACATTTGAATTAATAAAATAACAGTTGTATTTATCATACATTTATTTATAAGAATGCTTGCATGATATTACATGAAATCAAATCACCTAGGCTACCCCTAAATCAAACGAGTTGCGGCTCACTTGTAAACCGAGTTATGAACGGTTAAAGAAACTCGGTCCCGTCTACCAAGTGGCTCAGATGCGGTCAAATTTAAAGTTTGACTCAGGCAGTTGAGCGGCCCAAGTGCGGTCAAATTTCATGGCCCAAGAGGCTCGTAGACCAGGCATTGGATCCCCTACTAAGCGGCCATTAAAACCTTAAGAGGCTTCTTCAAGCATGTGTGTGGCAACTCCCCTTAGAAGGGACAAGTACCATCAACCAATTATAGTCGGCAAACTAGGCTCAGACGCATGTGAGTTACGACGTCCTCCGAACATGATAGAGTGCCAAAGTGGTAACAAGCGGGTGACGACCTAAGATTCTATCAAAGCCCAATGGCCGTGGCCTAAAAACCCCGTCACCTTGAGCGAGGCTCACCCATGATCATGCCGCGACATTCCCCAGGGGGAACAAGCACGGTCGGGCTAAGGGGCCCAAAAGAAAGGGAGGCAAAGAGTGCCCCAAGAACAGTAGAGCCAGCAAAAATACTCACGCTAGCCTACCTGCCAAACAAAGACATGCAAAGTGGGCCACCTACCCAAGACAAATATAGAAACTGCCTGCTAATCTAAAGGGGGATCACCCTCTCGCCCGGCACTCCCTACGGGACAAGATGACGATTCGACAGCACTCTTGGTATAAACATTCGGCTCTCGACTCTTGTTTGGCACTAGTATTTATCAGATGGAAAACAGCAGTTGGAAAGTCCGACGTTATCAATCAGATTGCCTACCAATGGAGACGAATCACTTCCCAGTGCCACCAACCTTGGGGGGATCGGGGTAAGGTGCTCTCTTACCCACCACGACTTCTTCAATCCTATCCAATGCCAAGACCCAGCTCCCTGTGGTAAAAAAGGAGATTCCCTAGGGACCTCCACAACTTCAATGGCTTCTCCTCCTTCAAAGCCTCTGATTTCGAGGGCTCGGAGTGAGGCCCCATGGTGGCCCATCGGCATCCTCAAACTACTCTGCCACCCAGCCCACGGTAGCTTGCGTGGCCCAGATGACAGCGATTGAGCAGCAAGAAGACAACGTCAAGACCGACAACATACGCCATACAATAATAGTCAAAATGAAAATTGGGTAAAAGAGCTCAGTACATAAGGGAAATACAACCACAATGATCAACATCGTTGTATTGTTCTATTGAAGTCATACATCAACGACATCCAACAATCTCAAAACAAAGTGATAATACAAAGGAGCTATGTATGCTTACAAGTTACCTGGGCAGTCACCCCTCGAAGAACGCGGTCCCTCTACCGAGAAGGCGTTAAGGTGCTCCCGGTGCCTGGCTCCAGTGTTCCTCAGATCGAGATAGCCAATGGAGAAATCTAGGGCAACCAAAAAGACTATCCTCCTACAAAGACCAATGTCCTCCTGAAATCGCCTATTCAACAGTGAAACCACCTCCTTTGGACAGAGTTTGGACATCAATTCCCTCTTCCACTCGGCACCCATGCCCATCAGGTCGGTGAGCTGCTATTGACTCTCCCAAAGCTCATCCGTAAGCAAGGCAATCTGAGTTAGGGCTCGGGCATGGACATTGGAGAGCCCTTGAGCTTTGGCCTCGGGTTTGAAGAGAGCCCGGTTAAGATAGCCCACTTCTAACTCCGAAGCGCCTCGCTAATGGCAGCATTGGCCCTCCGCTCCACCTCTCCTCTGTCAACGTGTTCCCGCAGGAGGTGGGCAACCTCTTACCCGGAAGCAGATGTCCTCCTCCAACTTGCAAAGCACCTCCTATGACAACCAAAAGAGATAAAGGGAACAATTAGGTGAAAGAGCCATCGAAAAGTACAATCGTAAATAGAAAATATTTGCGGAGTCTTACCTCGCAACTTAAGAGGCGAGAAGATCCAATAGACTTGAAGACAGAGGCCCCTGAAAACCTCCCTGGTGCTCTTGAACATGAGCAACCAAATGGAGCTCAATGCCGCCCGCAACGGTGCTCTTTGAGATAGCTACTCCAATCTCTCCCATCATTCGTTCTTCTTCACTACTTCCCTTCGTCAAAGGCATGGACGCAAAAAGGGGTGGCACCTCCAACGAGGAAGCGATCAGAATGGGAATATTGGTAGTATCGTGATGAGCCATCCCAAAAAGTATCAGAAGAGTGGCAAAGTGAAGAACATAAAGCACTTGCAGAAAGTCACATGAAAAGAGAATCGAAAGCGTACACATAGCAAAAGAGGTGACAGAAAAAGGGACTGGCCCGACACTTATATAGCTAACTCCCAAGTAGCCATAATGATAGCGACTATGCCCTCACCACTACGTGTCACCACGCATCTTTTTGCATGCACCATTATGGCAAATATCGCATTGCCTCCACAATCAAAGCACTCTGATGCACTGATTGATGCGACGGCTACACAACACCAATAATATTTCACAGGAGTGCCACTCTCAACTCACGAACTGGCAGCAGGTGACCTTGGCAAGCTTAGGGTCGAGCAGCCAACCACCTCCCCAGCCGACCACTAGGGCGAGCGGCCATGGGCCTACCCGCCAAAAGACTAAAGCATCTGAGGGCCCTCTCGTTACATTTTCAGAGATCTAAACTGTATAGGATGGCAGGCCAAAATACTCCCACCATTCACAACATGCAAAAATATCAAAGTTGCATAGCAAGGGAGGCCCCAACATTCCTAGAATTCGGAAGACCAACACAAAATCCCTGAGTATCTAGAGAGACTACTCATCAGTAGAGGCAGATCGAGGCCACCCCATTAGAACGGGGCCTAGCCCTTAGTCTCCCTTCTGTCATGCGCACGTGTTCAACAGGTCAACAAGTTGCAGCTAGCTCTCCCAAAGCTTGTCCTTGAGCAACACCATCCAATCTAGAGCCTCTAAGAGCTCCTAATATCTCATCTCGTGCTCGAATAGTTTTCGGTCAATGAAGACGGCCCACTCCTGACTCTGAAGCACCTCAACCACAGTAACATTATCCCGACACTCCATTTTTTTCAAATATAGCGCTCGCTCAAAAGAAAGAGCAACTTTGTCCTCACAACAAGCGAGGCGCCCCTGGCGCATCATGTCCCAGAGGTGACCAGCCAATGGTACCCGACTTGGTAGATTCAAAGCCGATTCGACCGACCATTCCCTGACCCAGCATCAAGGCTGACCGTTGCACCTCGGATCTCTATAAGATCAAATCGCCGTCATCCCAAACTATCGCCTAGCAACTTGTGAATACGTGCAAGCATTTCAACTATCCAAAAATCATGTGACAAAGTCAAAAAACACAAGGCAGAAGAAAGAGTAACACTCTGAAGTTCCATTCATTAACTTCATTTATAAAGTACAAAGCTTATATCAACGAACGTACATGGTGGAAAAAGAAAATGAAGTACACGGAATGACACCTCGACGATGCTGGCCTAGAAACTGGATCTGGAAAGACGGCTCAGGGAAAATAGCTGCGGCTAAAATGCCTGAACAGTCATCCCCTACCTACCAATCGAAGAGTCCAGATCAAAGGCTAGGCACGGTAGGAAAGGAATGAGAAGTCATTCCCGAATGAGGAGAAGGGCGACATGTCACCACCCTCCCATGGAAGGCCTCCCACTAGGAGATCATTCACCGAGGCCAACTGTAGCCCCAAAGGGTAAAGTTCAACCCATAGTAGCGTCAACAGTCCGACCCTGACGGATCTCTGGAAGCACCTCCTCCAGCGAGCTTGGGAAGCGACCCTCCGACCAAAGGAACCGAGGATTGAGTGCTCTCCCAAGATTCGAGATGGTTAAAATGGAGTGCTCGCACCTCGAAGTTCCTCTATAGGCTCTCCGTCGAGCGCTAGCGAGGAGGAGGAACATGATAGTGACCCGACGATCGACCCACCCTCATCACGGCAAGAGGACAACCTAGGAAGGGATGCGGCGACAAGCTCCAACTGCAGTCTCGAGCCTCCTAGGACTTCCACTAGTCTTGAGTGATGGCGACACGGGCTTCAAATGAGCTTTGAGTGTAGCTTCAGGCCCGTCAAGACTTCCACCGCTCCTTCGCCCTGGCAGCTTAGGACCCATTCCTTGCTTGATCACTCGCATCACTTGACTGATGGAAGAATGATCCATGTGATAGAGCATAAGGGGTCCCCCCATTTATAGCCGAGAAAAATATTAGCATGCCATTAATGCAAAGGGTCTCATTCGTAGTATCGTCAGTAAGGGATCAACCCTAGACCTTGGAGTTGCCCCAAAAATCTTTTCAAGCAAAGCTAAGTTCTGATGATGCCCTGTGTGGAATGCAGCGAGATTAGGAAAGCCTCGAAAGGAAATGTCTTCGGAAGGAGCACACAAGTTGGCCCGCACAGGAAATGTCCCGTCACTTTACATATCAAGAACTAACAAAGTACAGTCACTCGGCACGGGAGGTTAGTAATGGGTTCAATTGTACAATGAGCCAATCTAGTCCCAAGCCCAACCGTTAGCACACAAAGAAGAGCAAGGGCCAATCGAGTAACGACTAAAACCCAAGAAAGAGACCAATCTAGCCTAACCTTGTCACAGCTGCAATGACCAAGTTAAAGCCTAGAGAACGATGGACCTAGGGGACAAGCATCAATGATCCAACCATCAACATAGACAGACAAACCAATCAGGAAGCCTCTCGGCCAGGGAACTGATAGTGCTATTAGAACATGTGCATGTAACGGTTAAAGTATGCGTATGCAGGTAATGCCTACAACCGTTGTTGCATCAGCCTGACAAATGTGCTGATGGAACCACTCACAGTCACACCACGGTCACAAGGCGACAACGGACGCAGTGACCACGATCATCACCAGGACAGAACAGCTAATCCTAGCCTAATACCTGTTAAAGGCCTTTGCGCCAAAGTCTTTTCCATGAAACATTACAAATACTCCTCACCATCACAAAAAAAAAAAAAAAAAGAAGAGGAAAGAGGACCCTGAAATGCAAGAAGAGGGGCAAATAGAGGGAGGTTTGAACAAAGGAGGAAGAACTCTGGTACATATTGAGGATCCCCGATAAAACAAACTCTCGAGCGAGATATAAGAACTAAAAAAAGAACCTAGCTCGCTTTCCCTCTGACAGTTCCTTTTCTCCATTCCAAAGCCGCTCGCCACAAAGTGCATTCTTAATAAGCCACTCTAGTCGAGTGTCTTCCATCTTTCTAAACCGCTCCCTGTTGAGTCTTCCTTAATGAGCCGCTCACCAAATCATCTCTAGTGAGTCGCTCCAGTCGAGTGTCTGCCTTCATTTCTAAGCCACTCCCTATCGAGTGCCCCCTAATAAACCACTTATCAAGTGCAGCACATCGGAGCTCAGTGATCCATCTCTAAGCTACTCCCTACCGAGCGGATATAGGAGCCTAGTCCTCTTCTCACATCCCCTACCTAAATGCAACTTTGCACTCTCTAATATCCTCCTTATATCTTTCTATTTTTTTAGAAAAATTTCTGACTTAAATATCGAAAGATAAATCGGAGAGTGAGTTTCACCAATTCTCTGATCTCTTATTTATTATTTGTAATTTGTAAATTCCAAATTAACAAAGACAGTAACCGAAATCACTCCAATTTGACCTGCAGTGGAAGATCAAGTAACCCCCTAATCCGTATCATAACACAAACCTTGGGACACATCAGATACAATTGTCTTTTCGTTAAAATTTGTCTATGCCTTTTTTTAAAAAATGGCAAGGGTTACTTCTATTATGGCCAAGATGGAAGTTGGCTCTCTTTTTCTAACATGATGTTTGGTAGATATGAAGAAATTTAGGGGAATAAAATACATTGTATTAGAAACATGTTTACTATGAATAGGGTAAGGAAAAAATCATGAATTTTGGTTAGCTTTTATGAACAAATGTTACCTCTTGGAATAAGAATGCTATCGCGGTGCCCAATGGAATGATGAGAGATGGTGATAAAGAACATGTTGAGGGGATTGCCATGTGTTAACCGATGATGGCGGTTGGTCGGCGGTAGCATCGATAGGTAAAGGTGGATGGCTGGCAGCAAAGATGGGTGACTGGCATGGAGTGGGACAGGTGAGATTGATAATTAATATTCTCTCTTATTATTAATAATTGATTCACCTTTTTATTAAACCAATTATTCTTACTTTTTTTTTAAGAAATAAGAAGCTATTTATTTATAATTATTATTTTTCAGCCTAACTAAATAATGGGAACAATATAAAAATAAGTATTATCAACACATATTTGTCCTCCAATTTCTTTCCAACCAAACATATATAAGTGCTTAGTTTTGATATAATGAATTCTCCATTTAATATTATCCTCTATTCCAAGAAGTAAAAGTTCAATTTCTTTTGTCCTCCTACTTCAAAACTATATTCCAACATGATATTTAACCAATGTTTAACATTTCTATATGCAAAGCATATTTCATCATATAATACGACTTTTCACTTAGAATATCAATTTTTAACACATTACTTGTCGTTCTTTAAGCAATAATTAATATACTTAATATGAAAACAATAATCAAAATCCACCATCATCAACACTAGGATCACATATAATTGGAAGAAACAATGGATTAACATTTGATCATCTATCTACACAAAAAAACAATAAGACTAGAATAAAAGATTATCTCATATGGATCATTTAACGGGGATATAGCGAACGGCTAAACTAGCAATTGCATCGGCGTTGATATCGGGAGTGGTGGTTGTAGTAGGGGCATTTGTTACAACAAATGTTGAGAGTGCAAGCTCAATCTATTAGGAGACTACGCAGAGGTGGTGGCGTGGACCGTGGAGATTAGGAAGAGAAGCTAATAAATCAACTATTAATGACAATACTGAAAATGATGTTGGTAATACTATCATATTAAAGTAAAAGAACGAGTTAACCCACGCTTTAGAGAAAAAATTTCAATATTAAACATAACATAATATAATTTGTCAAATTATTATTAATTTGAAAAAATGAGTTAAATTTGATAACTATCGGTTCCAAATCTTCAAATTTTACCACCATGCTAAGGTCTTCTCGACTTTTCATTTAACGAGTTAAGTTTAATTTCCTTAAATCATTATATGGACCAACTAAGAAGAAATGTTGAGGCAAAAAAAAAGTGAATAATGAAGGAGAAGAGAAGGGAGATGGAGCAAACCTATGCATGATGGACAAGCTTCGGAGAAATGGGACTGAAGTTCTTCAAAACAGGAACAAAGAACCCTAGGCGATGGAGGTGTATAGTAAAAGAGGAAGATAGCGTTTGATTTTGGTGGTTTATTTGAGCTGATATTAATTATCCAAAAAATAAAAGAGAGAGAGAGAGAGAGAGAGAGAGAGATGAATTGAAAGTATAGAATAGGGTGTAGGCACATTAGAATTAAATAGACTAGAATAATGGATTAGTAGCAAATGACATGATTAAATATTATATCAAGCCATCAATAAAAAAAATTAGGATTAATAACTATTTGTTAATAGAATAATTACTTTTTTTTTCCTTTTCTCCATATATATTTTTAGTAAAGTAAAAATCAATAAAAAAAAATGAATAATATTTTCTTATAAGTAAACACGGTCTATAATTAATTTTTATATTAAGTCCAAACATTATAAAGAGTAACCTAACAAATATGATTCTTATACGTCGCAAATATTGTAATTATCAAATATATATATTTATATTTTTATGTTACAAAGAGATTATTTTAATAATAATATAATTAAATTTTTTAATGCTCTAATAACGTGATATTATATAATATATGTAAAATATATTTAAATTTAGATATATTTAACTATTAAAAGGATATTTTATTAACGCTATAAAATGATCAAATGATGAAGTTGTAGTCATCCATCAACTAAGAGGACGGGACCTCAGCCAGAGAGACAATCGAGTTGAGTGAGCAAGCCTAGCCCTAGCTCTAGCAATTGATGAGCTATCTAGTATTTAAAATAAATAAATAAAACCACGGAGTTTTCGTAAAAATTAAATAATAATCAAATAATAAGAACAGAAATTCCTGACTCCACTCCCATTATACTATTAAGATATAAGAAATCAAATTGAAGGAAGGCTGGCAGTGGGTTTCAGATTCCTTCAATTTAATTAAAACCATTAAAATAAAATGGCCTGACAGTGATAAATCGAAAATTACCGCCAAACTAATTCATGAATTTAAGATTTGAGACGAATTATATTGCCTGGAAAATGAGATTATTTTGTTAATTTTGACATGCGCGTGGATCATATATTACTTTGTAATCTTTCACATTTTCATTGTCAAATAGACTTGTTGAGTACGGTCTAAAATGAAGTTGATCCGATCTGTCGATTTATGCGGTCTGCTAATGAAAAACCTATAAAAAGGGATGGATGATGGATCAATCGAGTCGATAGACATGATTAGAATGAAATCTGGCCGAGTGATCGAAAAATCAAATGACCGAATGGCTAGACTGTTTGATATATTATATACTTGGGTATCAAATGATCGAATGATTATTCCAATAGGAACGTTTATTCTAACAAGCCGTTATATGAATCAAATAAGTCATTAATATATTTAGCGCACAAGTATTAATTTAAGGTATATGAAACGATTGAGCTATACATTTTTCAGTATAATGGTTCAAAATAATGAATAATTATTTCTCTAATTAAAATGGCTAAAAGTTGGCAGTAGAATTATAAATTAACCCGTTTCTCCTAAAATGGTGAAATGGGGAACAAAACAGTAAGTACGGAACTCTTATTCGTAAAACAATTGCAAATCTTGTAAACCACAAAGCTAAATACTCCAATTTTTAACTTTTTTTATCTTTTTATTTTCTAAAAAAGATTTTCGACATATGTATCGAAGGATATCTAGGGAGTCAGTCATATATTCTTTGATATCTTATTATATGTTGTGTATAGAATCCAAATATTAAAACTCAAATATCTAACCTGACTCTATTTAGACAATTATCCAGATTCGGGGCACGCATTATTGCTGTTGTCTATAGAAATCATTGTTAAACTATCTGTTCCAATTAAATGTGGCGATCTGAGCTCGAATCATCAAAATAGGTTAGAATTGCTCACATGAAAAATATCAAATATGAAAGATTAAATATCAACCATAATTTCAACATTTTCTATTATAAAATAAAAATCTCATCAATATATCAAGCAAATATTCACAAAATTAAAAATATTACTAAAAATCACAGTTTACAAGCCAAAAGAAATCACTAAACATCTGTCAAAATATAATATGATTGTCACCAAATAACATAATAGCAACTACCCTTCAAAATTCTCAACCTAGATGTTCCGTAACAAATGTAGGATTACCCCCACTAGTGTTATGTATTTAATTTAAATTTGAAGTCAATAAAATATAATAATCAGCTAAATGTTCAATTCAAATTTATAAACATAAACTTTATAACTTATTATAATTATGACACAAAAGTAATTGGAAAGATAGGTCTCACTGGACCCATATATCACAAAGACTAAATGATTTCGTAAAATCTAAATTTTTTTAATAATAAGTGGAAATCCCCTAGAGTCAGACATCATGAGAAAAATAAGGATTCATTGGTCTAGATATCAATATGAATGACCTGGATATTAAATAATAATAAATATCATATATTCTATTGAATTTAAATATCGTTGATTCTATCACATGGATTTTGTCAAATATAATTTATAAATCTCACTAAATACCAAATTTAAAAAGTATTAACAATAACAAGATATTATGAAGAATATCCTGGATCATATTCTGCTACCATAAACCAAAGGTCGCGTATATTTACATCTCACAATTGAATACGTACCACAAAATAACCGATAGTCAAAATTTGACATGCGATTAAATTTATAGTCTATTAAGACTCTATCAAATAAAATATAGATGTGTCATCAGCATGCATTTAATCTACCCAATAAAATATGAAAAACGCCACGCCCTTTGCTCACGAAGTATGAAATTATCGCAACATGTCAAATCCATCCATGCTAAGTAATATACCATAACACCACAATGATATAGAAATCAGTATTAGATGATTATTGATTATATTAAGATACCTTAGATTTTATATTCTTTGATACTATAGTATTTTCATATAATCTTATTTATCTTGACCGTAAGAAGCCAATAACTATAATATGCAATTCATTATAATGTAAAGAAACTTTATAACTATAATGATATAATATCGTTCAGTACTGATAAGGACCATACCCACACAATCAAAACTAATGTAAAGAAAGTCATCATTGATAAAAAAAAAACAATAAGGATACATAGACACATCCTATACCCACTACTACCCTCCCAGTGACCCACGACGGTCCACTAAGTCTCGGGACTCTAACAATGTCGCCTAACACCTAGTTCTAATACTAGACTAAAATTTAGCTTGGCATCCCTAGTGACCGAGCATCCGTCCGCATGTCATCACTCACCTCGGCTTGTTAGATTTTTCCTAAATAATACCATCCTATCAAATGACGCGCTCAAATTTATGAAAAAGTGTGAAAGCTGCCAGCTTCACAATAGCCTTCATTGCCAGCCATCTGCTGACCTGAAGACACTTCATACCCATTAGCCCTTCGCGCAATGGGGGCTCGATATTCTCGGCCTATTTCCCATTGCCACGGGGCAAAGGAAGTTCATCATCGTCGGTATCGACTACTTCATCAAATAGGTCGAGGCCATCCCACTGGCAAAAATTACAGAGTACAACACTCTTGAATTCCTTCGCCAGAATATTATTTGCAGATTTGGTGTCCCAGAGGTCGTCATGACCGACAACGGGACCCAATTCTCTGAAAAACACTTCACCAAGTATTGCGTTAGCCTTGGTATCAAACTGGTTCACACTTTGGTGGCATACCCCCAAGCGAATGGACAGGTGGATGTCACGAACCGAATGCCATTCCACGGGTTAAAGACCCGAGTGGAAGACGAGGGGCTCACAGGTAGATGAGCTCCCCTCAATTCTCTGGTCTTACCGAATAACCCTAAAAGAACCAATGCGCAAGACATCTTTCGGTCTCTATTACAGGACTGAAACGGTAATCCCGGTTGAAATCGGGCTTCCAAGTCTTATGGTGAAATTGTTTGACCCACAGGGTAACTCCCAAAAAATCAGGAAACACCTAAACTTGTTGGAGGAAGCCCGCAACGCCGTCAGAATATGGACAGCGGCCTACCAACATCGAATCGCCTGATATTACAACAAAAAGGTAAAGGTGAGACAATTCAATGTTGGAGACCTGATCTTACGAGGTGTCAAGGCCACAGCAAGCTGGCCAGGTCGCAACAAACTCTCCCCTAATTGGGAAGAGTCTTTCCTAGTCTCCACCGTCCTGCGAAACGGAACGTACAAACTCTGAAACCAGGACGGAAAGTTGGTCCCATGAACGTGGAATGCGATCCACCTCAAACACAACTTCCAATAAGGACCAAGGTATGCATTTGCATTATTGAGTGTACGCATTCGCCTACTTGTTTCAATTTGTCAAAATAAGTGTTTCCTTAGCATACTACATTCCCTTTCCTGTGTGCATGTATATATATGTATTTGCCTTACAGGTCTACCCGACCTAGACTACCCCTAAGTCGAGAGGGTCTTCACCCTCTCGTTACTACACCCTGGTCATCCAGGCGACCCATAAGTGGTCGAATATGAACCTCGGTCATTCGAGCAGCCTATTAGCAGTCGTATTTAAACCCTAGTCATCCAGGTGGCCCATAAGCGGTATAGTATGAACCTCGATCATCCGAGTGGCCCATTAGCGGTCGTATTAAATCCTGGTCATCCAGGCGGCCCATAGATGGTCGAATTTAAACCTTGGTCATCCAAATGGCCCGTTAGCGGTCAAAATCTTAGAGGGCTAGCACAGTACACACAATGACCTCTTTTACGAGAAGATACCATGATCAGTCAATGATGGTCGAAGGGAAAAAAATTCTTCTCTAAGGCTGGCCGCCCAAGTCAACATTTGGGCAGCGCCATCAAGCTTTACTCACAAGCCACAACTACTAGGCCGGCTAACACATACACAGCCGCCTACAAAAGAACCTAAGGATTTTATTCCTTTGGCAGCAATACAATGGCCGCCAACCAAGTGAGTTGGCCGTCCAATACAGCAAGCATGTAAGCATAAAGCAGTAAAAAGAAATAGACACAAAATGAGAGAATTCTCATTTTATTGCTTTCAAATGTATTATAAAGGGAAGACCAAAAATCGACAAAAGACTAGGGAGGCGGCGGAGACGGCGCCTGACCATCTCGCAGATCCCTAACGAGACTTTCGCGGGTCTGGGCTAACCTGTTTGACATATTAACCAGGTCCACTGAAAAATTAGGGTCAATGAGCCACGCGATGTGCCGACACATATTGACCCATTCCCACATCCGCTACCACATCAGCTGCTTAATCTCGTGGGGGCGTATCTGGAGGCTCAGGCGGTTCTCCAGCTCCGTCAACTGTCCTCCAAGCTGGCTAAGACCCCCGGTGATCAGCTCATTCTCCTCCCGCAGTCGAGCATTTTCCTCTTTCAGACTAGCATTCTCGGCCTCTGTATCGGCCAGAACGGTCTGTAAGGCGGCGGCATCCGACCGGTGCTCCGCCCCCAAAGCCGCCAACTTCGCGTCCAGCCAGGCGATCTCTACCTCCTTGTCATAGATCACCCGATCCCGCTGGTCAATCACCTTTGCAATGGCAGCTAGCATCTCCTTCTATACCAAAGAATAAAATAAATCAGAAATTCCAAAGGAGAAGTTATGCAAAAAATATCACAAAAAATTATACCTCTCAGACTCTCTGTGCGAGCCTATCAGGTCTGGCCTCCAAGTCTGGCTCCAGTGGCGGTGAGCTGGAAGCAATGCCCTCACAAGCGGAGCTAGCTACGGCCTCCTCCATCAAATGATCAAATGGTCAGGCTGTTTGATATACTATATACTTGGGTATCAAATGATCGGATGATTATTTCATCTAGATCGTTTATTCTTGCAAACCGTTACATAAATCAAAAGATGAACAATCGAATTAAATAAGTCATTAATATATTTAGCGCACAAGTATTAATTCAAGGTTATATGAAATGATTGAACTATACATTTTTCAGTGTAATGGTTCAAAGTAATGAATAATTATTCCTCAATTTGAAATGGCTAAAAGATAGCAGTAGAATTATAAATTAACTCATTTCTTCTAAAATGATGGAATGGGGACAAAAAAGTAAGTATGGAACTCTTATTCGCAAAACAATTGCAAATCTTGTAAACCACAAAGCTAAATACTCCAATTTTTAACTCTTTTTATCTTTTTATTTTTTAAGAAAAATTTTTGACATATGTATCGGAGGATATATAGGGAGTCAGTCCTATATTCTTTGATATCTTATTATATGTTATTCTGTATAAAATCCAAATATTAAAACTCAAATATCTAACCTGACTCTATTTAGATAATTATCTAGATTCGAGATACGCATTGTTGTTGTTGTCTATAGAAATCATTGTTAAACGATCTGTTTCTATTAAATGTGACGATCTGAGCTCGAATTATCAAATTAGGTTAGAATTGCTCACATGAAAAATATCAAATATGAAAGATTAAATATCAACCATAATTTCAACATTTTCAATTATAAAATAAAAATCTCATCAATATATCAAGCAAATATTCACAAAATTAAAAATATTACTAAAAATCATGGTTTACAAGCCAAAAGAAATCACTAAACATCTGTCAAAATATAATCTAATTGTCACCAAATAAAATAATTGCAACTACCCTTCAAAATTATCTCAACCTGAATGTTCCATAACAAATGTAAGATTACCCGGCTAATGTTTTGTATTTAATTTAAATTTAGAATCAATAAAATATAATAGCGAGTTAAATGTCCAATTCAAATTTATAAATATAAAATTTATAACTTATTATAATTATGACTCAAAAGTAATAGGAAAAATAGGTCTCATTGGACCCATATATCACAAAGATTAAATGATTCCATAAAATATAAATTTCTTTAATAATAGGTGAAAATCCCCTAGAGTCATACATCATGAGAAGAATAAGGATTTATTGATCTGAATATCAATATGAACGACTTGGATATCAAATAACAATAAATATCATAGATTCTATTGAATTTGAATATCGTTGAATCTATTACATGGATTCTATCGAATATAGTTTATTAATCTCACTAAATCCAAAACTTAAAACGTATTAACAATAATGAGATATTATGAAGAATATCCTGGATCATATTCTGCTACTGTAAACCAAAGGTCGTGTAAATTCACAACTTACAGTTGAATGCGTACCACAAAATAACCGATATTCAAAATTTGACATGCGATCAAATTTATAGTCAACTAAGACTCTGCCAAATAAAATATAGATGTCTCATCAGCGTGCATTTAATCTACCCAATAAAATATGAAAAACGCCACACCCTCTGCTCAGGAAGTATGAAATTAGCGCAACATGTCAAGCCCATCTACGCTAAGTAATATATCATAACATCACAATGATATAGAAATCAGTATTAGATGATTATTGATTAAATTAAAATACCATAGGTTTTATATTCTTTGATACTATATTAATTTCATATAATCTTATTCATCTTAACCGTAGGAAACCAGTAACATACAATATGCAATTCATTATAATGTAAAAAAACTTTACAACTATAATGATAGAATATCGTTCGTTACTGATAATGATTATACCCACACAATCAAAATTAATGTAAAGAAGGTCATCATTAATACAAACAATAAGGATCCATAGACACACCCTATACCCACTACTATTCTCCCAGTGACCCACGACAGTCCACTAAGTCTCAGGACTCTAAACAATGCCGCCTAACACCTAATTCTAATACTAGACTAAAATTTAACTTGGCTTCCTTGGTGACCGAGCATCCGTCCGCACGTCATCACTCACCTCGGCTTGTTAGATTTTTTTCTAAATAATACCATCCTATCAATTTACTAATCTTATTTCTAATGCTATAAAACAGTAATTTCTCATTAATTTTCATTATCAAATGAAGAGCTAAAAAATACTACTTTTATTTAAATTCCGTCCCGATAGTTGGGCATTGGTCTTAACATTAATTGGGTGCTGAAATTTCCAACTCGAGAAACACGGGCTCCTGTTTGCCTAGTTATATAATCCGAAGGCAAATAATAATTTACTTTATTAGCACAATTTTACCAATTCATGAAACAACACAATAAAGTAAAATTAAATTAAACCTATTGAACTAGTTGTCTGAAACTCCTATTTACAACCAAGAGCAGTATTCACAATTCACTGCTCTGCTTTTCTTGCTTCAAAATCCTCCGATGTCGTACTGTGGCTTCAAATACAGCGAGGATTTCTTGTGAAATCTCATCAACAAAGCATCCAATCACTGCACTTACAAGGCAAGCAGGCATTATTAAAATTCCTATATAGAATTTGCAACGATTTCTTTTTATTTATGCATGTTGTACTGGGTTATGAGTCACTTTCGTATTTGACTATTTCTACTTGACGTGTTAATTAGTGGTACAAATAATGAGTATTTTTCAGTAGCATCACGCTAGAGCTACGCCTTAAGAGTCATTTCCAGAAGCCTCATGCTCGATCTGCTCATTCCGAAAGCCCAAGCGCCATTTCCAGAAGCACCCCCCTCGATCCAAGCCTGCCAGGCATTCAAGCGCCATTTCTAGAAGCTTCCCCCTCGACCCGTGCCTACCAGACGCCTAGGCGCCAGTTCAATAAGCACCACGCTCGAGCTACGCCTGTGTAATATCCCGAATTTTATTTGAATTATTTAATATTAATTATGATTTTCGATAAATTGAACGTGATAAAAAAATTAATTAAATATTATAAAATTTGGACGGATATTTGGATCAGTCGAGTTGACGTCTGAAGTGCGCTTGTGCTATCGCCCGAACATCAATTTAAATTTTAAAATAAAAGAAAAACTAAAATAAATAATAATAATAATAATAATATATCTTAAAATAAAAAAATAAGAAGATGAGATCGAGAACGAAAAGATCAGGGAGAGAGAAAAGAGGAGAGACAATGTGAGGCAGAGCTAGGGTTTTCGTGCAAAGAAATCAGGGGAGAAGAGAGAACGAGGAGGGAGGCAGTCGGCGACGACAACATGAGGCGAGGATGGCATGGTGCCGGTGGTCATCCGTGACGAAAGGTTTGGCCGATGGTGGTTGAGTGGCACAGAGGTGAGGCCATCAAAGTGGCCGACGGTGTTGTCGGCAGCAACCGCAACGGTGGTGTACGGAGGTGATTTTGCGGTGGTTGACGACAGCCAATGGTAACTCAACAATGGCCGGCAATGGTCGTGGGTATGCGGCAACGTGAGGCAGAAGCACGTGAAGAGAGAGAGAAAGGGGAGGGTTTGGGCGAGGAGAGAGAATGACGCCAGAAGAATTGGGCGATGGGGTTGCCACATCGGCGCCGGCACCAGCGAGGTGATGTCGAGAAGGCCAGCGACGGAGATGTAGGTGGCAGCAACGTGTGGGAAGCTCGCGCAGAGGAGAGAGAGGGCAGCGCGCGGCCTTCGCGTCGACAGGGAAGAGAAATGCCCGATCCGAGTATTTCAGGATATCCTTTCTTTAAATTTGCGAAGTATGAAGTCCAGGCAAGTATCTGTAAATCTCCTATTTGGCCTGATTTAATATTTGAAATATTTTAGATGGTATTTTGAATTTTTACTAACATGCATATAATTTTCTCTACCCAATCTGTTTAATCTGGATATGCATATGTAGTTTATTAGCTAATTTGAATGTTTCTGGATTGAGTTTTATGATTTTGGAAGATTTAATATTTTTCTGAAAGCTCGAATAATTTATTGGACACCGTATATTTTTATATCAGTATATTTGTAAGAAAATGAGCATGAAACTTTGCATGAATCATGTAGTCACATGTACGTGCTGGGTCGTGGTCACTATATTTGGATTTGGAGTATTTGATATTTTAACCAGCTTTCGACAGGGAGATATTTTTATTATTTAAAAATCTCTTTTCGTCGGTCGAAAAGATTTGGAGTAGTGACCCTTCCCATTTGGATAATTTGATTTGACCTTAAAATATAGTCGGACGTCCTAATATATCTAACAAGTTTAAGTATTATACCTAAAGTCAAAGGTAGCAAACAATAGTGAGCAAAATTACCTATGAGTACAAAGTACATGAATTGCCATACATACTGACCTAATTTGCATTTGATTTTGTCTAAAGTTATCGGGATTATATGTAACACTTTCTCAAGTTAGTTTTTAAATAATCGAAACTCAAATTTAATACATGATTTATATCTTTGCAGTGATTTTTTATTGGATTTTGATTTGGATTTTAAACTTGGATTTGAGATTCACCGCTTTTGCCCTCATTTGGGCCTTGGCATGTCTCGTACAAATGATTTTGACTATATATTTTAATCTGACCCTTAGACTATCTGTCGCGGTGCTGTTTCGGCTTCTACACACACGCTATTGGATCATCCAGCCATCTAATTCTACCCCAATCACAAGCTGATCGAGACTCGGACTTAGATTGGACTTTGAAATTTGCTAATTGCCTATTGAAATTGGTCCAAATCTCTTTTGTTATATATATATATATATAAACACGTCCCGACGAGGACTGTTTTATGATTTGGATAATTGTTTTGGATTTAGATATTTGACTTGTATACGAGACTACTATTAAATTTTAGATCTTGGATCTTAGATTTTTCATTGGATTTATTTTATCAGTAATTTGGATTTATCCTGTCATTTAAACAGATTTTTATCCATTTAACAGTCACTCTGATTTATTGAACTCCTTTTAGTTAAAATATAATACTTATTGAATATTAGGCTCAATTTTCCTATTTCATCTCTTTAGAATAGAAAATTCATATATATTGCAAAGTATAATCGTGATCTGTCAACCATTCGTCTGATTGGTGAGTTTTTGTTTAATTATTGTTTAAATTGGTATTTATGTGATTGGATTATGAAATTGGCCGGGTATAGGCCGATGCATATATTTTGAAAGCATTTGGATATTATATTATATCTGATTTACGATTTTGGTTGAAATTATTACCTTCCTTACGATAATTGTAGAACAGGTCATATTTATTTTGTCCGGACGATTGTCCGATGAAGCCCTGTGTGGATTTTGATTAGTATTGGGTCCTATTTATTAGTTAGTCACACCCGAATTTTGAAATTTAAAATTATTTATTTAAAATTATTTAGGATTTTATATTTTAAAAATTATAATTAATTATTTAAATTGATCTGTTTAGTCCGGATTTGTGACAGCCTGCCGGACGCTTGGCACTCGAGCGCGGCCCGAAGGATAGAAACACGGTTGAAACGTGTTAATATTTAACCATTGTAATTTGAGCACCGTGTTGAGAGACTAAAGAAGAGAAAGAGAAAAAATGAAGAAGATGAAGATTTGTGCATCTGTTTGTGTTCCAAATTGAGTTCTAATTTCTGTCGACTGTGGGCACAATATTTTTGCTATTGAGAAGAATGATTTAACTGATTCTTTTTCTTCTTTTTTATCTTGTATTCTCTATTGTACGGATTTATTTTGAGATAATGTAATTTAACATTGTATTTGGGGTTTACATAACTAGACATTGCATAGTAGAAATATTTTCGAACCTTAAGTCCCATAGTTTTTCTTCCTCGTTCAAACGAAAGTTTTCTACATAAAAATCATGTATTTATCGATCGTGTATACTTATTGTGTGCTTATCATGTGCTATTATATGTTTCCTCATGATTCAAATACTGGGTCGGGTCTCAGCATATTGATATTGTTCATCTTCCTCATCTTTAATTTCAACAACTAATCTTCTTGTTGTAGGTGAGTTAAATTTCTCCAATGCCGGTTAAACCACCCCGACCCATTGTTTGCAGCTACCTTAAGGCAACAGCAAACCTAAAGAAGCCTTACGTTTGCTATCTACATACAGAGGCTGTGCTCTGTTTCCAAGCAGAGGAAATCGAAACGGGTGAGGTGATACTCCATATGAAACACAATGGACTTATTGTTGGGTTTCAAGCCCGATCCACCAGATCCTAAGCAAAGAGCAAAAACCCGAACCCCCGTCATCAATGTACCACCATTTAGTAGGAATAAGGAACAAGAGATGCACAGCGTTTTTTACGTGAAAACCCCTTCCCGAACCGAAGAGGAAAAATCATGGGACACAAAGTCCACCAATAAATTCACTATGTAAAATGGGTTATAAACTCCCGAGATGGAATATCTGCTACACACTCGAGAATAAGAAAGAAAAACCTCACTGGAGTAAACGGAAAACACCCCTCTCTTTTACTCTCTATTTTTCTTTCTTCTCCCTCTCACTGGTGGTGTACTCTTCTCTACATTTTACAAGTGTTGGTGAAACGGCAACCCGCCGTTTCACCCCCGTACAAGGCGGCCGGCTACACAAGCCCCTGGTGTTGTCTCCACACCAGCTGGTCACCACTCTAGGCACCTCTCCGGGCCAGCTCAAGGCCATCTCCTCCGAAAGCTCCTGGTGCTCATATATAGATGTCCTAGCTCCACCTAATCCCATCTGTCCAGCTGGTCACCACTTGCAGATAATAAGTGCCACGTCTTCACTAGTTTTCGAGCTTCTTGCAGGCCCATGCCCTGCAGACGGCGCATGCTCTGCACTGCAGACGCGTGCCTGCAGCCCAACTGCCCTCCTCTCGACCAATCCTGGGAAGACATCTGTCATCTGCCAACTGCCACTTTCCACAGTCACCAAGGCCCAATTGCTCAGCCGGTCAACTTCTCGTTGACCGGCTCCTTCTGCCATCCGGTCAACCTTTCTTGTTGACCGTGTTCAGCTGCTACCAGAGAACTTGACCATTCTCCATAGCCATCCTGGCCAACCTTTTGATGATCGGATCCTGGCCAACTTCCTCGACCATCTTCACTACCCGTCCGCCATCCCCAAAGACTTCGTAGGCCCCGGGATGGTCAATCTCCGCCGACTTGATTCACCCGTCCCCGCCGGTCAATCTCCATTTGACCGCTCATTCTCCTCCGGGGCCAACGTCCCGTTGACCGAAGTCGCTTCTCCAAATTTGTTCTCCACAAATCCTCCGAGACGAACTAGTTTTGTTGACACCTATGCTTTGGCCTGATTAGACCCAACACTTATAGAACAAAGAGCTGTGCAAACACAGAGGGAAGAATACTTGCAGAACAGTTGGAATATGTAAAATATGAAAAATCACTTGCAAAACGTAGAAATATGTGAAACATGAGGAATAACTTGCCTTGGTTGCTAGGTACAGTAAAACAGAGCAATTTTTGCAGCAGTGATGGACAACACCAACTCTCTCTGGAACAGGACAAAGGCAGCAACTACGACGGCATGATCTCTTCACGGTGACTATGGCCTTCTTAGTCACTCCCTCTCATTTATCTCCCACGGCAGAGGAGGAGAAGCGGTCGGCTGGTTGAACGAGGAGGAAGAGGGATGACCGATAGCACACTGCCGAATTCATGGCATGGTGGCGAGAAGCTGATATCGCCGAAAAAGATGCGCGAGAGGGAATGAATCTGATTTCCGAATTCAAGACAGCCGATTTAAGTGGAGAAGGGAGGGTAGCCGGGGGTGGTTTCTTAGGGGAAAAGGGGCAAGAATATGTGAATGAGGTGGGATGATTAAAGCAGTTGTGTTTAACTTTATTTAAGGACCACGAATTTAATTTTATTTGCATAAAATTTTTTATAATATTAACTAAATTAATTTAACTAAAAAAATTATTATATTAATACATACATAAACACATATGGTAAAATTCTTAATTATTATTTAAAAATATTAAAAATAATTATTAATTGTACCCCAAAATATCTTCCTGAACGTTATGTAGCGAATATATTCTATGCTTACTTGCAACCAATAACGTATTAATTAACCTAATTTATTACTACATTGGGTCAAGAGTCTAATAAGTTTGAGTTGAAATACCAGATGTTATACAAGATCAAAATCACAACTCTTTACAAACTTTCCTCTCTTCGACAATCTTAAATGATGGTGAACATAAAGGCACATAAATAGTCAAGCAAACCACCGAAGGATACCCCATCTCATTGGATCGTCCTAGAGGAAGACTATCAAGGGAGTGCACATTCGCCAGCCAATCTAAACACGGGGATATTAGCTGCCCCAATGTAAAATATGTCAAAATATTGAAATCCTTGTGAGACAAAGACGAAAGCCAAACTCATGAGGAGGAAGTCCTCTGGACACAAGCATAAACCTTGAGGAGAAGGTCAAAGGGAAAGAAGATTGTCACGAAAGAAGGCTACACTTAACAGATGATCTCAGTGGCTCCTGAAGTGCTAGTTTGTATTACTCTTTCTTGACTCAATGACGCTTAAACTTCGGGGCATGGAAAAAAAGTAATGAGTGACAGAATCCTTGGTATACTTGAGATTTTAAATGCTTATCAATTTGAGAGGAAAGGTTATGCAGTATCATGTCCAAGAACCTTCTGACTAAGTAGATATTGAATATATCTACAAATCATTCAGAGTTGAAGACAATCCTTAACATAAAAAATGCCTCCATAATTGAAGTGGAAAAGAGATTAAAAGGAATAGAAGAGCAGATTTTTTTGAAAAACACTATTAGGCAGACAGCTGAATTATGTCATACACCTTTTACCATAGACATAAAGATTGATCGACTCTCCTATAAGTTTAAAAAAGCATTACAGAAGCCCAATAATAGAATTACTGATGCAATGGATCATCTCGATCACTTTCGAATGTTACTCAGCTTCTAAAACTTATAGGACGTTGCGCTATACCTTTGCTTCCCTTTAACCTTAAAGGGACATGGGAGAATTTCATTCTATAGGCTAGGATTGCATTTGAATCAATCTTTTTTTGAATTGGATGACCAAGTTCTACCCCAATTCATTTCCAGTTGGAGCAAAGAAAAGCAACTCTGATACCTTATCAAGATCTAATGGACTCTTAACGAGAATCTAAAGAATTTTCTGACCAAATTTAATGACAAGGCCATAGGCATTTTAAAGCTCACTGACAGTGTGAAGTTGAATGATTTCATCATTATAATACACTTAGGTGACTTTTTAAATTTTTAGTTCAATAAGATCCTAAAATATTTTTAAAGGTAGAGGTTATCATCTGAGCCTATATAATAGCAGAAAAGGCCAATGAAACAAAGCGTTCAGACTGCTCAAATTATAAACATCGTTTGGGATCAAATAGTTGGGAAAAGAAGAGAAACAGTAATAACTCTTCCATCGGGATCATAGGAAACAATAGAGAATCAAATAGAGCGCTCGAAGATAGTACAAGCCATGGAACTTCATTGAATAACACTTGGACAAGCGTTTTGATGTAAATCTAGAATAAAAAATTTCTAAAGAAGCTCAAACCAATCAAGAACTCAAAAAGAGCTGATCAATCTAAACACTCTTCTACCATCAATTTTCGGAGCACAATATTGAAGTCTACTAGACGATTTAAAAGGACATTGATGCCTTAATACAAAAAAGATACCTCAAGAAATATCTATATAATACTAACTCCACCCTAGGTAATGATAAAAATGATAAAATATGGATCGAACAACCATGAAATTGAAAGGTGATAGAAGTCATCAACATTGTGTTAACCAAAGTTGCCAAAAAAAAAAAAAGATTCCAAATCATCTAGAAAAAGCTTCCTCCAATATTAATCCATAACTATTCAAATCTGTCTAATATATTAATACCGTTCAATTCCTTACGATTGTTTCTATAAAAGCACAACTGGGGAAAGTCTTTATATCATATACCAAATATTTTCCTCTATGGTAAAAAAAAAAGCCAAAACTTTCATTCAGGAAGATCAAATCACATTGCTTTTTCCTTAAAAAAAGGTCACATATCGAATCAAATAATGAAGATAGAGCCCAACCAGAAGCACAATATATGGATACCACATGCACAATCTATATGCAAGTTTTTATGGCTTTTTCTTTACAAATATACTCATACATAAATATAACATCTCAAAATATTTATTCATATTTAAAAAATAAGTAAAATTTTTAAATATTAACGAAATCAAAACAAAACCCCAAAGCAATTGGTAAAAGTAAAATACATGCATGAGAGAGTCAAATAGGGTAAGCAATATAACATAGATATACATTAAATCCACCAAACGTAAACAAATGTAACCGAAAACGAAAATAGAACCAAAATGGGGTATAAGGAGACTTGCATTAACTTTTAACTAAACAAATCTGATAAAATGATACTTTGAATCACCTTAATTCTTCTGTCTTCTTTCCTCTCCACTCTCTCCTTTCTCTTCTTTCCCGCGCAAAATGACCGAACAACGCACGTCAATCCTTTTATAACCGAATCAATACACAAACGCCACTCAGGCACACATCGGGCACCACATCAAACCCTTCTTGCGCACGAGTGCAGCCTCTGGCACGACTTGAACGCAACCTCATAGAAATCAGTGCTCGAGCATGCCTCAAACATTCATCATGCAACCTCTAGATAGCCACACTCCACTTAATCTTCAGGCGTGCCCCAATCTAGATAATACGCATTGGTACATGTTAAGCGTGCCTCAAGCGCCAATACTGCATTCTTACTACAAATATCCTTCAAATTTCACATTATATAATTATTTTTAATATATCTAATTTAATCCAAAATTAACTGATAATACTAATTAAAACGGACAAGTACGGGTACTACAAATTTGGCTTCACTGGCTTTCTCTCTCTTTCACTCTCCTTCCACCTCCACTCTCAAAAACTGGCAAAAAATACCAGAAATCAGCCAAACATAACTTATAAAGCAAACTAACATACATACGTCCGTTGGGCACATGTCAAGCGCCATGGCCAAACCCAGTGGCGCACAAGCGCTACATCAAGCGCGCATGAGACGCTGGCAGTTTGTCTTAGCGCACTTGAGCATCCTTCAGGAGTGTAACCAGCACAAATACACTGAAAAGCACATTCAAGCTCCGGTAATGCATCCATCAAGTACAACTTCTCTACCCAAAACATACATGTGCGTGCATCAAGCACAGGTAAAGCACATTCAAGCTCTGATAAGGTGTCTATCAAGTGCAACCTCTCTACCCAAGACACAAATGTACGTGCATCAAACACTAGTCAAACATCTACCGCCTCGATGTGATCCGATCCAACTTTGACTTTAACACATATAATCATTCTTCTTTGATCTCAATTTCTTATATTAACTTAATTAATCGTGATTAAATTTTAAAATTTAAAATTAGAACCTTGCATCTCCTCTCCTTCAAACTTGTAGGTAGCAAACTTTACTTTATCCTCTTAGGACAATTGATTACTTTGAATACTTTTTTCACCCAGTGTATCCAATTCTCGATCTTAACTGGATCAAACTCCCCCAGAAACTTTGAGACATGGTCGTTCGTAAAGCGGTCAAAGGCTGTCCTACGGTACCCTTGGTCGGCCATCCTTCTTATGGCAGCCTAATCTTCGTCTTGCCACTGAATCATTCGGTCCATGACATCACTCATACAACCCATCATTGTAAGGTAATTATCTTTGTGACTCAAATCTGACCCTCCACTCCTAGATACTCTATTTCCCACTATATTGACACCTATCACACAAAAATATCGAAATAATTAGTTCCTCATAATTAACCAAAACACTTCTTAAGATTTTTTATCTAATACCATTCGCTTTCACAAACCTATACCAAAAACAAATAATAATAATAATTGATAATAATTAAAATCCACAAAATAAATCTCCAACTAAAAAAGCATTCAAATACAATAGCTGAATTTGGGCCGAACCTAACAAAATATTAAAATATTACCAATAAACAAAAGTCACATATCAAATGATCATTCTAAACTATTTATCCAAATATCAAAATTGGTCACAACCTGCTGCGAAGTACCCGTAAAAAAATGGCAATTCAAATAACACAAATCTACACTACCGACCCAATATAAACCAAAAATGTCACAATCCAAAGAACAGAATAATCCAAAGCCTACCTCCATGACAATACAATATACTAACTGTGATCACTCCCATGTGGGAACTTTCGATATGGAATTTCGAGTAAGGAAATTTCGAAATAGAGGCCAAATGGAATTTTCAATATAGAATTCCAATATGGAATTCTGTATGGAGTTTCCAGAATGAAATTTCGGAATGAGTTTCCAATATGGAATTTTCAAGATAAAAGTAGGCCGGGATGAATGAAAGTTGATCAGAATGAAAGCAAGCCGAAATCGATTTCCAGTATGGAATTCTAAAGTAAAATTTCAGAATGGATAAAGATCGGAGTTGCTTCACTTGGCCAAAGAGACTAGTGATGTCTGAAAACTTTAGGCAAAAGGCCGAGAACTTTGGTCAACACTTGGGGACTATAATATCTGCAACGTCTGCCCAATCAGCTTTTCAGAAAGGAAAGCTCACTCTCAAAGTTGGCAGTTAATTGTTGAGCAAGTCAACGTCTACCAAAGCCACTTCGACCCCGTTACCTCTACTCCCACCGGCTCCGCTGGCTTTTCAAGGTAGATGAATTGATAAGTAGCGGAGTAGGTGACCTACCCCCACCTACTCTCACCTGCCCTGTTACCTCTAAATGTAGGATTTGGAGGTTAAAGAAGAAAGTTTGGGAAAAGAAAAAAGGGCATGAAGGAGAAGACGGAGAGGAAAAATTTTTAGGCCAAATTCAAGTAAGAAAATTTGTAGATCAAGCAAGTGTATACTATACTATGTCTTTGGTTGTTGCTGATTCTTGTCCGTTTTATTCGGGTATTATTACTCTAATACTCTTTTGCGCTAAATGTCTACAGATAAAATATCATGATAATGGCTTTTTCCTATGTTTCATGAAGAAACTTCATGTTTAAAGGCATATACTATACTTTATATATCGGATTTCACTGTTTATTCCATGATTCATGTTCAAATATTGCTAGAATTTCTCTCTTCTATTTGAACTCAAAATTGAAGTTAGATTTGGTGAAGTTTAAGCTTTGATGCGTGGGAAAGAGTTACCTTGCATGTTATTTTTAGAACTGTTTGTAAATATTTGCTTATTTAAAAACTTCGTTTATTTGAAACTTAAGACATAAGCCGTATGAACAAGAAAAATTGTTTATGTGAACAGCAAGTGGAAACCCTACAATTTTTTACTTGTTATTAGATATGTAGCTATCGGATGAAAGAATTTTGTGTAGAGTTTTCATTTAAAATGCTGTTAAAAAATTGGATCAAGGATATTGGAGTGATAACTCAATGATTGCCACTAGGACACGGGGAAACTTTTGGTGGCATCTTTGGATTATGGCATCGTATGTCGGGTTAAAGGCATTGCCACCTGCCTCTGAGAGTAGAATAAGAGGGTCACCCTTAGATTATGTGAAGATTACACAATCCTTCATCGTTTTGTCCTCTCTCGTCCAATCTCTAAAGATGATTGAGTTTTCATCATGATTTTGAAGGCAAAATAATTAAGAATATCACAAATGACATCCGTATTTAAAGTGGACTGGTACCAATGAAAACGTACTCGGCTCATGTTTTGTGTTCCTATATGCATTATGCTCCTATCCCGTTTCTTTTGATTTCGTTTTGAGGTAATAATTATGCATTCATTTGCTTATTTGTACCTTATTGAACAATCGGCTCACTCCTTACTATTTTTCTTACATTCAGATGAATAAAAGTTCATACCAGACAAGTAAGAATAGAGTCGAACGGACTATCTAGACTTGGGAGGCAGATGTGGATTCATGTAACAGTTTATGGATCAAATTTTGATGTATTTTTTTGTCATTTGGAGACACTTTTGTATAAACAATTCCGCTATGCAAATTAATTAATATTTGTATGCTTCTGCAAAGTATTATGGTTTAAGTATTTTGATCCCTAGTAGTATCTCGTATGGTATTGGTTTTGCCTCATAGGCAGCCAACATAAATAAGGACGACCTAGATATGTGGCCGGTTTGGATAAGGCCGACTTGTTGATCGGATGGTTTGGATCTTGTGTATATTATTGTAATATATTGCATGATTATTTATATTTGTCTTATTACTCTATTTGTATTTAAATATTGACAGGTGTAAATAGTAACCTATCAGATATTCGATCTGTCATATTGGTTAAGTATAATTATTGATAAAGATTATTTGAGGATTATGACCGAATCCGTCACAGGTAGTATTAGAAAAAATGGATACCTTAAGGTTCTTCAGTACTCCACAACTAGGCCCCGTCCAATGAGAGAAGTAGAGCAATTTCATCGTCGTCATGGGTGATTCTCGCTCGTGGATTTCCAGATTACACAAGTAGTCTGGCTCTAATATTCTCACCTATGGATAATCCATCAAATCTACTCAAATCCAGATCGCAGAAGCTAGATAATTCAATTCGAGTCATTTTAGTTTTATTCGCCGTAGTCGATGAAAGAAGGGCTTGAGTTTATTCTCGCTTGATGACACCTCTTCCGCCGTTGATCGGAGTATTGCGGGAGAGACCGAAGAATGTCACCGCACGTTCGGGAGGAGAGTGGGAAGTTTCGCCATCTTCGGCGATCACGAATCGGATTCGATTCTCACGGAGGCCACGATAACAGCGATTTTGAATCGAGAAGAGGAAGCCGCTGGCAGCCTGCTCTGTGTTTTTGTGCAAGGAAATTTCAATTTTGAAGAGGGAAGTCTTTTTTGTGGGTTTTCGGAAGTTTCTAGAACAAGAGAATCGAGACGTTGCAGCATCCACCTCTACATTATATATTATAGACAATTTTTTTAAACAAAAAAAAAAGACAATTTTTTCGAACCTCACAAAGCTTAGTTTTAAGACTTTTTCAATGACTAAAGAATTACGGTATGTTTAATTATTTAAATAAAATAAAATAATTATTTTAAAGAATAAAATAAAATAAAAATATAATTAAAATTATTTTTTTATATTTAGTTGTTAGAATAGAATAAAGTGAGAATTAATATTTTTTTGTTTAGTTTGTATATTGTATGAGAAATAAGATGAAAATAGTGATAATAATAATATATAATAATAATAAACATAATAATAATTATTATTATAAATAATAATTATTATTATTATTATAAAATATAATAATAATAGTAAAATAAAATTTAATAATAATAATAATAAAATAATAATAATGTGTTAACAATAATAATAATAATAGTAAGAATAACTATTTTCACCTTTCATGTGGGAATAAATATTTTTTAAAAATATTTATTTTCAGTTAAATTTGTAACTAAACGGAGGAATATCTATTCCCTAAAAATAGAAATTCTAGTCCCACCTTATTCTCACCTTATTCTAACAACCAAACTCCCACCTTACGATGGGTATATCATAATACTTTCACTTCACTCACAAAGAAGGTCCAAATGACGCATGGGACGGCCAACTCAAATAACAAATCAACAGAGGAGCGAATGCCCAAATCTCGGTGTCAAATCGACAGCGAATACGTGTCTGGCAAATAATCCCCTCATGATCACGTGCCTTTCCTAAAAGCTGATCTTCTCCAAAAAGGTGACATTGAACTCAACGCCAACAAAACGGTCACAAAAGTATGAGATGATATGAATATCCGTTACACTGTTCAGTAGGAAAAGGATCCATCAAATTATGCCTGTCAAACCCACTAACTCTGAGAAGACTATCATTGCTAGTCCAAAATGAACACGCCACCTTGCCCAGAGAAGGTGGCTCACCTGCTATCCATAAAAGTTTAAGGTCTTCGTTCTGGAAGACACATGCTCGCATACGGACAAGCATACTCATACGCATACACACAAGCTCTCGAACGAACACGAAAGCTTACTCAAAAATAGAAGCTCTCTTACTCACTCTCTAACATGTCTTCTTGATAACCCTCAGAACTAGCTTCCTGAATGACTTCCTACAGTCTCACCCACGAACGCTTACAGAGTTTGAACAGGGGTTCATCTTCTCTTTCTCTCTACACAAGCATTCGTCCTCCAATCCCAACAAAGGCATCTAGATTCTAGGAGACTTTTTTGGCTTTCTTAAAATCGTTCCCTAAAACTTCAACGCTTTCAGGACGCCGCTTCCTCACCCTCTCTATGAGTAGAAAGCAAGAACTCACATTCTCGACGAGCCAACGCTCCTGACCATTCTACTCTCTCTCTCTCATTTATTTATCAGTTAACCTTCTTTGCTTTGAAGGTTTTTTACTTACTTGAACGTCGGAATATTTTCGGTATGACAATCTCTCACCGACACACTGACCTCTTGTTCGCTTTAGAGTGTGAAGGATTCAGACTCAGTGAATGGAGTCAGGTCTAACTATCCAGACGAATCCGATCTGTTTGGAGTCAGATCCAAGTACGCATCAAGACTATTTTATATAATTTTATAAAAAAATTAAAATGTAAGAAAATTTTGAATATATCTATTTTATATTTAGTAAACTAGAAAAAGAGTTTTC
This sequence comes from Nepenthes gracilis, assembly GCA_033239525.1. NCBI lineage: Eukaryota > Viridiplantae > Streptophyta > Magnoliopsida > Caryophyllales > Nepenthaceae > Nepenthes > Nepenthes gracilis. The sequence goes on along the minus strand of BSYO01000018.1, from coordinate 5,831,621 downwards.
TAATTTTTTTATTTTTAAATTAAATTTTTAAAAAGTTAAAAAATACTAAAAAAAAGTTTAAATTTTGTACGGCTTATAAATTAATTTTTTAATCTTTTTTTTTTTTGAAATTCTACCTATACAATAATATCTTTAAAATTAATTGTTAATAAAAAAATGTGCTTATAAACTTACAAATAAATATATATATTCAATAAATAATAAGAATTTGATTCAATTTATAAATAAATTTATGTTTATTATTAAATATTTTTCATTTAATACTTTTATATAAATTATTAAATTGATACAAATTTCACTTATCTTATATAAATACTTAAATTTATATTTTATATTTTTTAACTTTCTTGTTTTTTCATATTTCATTCATCTAAATTTTTTATATTTTATTTTTATTTCTTTTTCTTATTTGTTTTTATATTTAGTATAGAGTTATTTAATGTTTATTTTATTATCTTTTAGTTTTTATTTAATAAGTGAAAAATAAAAAAATAAAAACAATGGATAAAAATTAAACGTAAATGTATAAAAATAAAATAATAGAAGTTAAAAAATCAAAAAAATAAAATTAAAACTTGTTTTAAAAAATTTACAAAGGTAAATGGATGAAAAAAAAAGAATAAAAATAAATATTAACAAATACTAATAAAATAGTGAAAAAATAAAATGATAAATAAGACATATATAAAATATAAAACCAAATAAATAAAAAATTTAACAAAATAAAAATTATATAAAAACAAATTAATATATTTAACAAAGAAATGTTAAAAAATAAATAGATAAATAAAAATAAACAAATAAATATTAAAAATTAAAAATTAAAAATTCGAAAAAATAAATACAAATAAGTCAACAAAGTTTTCTTAAAAAAATTATTTTTCATTTCAAGTTTTTTTTTAATTCATTTCAGCTTTCTTACTATATTTGCACTATTATTTGCATTGCACTATTTGCACTATTTTTTTTTTATTTCTTTTTAACTTACTTTATCTTTTGCTATTTCTCTATTAATCTAGATATCATATATATATATATATATATATATATATATTATTTATATTAGTCATATCTGCTCAGAATCAACATGTGTTCTTTTTTTTTTAGAAAGTTTTTAATTTTGAGTGTCATTATTATTTTTTTTTTTACCGTTAGGAGTAGATTTTTGTATACCTAGTTTCTATCTTAATAGCATATAAACCGTAATTTATGTGTTTATAATTTTTATCATAAAAAAATTTACAAAATTATCCAAAAAAATGTTGTTAGAAATATTTTTTTATTAACATATTCTACAATTAAAAGAACAAATAGTCTAAATGACATTTAATAATCCATAAAGATTCATGTTAGATGAACATCTTGTGGGCTTCAGCCCAAATCCAAACGTTGAGCCGACCCATGAGCCGATGCACCGATCGAGCCGCAAGTCGCGGACGGCTTGTCTGAAGCCGATTTCGAGCCGTAGGGTTTCGTTGCCCTCTTCGTCTTCCTCGATCGTTTCATCACCATTTGACGTTTTTCTCAGTTAATTGCTGAATCATTTGTGGTTCATTAAGTAGTGATAACTCTTCCATTAAGTCAATTAATCAATTTTGGCCGGTTTGAGTACCAAACGCTCGATTGAGGCGGGTGATGGTTTCGCCTATAAATTAAGCATTCTGGCTTTGTCCCTGGCACCAAATTTAAGTAATACATCATCTAAACGAGTGAATGAGTGTCCAGAAGCACAGAACCGGTCCGAATCGAACGTCCGAAAACATAGCACCAAATGGCCGGAGGTATATTAATCGATTTTAAATTTCGCTTTTGTGGTTGTTTTAGCCACATAAATTTCTAATATTTGGTATCAGAGAAAAACTTCAACTCTGCCTTTGTTGTTCTGTTATTTTTCGGTTTTTCCCGAATTTGTAAAAACCTAAAGTCTTCATTTTTTTGAAGATTCGGTTCAAACGAGCACTGGAAATCGATGGAAAATTAAATTTTGAAATTTCCATATATTTTCATCATTTATGGTGTTCAGATCGTCTTTGTTTGAATCGAATTAGAAAATTAAGTCGAAATCGTTCGTTATCGGGTTCGCGCGAAACCGACGAAGGTAGACAGCGACTTGAACGGGCGTCGTTTTACGCTTTCGGCGATTATAAACGTCGTCGTTTTCGTTCATTTTATACTTCAGAACGACGTCGTTTCGTTGGAATGAATTCGGTTATTAAACGACGTCGTTTTGCTACAGTTTAAAAAACAAATTTAATTATATCGGTTATGGGCCGTTTCGTTCACGGCCCAAATTCGTTTCGTGCGCGGCCCAGGCTTCTGGCCTGTTATTTTAGCAGAACGGAAATTAAAATGCGGACGCGGCTGACAGGATTCGAACCCGGGACGCGGAGAAGGGAGAAACGGCATTTGCCGCTTGCGCTACGGAGCGCCTTGTGCTATTTTCCGCATTTCAATTATATTTATATTTTTATACAGAGTATATATATATTATATATACGTATATATTTATATATATATATAATTATATTATTATATATAAAGTATAAAATATAATATCCAGAATATAATTGTATATATGTATAAATAATGTCTTGTGATTAAAATAATTTAATTAATTGAGGATTAGCCACAGTACCCTTAATTAATTAAAGTATTATTTTTTTATTATCACGTGTGGTATAAAAGACATAAATTATTAATAATTATTTTGATATAATAAAATTTATCCCACAGAAAATTTTATTATATTAAAATTAATTAATTAGGATAAAATGTCAAATTATTTTTCTTAATTTACCCACAGGGATTAAGAAATGAATATAATTTGATAGTTTTATCACTTTTGGACATGAATCTACTTGAATTAAGAATTTGGCCCACAGGTAATTTTTATGTCAATTGATTCACGATGTATGCTTTACATTGGTAAAACATAATTTTATAATTTGTTAGCCTCAATTTTGGATGTTAAGTATGTATTTATTTTTATACATCTATTCAATCTGTAAATCTTTCCGATATTAGATGTGAAATTTTCGAACTAAAAGGTGACAACTATAAAGTGTGGAAGGAGAGAATTCTTCTTCACTTAGGGTGGCTGGATATCGATTATGCTATCCGAAAAGACGAACCATCGGCTCTTATCCTTACCAGCACTCCGGATGAGGTAACTCTTTATGAACGCTGGGAGCGATCTAATCGCCTCAATTTAATGTTCATAAAGACAAAAATTTCTGCTGATTTTCGTGGTTCTGTCGACCAGCATACTAAAGTGTGGGATTTACTGAAGGTCATAGATGAGCAATTTGTGACTTCAGATAAGGCACTTGCAAGCACCCTAATAATAAAGTTCTCATCTATTAGGCTCACCAGTGTTAAGGGTGTGCGTGAGCACATAATGCAAATGAGGGATATTGCAGCTCAACTGAAAAATCTAGAGGTGAAAATGTCTAAACCTTTCATTGTACACTACATTTTAAATTCGCTTCCACTGCAATATGGGCCTTTTAAAATCTCTTATAACACATATAAGGATAAATGGTCAATAAATGAACTCATGACCATGTGTGTGCAAGAGGAAGGAAGGCTCATAATGGAGCAAAGTGAGAGCGTCTTCATGCAAAAAGAAGGAAGGTTCAAGATGCAGGCCAAATTAAAGGGGAAATGTAAAATACCTTCCCAATCTGATATCAAGAAGGAGTCAAAGTGCGTCTTCTGTAAAAAAAAGGGACACGTAAAGGACTGTTTCAAGTATCAAAATTGGCATAAAAAAAAAGGTAATCCACACTCTTTTGTATGTTATGAATCTAATATGGTTAATGTTACACATAACACATGGTGGATTGACTCTGGTTCTACAATCAATATTTCTAATTCCTTACAGCATTTGTAAAACCTAAGGAAACCAGTGGGCAGTGAACAATGTATCTTCTCCGAAAACAAGATGCGTTTACATGTGGAGGCCATTGGGACATGCAGCTTAATTTTGAGTAGTGGTTTTATTTTGACATTGAAAAAGATCTTTTATATTCCAAATTTCTCTAGAAATTTGATTTCTGTTTCAAGACTTATGCCCTATGGATATTCCTTTATATTTTCAGACTCATTATTCAGTTTATCTTATAAGTCTGATATTGTTGGGAATAGTATACTGTCTGATGGTCTTTATTGTTTGAATTTACAAAACAATACTTCTTTCAATACTGTGCATGCTAATAATGGAATTAAAAAGTGTGTTATGAATAAATGTTCCTCGATGTTGTGGCATAGGAGATTGGGACATATCTCCATTGATAGAATCAAAAGATTAGTAAATGATGGGGTATTTAGTACTCTAGATTTTACTGACTTTGAGACTTGTGTGGACTGCATTAAAGGAAAGCAGACTAACAAGACTAAGAAAAATGCCAAGAGGAGTTCGAACATATTAGAGATCATACATATTGATATTTGTAGTCCTGATATAAACTCATATGACCCAAAATATTTCATCACTTTTATTGATAATTTCTCACGATATATGTATCTTTACTTGCTTCATAATAAATATGAAGTCTTGGATACTTTTAAATTGTTTAAAGCAGAAGTAGAGAAAAAACTAAAAAAAATATCAAAATTGTGAGATCAGATAGATGTGGAGAGTATTATGATAGATATACTGAAGATGGATAAATGCCCGGTCTATTTGTAAAGTTTCTTCAAGAACATGGGATTGTTGCCTAATACACTATGCCTGGTTCTCCGGACCAAAATGGTGTAGCAGAAAAAAGAAACTGAACATTATTGGACACGGTAAGGAATATGCTTAGTAACTCTGAACTTTTAAAATCTTTGTGGAGTGAAGCTCTTAAAACGGCGGTGTACATATTAAACCGGGTCCCAACAAAAGCTGTCCCAAAAACTCCTTCTGAGTTATGGAAAGGTTGGAAACCGAGTTCTGACATATGTACGCATATGGGATGCCCATCCGAAGTAAGAATTTATAACCTATAAAAAAAAATAATTGGACCCAAGGACTATAAGTGGACATTTCATTGGATATGCTGAACAGTCTAAGGGGTACAAATTTTACTGTCCATCTCATACCACTAGATTTGTGGAATCAAGAAATGTAAAATTTCTTAAGAATGGCTTAATGAGTGGGAGAAAACGATCAAGAACTGATCATTTAGATTTTCAACCCTCCACTTCAGATGATAAGTTGATTGATGTACACAACACCCCTCAAGATCAACTGGTGTTGAACAACCAATCAATGTCATTCCACAAAATGTTGATCCTATTCCAGTTGACCGTGAAATTCAGGATTTATCTGAAATAGTTGTACAATATGCTCCTGTTGAGGATGATGATATAATATTAAGAAAGTCTTCTAGAATGAGAAAGTCAGCAATCCCTAGTGATTATGTTGTATATCTGGAAGAGTCTGACTACAATGTGGGAGCTGAAAATGATCTTGAAACGTTTTCACAAGCCATGAGTTGTAATGAATCACAATTATGGTACAATGATATGAAAGAAGAGATGAGTTCCATGAGTAGCAATAGAGTCTGAGATCTTATTGAATTGCCTAAATGGGCGAAAGCCATAGGGTGTAAATGGGTCTTTAAAATAAAGAAAGACTCATTAGGCAATATTAAAAGATATAAGACAAGATTCGTTGCTAAAGGTTACACTCAGAAAGAAGGAATTGATTACAAGGAGACTTTTTCTCCTGTATCTGAAAAGAACTCTCTTTTTATAATTTTGACATTGGTTGCTCATTTTGATATAGAATTGTAACAAATGGCTGTGAAAACAGTATTTTTAAATGGTGATCTAGAGGAAGAGGTTTACATGAAATAATCAGAAGGATTCTCCTCTAGTGATGGTGAGTAATTGGTGTGCAAATTAAAGAAGTCTATATATGGATTGAAACAAGCATCCCGTCAATGGTATTTGAAATTTGATGAAATTATCTCTTCATTCGATTTTGAAGAGAATATTTTGGATCAATGTATATACCAGAAGGTCAGTGGGAGTAAGACTTGTTTCCTTGTCTTATATGTGGATGATATTTTACTTGCATCCAATGATAAAGGGTTGTTGTATGAGGTAAAATAATTTCTCTCTAAAAATTTTGAAATGAAGGATATGGGTGATGCATCTTATGTCATTGGTATAAATATACATCGAGACAGACCGCGTTGTGTTCTGGGTTTGTCTCAAGAGACCTATATCAATAAGGTTTTAGAGAAATTTCGGATGAAAGATTGTTCACCGAGTGTAACACCCATTGTGAAGGGTGATAAGCTCAATTTAAGCTAATGCCCGAAAAAGCGATTTGAAACGAAATGCATCAAGAACATTCCATATGCTTCCGTTGTTGGAAGTTTGATGTATACTCGGTATGTACAAGACCGACATAGCATTTGCAGATTGGAATGTTGGGAAGATTTGAGTAATCCAGAATCGAACACTTGGAAAGCCGCTAAGAAAGTCATGAGGTATCTTCAAGGTACCAAAGATTTCATGCTTACATATAGACGGACCGGCAACTGGAAGTTTTGGGGTACTCCGATTCAGACTTTGCTGGGTGTGTTGATTCACGTAAATCAACATCCAGTTACATTTTTTTTGTTTGCCGGTGGAGCTGTATCCTGGCGGAGTGTAAAGCAAACTTTGATTGCTACTTCCACTATGGAGGCCGAGTTCGTTGCTTGTTTTGCGGTTACAAAGCATGGTGTATGGATGAGAAATTTTATGTCTAGGCTTAGAGTGGTTGATTCCATCTCAAGGCCATCAAAGATATTTTACGATAATTCAGCTGCTGTTTTCCTGGTTAAAAATAACAAAAGTAGCAGTCGAAGTAAACACATCAACATTTAATTTTTAGCCATAAAGGAGCGCATTAAAGAAAAGAAAATTGCTATTGAGCATATCAGCACTGAATTGATGATCGCTGATCCTTTGACTAAAGGCATGCCACCATTACGGTTCAAGGATCTTGCATCTGAAATGGGATTGAGTTCTATTTTATAATTTTCATTGTATGGACAATGATGTTATAAATTTCTATTTTAATGTTGTGATATTTTTCAAAATTGTGTACACATTAATTTATTTGAGAATATCATTACGTTGGACAAAGAATAAACATAGGGTTTATTCATAAAGTAAAGTTACCGGATGACTTGAGAAATTAATATATTGTAATACATAGAAGATATTACTCATTATTAGAGGATTTATCGCCATGATTCATATATTTATTTCTTAAAGTTTGAAAATTTGATGATTTTAGTTATCACATCAAGTTAAATATGGACCAAGTGGGAGAATGTGGGCTTCAGCCCAAATCCAAACGTTGAGCCGGCCCATGAGCCGATGCACCGATCGAGCCGCAAGCCGCGGACGGCTTGTCTGAAGCCGATTTCGAGCCGTAGGGTTTCGTTGCCCTCTTCGTCTTCCTCGATCGTTTCATCACCATTTGTCGTTTTTCTCAATTAATTGCTGAAGCATTTGTGGTCCATTAAGTTGTGATAACTCTCCCATTAAGTCAATTAATCAATTTTGGCCGGTTTGAGTACCAAACGCTCGATTGAGGCGGGTGATGATTTCGCCTATAAATTAAGCATTCTGGTTTTGTCCCTGGCACCCAACTCAAGTAATACACCATCTAAACGAGTGAAGGAGTGTCCAGAAATACAGAGCCGGTCCGAATCGAACGTCCGAAAACAGAGCACCAAATGGCCAGAGGTATATTAATCGATTTTAAATTTCGTTTTTGTGGTTGTTTTAGCCACATAAATTTCTAATACATCTATGCTGTATATGAGGGTATTATGTTTAAAATATCCATACCTAATGAACATTCATGTAGCTCATGAATATATTTTGTGTAAAATATCTGCGTATGATATATGTTTAATTCGCATATGAGTACATTAGATCTGTTATACTTGATGTGCATTTATATGGTGCACATGTGTTGTCCTACTAAAGGCCTAATGCTTGATACATATCTATATAGCGGACATGTATTTAAGGCATTGTTTTGTTTTGAATTCATGTTTATTGATATATTTTTAATTTATTCTATAAATACTCATCTTTTTTTAGACTTAAGCTACACGAATTTTAAACTCCAACCTTGTGCCTTTATTGTTTAAGAAGAAGAGGCAAATAAAAAGGGAAAATCAAATCCTTTTATCCGAGATAAAATTATCAATATTTTTTCATATAATCCATTTTACAATTATTTATACAGTTGTTTCAATTTGCAAATATCTGTGGTAGCACGGGTGGCATGAATACTATATTTGAATAGTATGTGAAGAATTACTAATAAATAAAGTAAAATTGATAATAAAAAAAATGATAGTTGTCTGATTTTATTATTATAATAAATTTGATGAGTTCCCTGATCGGGTTCAAAAGTCAATAGTAAATCGATTAATATTTAATATATCTTAATCACTTAGAATTATAAGTTGACTTTTATATTATTTTAAGTTTTTTTGGTTAGATAAATTTTAAAAAGTTTATTAAAAAATCTAATTAATCTTTAAATTTAATTAACTGCTCGAGCGAAAAAACCAAAATGCACCCGGCTCGCCTGGCGCTCGATACCTGCTCGAGCCGAAAATCCAGAATGGTGCCCGCTCGATAATCGCCTTCTAGCCGCTCGAGCAGACTCAGGGTTTCTCACGAAACCCTCCGTGCGCCCGCCGCGCTCAAGAGGCACTCGAGCGCCGGTGCAACGGGTAAATTTTTAAACGAAAATTTGGAGCCCTCTATAAATACTAGGCTTAAGTTTTTGAAACCCTAATCACCATTTGACTGAATATTTTCGTGCCTCCTTGGAGAAGAAAGCTTCTAATGCTCCATTGTTCCTACTTCTCTTGAGAAAACTTAACATTATAAGATTGCTCTTCATGCTCATATAAGTTTTCTCACCAACTTTCTTTCACCATTGAAACATTGCCTTCTTCCTTCGTTTGGAGACGTTGGTTCGTGAAGAAGGAGATTCGATCGTGATTGGCAATTTAAGTGGTTCGAGGGAAGATTGACGTGAAGACCGGAAGGTGTCCGATTCCATTGCCGCGGGCAAATCTAAGGAGTTCCTTGGTAGGGATCACGTGACAGAGTAAGTCGGCTAGGTTAGCGGCGTCGTTACCACCTGGCTCAGAATTGATTTTCATAGTGCATTGCTTCCCCTGTGCTCGGCCCGGAGTATTTTTCTCGATTACCGTGGGTATCGAAGCCACTTCGTCACCAAAAAATCATATCTTTATCATTATTGCCTCGTAGTTCTTTATATTGTGCATGCTTGTTATCTCGTTAGCATCTAGTACTAAATATCCTTTACATGTATCGGATATTTATTATTATTATATACTGCTTCCGCTATACTTTTAACGGGGTCGAAACATGATTGTTCACGTTAGCATAAAACGTGCTTTTTCAATTGGTATCAGAGACTCACCCAGATCCATGACCCCGCTCTAGATGTATACGAGTGGATCTCTCTCCGTACCTCCTTTCTTTGATGGGAACAACTATGCCTATTGGAAGGTCTGGATGAGAGCCTTCCTAAAATTTCTGGATGAGCGAGTTTGGGCAAGTACCCAAGTTGGGTGGACTCCACCCACTAGTTCCTCTGGTAACGAACCAAAAGCCTTATTTTTATGGATTAAAGAGGAACTTGATGCATGTAATTGGAACAGTAAGGGGCTACATGCTATTTTTATGGCTGTATCTCCCGATGAGTTTAAACGAATTCCAATGTGTGAGACTTCCAAAGATGCGTGGGACATCCTAGAAATTACTCATGAAGGCACAAAACTTGTTAAAAATTCAAAATTATAAATGCTCACCACTAGATTCGAAGAAATAAAAATGAAAGATGATGAGACCTTTGATGAGTTCTATGCTCAATTAAATGATATTATAAACTCCACGTTTAATTTAGGAGAACGAATCCCTGAGAATAAAATTGTTAGAAAGGTTCTTAGGTCACTTCCTGAACGATTTAGACCTAAGGTCACTGCTATTGAAAAAAGCAAAGACCTTGATAAAATAAAGATCGAAGAATTTGTAGGATCCCTACAAATGTATGAGCACACACTGCCACAGTCTAAGAAAAATAAATCACTTACTCTAAAATCCAGTAAGAAAAAGCAAAATCGGGATTCTGATAAAGAATCGGGTAGCGATGGTAAATTTTCTTTATTTGTCAAGAATTTTAAAAAAATTTTGAAGACAAATAGATCTTCATCAAACAAATTTAATGTGAACTCAAAACGCTCACCAAAATTTGAGAAGAAAGATCGACATGAACTCAAGGATTCCAAATCAAAAACGACTCAAGGAGTTCAATGTCATGAATGTAAAGAGTTTGGTCACTATCGGACTGAATGTCCAAATCTTAAACGCCAACAAGGTCAAGTTTTTAAAGCTAATGTGATATTAAGCGATGACGAAGAAGAAGAGGGTGACAAATGTTCTGAAAATAGCCCTGTCAAGTACATGGCATTTATGACCTCAATGTGTGACAATGTAGTAGAGAATATTAATCAATCTGATGACTCTGAGGTTGAGTCAGAAGCTAAATTTGATGGCCTTCAAGAAGCATACGATAAACTGTTTAGGGAATTTTTGAAAGTAAAGAAATTAAATAGAACCATAAACGGTAGGATCATCGATTTGGAAAAAGAAAACTTATCTCTACAATCCAATGTAGATACTAAAAGCCAAGAAATTGAGAATCTGAAAATCTCATTTTCTGAACAAATCACGACCTTGGAATCTGAACTTGAGACAACGAGAAAAGATTTGAAATAATTCTTAAATGGGTCAGTAAAACTTGATCATATGCTCGGGTTGGGTAAAATTGAAGAAAATAAACATGGATAGGGATATGTTTAGAATATGTTCTGAAATGATGTGAAACCTAAAACAAATTTTATTCCCACCAAGAAAATGCCACACCAACACATTAACACGTCAAAAGTTACTAAGCAACTGGATCGACGTGTGGCTACTCAATTTGACTCAACTCATTTGCAAAATTTATCTAATTAAAAATTGGTGAATCAATCATCAAAATCGTTCAAGTCTTCTCTCAATGTAAATCAAAGATTTATGGATCGTTCCACCATACCTAAATTTGTGCCTATTTGTCATGCGTGTGGAAAAGTAGGCCACATTCGTCCTCGATGCTACACTATGAATTCTTTGTACAACGAAAGAAAATGGCAAAAAATGAATCAACTCTTTGATCACATTCAGAAACTAAATGAACAAGTACAAAGATTAAACCAGAAAGTGAATTGGGGGAGAAATATTTGGGTTAAGAAAAGTGAACTGAAATTCCCTACGGTAAATTCTTGTTAAATAACTCCTACCCCTTATGTATAAAATAAAATTAAAAATAACAAAAAAAGGGGAAAAAAGGCGCATTTAGGCGCTCGCTTGCTGTAGACTCAAGCGCCCGCTGCTTGCCTTTATCTTCGAGCAAGCAGTGAGCGCCGCCCACAAACCCTCACACTCTTCGCTGCTCTTTCTCCTCTCATTGCGTCGGCCGCCTCTCTTCCTCTTCCTCATCACCAGATCGCCCAGATCTGCACTCATTGTTCTCGATTGCGGGTGTTCTCTAGGTAAACTCCTCCCTCGTCCCTCTCTGTTTCCGATTCTCTGTGACAGCCGCCGTTCATGGTGGTGTCAGGCCCAAATTTGCTCCTTTTGGTCGGCTGACTTCTTGGGTCATACATCGCTCACCTCATTAATCCAAATCCACCGATTCTTGCGTGTATTTTGAGCGTTGTCCATGGATCCGTGAATCCTCGACGTTCTTTGACAACGGCCGTTCATGGCGGTACCTGTGGTTTCTCTCACACCACTGGCCAAGCACTGTGTAAGTCCTCCTCCCCGCTGTCCCAATCGGCCGGCATCGTGGGTGCCGGAGGTGGTGCTCCGGCGGCCTCTGGAGCTGCGTTTCCTTAAGTGGCAAACGCCTGCCTTGCGCCATCCGTGCTTCTTCACACCGCCGTCGACTGGCTAGCGCCGGCACTATTCACGGCTTCAGTCACGTGCCCAGCCTTCCCCACCAATAATTCCAAATAATATATATATATTCAACAATCTATATAATTTTTAATTGGAGTGTCTTTATTTTTTTTAGATGTCGGCTCCAAGAAAGTCTCTGTCGCGTAAGTCTAGTGGCAAATGCACTCGGCTGAGTGGGCTCTCCGTCCCAATGTTTTATCAGCCCTGAGGCCGAGACTCTGTTTCACACCCACATGTCGTATCATCAACTCTCCCTGGAGCGGGAAGTCCGCTTTGATTCTGTTGGATCCTCCATCTCTTCACTCTTCACTGATCGCAGTTGGGCGCCAGTCCTCACCGGTTTGATTGCTCCGTCGCTTGTACTCATTCAGGAGTTTTACTCCAATATTCATGCGATTTCTTACAATTCATTCTCCACCTTTGTGCGGGGGGCACGTCTTCACATTACCGCCGATATTCTTGCACGCATTATTGGTATTCCTCAGGTAGCAAACCCATCCTACCCTTATTCGGCGCTTTTCCGGCCTAGTTATAATGAGATTACCACTTTTCTCCACGGTGTCCCTCTGGAGTGGAATGACAAAGCTTTCCAGACCTCGTACCTCTTATCTCGGCGACTGGTCGTGAGCCGTATCATGCTCACGAACCTATTTCCTGTTTTTCACTTCTCGTCCCTTTTCGAGGAGAAGGTATTATTTTTGTATGCTCTCTTGAGTGGTTAGCCCATTGATTTGCCATCCCGTTTTATCACTCACATTGTTGCCAACTTCTCCGGCCGAAAAGAGGCCAACCTACCTTTCGGGTGCCTTATTCAGCGAATGCTTGCTGAGCTCGGTCACCCCTTCGCTGACTATCCTCGTCTACCGCTCGGCCGACCCATCACCTCCACCACCTTCGCTCAGAGTAGGTCTCATGCCCGTTGCTTTGCTGCCGACCTCCGAGAGCCGTTCAATGAGCCTATCCCTGACGTGCCTCCTCCTCAGCCGGACGAAGGCCCCTCTGGCTCTGCTTCATCCTTTCCTGACCCCTCGGGTTCTGGCCCGTCCACTTCGCATCGGCACTCCACCTCTTTCTCGACCACTCTGATGGGTCAAATGTCTCGCCTTGCTGACCGTTTTGAGCGTCTGTATTCCTCCCAAGAACAGATTCTTGCTTCCCAATCTCAGTTCCAGTCCCACATGCTTGCTGATTTTGAGCGGTTGGATGCTCGTTTGGCTACCCAGGAGGCTGCGTTTCAACGCTGGCAACGGCGTTATGGCTCTTCACCTCCCAGCGATTCTGAGTGATCCCCTCTCTTTGGCTCTTCGTGACAAAAAGGGGGAGATCGTGGTTTCTTTTTTGTGCATGCTGATAGGGGGAGCTTAGGCGAAATGTTCTTATTTTTGTTAGGGGGAGATTTCTTCTTACTTTAGTTTGGGGGAGATTTATTATTGATGTTATCTGTTGCATTGCTATTCATGATATCTACTCTTTCTCTTACTTTTAGTACTGCCTGTATCTTAGTCTTATTCCTATTATTGCATCTGTATCTATTATCTTTGTCATGTTGGTACTAACCCAGTTGACCGACTGTAACTCTGTTGTTACGGGCGCACTATCCCTACATTACATCGACTCAGCAGTACTAGTGTAGTTTCTTTTATATTTTTGTATCTCACCAGGTGTAGATTTTTATGTATATGGATTCTATCTCGGTGGTGTCTGAACCCGTGATTCACTTGTATTTATTTACTTTCTGAGTTTTGTCACAGAATTGCCAAAGGGGGAGATTGTTAGAGATATTTGTCTAATTGACATATTTTGTGACCATATGTATTATTATATCGATGTCGGGTTGTGGGTTGTCGGGTTAAAGTCCGTTCTGTCCGTTCCGCCCTCTAGTTGCTCGAGCCGTCCGAAGCCCCCGCACATGCCTGGAGCTCGATACCCGCTCGTGCGAAAATCCAGAGTGTATTGGCTCGCCTGGCGCTTGCTAACCGCTCGAGCGGAAAAACCAAAATGCACCCGGCTCTCCTGGAGCTCGATACCCGCTCAAGCCGAAAATCTAGAATGGTGCCCACTCGATGATCGTCTTCTGGCCGCTCGAGCGGACTCAGGGTTTCTCACGAAACCTTCTGTGCTCTCGTCGCGCGCTCAAGAGGCGCTCGGGTGCCGGTGCGTCGGGTAAATTTTTAAACGAAAATTTGGAGCCTTCTATAAATACTAGGCTTAAATTTTTGAAACCCTAATCACCATTTGACTAAATATTTTCGTGCCTCATTGGAGAAGAAAGCTTCTAATACTCCATTGTTCCTACTTCTCTTGAGAAAACTTAACATTATAAGATTGCTCTTCATACTCATATAAGTTTTCTCACCAACTTTCTTTAACCATTGAAACATTGCCTTCTTCCTTCGTTTGGAGACGTTGGTTCGTGAAGAAGGAGACTCGATCGTGATTGGCAATTTAAGTGGTTCGAGGAAAGATTGACGTGAAGACCGGAAGGTATCCGGTTCCGTTGCCGCGGGCAAATCCAAGGAGTTCCTTGGTAGGGATCACGTGACGGAAGTAAGTCGGCTAGGTTAGCGTGTCGTTACCATCCGGTCTGTAAGTTGATTTTCATAGTGCATTGCTTCCCTGGCCGTTGAAGCCCGGAGTATTTTCTCGATTACCGTGGGTATCGAGTTTTTACGTCACCAAAAATCGTGTCTTTATTATTATTGCTCGTAGTTATTTATATTGTGCATGCTTGTTATCTCGTTAGCATTTAATACTAAATATCCTTTACGTGTATCGGATATTTGTTATTATTATATACTGTTTCCGTTATACTTTTAACGGGGTCGAAATTTTATTGTTCGTGTTAACACAAAACGTGCTTTTTTAAAGTCAACAAAGTTTTTTTTAAAAAATTATTTTCCATTTCAAGTTTTTTTTAATTCATTTCAGCTTTCTTACTATATTTGCACAATTATTTGCATTGCACTATTTGCACTATTTTTTTATTTCATTTTAACTTACTTTATCTTTTGCTATTTCTCTATTAACCTATATATATATATATATATATATATATTATTTATATTAGTTATATATGTTCAGAATCAACATGTGTTCTTTTTTAAAAAATTTTTTAATTTTGAGTGTCATTATTTTTTTTGACTGTGAGGAGTAGATTTTTGTATACATTGTTTTTATCTTGATAGCGTATAAATCGTAATTTATGTATTTATAATTTTTGTCATAAAAAAATTTACAAAATTATCCAAAAAATTTGTTAAAAATATTTTTTTATTGACATATTCTATAATTAAAAGAACAGGTAATCTAAATGACATTTAATAATCAATAAATATTCATGTTAGATGAACATCTATGCTGTATATAAGGGTATTATATTTAAAATATCCATATCTGATGAATATTCATATAGCTTATGAATATATTTTGTGTAACATATCTACGTATAATGTATGTCTAATTTGTGTATGAGTATATTAGATTTGTTATATTTATATTTGATGTGCACTTATATGGTGCACATATAAAATTGATAAAAAAAAAAAAAAGATAGTTGTCTGATTTTATTATTGCAACAAATTTGATAAGTTCCTTAATTGGGGTCAATAGTCAAGAGTAAATCGATTAATATTTAGTATATCTCTATTGCTCAGAATTATAAGTTGATTTTTATATTATTTTGAGTTTATTGGTTAGAAAAGTTTTAAAAAAATTATTAAAAAAGTCTAATTAATTTTTTTAATTTTTCTTCTTTACCAAAATTATAAATAAATTCTTTTACTACCTCAAAATTATTGTAGTAATAATTTCTTTGGTAGATATTAATGCATTATAACATTTAGAAAAGAATATATACATTATATATTCATGCATCTTATACTTATATATATATATATTTTTACACGGTTAGAATGCCTGTAAACTTTCACAATTATTTGAACCAATGATCGAATTATTACCTGGTTAATTCAAATGTCTCAAATAATTTGATGCCAATCCAATTTTAATGGGAACAAACTAATTTTGGAAATTCTCTTCCTATTTTTCTTGCTTTGTAATAAATATTTTGGTAACTTATATGACTTTTTAGTTACCATAAAAAGGATTATATGACCTTTTTCTTTTGAAAATTTATCATGTCATCATCATCTTATCATCATGATCATTATTATTGTCAATACACTATTACTATTTTTGGGTTTTATTATTTTTAAAATAGTTTGCCTTTAAAAATAATTTGCATATTTATTATGTTTTAAAAACTATTATAATTTTCAATATTTAAAATCCAATATTTTTTACCAATCTTGGAATTTTAAATTCCAAAGTTTTTTTTATTTTTTAATATTGAGATTATGAATCCCAAAATTAATTAAATTTTTATAATAAAAATTTTAGGATTTTTTCCGAATATGAGAATTTTCAATGTCACTTCTTTTTAGGGTAAGTAATTCCAACTAATATAAAATAATTTCTATTCAAAACAGGCATATAAGTTATAATATAAATAATATTCATATCCAATGGTAATATATCATCATACTAATTCATATCTCAATGTTCGTCTGTTGTTTCTTAGCCTCTGTGGTCTTTTAACCAAAGGAGGAATTTGAATGGGTACACATCCGATGCTAAAAATATATGTTTTCTATTACTAAAAATGAAATATATGCTTTCCATATTAAAATCTTTATTGTGTTAATGTGTATGTGTTTTAAATAAAAATTCTATTAAATTATTTGGGAGGCAAGCGTCTGATATTAAAGCACAAAAATATTTCTAAGGTATAAAAATATTAAAAATTAATAAAAATTTTAATTTTATCAATCACGAGATTATAGAAAATAAAAGATTTAAAGATTCAAAAATCTTGAAATAGTAAAAGATATTACGATTTTGACCGGCAAAAATCATTCTTACGATATAAAATACTGAGATTCTAATCATGTATTGATATTATATTAAAATTTTAAATTATTTTTAGAATATAATTAATATATTACTAGATTCGAATTACTGAATGAATTATGGAGTAGTCTTATTTGAGAATCCAATTGGTAATGAGTTTAATTTTCATTTTTTGAATTTAGATCTTACAAATTATAAAGATAAACAAGATGTAAGAGGAATATAGGACTTATTCCTCAATACGTTATCTGATACTCAAATTAGTATTCTTTTTATACTGAACAGAGAAATATGACGATGAGTATGCAATAATGTGAGTTGAATGGGGATTAAGTATAAAGTGGAGGATTGGGCTCCGTTTGATGTGTTCACATGAGTAAGCGACTTTTGAGGAGTTGCACTCGTAGGGGAAGTAACTTTGGAAGATATACACTCGTACATTTGAGTGGCTTTTCGCTTGTCTGAGTAATTGTCTTGTCTATGTTTTGGATTCCTTTTTTCATTGGGGGAGAGGTGTATTTATAATGTGAGTATTAGTTTGATCGTCCTTGAACATTACGACTCTACAGTTATGAGAGTATTAGTTATATAACCGT
Source organism: Nepenthes gracilis (assembly GCA_033239525.1). Taxonomy (NCBI): domain Eukaryota; kingdom Viridiplantae; phylum Streptophyta; class Magnoliopsida; order Caryophyllales; family Nepenthaceae; genus Nepenthes; species Nepenthes gracilis. The sequence goes on along the minus strand of BSYO01000018.1, from coordinate 5,814,069 downwards.
CGCTTATATTTATTGGCTAAGCTAATATAGTTTTTGACCGTTGAATTTAGTATTGAAATAGTCGGAATAGTCTATTGATTATCCATAAGTGTCTATTTATTATTAGACGATTTCGAGTAGAACTGCTTGTGTCAATTGCCACACTTTTTGAATATTGAGTTTAAAGGGTCCTTTATTAGGTCATTGCTATCTAGACCCTTCTTCTTTTACAAATTGGGTTTTGTACAAGTCTATGAATTATCGTATCAATCGACGTTAAATGTCTAAATTATTTTTAAAAAGTAATAAAAATGGAAAATCCACTACACCATTTTTCTGTGTTCACCACAAGTTTTTTTCGTTACAACAAACAACATAGGATGCACCTTTTTTAGGATATAAATGTTTTGACAAGAAAAATAGAGAAAGAATGCTTGTTTAGTAAGAGATTTTTGGGTATTAAAGCATTTCTTTAATTTTCTCCACCTTTAATGTTTTTCATCTAAAGAAACCGAGTCAATGCATAGTGTTATGGTCTCATTTTAATGCAATAAAAAATTGATTATATGACAATAAAAAATTTTAAAGTCGATAATAATATTTTTTTAACTCAGGGGTCCAATAATTTGATTTGATATTTAATTACAAGAATCGAGTAATTCAAACCATTTTTAATGAGTTTTGTGATCAACCCATCTTTGAAATTTAACCACAGGTAATAAGCAAATCAAATCCTTATTAAAAAGTTCCTAGATTACCTTTACTTTAAGTATCCACATATCTTAATAAAAAAACTGGGTGCATACCAATTGTCTCAATATCTAACTCATTATTAAGCCAACACTAACCTGTTAATCAGACTTTATGTAAATTTAGCACTTGTACAGATAGGATTATTTTATAACATTTTGTCACATTTAGCACTCTTGCTTCTATTTGTTACGAGAACTCATCTACTCATTCATTGTATATCACTCATGGCCATGACGCATTGTCTTGAACACCCTAACCATCCAAGCTCTATATCTAGTAGTGGTTTTAACATGCTTAAAGACAATCTACTACTTAATCCATTTTACTCACTTGGACATGATAGCATGTACCAGCTCCAAGTTTCGACAAATATTTATTTAATAATTATGACCTTTATCTAAAATAGTATAGTATCACCCAATTCTGTACTTGTAATAGAGTAAGATTTTGTTAACTTAAAATTTTCAGATTACATTTCGTCTAGAAAGGCCATTATTCTAAGTATAACATATAATATCTTTCTTTAAATGAATGAAATGTTTTGACTTTTATCTTAATACTAATTATATTATCAAACTCTTTTGTTTTTCAATAGTATCTTCTTACAATATCTCAACTATCCAAATGTTTAGCTCTATTAAATTGACCGATTCTAACTTTATTATGATTCCATATTCCCACTTATAACTCACATAAAATCCTTGAGAAAAATATATGAATGACTAAATAAGATTTATTTATCATATATTACCGTTTTATGTTGACTCCCATGCCAACAACCCATGTGTAGCCGGGTTTGGGGATCCTGCTTCTAGTAGGATCTACTACTTTTCCCACAATGGCTCTTGAATTGAATAAAAAATCAATCAAATGGTTATAATTTAAAGATATAAAAAAATATTAAATATAGTTATATTTTTTTAAAAAAATTTATAATATTAATATCTATTAAATATTAAATTAAAAAATATAATTATTTTTTTAAAAATAATTATATAAATATTATTAAATAATATTTAAATTTCAGTTATTAAAATTTTTTTAATTCAATAATTAAGATTAGAGAAACAGGGGATCCCTATCCCATGTGTAGCCACCCCGACATCATCAACATCGATGTCGAGTTATAAGCCCATAGCAAATACTTGATTTACAGAATTCTGGCACAAGAATTCGTCTAAATCTGTGGCCGTCGACCGCTCTCGGGGACCAGTGCTGGTAGCACAGTCAATCTCCTGAAGAGAGCTTCTTCGGGGGCCATACTACCCTTGACCTCTCCATTTGCAGCAGTTTTGCTCAAGTCCGACTTCCCAGCCAAGATTTCACCGACATTACAAGCACGATCTCAGATTTTCACTCGATTTCGCGATTCCGACTCTCCCTTTTCAATATTCTCTCTCGCTCGCTCTCGCGAAAATTTGTTCACACTTCCCTCCACAATGCCCACCCTTCTAAATCCCAGTTCTAAATTCATATATTCCTCCCTCATTGTTCTTCTCCTGCTGTCTTCTCTTCTGTCTCTTGACGCCTCTGCTCCAAATAATGGTGAAACCAAAGAAGACGACGATTTAGAGGCAATTGAAGAGCTGATCGCAATAGACGAACAAGAGGAAAAGCATCAACCGGAACGTGGGCCCTCAACAGAGGCACATGTTTTATCCAAAGCCCAGAGAGTCGTTGTTGAACTTAATAACGACAACACCAAGAGAATTCTCAGCGAAAATGAGTTTGTTTTGGTTTTGGGATACGCTCCTTGGTGTCCGCGGAGTGCTGAGTTAATGCCTCGGTTTGCAGAGGCTGCCAATTCGCTGACGGAATTGGGTACTTCTCTCTTGATGGCGAAACTTGATGCGGACAGGTACCCTAAGACGGCTTCTTCTTTGGAAATCAAGGGGTACCCGACTTTGCTTTTGTTCATCAATGGGACTTCTCAGCCTTACACTGGTGGATTTACGGCGTAAGTGTTTTTGGACTTGTAATTCTTTGATTTTCGGTTTGAATTTTGGTATCTTTTTGTTATGCTGTTTGTGGGCTGATCTTCTTCTGGGTAAATTGAAATTTTATTGCTTTGCATTTGGTGCTTTTCCCATTTTAATTGGTAACATTTTGTTTGATTTTATTTGTTCTTCGCTACCCCAAAAATTTTTATTTAATCGGAAAATCAAGTTTTTAGATTTTACAATTAAGTTGATTCCTCCAATTTTTGCCAAAATTTTAGTAAAAAGTATTCTGATTTAATAATTCTAAGTTTAGTTTAATCTCTTCAATCATTCGTTGATTATTAGGCTATGACCTGATTTCAATATGATATTTTCCTATGTATTTTTTTACGAAGTTGGAATATTGAGCCTCATCGTAAAATTTTAAAACCCTCAATTTTGTCAAATAAAATTTTATGGACTCAATCTTAGAAACCACCGAAGGTAATGGACTAGAAGTTCATCCTCCAATTTCCTTTTTCCTTCAAATTTGTTGGTGACTTGAGGGTTCTGTTCATTAGGGAGGACATAGTGATTTGGGCAAGAAAGAAGACTGGTGAGCCTGTTATTAGACTAAGCTCAGTAACTGAAGCGCAAGAGTTTGTCAAGAAGCACTCTGCGTTTGCTATTGGGCTATTTGAGAACTTTGAGGTATTTGGTTTAAGTTGTTTTGTATTTCTCTGATAAATTAGGATTATTAATGCTATGCACATCAATTTCAATATTCTGAACTTCTGGTGAATTATCTTTCAGTAGATATTTGATATTGAATTTCAGGTAGTGTGTATGCCGTCGCATGATTATGAGTCGATTGGCAAGGTAGGACATACTCATGATTGCCATTGTTTTTAGGTTCAAGTAATGGTCAGTGCATGCTCGGATGAAGCTGTTTGCCAATCTATAAGCATAAGAAGTTAGGAGAAAGGGCTGTGTCTAGACAAGATAAATAGGCATGCTCAGACTCCCACTTTAATGGTCAACTAAATGTCCAAACACCACCCAATCAGCCTGTGTCCCCGTTTAACGCAAAAAACTGAGTAATACTTGTGATCATGGGATTGCTAAATTTTTTTAGTCAAAATAAGTTAGTGCTAAAATGTTGCATTTTGGACATCATATGGTAATGCACGGTCACATGTTTGCTGTGAATGTGAATGAGGAAAATCATGGAGATTAAGGAAAGGTGAGGATATCTGGCATGAAATGGGAAAGTAGGAGATCCAATCCGAATCCATCTCTTTCCCTACCTTCACCTAATTCACCAACATTCCTGATCACAACAAATTGAACTCCAAGTCCCATGAGGTTAATTATAATTTCAGTCTTATGCACTTTTCTTATATGCATTTAGAGCAAACTGCTGAAACCTTGTCGAGCAAAAAATATAACTGAAGATTTTTATAGTTTCACACTTATTTGAGTAATAATTTCCTTCCAGCCAAAAAACAAAACAAAAATAAGACTTTTATACATATTCTTTCTGTTAAAGGATTAAATTAATTATAGTCCATTCTATATTCCCTTTCTTGTTATTTTTTATCAAATATTACAGGGATGTTTAAAATAGCTTGCATATGTCATATTCTATTATTTACTTTTATATTGATAGAAATATTGTGGTTGCTTTTGCAAATAAGATTGAACTCTATAGCTTGATTAGTTAAGAAGAAACTAAAACGATTACAGATAAGATTAGTTTGCTTTGTTGGCTACTCATGGACTTCTCATGAACTATACCAACTAGTCATGATGGCTTAAGCTGGATGGGTGTTATGATTCTATTACTTGGGCAAGCAAAAGATTTTGGAGGTGGTTAGTTAGTGGTTGGGCTTTATGAAGCCTTTTCAGCTGACAATTATGACTTCAAGGGCTGGGAAAATATAGTTGATTGTATGAAATCTGGCTATGCTGGTTTTGACAGCCCAACCTATTTGATTCCCTGGTATAGAAAAGGATCCTAATGCATGAGGCTGCCATGTTGTTGTAGAGAGGCTATACTCGCAATTTGTACCTGTGATCTCCAGGTCATAGTTCAGCAACTTTACCATTGCTAGCCTCATAAAATGGCCTTTTAGCCCACAAGTCAAAAAGTTATTGAATAAATGGCTGCCTGTGAATAGCCTATAAACTAGGTGTTCCTGCCCTATACTAAAGCTATTCTGGACTGTTTTGGTGGTTAAATCCAATTTGAGCTAAGATTGCCACCTCAATAAATCAAAGGTCCTTCCCCCATGTAACATGCCGAGAACCTTGAAGAAGGAAGTCATAAAGATACATGAAATAAAAAAAATATAAAGAACTGGATTTACCTTTTTAAATTAGCCTCATGCTGATTCTGTTTTTGGTCATGAGAAATTCATTTTATGTTGCTCTGAAATTGGCCTGTTCCTGGTAAATGTTGGAAGGGATTAACCAGTTTGATAAAAAGTATTCTGAAACCAGGAACACATAAATAGGGCTGTGTAGCCATTTTCTCTTCTCCTACTTTTATGCTTGTGCCTTTTTATCTATTGGTTGGGAGAGAGCAATATGATGCCCGAAAGATTTCTGACTTGACCACTCTCTCTTGCAAGTATTGGTTTTTTGGCGTTGAAAATGTGACCACCCCTATGTGCTGTTTGCTGAAACATATCCCAGAATTGAGTCCACGCAGCTTGTGCACCGATGCAATGTAGATCCTGTGCTTAGAAGTCAACTGCTATCTATGGCTGCCAAACTGATAACCTTTTATATCTTGGAGTTTGATTCATTCACTCCATTTGATCAAGCAAAACAAGGTTAAATTGCTTGACCAGTTATGTGTCAGGCTGCAATTGCTCTGTAGATCCCTGCACTTAGAAGCCAACTGCTATCTGCCAAGAAAATCATAACACATGCATATGGCTGCCAATCACTCCATTTCATCAAGCAAAACAAGGTTAAATTGCTTGACCAGTTAAGTGCCAGGCTGCAATTGCTCTGTAGATCCCTGCATTTAGAAGCGAACTGCTATCTGCCAAGAAAATCATAACACATGCATATGGCTGCCAATCACTCCATTTCATCAAGCAAAACAAGGTTAAATTGCTTGACCAGTTAAGTGCCAGGCTGCAATTGCTCTGTAGATCCCTGCACTTAGAAGCCAACTGCTATCTGCCAAGAAATTCATAACACATGCATATGGCTGCCAAACTGATAACCCTTCTTTTATCTTGGAGTTTGATCCATTCACACTCTTTTGTCATCCAAAACAAGGATAAATTGCTTGACCAGTTAAGCATCAGGCTGCATTTGATTACTCTTCACATCAACCTAAAGAAGGCTTTATTGTTTGACTAGTGGAATTACCACTATACACAATCTGCACAGTTGAAGTAGACATTGTTCAGATTATGTCAAAATGTCGAAAGTTGTTGGTGGTCATCATATGTTTTTCTTTAGTACTATCAACAGTTTGGCACATTCATTTCCAAGCTTGTTTTAATTTGTGCTTTGATAACAAATAAACTTGAGCCTGACTAATCTAACATAAACAAGTTGCTACAGTGTTAGTTTTTTTAGAGGCTTGATCTTGCTTTTACAAATTTTTACTTCATATGAGTGAGGTTCAAATTGAAAGTTGAGCTACACAATGATGGTGAGAGTGGATATTCCACTACCGCTTTTTGGTTTGAATGAACCATGCTGCAGTCTTGCAATTGACTATTCCAATAAATATTTGCATAAAGCCTACAATAATATCTTCCGGAGCACTGTTCGGACTTTACCTTGCTTTTCCATCACTTTGACGGGTATGTTATACCACGTAGCTTGGGTATTTCTGCTTTTATCTGTGATTGTTGCACTTCCACTTGCCGCACTAATATATGTGTGATTAATCTGATATGACATTCCAATTTGCAGGGTCCACAGTATGAAGAATTTGTCAAAGCTGCAATTTCTGATAATGAAACTCAGTTTGTTGAAACTAATTCAATAGAGATTGCAGAACTTCTGTACCCTGATATCAAGCTTACAAATCTCTTTCTTGGTCTTGTCAAAAGTGAACCAGAAAGATATACTATGTTTGGTGAGAAATTGATTGATGAGTTACTTCCTTTATCTCATAAAGTTTTATCTGGGTTTATATTTGGTTCTATTGCAAAACGTATGTTCTCTTTTGAAGTCAACTCATCATTTCTATAGGCACCAATAGTTTAAGAGAGAACAGAAGAGCTCAGGAGGATTGCATTTTTTATAGTAAGAAAGATATTAAGTATTGCGATGGAACTGAAGGAATTAAGTGTAGCCTGGTTGTGGGTCGCCTACTTCTCTTGGTTAAAGGCTCGTGTTTAATCCCCCATTAACTCGCCCTTTCCATCTTCCTGATTAGAAAAAGAGAGGATGCAGGATGGAAGTAAAATGCTAAACTAGAGTTGCTTTGATCTAGAGGAAGGCCCTAGCCCTCTAGCTTACCTTTGAAAAAAAAAAAAAAAAAGAAGTTAAACTATGGCTGTGGTATGGTCATTTTTTTAAAAAATTTGGTTGGTCGGGGGTGGGGGTGTAATTCTGATTCAATGCGGCACTTATTTTGTGTAAAGTTGAACTTGTTTCCCTCTTTTTTTTTGTGGTAATCAAATAGCTGAACTTGACTTTTTTGAAATGGGTTTAACAGCAAAGAATGATTCTGTATTCCAAGGGCAAAGTTGAAGATTCTGTATTTCAGGGGAAAGTTTTTTTCAATGATTCTTCATTGATCCTTCTCTAACATGGGCCACACAGCCCTTGAGAATTATGATATGTTTGGATAGATGATTTATCACAGCTGACATATATGTGTTTATTTTATATTGCAGAAGGCCCGCTTGAGATGGATAGAATTCTGCAGTTTTTGGAGTTTAACAAATTTCCATTGATTACTACACTAACTGAGCTCACTTCTATGAAAGTCTACTCTAGTCCTGTTAAACTTCAGGTGCTGATTCACTACACTTAAGTGTGCAGTTATATAAATCTATTCCCTTGCATATGTTTCTTTTAATTTTTTTTTGCTGGTCATTTGTATTTCTTAGCTAATCAACCGCTGGCTATACTACGTATATTTTATCCCATCAACTACTTAGTCTGCTATTTTTTTTTTTAATTTTCTGTTTCTTTATTTTGTTGGGATAGTGGTGGGCTGGGTGAGCAACATAAAGCAAATTGGGCTCTGTCAAACTTCATTTTCATTAGTATTTCTCCATTCTTCTCTCTACTGAAGATGTTCAGCAAAAAAGATGGATGATAGTATCTGAAGCAAATTGCTGATGCTATATCTTCAATGTGATTTAGGTCTATGTCTTTGTAGACCCGGATGATTTCAAGACCCTTGTTGAGCCTCTCCAAGAAGTTGCAAGGAAATTCAAGTCAAAGGTTTACCCTTAGCTACTATTATTGCTGTGGATATTCTCTCTTTCTTTGTCTCTTTATCTGGGCCAGGACGGTTAGGACTGAAAGATTCACTACTTCCTATATTTTTTAAAATTCTCCTAATTTTTTTTCTCCCTGGGAACAGATAATGTTCCTATATGTCAATATTAGAGATGACAACCTTGCAAAGCCTTTCCTGACTTTATTGGGACTTGAAGAATCTGAGCAGACAGTTGTGAGTTTCTTGATGAACCATTGTACTTTTGCTTGGAGTTTTAATGTTAATTGTTTGATGGAAGTTGAACGATACACTTAATTGATCTGTGATTGATAGGTGGCTGCTTTTGATAACAAGATTAGCACAAAGTATTTGTTGGAATCAGAGCCAATGCCAAGCCATATAGAGGTAGCACTCCTATCTACAACATGCATGAAAATATTAGAATTGCAGCCGTATCGGGTACTAAGTGTCAATATCAGGCCTAGGGAAAAACAATTTCAGCCGATATCGTAGTATTGAAAAATATCGAGGGTCTAATAATGATATATATCTATTGATATTTCATTTCATGTTCCGCATGATTTTCCTTGTCTGGAATGTGAATGCTGGCTACCAAGATGCTTACATTTTTTTTACGTCTTTCTATATCTTTGTAGGAGTTCTGCTCAGGGATTCTGCAGGGCACTTTATCACCTCACTTCAAATCACAGCCTGAGCCAGATAATGTGAGTGCTTCTTGATTCTGATTTCAACAGCACGAAGGTCTAAATTTTCAATGTATTTCAGCATGTTGATTTTCCATATTTTTGAGGTATCTGTGTAAATAAATCAGCACAAGGAAAGGGCATTGAAATTAATATTTTAATCTGAAGGTTTTGCAGAAGACACTATGGGATTATTAGGATTTAGGTGTAAGGTGAAAATCTGAAGTAGGTTTAAAAGGTTTTAGTGGCTGCAGCTGTTGATGCAGTTGTGGTGGTTGTCAATTTTGGATTTTTAAAACTGGGTCAGTAAGCATGTACATCTTAGGACCTTTATAGGCAATAGATTCAGTCTTTTATGCCAAAGGCTGTTCACAACTTCGTGAGATTGTTAAGCATGAATGGGAATATTAGCCAATAAGTATCAGTAATTGGAGGCCCCGATATTGAAAAATATTCCAATATGTCACCCTAGTGGTGATATGCCTTGATATATTGGTTTCTTTGGCTCCACTTTGTTTTTGGAAGTTTAAATTTATCTATTCTAAATATTCCTAAAGTCCTAATATTTTTATGAAGCCTAAATCAATATGCATATATTGAAAGGTTTGGGATAGTTTTTAATAACCCAGAAGAATATCAAATTTAATTTTGATAAAAATGACTAAACTCCTCAAATTAATGGATAAATGAGGAAAGATGGTTAAATTTTAATATATAACTCACTTTTAATGTGGTCACGAGAAATGATTTTTTTTTTGGCCGTTACAACTAATATGAATATGTATTTCTCGACACAACCATAACTAATACTGATATTGCATCCATGCTATCCAGGAATTCCTGGTAGAAGCTTTGTTGGAGGGTTCAAGCCACTAAAATTTAGGCAACATTGTTTGAATCCAACAACCTCTTGAATAACATCATCGCAATTTGAAATTTGCAGAAAGATGCAAGTGTCCAGATCGCCGTGGGGAAGACATTTGATGCCTTGGTTTTGAGCAGTTCCAAGAACATCCTTCTGGAGGTATGTAAAACCATCGGTGGCTATCTTCTGTTCCTTTTATTGCATTGCTTTTTTTTCCTGTGTGGTGATCTTTCCATTCCGTGAGGTTCTTCTTGATCCCCATGCCTTTCTGAGGTGGTGTTTGGAGATGCTCTTTAGGCACCTTTTTGACACTCTCAATGAAATGGTATCTCATTTATTCATATTGACGGGCTCACTCGAAAATGTTCGAAATGTGGCTAAGGAGTGTCATTACAATATCACCCTTCCCTTTTTATGCTTTTCTGAAACCAAAAGACGGGAATGGACAGGTAGTATTTATAAATTTAGAAAAATGGACGCTTCCCAGTTTTCATTTATGATAGAATTGCGGCCGTTATCTTTTCATGTTACTATTTCACATGAGCTCTCATTAGTAATGATATCATCAATAAGCAAAAAAATAACTCCTTGTATGGTGGCTGGGATTCTTAAGGTGCACACGCCATGGTGCATCAATTGTGATGTTCTAAGCAAGCAAGTTGAGAAGTTGGCAAAGCATTTCAAAGGATTGGATAATCTGATTTTCGTAAAGATAGATGCTTCTGCAAATGAGCACCCTAAACTTCAGGTAAGTAATTCAATGGTCCTTTCAATCATCTGCTGCTGCAAACTATGAATAATATGTTTGTGTGCGCATTTGTGCAGCTGTGTAGATAGATGTGATTAGCACTTTTAATTGGAAAATTGGAAACTTGTGAGCCACATTTGATTTGCTTTGTGAGGCTATCTATGTGAAGGGAGGAAAATTTTTGTTAGGAAAAACAAAGGAATCATTTGCAACACAGTTTACGATTAGATGACAGCTAGAAAAGGGCAGCCTGGTGTAGGAACTCCTCTCTATACAAAGAGTCTAAGAAAAGATTGAATGAATTTTAGGTTTATTAAACGTAATTTTATCTTGTATTATACAAAATACTATTTCTACAATTCAAACTCGTGACTATTAGGTTATACGGAAATAATTCTATTGTTGCGTCAAGACTTTCCTTCATGATATGGTAAACGTGAATGTCTATTGAACTTGGAGTGGAATTAAACATGGTTCCACATCTTACCTAATGCTGAAAGAACTTTTAAGAAATGCGGGTATTTAGGATCTGAATTCTCTGCCATTTCAATCAATGGCTTTGGTACCATCACAAAAGAAGGAATCACTCATCTTGAAAATTAAGCTATGGGTGATGGCACAAAAACCGGTTTCATGCACTGACATGGCCACACTGAACAGGTTTCCTATAGTATTTTTCGGCTTTTTTAAGGATCGATTCCCTTCATTTAGTGGATTTTCTTTGTACTTGACTGGTATCACTCCTCTTCATTTGCTTATTGATTATACAGGTTACCGACTACCCAGCACTACTGTTTTATCCAGCTGCTGATAAAACAACTCCGGTAATCATCGGGTCATACGTATTTTTTTTTTTTATCCGTAGCTTTTGTTCTTGAGCCTGGCGACTGAGCTCTACTTTCTAACGCAGGTTAAACTTTCTACCAAGTCTAGCCTGAAAGATTTAGCAGCATTTATAAAAGAAAACGTTAGAGCTGGAGAGCATGAAACCAAAGATGAATTGTAGAATGGTTTTTACACACAGCCTCCTCCCCTCCGCCCCACACGGGGGAGGGAGAAACAGCTGAACAAGACATTACTGAGTCGACAAGATGCTGATTGGAAAACGAGTAAGACGGTGAGTCAGAGTTCTTGATCTGAATCACACACACAGGATCACAATTTTCTACCATAAATCGACAAAGAGGAAATGGTGTATTTTGTTGACTTGCAACAACGTAGTTGCTATATTAATTTTTATGGGGATAAACAGCTGCTGGTTCAGTTTTGATCTGCAGAAATTTCACCTCCTCCTCTGTGGGTTTGGGGGTGGTTAAGAAGGAAATTATTACTTTATGATATGATTTCAAAGCCTAATCTTTGCTCTGTTACATAATTAGCTATGATTTGCTCGTATAAAAGTTTAACATCTCAATCTTATCTCTAAAGCTTCAAAATTTAAGGGAGTTTTAAGAGGGGTGTGGAGGAGTGTTTTTTAGAAAGTTTTCTCTTATATCGATAGCAACTACACTGATTACAGACAGTATCAATAAAACTCGATAGCTTAGCTTGACTCCTTGAAGAAACAAAATGAAGGGGCATAAGGATGCAATTTGCGGTGTTCCATCGCTGTAGATCATGTTTGATATAGATTTGAGTTTTATTTTCTTTCCATTGATAAGATCATTAGCCTTTTAAGTAAATAATAAATCTAAAATAAATAATCGTTTAGCCCACATAAGACTGATAATATGTTAGATTTAGATCACATGAGATATATTAATACTATGCATATATAGTTTTGGTTAAATCTAACATTGTACATTAAATAGGAAGTTATGTTGCTTAAAAATTGAATAATTTATCCATTACATATATTTTGAATTTAATAACTATCCGTTGGGTGCACTTGATATTCGGTAATAATAATAACAGTCTATCCATTCAGATATTCGGTAATTCAGTCGAATTTATTTTATTTTATTTTAAGTTTAACTATCTGTAGGTTCCATATAGCAACGGGTTATGCCAATCTTATCTTAGATCATATCCAACACCAGATTAAGTGCAAAAGGACTAAGAAATGGCTTATCATAAACAACAGAGCCGAAAAATGGTCCAAGGCTTACTAGTTCACCATCATATAAAGAATGAAACAAAGAACCATACTCTTCTTTTGAAGAAACGATGGAAATCCTTTCTTTGAAGTGCAAAATAAGCATATCCTCCGGAGAAGAAACGATGACCAGATTTGCAAGATGAACAGATTCTTCAGCTTCCGTCTCAACCATCTCAGCTCAGACCGTGTCCACAATCCTCAAAAACTGTTATCTGCACGTTGAGCTGATATTATTTCTCCACAAGGAAAAACATAAAATTTGAAAATTCAAATATAGTTCATAATTAATTTGAATATTAATACAATCTACCAGTAAAAATAATTAAATATTTAACCCATCTCACAGAACTTAGCTACAATAGATGGATTTTAAATAATACCCAGTTCAAATTTGTTTTTATATTAACTGAAATACGCAACCAATTTAATTATTCATTTTCTAAAAATTCTCCTAATTTGAAATTTATAAAATTTGTCTCCTAAACTAAACAATTTTATGCCTAATTTGAAATAAATAAATAAACAAAATGACCTTTTCACAGTTGTGGTATGGTTTCATCTATCCACTCCTCCAAAGGATTTTTTTTTTTTTGAGTAATCCTATTTGCCTAATTCACATATAAAACTCATTAAAATTAAAAAATATATAAAAAATTACAATAAACCTCATATATGAAGAGTTATAAATAAATTATATATAAACAAAATCTAACATTACTATTATTATTATTATTTAACCGGCATCGTCTCTTACAATACCTACCACGAAGGACATATTTGAATTACGTTAGTAGAACTTAAACCCTAAAGCAACTGAACAGAGCTCGAATCCTAATGCAATTGAACCCTAGTGCAATTGAACAGAGGAACAAGGAGCTAATTCAAATATTTGGGGGTGTCGAAAAATGGCCTTCAACTAAGATAGGCCGCTCACCTTGTTCGCAATCGATCTCGCCCCCTTTCTTGCTCCCACCTTTTCCCCCAATCTTTAACCCTCGCAGCCCATCCACACAATCCCCGATTCCGCCTTCCTCCGGCGCCGGCCCCATTACCACCACCTCATCCTTCTTCTCTTCCTCGCTACCCACACGTAAATCTCCAACAGAGTCTCCCGCCAGGTCACCATCCCCGATCAACACATCGACCTTCTCAGCCGCGCAGGATCCCGGAGGACCAACCTCAGGGGCGATTCCCACAAGCACATCGGAGGGCGCCGATTTAACAGGCCAAGGGTCTCTGATGCAACCGCCGCTGTCTTCTTCTTCGTCGTCGTCTCCTTGCGATGGCGTCAGGATGGAGGCGGCGCGGTAGCCCACGGCGGTGGCGGCTCTGAGGAAGGCTTCCTTGATGGAGTCCGGCGGTAAGGCACAGTCTTCCAGGCCTGCGTCTTCGAGACGAGGAGGTCGGATCTTGTCGAAGAGGTCGGTTCTTTCTCTGCTTGCCTCCATTTTTCCGAGGAAGTGAAGAGCTATTCTTGCTTTAGGTGTTCCTTTGATCTGATCCCTACGGGGAGCGCGCGAAGGTTCTGGCGCTGTGCAGTGAATCGGACGGTTCTGCTGTTTGGGATTTAATCGGACGGTTCCGGGAGTCTGTTTTGGAGAATGCATTGATTTTCGATTACTCGAATCCAATTTATTAATTTACTATTTATAAAAACAGCTAATAATTATTTAAAAATCATATATCATATTATATAATTAATAGCTTTTTATTGTTTGATCTAGTTGGCTTATGGCTCGGTTTTAGTTGTTTATGTCGGTTTTTAAAATGTTAAAATCACACCACGCCCACACATTGGTTGTAGAAAAAAGAATTCTACAAGACACATTCTTTACGAAAACCCTTTAACTTTGAAAATTACTTTTGTTTTAATAACAAATTAACAAAGCAAAATCCATTATGCGAAATGGGTTATAAACCCTAAGATGGAGATCCGCTATTATACACCCGGGAAGGGAAAACCTCTCCGAAGCAAATAAGAATTTTATTCTCGTTCTCACTTCTGTTTTTTTTTTCTTCTCTTTCTCATTATTCCTCTCTTGTTTTATCACAACTCCTTTTATTTTTATTTCTCCCTCTGTATCACCCAGATTCGGAGCAATATTCCATATAAATTTTTTACGATTTGTCCTTTTCAACAATTAGAATTATTATTATTTTTATTTTTAAAACCATTCCTTTTAAACCGTATTATTATTCTCCACAAAATTTTTATTTTATTACTTTTATTATTATTATTATTATTATGGCCGTCCGCGTTATCCGTTTAGCCATCCGGGGTAACTCTCCTTATTGACCGTCCCCGGGTAAAATTTCCGCCAACCTCCCCTCCTGTCGTTTTCGCCGCCATCCGGTCAACCTTTTCCGTTGACCGATTTTGCGCTTCTTCCAATACAACATACGTTGACATTACATATTCCCAACAAACTAAATACAAATCATCCACAATGGAGTGACTTACCCTAACAAGCTCATGGCTCGATTTTAGTTGTTTACGTCGGTTTTTAAAATGTTAAAATATCTAAATATTAATATAATAAAAAATATACTATTTTTATAATTTTTTAATACTAATTTTTAACTGTTAGATCTCAATACACCGAGTAAAATGGTTGAAAGGGCATCGTAAGGGCTGCGGCACTCTAGCACATCACAGCCTCTTTACTCATAAATATTTAAAAAAAAAAAGAGAGTTAATTATGATTATATAAAAAATACCTTAAGAAAATTTAAAATGAGGTGATAAGATTGATTTAAAATTACTTATTGATAGGTATTGATACATAAGCCCAACATTAAAGATCTATTTTTTCTGAAATTGGGCTCTGATACCATAGAGACCTAAGAGGTTTAGGCGTAAGAGCTAGCCTGTAAGACATTAGTAGGCTTAAAGTCCATTATGACCCGTGGACTTAAGATAGGTCTCGGACGCTATCCTGCCTATAAAAATGGCGTGACAAAGATTTGGTGGCTGATCGTATCAGACTGCAAGAAGAATGATGGTCAGCAGAGCACGTGACCCTACAGAGGAAACGTCATATCAGGCAAGCGTGCACGCAATCATTCTAACACAGCAAAAGGGGTTTATAGAGTTGGTGGCAAGATCCCCTGCGCACACCAACCCTACGTGGACACTTTTCAATGAGAAGTTTAACCACTATGAATGTATTAATTGTTTACCAAACAAAAGATCGAACATTTTACTCTTGCAACTTGTAATAGAGAGAGAAAGAGAGGGCTCGTGTTGTAAGATTGACTCTTTAGAGTTTCTATACACTTAGTCGTCAGCCTCCTGTACTTGAATCATCTTGTAACTAAACACAAGATAGTGAAATAGTTTTCGGACAAAAATCTCATGGTTTTTCTTCTCATTTAAGAGAAGATTTTTCATATAAAAACTCTCTGTATATCAAGTCCGCGAACTCTCTCTCTCCGCTTCACACATCCATTATTTGGTGTTGCTGTCGGATCCTTATCTATATCAGAGCAAGGATCCGAGGACGCAACATTTGGCGCCGTCTGTGAAAAATCACAACAAAAAGTCAACTCAGTGCATTTTTCAAGAAACTTAAAAATGGTGAATACCCGAGAATAAACCAGCGCTCTTGTTTGAGAAGTGTGCTTGGGCAATAACGGCCCTGTGGCAGGGTGGAGGATCATTCTGATCCTTACGTGTGGGCGCTGGCTTTGAGAATGGATGACGTGTCCAAAGCTGTCTAGAGCCTTTGTACGAAGATGGATGCACGGATGAAGGAGGTGCCATCTAAAGCCTCCTAAACCGCGATGTCCCAAAAGAGGGAAAGGGGGAGAAACACCCCAGTAAACAAGCTACTCAGCACGAGGACCCTCAAACGCAGGTTGCCTCGAGTAGCAGGGCCCCATCGCGTCTCCAAGGGCGCCTAGGCCCTCTGATATAGGAGGAAAGCCCAAAAAGGAGAAATCCTCGTAGTGTTCGTAATGACCAGGAGCATGCAGTTCAGGATGCGGCCCATATCGAAGAGGTCCCTTCGACGGCTAGGAGTCATCTGGGGCAGCAAGCTGCGAAAGACTCCTGTGAGTTGAGGACTCACCTCAACAAAAAGAAGATGACGGCCATGCCTTAGGTGGAGGAGAAGCTTGACAGGGTATTTTGCTGAATTTTTGGCGACGCCGAGAGAGGAGTTGCCAACCTCCACAGATCTTCGTTAACGATGGAGATTAAGACGAGGCTGCTCCCCCTAAAGTTCAAAATGCCAAAATCTTGACGAGTACGATGGAAGTGCGTATCCAATGGACCATTTGGATCACTTCCGTGAGCATCTAAGCCTCTAAGGCTTAGATGAGACGATAATGTGCTAGTGCTTCCCCTTGACACTTAAGGGAGACGTGAGGATTTGGTTCTACAGGCTGCTTGCGGGCTCCATCCACTCATTCAATGAGTTAGCTTCCTCTCCCAGTTCGTTTCTAGTCGAAGGATCGAGAAGCAACCATGACATCTTACTCGTGTAAAGTAAGGGGCTAGGGAGAGCTTGAAGAGCTTCCTATCCCGCTTCATATTCGAGGCCAGGAAGATCCCGAAACTGACTGACGGGGTCAAGCTGACTGCTTTCCTGTTCGTACTAGAGGGAGGAAGCTTCTTCAAGCACCTCGTACACAACGGCCAGATAGATGTTTAGGGAGGCCGAGTGCATAGTGAGAGCTTATATTGCGGCTGAAGAAGCGAACAATGCAAAGAGGTCCATCCAAGTGGAGAGCCTCCCTCTGGGACAAGGAGAGGGGAAAAGGGAGCATGAAGCCTGACAAGACTTTCGGGTGCCCAAAAAACAGAAGAAGTCTGAGCAAAACATCCATAGGGAGTACAGGCCCATCAACCTTACTCCCTTGAACGACTCGCGTACTAACATCCTGATGCAAATTTGGGATGAAAATATTTTGAAGTGGCCCAAGGTATTGAAGAACCTAGAAGGTGGTGACCAATCTAAATACTGTCACTGCCACCGTTGTGGAGGCCATAGTATTGAGAATTGTGGGACATTATAGACGGAGATCGAGGAGCTTATCAAGAGAGATCACCTCAACTGCTTCCTACAAAGACTTGGACAGTCATCCGAAATAGTAGAGCCAAGAGAGGCTGACCAACTAAGAGGCAGAGTGGCCGCAGGAGTGGTCAACATGATTTTAACCCACCCGGCCAGAGGAGGCGCTCGAGAGGATCTAGTGGCGAGGAACAAGAAGCCAATGATAGAATCTAGAGATGAGGTCATTAGTTTTTATAATAAAGATATGACCCATGTAACATCCCCCATTTTGACCCCTTAGTTGTAACAGCTTCGTTTTAGACGATAGTTTAGACTACCAAATGAAATGAGTATTTATTGATAATGAAAGCTCGCGTAATATTCTCTATCTTGAAACTTTCTTTAAGTTAGGGCTCAAGCGAAGCCAAATGACTGCAACTGAAGGTCCCCTCTATGGGCTGGACAATGAGCTAGTGCCAGTGTAGGGAGTCATCCAACTTAATGTCACATTAGGAACCCATCCGAGGACATCGTCGAAGACTCTTTCCTTTCCGGCGATAAACCTATCGTCGGTAACGCGATTCTCAGACGCCCTTTTCTGGCCACCTTTGGGGCTGTAACCTCAGACCCACACTTGAAGATGAAGTTCTCAACACCATACGAGATTGGGGAGGTCCTTGGGGATCAAGCTGTCGGACGAACATTCTACCTGTCCCAAATAACCCAGACTCCTTTTCCTCAGCCCATGGAAGACTTAAACTTCTGTGATGAGATGACATTGCAACAGGCCGAGTTCGGAAAGCCATGAACCGAGTTCTTCTGGATCATAGAGATCTAGAAAAGGCCGTCCAGATAGGAAGTTCCTTGCCTCAAGCCTTCCGTGACCAGCTTATCAGCTTATTACGGAAGAACTCGAACACCTTCGCTTAGACTCCGAGTGATATTCCTGGAATATCGATTAGAGTAATGGTCCACAAATTAGACTTAGATCCCAGTCATAAGCTCATTAGGTAAAAGAGAAGGAACTACTCTATGGAAAAGTTGGTAGCAATTTGGGAGGAGGTAAAGAAGTTTCTGGTCGTGGGATTCATAAGGGAGGTGCACTATCCAAATTGGTTGTCTAACGTTGTGATGGTGAAAAAAATAACGAAAAGTGGAGGATGTGCGTGGACTTCATAGATGTCAATAAAGCATGCCCAAAGGATAGCTTCCCACTCCCAAGGATAGATTCGCTTATAGACTCGACATCCGACCATGAGCTTCTAAGTTTCATGGATGCGTTCTTGGGTAACAATCAAATAAGGATGAGTCCCGAAGATGATGAGCACACGTCATTCATGATGGATTAGGGGACAAACTGTTACAAAGTCATACCCTTTGGCCTCAAGAATGTTGGTGCTACTTACTAGAGACTTGTGAATGAAATGTTCGAAGGCCAGATTGGAAGGAACAAGGAGGTTTATGTGGACGACATGCTCATCAAAAAGTAAAATAATTGACCACCACATCTAAGATTTGGATGAGACCTTCAATGTCCTAAGAACGTACCAGATGAAACTCAACCCAACCAAGTGTACATTTGGAGTGACGTTTGAAAAATTCTAAGGCTACATTGTTTTGCGCCGAAGGATTAAAGTAAATCCGGAAAAGATCAAGACCATCCTTAACATGAAATCATCTCGAACCGTGAAGGAGATCCAGAAGCTCATCGGAAGGTTAGCAACACTGTCATGCTTCTTGGCCAAGTCGGCCGAGAAGTATTTGCTGTTCTTCAAGACTCTAAGAGGGACAAAGAATAACGGCTTTCAATGGACGGCCGATTGTGAAGAAGCCTTCCGAGGACTTAAGGTATCTATCAAATCCACCTCTGTTGACTTCTCCCCAAACAGGCGAGGAGTTGTACTTGTACATTTCGGTTTCATACAAAACATTAAGCTCAACCTTGGTAAGTCCGCAGAATGGCAGGCAGCAGCCCATGTACTGTATCAACAAGATCTCGGCTGACGTTGAGACAAGGTATTCCCACGCCGAAAAGATGGCTCTGGCGCTCGTATATTCTACTCGAAAATTGAGACCATACTTCCAAGCACACAAAGTAGTCGTCTTGATCGACCAACACTTGAGAGCAATCTTGCAAAAATAAAAAATGTCAGAACGGTTGGTCAAGTA
This sequence comes from Nepenthes gracilis, assembly GCA_033239525.1. Lineage (NCBI taxonomy): Eukaryota > Viridiplantae > Streptophyta > Magnoliopsida > Caryophyllales > Nepenthaceae > Nepenthes > Nepenthes gracilis. Next base: position 5,794,409 of record BSYO01000018.1, on the reverse strand, counting down.
GGTCGTTGAGTTGGNGTGAGTTCGAAATAGAGTTCCGTTCGTGGCCATCCTTAAAAGGGCAGCCCTTGGCGGACTTTATCCTCGAAATCATGACAGCAACTCAAACTCCTCAGACACTTGTAACGCCGATGACTTACACAGCCCAGCCACATGGACTCTGCATGTAGATGGCTCATCAATTAATGATGGTTGTAGAGATGGCATTGTGTTGAGGATGCCTAAAGGGTTAAAGATCAAATATTCAAAGGTCATCGGATTCCCAGCAACTAATAACGAGGCGGAGTACAAGACTCTGCTTGTAGGATTGCAATTGGCAAAGGAGTGCAATGCCAAGGAATATATTGCTACAGCGATTTCGAGCTGGTCGTCAATCAAGTTCGCGGAAACTTTGGAGCCAACAGCCCACAACTGTCCAAATACCTCTCAAGGGTCCGAGAGCTTATGTCAACCTTTAAGAAGGTAGAAATGGTTCACAGCCCGCAGGAGGAGAACGAAAGGGCTAACCAGGTGGCAAAAGCGGCAGCCTTGGGAGACCCAAAGCAATATGCCTGAGGAATGCGTGAGGTCCTCAACAAACCCAATGTGGAAGACTTTGAAACAGAAGTGATGCAGATATTCGAGGCCAACAACTGGATAACCCCCTACCTATGGTACTTGTCCAATGGGACACTACCTGAGGATGCAGAAGAGGTCAAGAAGGTGAAGAAGACAGTAAAGTGGTATACTATTATGGACGATCGACTATACCGCCGAGGGTTCACTGCCCCCTACTTTAGGTGTCTTGCCCCCTAAGAGGCTGATTATACTCTAGGAGAGGCGCACCTCGGGATTTATAGATCCCACATTGGGGGCAAGAACCTTACATTCAAGCTTATGAGGTAGGGGTACTACTGGCCAACCATAAACCATGACGCTATGGACTTCGTATAAAAAATTCGAGAATTGTCAAGTCTACGGCAACCTTTCCCATTAGCCGCATACGGAACTCAGAGCTCTACAGTCACATTGGCCCTTCGCGCAATAGGGACTGGACATACTTAGGTCACTTCCAATAGCATCGAACAAATGAAGTTCTTAATCGTCGGGATTGACTACTTCACAAAGTGGGTTTAGGTCATGCCATTTGCTCCAATAACCAAGCAGAACGCTACAGATTTTGTTCGGCAAAGTATCGTGTGTAGTTTCGGGATCCCAGAATACATTGTGACTGATAATAAGACCCAATTCTTCAGAAAAAAGTTCACCAAATATTGCGCCAACCTGAGGATAAGACTACTACATACATCAGTCGCATACCCACAATGCAACGGCCAAGTGAAGATCATGAACTGCACAATACTACATGGACTGAAAATGAAATTGGAGCACGCTGGGGGCTCGTGGGTTGAAGAGCTACCGTCAACGCTATGGTCTTACAGGACAACTCCAAAGGAGCCAACACGAGAAACTCTTTTTAGCCTGTGTTATGGGGTCAAGGTGATCATCCCAATGGAGGTTGGGCTGCCAAGCCTCCACATGGAAAGCTTCAATCCCCTCAATAATGTACAGAGAATCGGGAGAACCTAGACCTTTTTGAAGAAGTCTGAGATGCAACAAGACTGCGAACTACGACATACTAACAAATGGTCACCTGGTATTACAATAAGAAGGTAAAAGCACGCCAATTTGAGGTAGGGGACTAGGTGCTGAGAAATATAGAGGCCACCGAGAAAAATATTGGTTGAAATAAGCTCTCTCCAGATTGGGAAGGGTCGTTCCTGTTTTCGGCGATCCTATGAAATAGGGCGTACAAGCTACGCACCTAAAAGGGAAGGCTTGTCCCACGAATATGGAATGCTACTCACCTCAAGAGATATTATTAATAAACTCGTAAAACACAGAGGTATATTATTTACGTTACATACTTGTATCACATTTTATTAATAAAATGACAGTTTTCGTTCGAATTATCATTTTGCGTTCCACTAAGTGATCACACACCATCTTATAGAGTAATAAGACCTAAACTGCCCCTAAATTAAGTGGATAAGGCTCCTTTTACTTACCCTAAAACTCGGCTAAGTTTGAGCGGTTCAAGAGATCGTACTAAAACTCGGCTAAATCCGAGTAGCCCAAGAGATTGTATTAATACTCGACTAAGTTTGAGGGGCCCAAGATGTCATACTAAAACTTGGCTAAGTCCGAGCGGCCCAAGAGGTCGAAATTAAAACTTGGACACGATGCCAAGTAACCCTAAAGATTGGACTTAAAACTTAGGGGGTTTAGAAAGGACAAGTGTGCAAAGATCTGAAAGGTCACACATTCAGTCAACAATGGTCAAAGGGTTCGAACGTTTTGCTCAGAAAGGATGAAATTTCCTAAGAGCCTAAGTCTAAAAGAGAACCACAAAGACAAATAAGACGTTTGCACTTAAACGAATTGGATTTTATTCATAAAATTGATATGTGTACAATAGTATGTATATATACAAAATATACATATATATATGTACAACAAGACACACCAGAGGGCTGAAGGTATTGCTTGCTCCGAGTACTCTGGTTGGCCGGACGGCCCCGACTGTGAAGGCTCAGAAGATCTCCAATGGTTTAGGAGGCCGATCAGGTCATTCTTACGCTGGGCACTGGAGTTCCTTCGGTCAAAGACAGCGACTAGGAACCTTGGGATCAAAAGCTTCATAACCCAGTGGCACATATGGATGGCATCCTAGTACTTATACTCAAGAGCTAGTGCGATGTGTTCAGGCTTCAATGAAGTCCCGAGTTCCTACTCTAACAAGAGATTCATCCCTCGAAGGGAAACATGCAATCTCTCTTGCTCCTTCAGCTGGCCCTCCAGTCTGAAAATGTGGCTCTCGATTTTAGCAAGTTTGAGTTCTAAACTTTTGACACGATCCCCCAAGGACCTGGAAGCCTCCACCTCTACGTAAGCCTGGAAAGCCTCACTAATGATCGTGCTAAGGCCGCTGGCCATATCCTGAAGCTGTAAAGGAAAAACAAGTCAGTGAAGCGTGAAGAAAAGATGACAAAATCAGGGCGAGAACAAAGGAATACCTTAGTCACAAAAGAACTCCCAGCAGAGCTCTCCTGTCTGGGGGCTTCAGGCTCCCTGGATCCTGTGGCTGTGGCCTCCTACACCACAGCATCTACTCCAGCAGCAAGTGGGGCCCTTGCACTGTCCTCGAATAGGGGATCCTCAGAGGCCAAAGGTAGTGTCATCATTGGACTGTAAATTTGGATTGCCAGGTATGGATGCTTAGATGCCTCTACAACGGGCAGCTCCGCGGTATGACAGTCCTCGACCTTAGCAGCATCATAAAAAATCATCATAATTGTCAACATCGCTGCTTCCTTAGCCTGAGCTACCCCAGCCTCCCTCAAGGCCTGTCCCTCAACAGCGCCCTCGGGTGGATTGTCAATCCAATCCGATGCCTCACTAGTGAACTCGCTAGGAATGTCAAGCATTGACTCATCAGGAAAAGGCTGGGCAGCTAGTGGTTCTGCCGGCTGGCTCACAGACCCAGACAGCTGCCCCTCAGATGTGGGCAAAGGTCCGAGACCTTCAACCTCTCAGATTGGCGCTACCTGCAGAGGTCTCGACCTCCTCACCAGAGGCGCTATAACAGCGTCGTCATCATCCGACGAGGGATACTCAACGATGGTTGCCAGACTCTTCGAAGCCTCAACCCGGCGACTCTTCTTTGGCGCTCAGTTGGCTCCTCAATCCTCAGAATCGCCTCCTTTTTTCTTAGTTTATTTTTCTTTTTCTTCTTCTGAGAAGTAGTAGCGCCAGAGCCTTCGGATTGAGTCCTCCACTTAGCTCTCACTAAGTTCTCGAGCCTCAACCAAATATTCTTCTTATTTTAATTAAAGGTGCCAAGGTTGGCTATCATTAAGTCTCTGACCTCCTTGGTAGCCTCTCTTTCTTTCTTGGAGGCATTCGAGCAGTGATTGCTCGCCACATTTTTCCAAATAAGGGAGAGAGGTCAATTCTCTCAGACATCCAAAGAGAAAAATTTGTCTTTTCACTTCTTGGTGGAGTCAGGATTTTTACCACTCATAACGGCGAACTCGGGGCGTGGGGTCATAACAATCCAGTTTAGGTTATAAGTAAAACGAAATATAACCTCACCATGACACCTCAAGCACCTTTTGTGGTAATGAGCAAAAACACAAAATGAAACAAGATACCTGATGACGTTAGGCTAAAACCTCGCAAACGAGGATGCCCAACTCCATCATGATATGGTACAACTCTAGTGTGATAGGGAAGCGAAGCCCACCCTTAAGGTGGACTTCGTATACGGTGATGAAACCGTCAGGTGGGCTACACACCCTCTTAGTGGGCTCAGGGACCTCCATCACCATCGTATCAGGGACATCATACTTTGTGCGGATGGCCTCGAGATTCTCAAGAGACAGGCAAGAAGCGATATCTCTAACACTAGAAGCCATGAAAACCAAAGAAGAAGCACGATAGAAGCGAGAAGGAAAAACACTTGGGAAAATGGCAGAGAAGAAGTTCGAGAGAAAACTCTAAATGTTGCGTGGTGAAAATGAGAGCTAAAATCGTATTTGAAACGGCTAAAAGGCTTCAAAATAAAAAAGGCGTACTCATCATTGCCCTTGACACACGTCAATCACCTGTACGCTGTCAGAAGTTGTAGGTTTTGCGTTTCCAAGGCAATGTCAATCTCATTAATTGCGCTTTAATAGCAGAAATGGCAGTGCATGCCAAGCTCTCGGACTCAGAGAAAATTCTCAGACGCAAACGTGTGTTAGCGTACTCGGACGTCCCTACGTTAAGGAAAGAATAATCCAAGGACATCTCTAGGTCTCGGGCAAATATATGAAGACGAAAATCATCTGTGAACGCCTAGCAGTGTTTTAAAAACCTAAAAGTCCTTGAATGCCATGGTCATGCCATAGACCTAGAAATCCCCCAAACATTTTAGACAAAGTGCAAGTTTCAACGAGTTCTCGAGACTTTTGGTTCCAACAATTTCCGCGGACATTTGCAAAGAGCGAAGGACGCGGATAGATTTCAGCAGAGAACGCCTTCAATTGATGTTGGGAACATTCCCGCGGACAGTAAATATGCCAAATGTTGAAATCTTTGAACCTTTGGTTTGAGGAGGCTAGTGATGGGTACTAATACTCAAGGCCCACATTAAAGATCCATTTCCCTGAAATTGAGCCTTGATGCCACAGAGGCCCAAGAGGTCCAGACGCCAGAGCTGACCCGCAAGACATTAGTAGGCTTAAAGTCCATTATGGGCCGTGGACTCAAGATGGGCCTCGGATGCTACACTGCCTGTAAAAACGGCAGGGTAGAGATTTGGTGGCTGATCGTGTTAGACTGTAAGAAGAATGATGGCCAACAGAGCATGTGGCCCTGCAGAGGAAACATCACACCAGGCGGGCGTACACGCAATCTTCCTAACACGGTAAAAGGGGTTTATAGAGTTGGTGGCAGGATCCCCTGCACACACTAACCCCACGTGGACACCTTTTAATGCGAAGCTTAACAACTATAAATATATTAACTGTCTACCAAACAAAGGCTCGAACATTTTACTCTTGCAACCCGTAATAGAAAGAGAAAGAGAGGGCTCGTATTGTAAGAGTGACTCTCTAGAGTTTCATACACTTAGTTGTCAACCTCCTGTACTTGAGCGCATTTTGTAATCAAATACAAGATAGTGAAACAGTTCTCGGACAAAAGTCCCGTGGTTTTACTTTCTCATTTAAGAAAATATTTTCCACGTAAAAACTCTCTGTGTATCAAGTCCACGATCTCTCTCTCCGCTTCACACGTTCATTATTTGGTGTTGCTGTCAGATCTTCGTCCATATCAGAGCAATGATCTGAGGACGCAACACTTATACTCTAAAATAATATTTTATTAATTTGTTATGAAAATGTACACTTTCATCTCCTTCAAAATTTGCAAGATCCTTAAAGGTTTCAGCTTTAGTCTCCAGAGTTGAAAACATATTTCTTAAAATTTCATAGGCTTCATTAGACGTTAAGCACAATCTGTGTGCTTAAATTTTCCTGAGTTTTTGAAATCATCTGAGAGCATAATTTCTGTAGATCACTCTATTTGCCTTAGCCATAGCACATTAGCATGCGTATTCTTCCTCCACGAGCGAGATTCTATCCAGTTCAATTGAATTGTCTAAGCATCCAAGCGAGACTCCTTCCAAATTTGCCACTTATTGGATGACACCTTTTTTGTTTACACTCTATCACTTAATGATAAATTTTACCTATCTTTGACTCCGACCCGAAGTCTTTTCTTTCGTTGCCAATTTAACGTGTCGTTTTTGTTAAAACCATGCCAAAGAGCTTCCCAACAAGCCCAGATGAATAGCCCTTGTAATCTAACGTAAGTCCAGGGGGCCTCTATTGAGGATCCATCCAAAGGCTGCCTACTCCATAAATCACGTTAATTCATCGTCCCTTTGAAGTCACCCACAAAATTTTAACAGATCTCACTAAATGAGTTTAGTTATATGAATATATTTTTATCATTTCACCCGATTTAGTATGTACCCAAAGAAAAATAAGGCCTCCGGAAAAAGGGCAGCATTTTATTAGTGGCATTAGAAAGGGCAGCTTTGCTGTAATGGTCTTGGACTCTATAGATGCAGCTGCTACAGTAGAAATTACCATCCTCATTGGTTTCAATATTGCAAATATGACTTGATCGCAGTTAGCAATGAGACTGTATAGCTAGCTGATGATATCACACTTGTACAAAATAGTGGAATTAGCACGCCCATTTTCTTTGTGACAGTAATAGATATCTCCTGCAGCTTTTGAGTGCCTTGATCAATTCTATGATTGAAATTGACACGGTCCTCGATTGAAGTGAATTCACTTGTTCCTCAAACAATTCTCATTCATAAGTCATATAACGAACCTGAAATACACATCTAATCTGAAATAGAAGATGCTTACAGATCCAATCCAAAACAGCTTTGTTCTCAGCTGCCCAAGGAGATTACAGGACAAACCGGATGAGTAGAGCTCTTAACTGGTTCAAGGCAAGGCATCAATTTGTTGTGACAAGAAGACAATGATTCTTGATAATGACTGATACGTGTTCTATGACTGCGCCCTATAAATCGACGGTGAGACGTTGAAATTGCTGAGGAGAGTGAGAATGAGAGGGGAAAAGTAGAGAGAATGAGAGTGAGAGAGTGAGGGAGGGAGAGATCGAGAGAGAAGGGAAAGGGCGCAGAGAGAAGAGACTGGGCGAGAGAGAGTTAGTGGGCAGTGGAAAATTACTTCTTCCTTTTACTTTTAACCCCCAATGCTTTATACAGTAGTGGCCCTTATGCAGTAACGTAAACACTAACTGAATAATAACAAATAGAAAAATAGAAACAAACAGAAGGTAAACGTGGAGAAACATGTGGTTCGGGTACTGTGCCGGCCGGTCTACCAAGGGTGATTTACTGGGTCCCGTTTATTCAGTGAGTTTTGGCGAGTGTAACGACTAGTACGTAACATTACCGTCTTCATCAAAATAACCTTGTCCTCAAGGTTAAATAAGGGAAAAATTTGAAGGGAAAGGCCTTGAGGAGATAATAAGCGTCTCAGCAAAGTTGCTTGCTCGGAAAATTTGAAGGGAAAGGCCTTGCTGAGATAATAAGCGTCTCAACAAAGTTGCTTGCTCGGAAAATTCAGCAACCCGAGCAGAAGGAAGCTGTTCTTTCTGCTTCAAATCTGAAAGTACAATGTGCCTCTCCACTGCTGTCTTGAAGGGGATGACCCAATTCAAAGAATACAACTCCCACGCAGTACAAATCATCCTTCTCATAAATCTCCGGCCATCCTTGCTCAATCTCCATTGCTGTGTAAAAATATGTCCCAATTTGGCTTGTACCAGACATTGAAACACCTAGTGCGTCTAAAAGAAAAGCAGAATCCTGATCCAGTTGCTCAAACTTTAAGAATTTGGCAAGGCCAAAATCACCAATCTTAATATCGTGCCAAGTATTAACGAAAATGTTATTGGGCGTCAATTCACGTTGGATAATTCCTTGCCCATTTATGTGTGTTAAACCTTCAACAATCTGATGAAACAAATGCCAGGCAAAGTTCTTGTCAAAATAGTTGTAGGATTCAAAAAGTTGACGAAGAGCCCTAGGGCAATATTCCATTTGGATATACAGATGTGTTGATTCAGCTTTGACGTCATTCCCCATATCTGGCGAACTCCTGCCCTTACGACTAAAGCTCGAGTTCACGATAGTTCTAGAATCCCAAGTGTCGCCCTTAAGAAATCTAGCAACGTCAGTTTCAAACCAGGCCTGATAGTAATGGACAACATGTTGATGCTGCAAACGAAAAAGGGTTGCCACTTCCCGCAATATTCGGTCATCATAAGCAGTGGAGTCAATTGCTCCCACCAGAGTTGCATAACGTGCATGGTAAGTTGAAAAATCATGGAAAAGCTGCCTTGCTACAAATGTAGGAAAATGAGCAAGCACTAGTACAAGCAATATGGCACTAGAGGAAGGGCTCTTTCCCTCTACTAGATCTATGGCACAGCTCCCATATGTCACAAAGGCACAAGAAATGGAGTCGTAAGGCTCAGCTGCAGAGGCTGCCGTAAGTTAATCCATCACTGCTGCAGATGTTTGTCCATTTTCATTTACCATTTAAGCAAGAACATTAACCGGAAGTCAACCAGCATCATCAGGCAATGATTTACAGTTGGCACTAGTCACCTTGAATTCTCCACCCGCCATGGTCAATGAACTCAACTGATTACTAGCAGGTAGAACACATGCGAGGGGTGATACCGTTTTGTTCATAAGACTCGAAACACTGCATAGTTCACTCTGCAGCTGAAGATGATCCTCCACAAGCATCAATATCACAATGGCATTCTCTACCAAGACCACAAAGTCACAGCAGATTTTCAGGTCTTGCTTTTGCAATTCTCGAGGAACACTCAAGAAGAACACCCCGGAATGCTTTGCAAAGATTAACCGGTCACCCGAACTCAAGTTCCTCGGTTCGCAAAATCTAAAGAAACGCCCAAAATCCTTCTGTTGAATATAGGCAAGGACTTTGCACGCCTTCCTTGAAATAAGAATATCTGCTGTGCCGATAGATACTTCCTTTGGTAACATGTCGTGACTAGGGCAGGTATCATCACACAGGGTTGAATTAAAGCGGAGCTCGTGAGCCAGGGCTGGAAGACTTCAAGTTGACACCCGAACTCATGACTGCCCAGTCAAACAATGTCATCATAGGGAAGGAATGAATGATCGGAACACATGGGAGCCTATTTCTGAAGTTGACTGCATGCTGCACCAAATTTCTCTGTCGGATGAGGTAGGGCCATTTGTGTGTAGTGATGGGTGCCAGAACTTCCTGATCCTAGAAGGGACTCCTGGAGGTACAAACACCCATGGGCAATATACAGCTGTGCATTTCTATTGTCCAGGACCGTGGCCAAAACAACAAGATAAGTCCAAGAAGTGTCATCAAATATTTTCCAGTCACTAATTATTGGTTTTGCTTGCCTATTATTCCAGTCACGAACGTGAACTTGCCAGCCGAGGTGATTTTGCTCGATCACTCCTGCCTTCTCAATTTGCCCATGTGGCTTAGCTCCAAAATCCGAAGGCAGGGCATCATAACAACTTGCGTTCAAGTCTCTAACTCTAGCATCCACAATGCAGTCAAGAGCAGGATTGTTGGTGTGTGGCTCTTCCCCCTCGAGTCTAGGGGTTTTGGTACGAAACAATGGCACTTTGGCCTTCAACAATTGAAGATGGGAGGTGGTAAGGGCGTCTGATTGAGCATGAAGAATAACGGATGAGATTTGCGTCGGTTGAATTGGTGCGGTGGTGGGAACAATGGTGGAGATGCGGTCATGTCCTCCAGTAACATCAGTTCCGTCATTTGGAACTTGAATGGAAGTAGCGATGGGGAAAGCGGTTGGTGGAGTCGTAGTCGAAGGCATCAGGAAGGGTGTAGGATTTGGAAGCAGCGGTGGAGTGATGGATTGTGTCTCGACGCGAGAAAAGGATTGGAAAATTTTAGTGAGGAATTGTGGAATTTGCTCAATGATGGAAACATGAGATGCGATACTAGATGTGTTTGGCGGTCTGGTCGCCTTCAACTCCGGTAACGTCTTCGACATTGTTGGTACATTAGGGTTGCATTCACTTGTGTTGAGTGATTGGCTGAGTTCCACCATGGACGACTGGAGTTGCGCTGTGGTGGAAACCGCTGTGGACAGGGTGGCACCCAATCTGTCGGTAGCTTGTCGAAGGTCCTTCATCGTGTTGACAAGCTTGGCGATGGCCGCTTTGAGTGCAGCAAGTGCTCGTTCGTCGATCTACTTTGCTTTTGTCTCAATGAGAGTATCAAATGATATGTGTTCCATGACCGCACCCTGTAAATCAACGGTGAGACGTTGAAATTGCTGAAAAGAGGGGAGTTCGAGCAGATGACACAGGGGAAAAAGAGGGGAAAAGCAGAGAGAATGAGAGTGAGGGAGGGAGAGATCGAGAGAGAAGGGAAAGGGCGCAGAGAGAAGAGATCGGGAGAGAGAGAGTTAGTGGACAGGGAAAATTACTTCTTCCTTTTACTTTTAACCCCCAATGCTTTATACAGTAATGGCCCTTATGCAACAACGTAAACACTAACTGAATAATAACAAACAGAAAAATAGTAACAAACAGAAGGTAAATGTGGAGAAACATGTGGTTTGGGTACTGTGTCAGCCGGTGCTACCAAGGGTGATTTACCAGGCCCCGTTCATTTAGTGAGTGAGCTTTGGCGAGTGTATTGACGAGTACGTAACAATGACACTCTAAATCAATTGACAAGGATGTAACACAGCTTCGTTCTGGTTAAACTGAAATGCAATTAGAATCAAAAGTCTAGATGATAATAGCCCAGATCATATACTACCGTTCAACATAAATAAGTTTTTGGATTATTCTATTGGCTTGACTACAAGAAAAGCATGTTCCCAATTAATTTTCTGAATCTTGCACTTTCTTGATCCGTCAATTCAGAAAATAAATCAGATAACTCATTGAAAAGCAAATAGTGAATGCTTCACAATTCAGCTGTCCCATGCAATTTTTTTCCTTGCTGTATTTTTTATACTTGAGGTGAGATTTCTTTTCGTTCATCATATCTATGTTGGTTTTAGTGAGGACTTGTGATAAAAACCTACCAACACCGAAGATGAGAAAAGAGTGAACCTTCTAGCTAATACTTGGGATAATTGAATTTAGTAGCTACAGTTCATAAGGTTCTTTGATATTTTTCAGATTTTCTAGCTAGTTCAGTTGGAGAATCAACACCATTTATTGTAGCAGGGCGATTTGAGCACATTAGTCTTTTCTGATGATGCTATCAATATAATTTTGATTGGGAGAACATCACGAAAGGCTCCGGATGGAAGATGTATTTAAAATTCTCTTCAGTGGCATTTAATTGTCGGCACCACAAGTCATATTCCTTGTAATATTGCATCTCCTACTGATTCCAGGTCCTCAAGTTTCAGCTCTATTTCATAGCATTTTTTTGAGTAACGATTCTTTCCTTGACATGGAAAATCAAAGAATCTAGAACCTTGAAATAAGGCAAGCAACTAGTGCAGGCAATAAACCCACTATCTAGCTGAACTGATCACATGAATCAGCAGACAAAAATCAGGTGTAACCACAATTGATTTGTAGTATAGGGCAAACAGCATTAAATGATGTATAAATCTTTTTACAATCCTGGAGGCAAAAATTCTAACCTTCAAACTCAATCAACTGACAATTCAGAAAACATGTAATACAATTATGGAGATATCAATTTCAACTTATTGTAAAAACTGGCATTATTAAAGGAGCAATTACACAAACTTGCGCAGAGCCTTAAAGCCAACTGACCAGGCTGTCAACATACTCACGAGCATAGGCATGAATCATAACACAACTCTCCCCCCTTACATGGGGATACTGAATAAATGAACGTAATTTTCCACAGAGCGCCTCAGACGGCAAAGGGGTAACTGTTTTGGACTGGAAGTCATAGGAAACAAGCTGTCCACACTGAGTTAGATGCAATATCAACTTAGTAGCATTAGCAATAATGCCGATAGGCTTGACTGGAGTAGGGAAAATGGGTTCTGGGACAGATGACAAGATAGTGCTCATTGGGATGACATGTTCCTTGACCCATTTCAAAGAGTTCCAATCCTTCATACACCATATTTGCATATCTTGGCTGTTATACGCCCATGGTGGAAAGACCAAATAGAGACATCCATGGACTCCAAAGAAACCAACTGGTGGTATGCATAACAAAGTGCGTGGCAGATTCAAGGCCTCTTCTGTAACAACCTCCTTATTCATATCAATTGACAACAGATAAGATTCACATCCTCCACTACTAGTGCACCTTGAACACATCCAATTCAATTTGCCGTTGGCCACTACTGTGTCAAGTGATCTGTATCTATTAAAGTCATTTTCAATGTCAATTACCCTCCAAGATGATGACAAGGATGTGCAACCTAGGGTAAATAGAACGAGTTGATTCTTATGGGGATACGATTTACTCCTCCTAATCCCAACAACCTTGTATCTGATAGTGCCGCCAGCAGCGGAGTCATCATAGCCCAATGCCCAAGCCCTAATTTCATACTCATAATCGGCATCAGCCGGCGGAGAAGGAAGCATGGCTGACAATGCAATGACGGGATTGCAGACGAACAGCCTAAGATTTTCGCTAAAATTACCGCTACTAGAGGCAGAGAAAAGAATTAGACCGTCACAGGAGGATAGAACATAAACCTCGTCTTGTTTAGACGCCCAAGGGAGAAGAGCTTCGAGATTTAATTCGCGGTTGTGGAGGAGCTCGGCGGTGGAAAGTTGCGCGGATCCACCGCCATCTGTTTCGAAAGCAAGGTAATGGTAGCGGAAGCTACCTCCTCCTTGCTGGCCGGAGACATATTGATGTTCATCCAACAAGATGCTGAGCCGGGATCTGAAGCGACAGCGCGCGAGCTGCGCGTAGGAGAAATAGCGATTGGAGGATATGAGGTTGAACCAGGACTTGCACACCGGTTTCAACCCAATCAAATCCAACGCCGGAACCCGTGCGAGTATTTCGAACTGGATTTCTAAAGGCAGGGAATTCCAGCCAGCTTCTTCTTCGACGTTGGCCATGGCTGTGGTTGTGGCTGTGAATTGGGGAAGGATCGCTACGCCACTTCTCACCACCTTTGCATTCTCCTCTTTCATCGCCATGAATCGATGCACAGTAGCCAGATCAGGTTTTCGATCTGCAAAATTTGCGTCGGTGTCTGCGATAATTTTGAATCGTCGTCACCGGACCGTTGCCATTTATAGTCGTTTGTGAAATTATTTTTTGGGTTTTTTTTTTCACATATGTATATACAGAGAGAAATAATTGTATGACATACGCAGAAAGTAGTCAATTTTCCTTTAATTTTTTAAATATAATATTTTCAAACAGAATTTAAACCTGCCCACAGATACGTTTTTTTTTTTCCTAGGTTTTGTTTTGGTGGAGATCATGTACATCCACTGCCCAGGTCATGCACCCAGCTTTCCACGTGTAATTTTATCCATTTTCAGATATATATATATATATACACACACATGATTTGACAATTTGTATAAAGATTATTTTATTTTACTATTTTATTTTATTTTTTTAGGGGGGGCGGCGGCGGCCAAGCTTGGCGGGTGGACCGCCTTAATTTCTGGGAACTTGCTGTCGCTCTTCCCGGTTAGTAGTGAGAGATGACGAAGGTTATTTTTGCAAGGGGTGGATTGGGATGGATCTTATTTTATTTTTTTATTTGGATTTTTTATATGTTTAGATTATATATATATATATATATATATATATATATATATGGGGTGAATTGGGATGGATCTTATTTTATTTTTTTATTTGGATTTTTTATATGTTTAGATTATATATATATATATATATATACACCTCAGTCTCTCTCAAAATAGAAAACATGGGTGATAAGGTCAAGTGAACTACCTCAAATGTAACATGATAAATTCTCAAATTTGGGTTATTATATGAATTGTCCACAATTTGGATTACTTGGTCTGGCTGATTTGAAGTGGGTTTGGTCTCCGTCTACTTCAAACATGAATCCTATACAATACAACGGACAAATAAGAGATTAGATGACTGGTATAACTCATTCCCCGATTTATTCTCTGATATTCAAGTCAGTAATCTTTCTAAAATGATAGAAAGATGCAAGGATATAAAAAGTAAGTTGCGGATGCAAAGATGTAAGAGTTGAGTGTGGATTTTTTGGAGAGTAGGTCTCCAAGGGGTGTTCTCTACGGGGAGCGTCGGAGAGAGAGATGATGAGTTCGAGTGAGAGGGATGGCGTCTTTAAGAGGACGATGGCTAGATGTCAGAGCGTCGCCAAAAAACTCCCTTTTAGTTGCAGTGGTACTGAACTTGGTAGTATACTTAAATTGCTTGAGTATTTTTTTAGTGCACTCTTGGTATCACTTCCTCCACCCTCTCCTATTGGTATCACTTCCTCCCTTTTAGTATTTTTTTAGTACACGTGGGCCGTCTTGACAAAGCCAATGAGCTCATCCATTCGCTTTGGGTTACCTAGGCCGATTGAGTTGGTTCGGATATTATTTAGTTATAAATCAATTCTTTTTGTTGATGGGCCCTCTTCTTGGGCTAGACCGACCAAACCCATCACTAATCCTCCATGTTGGGGGTTTGGATTTCAACCTTCCGGTATGAATTTCAATCTTCTTAGGCCAACGGACATCATATGGCATGCATGCGCCACTAGCGGTAGCATTAAATGTTCCCTTTGAGACCTATGCCGTCTTGTCTAGCCGTACAAAATTGGGCACCACACTAGTCATCATCATAGGCGCCGAACACAGAGTCCATGGGTGGCTAACACGTATTGAGACCATAATAAGGTGCATCTTTTCAATTTTCTTCTATGGTCTCATCTCAATCCAGGATCCTTCGCTATTTAAATTATTCGAATTTGTTATTTTCGCATTTCTTTTGAAAGCTCTTAGCTCTTTTTTTCCTTCAAATTCTCTTTCATCCTTCAACGGCGCTTGGTTTAAACAATATCCAATCCATCCTTACTTCTAATGACGTCGATCCCTTGCATGATTGGTATAGGATTTCAAGCTCGATGGTATACCTTTTATCAGGCATGAGTGGTAGAGCTTGTTATCCACCGAAGGGTATATCACAATATACAAAATCCATTTGAAAGGGGGCCTTCACTATCTAATGGTGCTAAAGTTGCATCAAATCATGACAACCTTGGACGTTCTGGTGGGGAGATTACAACCCAACGCCGTCCACTATCCGATTTTCTTATGCATTTTCGTATGCTATCATGGCCTCGAGTTAAACACCACGTCCATAAAGGTGATTCTTAGGTTTCACCATGAGGCGAATTGGATCTCGATTTCACCATGTCCAAAGTTCAATTTGAGTGGGGGAAACTTTGACTTAACAAAAAGGTGGAACAACCGATACTTTTTCTTATCGGTTCCTTTTGGATGGGATACCTCCAACGAGTGGGTCCGTGTGCATGCGCATTTTTCCATTGAGGTATTTGAGCACAAGAAGGATTGGGTGAAGGGACCGACAGACCTTCTCTAGGCAAATGCTAGTATTTTTAATGAGAATAAGAAGAATAGGTAGTTGTTGTCTGAGCCCCACATGGGTGAATTGGGAATTGCATTTGGAGGAGTTAGAAGTAGCCCTTGCGCCATCGGCCGTGAAGAGGAAACCCAAGAGAAAACAGAGGCCGCTGTGCATCAGTGAGCCCTCGAACAAGGCACCCAAATGTCGGGGGGCTTCAGCTAGTCCTCTTCTTCCAACGACAATTAGACTACCATCGATCAGCTAGTGAGAGTAAAGAAGTTGTCAAAGAGGGAGGCCCTAGTTCTTTCTTCTCCATCCGCTCAGTTCCCGATGCCATCGAATCTTTTGAGGTGGGCGAGCTTTTTTCCCTTCCTGGTCCAACCGAGGGTGTGCGGGGGGTCAACACAGTAGATGAGCCAATCTCGATGTCGACACTAGCCTCCTTTGAGGCCTCGGTCATTGCATTTTTGCCACATGAAGAGCTCGCGCCCGACCCTCAAGTTGACTTTACCAAGGAGGCTTTTGACTGGATTGCAAAGGATCGGGCAGAGGGGGTCGTTGGGGAGAGTGAGACTGTAGTGGTTGCCGAAGGTCCTTTCTTGAGGCCGAAGAAGTTGTGGGGGTAACTGAAGTCCGCGGCTCTAAGCCCCCCACATCTGAGGTCTGAGAGGAGATCTTGGATGAAGGAGCTATTGAGGTGGTTGAGGTGGCCGGCGCAGAGCCCCCTAAATCTGAGGTCCAAGAGGTTTTGGAGGCCCTAATACGTGATCATCCCACAGGGAGCTCATCCTTTCTTATGGTAACGGCTGAACATCTTCTGAGTTCTTTCCTTACTTATGTTATTTCTAACTTGTTCTTCTTTTATAGCTGCATGAATCGGTCCACCAACTTATCTCCACTACCGACTACCTGTCTAAGAATTAAATTGAGATGGAGAAGTTTAGGATTATGGAGGAACGTGTTTCTTGTCTCGAATGTGAGTTATTCGAGATCAAGTAGAAATACACTTTTCTTTGTGACCAAAACTTCCGATTTGAGAACGAGCTTAGGTCCTCCAGTAGCCCAGGTGACATCAAGCAGGCGATGGAGTATAAGTATTGGGATGTCATTGGTCTTTGCCGGCACATAATAAAGATTGTGGCTCCAACCATTCCAATTTCTATCTTTCGTCCGAAAAACAATAGTGTTCGGCATCGATCTAATGTGTTGTACAGTCCCAAAGATAATGTGAAGTCTTGGGAGCCTTTGCTAGAAACCTCACAGCCTCACGACCATCCTCCTTCGGAATAAAATCTTATTCATGTATCTTAATATTTTTTGAAAAGGAATAAAATCAAGTTGTGCAATCGTGTTGAGCTTCTTCTCTTCCTCTGCATCATTTATGCATGTATATTTTTTGGTTTACATACTAGTTGGGCATTATAACCTTCATTGTCGAGCTTTTGAGGTAACTTAAGTCATTGTTCACGTGTTGCTACTTGTGCTCGGCCCTGCCAAAGGGTATCATAGTTTTAGTGCATCTGACCTAAGTTATTGGGTCATGGTAGGTTGATGATGCAATCTCCTTTGGCTGGAAGTCTTTGCATGAGAGCTTAAGGAAGCTCCCTAAGTTTTTAGCTTTCGGCCTCATGAGGGCCGCTTAATATCGTGATCAAGTTTTAGAATCTGGCCTAGTTATGACCACTTGGTAATGTGACCGAGTTTTGTTGATGAGCAAATGATGGCTGAAGGGACCTCACTTGACTTAGGGGTAGCCTAAGTCATGCAATTTTATGAGATGACAAATAAGCATTCACATGAATAATTGAGGATACATTAATAGTTATTTTATTAATTAAATGTGGCACACTTTACAAGCAGTCCAGCTGATGTATGCTAACTCTACTTAGATTTTATACACATCTACTAATAATATTTCTTTAGGTGAGAAGTGTTCCATGTCCTAGGGATAAGTTTGCTAATCTGGATACGCAACTTGTATACCCTGCTTCGGAGAATGACTAAGACAAGGAAAGACCTCTCCTAATTAGGTGAAAGCTTGTTCCGGTCGACATTCTTGCGGTTGCCTTTATGCTTCACAGGACTAAATCTCCCACCTTGAACTAGCACATTTTCACCTTTTTATTGTGGTACCGTGCGACTTCTCGCTAGTAGGCTACCGTTCGTAAACGTGCCACGTCCCAGGCTTCTTCGAGCAAATCAAGATATTTTTGAAACCTTTAGGAGTTGTTGAGTGGGTTAAAGCATTAGACCTAGAGGTTAGACAGTCTGACCTCTACTAGAATGATAGTCTCGGTCCCATAGCACAGGCTGAAGGGCGTTTTACAAGTTGGCTCCTAGCTATTATCCTGTAGGACCAAAATACATATGGTAGCTTGTCTGCCCATGAGCCCCCAACGTTTTCTAGTTTTATTTTTAATCCATGCAACAGTGTGCGGTTGGTTACCTCCAATTATCCGTTGGATTGAGGGTAGGCAATTGAGATATGAATCAACTTTATCTTCAAGCTTGTGCAGTACCTGGTAAACTGCTTGCCAATGAATTGAGTCCCATTATCGGTCACTATGACCTTCGAACACTAAACCTACACACGATACTCTGGTGGATGAATTCTATTGTAATCTGCTCGGTGATTCATGCCAAAGGGACATCCTCAACCCACTATGTAAAATAGTTGATCTCGATGATCATAAATTTTCTTTGTCCGGATGTCATAGGTAGGAGTCTAAGGATATCGAGCCCCCATTATGTGAACAGTCATGACGACTATAGGGCTTGGAGATCTGTATGCAGTTGATAGGTGATATTCCTATGGATCTGACAATTCTCACATTTTCATACAAAATCCATAGTGTCACACTTTATTGTGGGCCAATAGTAACCTTACTACATGATCTTGAAAGCGAAGTTCTTGCTCCCAATATAGGAATCACAAATGTTGAAGTGCACCTCTCCCAGTACGTAGTCAACTTCTTCTTGCATGAGACACCACAGGTATAGGATGGAATACCCATATCGGTACAACTTTCTTTCCATGATGGTGTACTAACCTACTGTCTTTTTCACGCGCTTGGCCTCATTTGGGTTTTCAGGTAGTGTTCCATCGGATAGATATCTTTTGTAAGGAGTCATTTAGCTTTTTAGGTTGGCTATCTGTATCATCTTTGATTCTAGATTCTCTATACTGGGAATGCCAAGAACTTCGTGTATATTGCTCAAGGTCCTTGGTCATTGTGGCTTTTGCTAGACGAATTTACCTTTCTATTTTTTTCCTCGGGATGTGGATCATTTTCACATTGTCAAATGCGAAGTCATGTCTCAGATCATGGAGAGATATTTGAAAAGTTGAGGGTTGGAGGCCTCAAAATTTTCTCCGACTTGGTTGACAACCAATTCCGAGTCATTGTAGACAATCAAGCTCTTAGCTGAATACTATTTGGCTAGTCAGAGCTTGGCGATCAATGCCTCGTACTCCATAATGTTATTGCTTACCAAAAATCGAGCTATTAAGTACTTTATCTTTGACCCGTTAGGAGATTTTAGGATCACGCTTGGCTCTACTGCCTACTTGTACGAAGGAACCGTCCACGTGCAAGGTCCACATTGTAACCTTTTACTGACCGTCATTCTTGACGAGGTTAAGGGTTTCTAGAGTTAGGGTTATTGTTTCAACAATGAACTTTGCCAGGGTCTAGCCCTTCAGGGCTGGCTTTGGTCGAAACTTCACATCGAACTCGCCAAACTCAATGGCTCATTTGAGCTGTTGTTCAAAAACATTTGACCTCTATAGGATTCTTTTTAGCGGTTGGTCTATTAGAATAATAAGTTTGTATACTGATGATGCGAGTTTTCAAAGGAGATAGACGAGTGCCAATACCATTCTTTTGGCACTAGAGTATCGGGTCTCCGAGTCCTTCAAGACCTTACTGACGTAATATATAGGTCGTTACCTGTTGGACTGCTGTCAGACCAAGATTGAGCTCAATGTGGTGTCAGATATTGTTAGATATCAATACAACTCTTCTCCTTCTTTTGGGGGACGTAAGAAGAAGCGGATGGAAGAGATAGTCCTTCAGTTTTTGGAATGCGGCTTCACAGTCAATCATCCACTAGAAGCCGATAGCCTAGGTCCCCCTCAAAGCTTTGAAGAATGGTAAGTACTTTTCTGCAGACTTTGCCAATAAATGGGAGAGCGTCGCGAGATTCCCAATGAAACTTTTGGACTTTTTTATGGTATGAGGTGAGTTCATATCGATGATAGTCTTTATCTTTTTAGGGTTTGCCTCGATCCCCCATTATAAGATGATGAAACCCAAGAACTTTTCCACCGAATACACACTTGGTTAGGTTGAGCTTCATTTGATTAGTCAAGAAGATGTTGAACGCCTCATCATGGTCATGCATATGGTTATCGATTTCTCTATTTTTGATGAGGATGTCGTCCACGTATACCTCCATATTCCACCCAATTTGGCCTTCGAACATTTGTTTACAAGCCGCTGGTAGGTTGCGCTGGCATTCTTTAGTTCGAAGGGTATGACTTTGTAACAGTACGTCCTTTGGTCAGTCATGAACAACGTATACTTCTTGTCCTTTGAGCTCATTTGAATCTAGTTATAACCCGAGTTGACGTCCATAAAGCTCAATAGTTTATGACCGGATGTGGAATCCACCAGTAGATTGATCTTCGGTAGTGAAAAGCTATCCACAGGACATGCCTTGTTGACATTAGAGAAGTCAATGCACATCCTCCCCTTCTCATTACTTTTCTTGACTAGAACCACGTTGGATAGCCAGTTTGGGTAGTGGACCTCCTTAATGAACCCAGCATCGAGCAACTTTTTCACCTCTTTATGGATGGCGACAAATTTTTTAATTGAATGGTTCCTTTATTTTTGTAAGACAGGTTTATAATCAAGATCTAATCTCAACTTATGGACCATTATTTGATCAGTATCCCTGACATATTAGTAGGCGTCTAGGCGAAGACGTCAAAATTTTACCGGAAGAAGCCAATTAGCTAGTTCTGGAGGGGTTTCGGTAAGAAACTTCCTATTTGAATACATTTCTCAAGATCATCGGGATTTGGTCTGTAAATTCTTCAAATTGGGCTTGCAGTAAGCTATCTTTGTCATGGAGGTCGAGGTCTTTGACTGGTTGGCCAAGAGGCACCTAAGTGACCTAAGACAAGTAACATGTTCGCCCGAACCATTAAGTCACCAAGGACTTCTCTTATGTTGTATGGAGTAGAGAGTTTTATTTTTAGTTATGGGATTGAGATCACTTCCCCAAAAGTGATTAGGGAGGGACATCCAATGATGGTATTGTAGATCGACGATAGGTCTACTACCAACAAGGTAAGCATCTTGGAGGTTATCCTTGGATAAGCCCCTAGCATAACTTCCAGCTAGACGATTCCCTCAACGGGTACCGGCTCGTTGTCGAGCCTATATAGGGGTCCCTTGGTGGGTTTTCATTTGACTCATCTTTAAACCTAATTTGAAGTAAGCATCAAGATAAAGTAAATTTTTAAAAATTTTATTATCGATAAACACTCATTTTAGTTAATAGTCAACAATGCCATTAGAAATGAGGACGGATACAACCAAGGGATCAAAATGAAGAGATAATATATGAGTCATATTTTCGTTACTAAAACTAATGATATCATCCTTAATTCCTATCCTTGACTTCTTACAACCGGCAATCATATTTGGATGATTTAGGGCGTTGTTCTAGACTGTTCATGGCATCACCATGTTAACAATCTTGACTGCCACTCGATTCCTTGGCTACTTGGTTTTGTCCTTGTCTGCTTCTCTGGAGGTTTGCCCGGGTCTTTGTAGAAATCGGGTGAGGGTGCCTTTCCGAATCAAATCTTTAATCTCTTTCTACAGCGTTTGGTAGTATTCAGTATTGTGGCCCACACATCGATGGTAATAATAATATTTCAATTGGTCCCCTTTATCTGGGTTCTTCAGCACCTTCGGCCACTTCAAGAAGTTTTTATACCAAATATGTATCAGGTTGTTGGTGCGAGAGTTATTTAGGGGAGTCAGGTTTAGGGCCCTGAATTTCCTTCACGTTGTTGGCTCCACCTTGGCCCGCGGGAGCTCATGTGGTCTCCATTCTTCCTCTTTTTGTTCGCGGTCCCTGATGGAAGTGGTCCACACACTCTAGCCACTTTGCCTCATTAGCCTTTTTGGCCACTATATAAGTACGGGTAGCGGTTTCGACCTCCCAGAAAGTTTATGGATTTTTATGGGCCAGATACTTAAAGAAGTTACCTGGCTATAAAGTTGATATGAAAGTGTTCGGCATCACCACATTAATGAGCTTAGGTATCTTCTAGGCCTCAGTTGTGAACCGAGAAAAGAAACTCTTCAAACTTTTATTCGGCCCCTACTTGACGTGGGTAAGGTGCCATAGTTACTTTTCTTCCCTTCGGCTTGAGGTGAAGTGTAACAAGAAGTGGTTGGCAAGTTTTTGGAACGTTCGGATCGAGTTGGGTTAAAGTCGATAAAACAAGGCTCGAGCATCCCCTTTGAGAGTTTGGGAAAAGTATAGACACATTGCGGTCTCATCTAAGCCTTAAAAGCTTAGGAGGGTGTAAAAATGGTCAAGATGGTTCATTAGATCTTTGCTCTGTTGTAAGGCCTCCAGAGACGACATCTTAAACTTGCAAGGGAGTAGTTGCATCGGGATCTCCATCGTGAATGACGATCTCCTTAGGTCTACGGATTTCTTGATGATGTCTCCTCCGAACACATGCTACCATATTTTTTTCACTTTTTGCATCTAACGAGGGGTTGCCATCCTTTTCACGTTGAAGAAGGTCCTCAACCCCAAGGGGTTTTGAGAGGCATGAGAAGACGGGCGACTTACAGCCCGCAGAGGACATGTGCTATAAGAGTCTCCTCCTCGATCTAAGGTCCTCTTGTTGTCATGGGAGTAGCAGGGATTTTCCCTCTCGAGGCTATTCTCCCGGGTCTTGTAATTTAGGCAATTGTCTTGGTGCAACGGGGCCTTACTACTCGAGGCAGCTTGAGTCTTAAAGTTGTCAGGCCAACGGGGCTTCTTGGCAGGGTGCTTCTTCCCCTATTCCTTCACTTGGACGTAACAGTTTGGGAGGTAGAGGTGGAGCTCCCTTTGGTCGCTCATTTATGTGTGCGCAGATGGTTTGGATGGCCTTTGAAGTGTTGTCCATCTACGTCATGAGCACACGCAAGGTTTGGAATGGTCGTCCACACAATTGTTCATAAAGGGCAGTTGCCACATGAGATGTCATATCTAATTGGCACACTGATTTGTGCTCAGGTGTTCATCATGTTGTTTTTAGTAGGGATATGGTAGTCGGACTTTTCAATCGCTTCCCCCAAACACTACCAATGATATATCATCGGATCGAGGGTAAAAATCACGATTCTTCACTTGACTCGGTTTAAATCAAATCTGTACAATATAACGGAGATCATTTGTGACTCACTCTCAGATTTTTCCTCCGATACTCAAATCAATAATCTTTTTAAGAAGATAAAAAGATGCGAGGATGCAAAACGTAAGCTCCGGATACAAAGGTGTGGGAGTTGAGTGTGGATTTTTCAGAGAGTAGGGCTCCAAGGGGTGCTCTCTACAGAGAGCATCTGAGAGAGTGATGATGCGCTTGAGTGAGAGGGTGGGCGTCTTTAAGAGGACGATGGCCGGGCATCGGAGCATCGGAGCATCGTTGAAAAACTCTCTTCATTCCAACTTGGTAGTATACTTAACAATTATCTTTCTTAGTGCACTCTTGGTATAACTTCCTCTTCCCTTCATCTGGGAGGGGACTATAAAATGTTAGGGGCAATTTGATCTTTCATCAACCGTTCATCAAAAGAAATGGATAAGGGATATCATATGCTAATCTTCTGATTTTGAATATCAAACAAATAAGGGAAAAATTTATCGTTAATGTTCTTTCAATGGAAGGGATTGTGGGCAGTCTTGATAGGGTCGATAAGATCATCAATTTATTACACTCATGAAGGATGCTATTCAAAACAACAATTAAACCCATCATAACTGATCTATTAAATTTTAGACTTAGTGAGAGTTGCTTGTCTTATTTGCATCTTCTGTTGATAAGCTGAATACATTATCAATCGTTGATTATCATAGATGTGTTACCAGCTATCACGTTAACATTATTAGGATTAAGAATCACCGAACATGTTAGGCATTTGAAAAAATAGCATTCAATCATAAACAAATTTATGGACCATTAGCTACCGGACGCTTGATCGACCAACCCCTCATCCCGTAGCCAAACAATTATCTCATATTGCCTATAACTATAACCTTACACTTCATCTGGAGGGGACTTAAAATGTTTCAATATTGAATCCGACTCCAAAGAACAAAAGAGATCTATGCTCTATTGAATATCAAACAAATAAGAGAAAATTTTATCATAAGTTTGGAAGGTAGTGCCTACTTTAAGAAGAATATTACACTCATGAAAGCATAAAACAACAAACTCAGCATCCAATTTAAAAGATTAAGTAACTTTATATCCTTTTTTTATCATCCTAAGCTTTTCAAAAACATGGATAGGTTTTTCTTATCCCCCGAATCATCTTTTTATCATTGTGCGTAATGGACCAAATTTTCGAATCGAGCTTCCTTATCCCCTCATCTTTTATTTTAGATACGTATCATTATATTAATGTTTTGAATCTTTTAAATGTGATGCAATAACACAATTTGAACGCAGATATAAATTATTGAAAAAAAATTATACATGATATAAGTTGGAGTATTAAGAAATAATTTTATTTTAAAAATAAATTTTTTATATAAAATATGTTTACTAAAACTTAAAGTTGAATACAATTATGGCTTATATCCTTTTCCCCAACCCCCCAAAACTACTCAACAATATAAAATCGTAGTTGTTCAACCGATTTGATTTAGCCCACGGAAGCATAGAAAAGGCAGCCAATTCTACACCCACAAAAAACCAATTTTTTTTTCATAAATAACGATAAAGTTATTCAAAAAGGCAAACGGCTACTACATAAATCTAGAACAATATTTATTAAAAATAAAATAAAATAACGTATTTTTCACCTTAGTAATAATAATTGAGATATTATTTAAATTAGAATTTTAGATGGATTATAGTAATAGTATTTTTTTTGATTTTTTTTATAAAAAAAATCAACAATTTAGAGAAGACAGCCCACTTCAACACTTTGACACAATTTACAAATTGAAGAGTTAACAAATATTTCAATTGGTTGAAAGAATCGTCAAAATTTATACACTTGCTTTGGAATGTCCTGAGTCCGTATTTTACAATTAAATAAAAATATCATAAGATTTCTCTGGACTACATGTTTGCATATTAAATATTAGTCATAACTTGCTCTACAATCTGTAAGAAAAAATGACAATCTGAATAATATAAAATTACACTACTGATCCAACATAAATTAAAAAAATATATATCAAAATGATCTGAATTATGCCTCTTTCAAAATATAATATCCTAACATTAGCCTATACATAATCTCTTCCTTACTTAAAATACATCAAAATAAAAATATAAACTAAAATACAAATCTAATGACCACAAAGCATAGCAAAAATATCTATAAGTATCATTATCTGAGCTCCCAACTGGCAATTTATAACCATTTAATCTAAAATGGTTAGAAATATTAAATCATAAGTTGAATACTCAATAAATATTACTGTATATAAAATAAAATAAAATACATATCTGTAAATTAGAATAAGGAAACGAGAACGATAAAACATGTATGAAATCCAATACAAATTAGGGATCCAAACATGCCAATTGTCCAAATGTGTTTTCTTACATAAAATTCGTAATTTTGAATATGATTATTAAATAATTTGAATGTACGAAATCATCTAAAACTCAATATCACAAATCCAAATGATGGTCAAAATCTATAAGTCTCAAAGTCAACGTCTCAAAATCAAATTCGATACAAGTAAAAATATCAAAATTTTAAAATATGTTAAAATCTAAAAATCAAAGATTCAAAAACTAATTTTGAGGAAGGGTTATACATATTTTTGATAAATTTAAACCAAATCACTACTATTTAGACTTATAGGTGGGCCGTTTATATATTTCTCCCTATAGATGAGGTCAAATGCCACGTTCTTTTACCATATATAGGTGATAAATATAAATTTTATGTCTATTTAAATATATTAGAATATTTGAATATATTAGTTCTATTTAATTTTTTATAATGGTTATCAACAAAGTACAAAATTTGAAGGACCCTATAAAAAATGCCTAAAACTTTTCATCTCTAATGAAAAATTATAAAATTTTCACTTTAAAGAAATCTAAATATAAAACTTTTTACACCATGAAAAAGAATAAATATTGAAATATTGATTAAATAAAATCCACCTCGAAACACATATATGGAATACCATATGTAATGCTCAAATGCAAACTTCCATGACTTTTTATTTGCAAATATTATATATATAAATATAGTATTTTAAAATATTTATTTATTTTGTTTAAATAAATAAACTTCTCAAGTTTTAGTTAAACCAATCAAAAATATCAAAACATTCGATAAACAACATGTATATACATATATTCAAAGTAAGGTAAATAAAAGATGACATGTATGTACAATAAACTATCAAATATAAACAAAATTAGAAAAAAAATAAAATAGATCAAAGACCGAATTTAGATATACTTGTCATAACCCTTAAATTTAACAGATCTGACAAAATGAGGCTTCAAAATCATCATTTTATTCTTCCTCTCTTTTTTTTATCTTCTCTTTTTCTCTCATTTCCCTTCTTTTACCTACAAAAATATCCAAAAACAATATCGGGTATGCTTATATATTGATAAATCGGCATACAAGCACCACCTAAGCACAGTTGAGGTGCCACTCCATACTTCAATTGGGCAGAAGCGTTGTATCAAGTGGGTTTCAAGAGTGATTAATCTACCAATTCTATGTATGAGCGCCGTAGAGACACATTTTAGGTACCATACAGTTTGCTCGAAACATGTTTGAATGCTCTAGAGGTGCTTATCGAGCATGCATATTTTGCCCAAATTGTGCATGAGTGCATGCCATGTGTTCATCTGGCACCAAATCTGTCATGAATTCGAATCAAACCACATCTAAACAATTATAATTCACAAAAATTAAAATTCTAAAATAATACAACAGTGATTAATAAATTTTAAACCCGGATGTGACAAAATAAACGTCCACATAACTCAATATGATAATCATAATAATAATAACCAGCACACTCACCGGATAATCATTTAGACAATATAATAAATATAATTTGATTTATAAATATCATAAGGGAAGTGACAAATCATCAATAACAACATAATCGAATGACCAAATAATCCAACTATTATTAATACATAACTGAGGGTCTATATCCAACCAATCTCAATACCCAAAATACATTTTATACATATCCAGTCCAAAAACGAAAATAAACTCACCAAAATAGACAAATGACAATCAAATAATGTTTAAACTCCTACAATGATCCAAGCCCATTAATTTAAAGGAATAAGATATAAAAATATGAGTTTAAAACTCAACAAGTATCAATACATATAAAAGATAACACATATACATCCAAAATCAATAAGACAATAAACACATTCAAAACACGTAAAAGATAAACATCTAAAAATCCTATATTTAAAGTTTTAAGGTAATCTCGTACTCAAAATATAATTCATATCAAAATATAATCATATTAAAGTATATTTTGAACGAAACAGGATTCGGAGTGAAATTATATAATTCATATCATATCTAATCCATATGGAACATATACTAAATGAGACGAAATCCGAGTTGAAATCACAAACGAAAGAAACAAAGTTTTAAACAAAATCATATAAGAATGAAATAGGTTCCAAAATAAAATCACATATTTAAATATATAAGACTGACCAAATCACATCTGTGGGCAAACCTGCAAATCTCTAATAGAGTCCGTATTCAAATTAATATAGAAAATATATCAAAATACAAAACATGCACAAAATCGGAGAACTAAAGACCAAGAGACCAATTTGAGGAAGTGTTATATATATTCCCAATAACCTTAAACCATATCAACCCTATTTAGACTCATGGTAGGGCTATTTATATACGCTCTCCTATAGATAAGGAATATGCTTACTATGTTTTACTACTGACAGCATTGGTGCAATCCTTAAGTCGAATATGATATATCAAGATGTCAGAATATATTAGTTTCATTCAATTTATTTACGATAGTTCTTATAAAAATACAAATGGGTTGGATCATTTACAAAATAAAGCCTTTTCCTACCGATGAAAAATAGAATCATAAAACTTTTCTCATCTGGAAAGGTTCACAAAGCTCTCCATGTTAGGAGAGGGTCACATATCGAATCATATTATAAAGGTAGAGATCCCGATCCCAAGCAGTGATATATGTATACCAATGTATGACCTATATAAGTTTTTATAATTTTTTTTGTACAAATATACTGATACATAAATATTATTATCTCAAATATTTACTCATTTTTTTATAAAATATACAAAACCCTCAAATGTATATAAATTCCAAACAAAACCCCAAAATAACCAATAAAAATAACATGCATGTATGAAAGAAACAAATAAGCTAAATGAAAATAGTATGTATGAATATTAAACATCTAAAACATAAGTAAAATTTATCAGATATGAAAATAGACTAAATATAGGGCATTAAGATATTTGCCTCAACCTCATATCAAGTAGATCTAATAAAATGATACTCCGATCTATCATTTCTCTTCTTCCTCTCTCCTCTTGCTCCTCCTTTCTTCCTTCTCTCATGTGAAATGACTACATAGTATCTTGTCGTTGCTTATATATCAAAAATAACTTATATTATCAAATTAAATCAAATAGAGAATTGGGCATTATAACTCTCCATCCTTATAAAAATTTTATCCTCAAAATTTATATACCTCAAAACTTTAAAAAAAAGGGTATTTCTTCTGAACTTTATCCTTGCATTCTCAGGTTGCTTCATCGACTGAATGATTTACCAAAATATCTTGACCAAAAGAATTGTCTTATTTCTCAATACCTGATTCTTTCTATCCAAAATTTGAAACGAAACTTCATTATAATTTAAATTTTTATCAATATGCAACGGTTCATATTCGATTACATGCGAAGGATCATACACATATTTTTCTAATATAGAAACATGAAAGATATCATGACAATCTGCCAAACTCGGAAGCAAAGCCAATTTATAGGCTACTTCTCCAATCGATTATAAAATCTTAAACGGTCTAATAAATCTTGACTTTAAGTTACCTTTCACCCTGAACCTTGAGATTTCTTTCATTGGAGATACTTTCAAAAATACATGATCACCCACTTCAAACCTCAAATCAGATCTCCTTTATCGACAAAACTTTTCTAACTGCTTTGAGTAATAATCAGCCGATTTCAAATAATATTAATCTTATTCGAGATATCCTGAATAATATCAAGGCTCAAGAGTTTGCAATCACTAATTTCTTTCTAATTAATAGGAGACCTACATTTTCAATTATATAAAGCCTCAAAAGGGGTCATCTTGATACTCAACTGATAACTATTGTTGTACACAAACTTGGCTAGTGGTAAATAATTATCCCAATTTTCTTTTATTTTCAAAACCAATGCCCTTAACATATCTTCTACAATTTGGATAGTCTTCTCTGATTGACCATTTACCTATGGATAAAACATCGTACTAAACTTCATCTTGGTACCTAACTTCTTATGTAAACTTTTTTAAAATTTTGACACAAATCTCGAATCACAATCAGAAACAATCGAAGTTGGAATACTAAGCAATCTCACAATTTCATTGATATATAGACATGCCAACTTATCTTTTAAATACATCATCCTGATTAGTAAGAAATAAGTCGACTTTGTCAGTCTGTCCATGATCAACCAAACTGCATCCAAATCCTTGCTATCCTAGGTAAACCCAAAATAAAATCCATCGTGATATACTTCCATTTCAAACTGAGAATTCGTGGAGGGTGCAAAAATTCTAAAGGTTTTTATATTCGGCTTTCACTTGTCGACATACGATACACTTTACCACAAATGTTGTAATTTTTCATCTCATTTTCCACCACCAAAAATTCTTTTTCATATCATATTATATCCTATTCACTCCAAGATGAATCATTTATTTCGATCTATGGATCTCATTCAAAATTTTCTTCTTTAGCTAATCAATATTCGGAATACAAATCCTATCTTGAAACTAAA
The DNA here is from genome assembly GCA_033239525.1 of Nepenthes gracilis. Taxonomy (NCBI): domain Eukaryota; kingdom Viridiplantae; phylum Streptophyta; class Magnoliopsida; order Caryophyllales; family Nepenthaceae; genus Nepenthes; species Nepenthes gracilis. The sequence continues at coordinate 5,764,393 of BSYO01000018.1, read as the reverse complement.
GAATTCTATCTGTCCACACATTAAAATCTGCTTGTGACTCATTACTCTAATCTCCAGCAATTTTTATCTGATACAGGTTGCTCATTTGAGTCTCCTTATTCTTTTCTAAAATCATGGGTTACACTTGTAGATACGACATCATCTCAACCCCTGAGAGTGTAACCTAATAGTGAAACTCTTTATTTCATCTAATATCTCTCATTCCTTAATTATCAAATATGCTACCAAACCTGAAAACTTCTGACTTAAGGCATCGATGACTACATTTGTGTTCCCTGACTGATATTGGATCTCGCAATCATTATCCTTAAGCAAGTCTATCCACATACACTGCTGCATATTAAACTCTTTTTGCAAAAATAAATATTTTAAACTCTTATTATCTGAATGTACCATAAATTTTTCTCCATACAGAAAATGCCTCCAAATCTTCGGTAAAAAATTACGTTCGCTAGCTCCAAATCATAGGTGGGATAATTCTGTTCATAAACCTTCAACTGCCTTGACCCATATGCAATCACCAGACTACGTTGCATCAACACGCAACCCAAACCTTTCTTAGAAGTATCACAATACACCAAAAATCCTCCTGATCCATCAAGGATCGACAAAATCGACGTTGATGTTAATCTATTCTTCAATTCCTGGAAACTTTTTTCACAATTCTCATCCCAAATGAAAACCATTCACTTCTGCATCAATCACGTCAGTGGCATCACAATTTTTAAACATTTTTTAACAAATTGCCCATAATATCTAGCTAGATCTAAGAAACTATGCACCTCCATGACATTAGTCGGTCTATCTCAATTAGCCACAACTTTAACCTTCTTCGGATTCACTGATACACCACATTTAAAAACTATATGCCTTAAAATGATACTTCTTACAACCAAAACTTACATTTCTTCAACTTACAAAATAAATGTCATTTTCTCAAAATCTATAGTGTAATCCTCAAATGGGCTTTATACTCTTCAAAACTTCTCAAATAGATCAGAATATCATCAATAAAGACTATCACAAATTGGTCTAAATACTATTAGAAAACTTGATTCATAGGATCCATAAAAGATGCCGTCATATTTAATCCAAAAGGCATTTTCAAAAATTCGTAATAACCATATCTTATCTTGAAGGTCATCTTAGGCACATCATCTCGCTTAATCCTCAATTGATAATACCCCAAACACAAATTAATCTTGGAGAACACTTGCGCTCCTTACAACTGATTGAATAAGTCATTTATCCGCTAGAGGAAATACTTATTCTTGATCTTGATCTTATTTAATTTTCTATAGTCCACACATGACCTCATTATCCCATCCTTTTTCTTCACAAAAACCATTGGAGCAACCCAAGTGAAACACTTGGCCGAATGAATCTCTTATCCAACAGATTTTACAATTACTGTTTTAACTCTTTCAATTCAAAAGAGGCCTTCTATAATGAGTCCTCAAGATTGTGTAGATCTTAACACGATATCAATAGCAAACTCAATCTTTCAATTAGGTGGCAAACTTGACAAATCTTCTGAAAAAACATCATCAAATTTACATATAATTAGAATATCCTCAATGGCCACATTATGACTTCCAAATGTGGCTGCATAGGCCAAATAAACTTGGAACCCAATGTTCATCAAATGAATCGTATGTAAAGTTGAAATAAATCCCATCGTCTTCCTCCTAACTCTTCCTTGAAACTAAAAATATTCATAACTCGGGATGCAAAATATAATGGATTTATTAAAACAATCCACGCTAGTATGATAGCATATCGACCAATTCATCCCCAAAATGACATTAAAGTCTGGCATAATAAGTAAAATCAAATCCACCTACAACTTATATCCACTAACCCAAACCGGACACTAATGATACACGATATTAGTCAACAAAAATTTACTCATTGAGGTAGACACCATCAACATATATTCCAGAAATCAAGGTACACAAATTGTAAATAAATTTAGGGGTTATAAAAGAATGCATAACCCTAGGGTCAATCAAAACTTAGGTGAAGAAATCAAAAATTTGCATATTACCTTTCAAAATTGACGGATCTGCTCTAGCATCCCGTCATGTTACCGCAAAAGCTCTACCAAGAATCGCCATTATCCTATCCGGAAGCTTCAGAGGGGTTGGACAATCCTTCGTCATGTGGCCCATCTTGGTCCATCTTGCTAACCCCGTGAATTGGGGCTTCGGCGGCGATGACTTCACCTTGATCAATTTTCCTTTGTCTTGACCTTTAGACCTCGAATGGAAGCCTCCATCCCTCGAGCATGGCCTCCATCCCTTCTCCTTGACCATTCAATCTTCTCTCAAATGCTTTACTCCGTCTCTTACTCAATCAATATGGTCGATTAATCACTTCACCTTGATCAAGGAGCAAAAGTTTTCATTTGAATCTTGAAAACTTTAGACCTCAAATGGGAGCAAAACGGGACAATCCTTTGAATCATAACTCTTAGCCTTGTTTCACCTTAAACTCATCCTCCTTAATCTCTAAAATGTTGGACGAATTTCTCCATAAATACCTCCATAAAAACGTCCCATAAAATCTCTTCATTCTCCATTTCCAAAATATGGTGCTGAGTAGCCCACCACCGGTTCACCTCACCTTCCAACTTATAGTTAACAAACTTGACTTTATCTTCTTCCGGGCATCCAATCACCTTAAACAGCTTCTCCATCCTCTAAATCTATTTCTCAGTTTTTATCAAATCGAATTCTTCCAAGAACTATGGGACAGGCTCTTTCTTAAATTAGTCGAACGACATTCTACCTTGCCTCTGGTCAGCTATCCTCCTCATAGCAATTAAATTCTCTTCTTGGTGCAGGATCATAGAGTCCATTATGCCATTCATGCTACCTATTATAGCCAAATAATCATCCTCTTGGTTTGAACTTGAACCTCCACAACCTGAGTCTCTATTATTTGCCAAAGGCGATAACTATCATGTAAAATATCTAATTAATTATCATTCTAAAATTATCAAAAATATCTCTCCTTACCACTATTCTCTAATACTATTTATTATTACAAAATTAGATCAAAATAGGTCTAAATAATTATAATTTATAAAAATTAAAATCTCAAAATAATACAACAGTGATCAACAAATCCCAAACCCGAATATAACAAAATAGACGTCATCTAATCTTATATGACAATAACAATAATAATAACCTGTATATGATCTTATCGGATAACCATCCAAATAATATAATAAATATAACCTATTTCATAAATATCACAAGGGAGGTGACAAACCATCAATAACACGATAACCTAATGACAGAATAATCTAACCGTTTTTAATATATAATTGAGAGCCTACATCCAACCAATCTCAATATCCAAAATACGTTTGATACATATCTAGTCCAAAGACAAAACTAAACTCACCAAAATAAAAGAACAACGATCAAATCATGTTCAAACTCCTATAATATATCCAAACCCACTATTTTGAAGGAATAAAAAGGAAAAATGTTAGCCTAAAACTCAAAAAATATTAGTATATATAAAAGTTAATACATATATATCCAAAATTAGAAAGAGATGTGATAAATACATTCAAAACGTGTGAAAGATATACATCTAAAAATTCAATATCGAAAGTCAGAAGGTAATATTGTACTCAAAATATAGTCTATATCAAAATATTGTCCCCTCGGGACGTAATCTAAACAAGATAGGATTCAAAACAAAATCACATAATCCCTATCATATCTAATCCATATTGAACATATAATGAACAAAATGAAGTTTGTATCGAGATCACATATAAACGAAACAAAGTTTAGAATGAAATCATATAAGAACAAAATAGATTTTGGAATGAAATCATATATTTAAATGTATGAGACTGATCAAATCCCATTTGTAGGCAAACCTACAAATCTCAAACAAAGTCCATATGCAAATCAATGTAGAAAATATATTATATACAAAATATGCACAAAATCAGAGATCAAAGACCAAGAGAACTACTTGAGAAAAGATTATACATACTCTCAAAAATGTTAAACCATATCAATCATTATTTAGACTCATGGGTAGGGCCGTCCATATAGGTTCTCTTATAGATAAGAAAATGCTCACTATATTTTACCACCGCAGTGTTAGGTGCATTTCTCATTAAAATATGATTAGTTTCATTCAATTTATTTACGATAATTCTCATTAAAATACAAATGGGGTGGGGTCATCTATAAAACAAAATTTTCTATTGGTGGAAAAGGGAGTCACAAAACTTTTTCCATCGGGAAAGGTTCACAAAGTTCTCTTCGTCGAAAAAGTGTCACATATTGAATCATATCATAAATATAGAGATCTTAATCCCAAGGTAGCGATACATATATGCCAATGCATGGCCCATGTAGATTTTCATGACTTTTTCTATATAAATATACTAATATAAAATATTATTATCTCAAATACTTATCCATTTTTTCATAAAATATATAAAACCCTTAAATATTTATAAATTCTGAAAAAAATTTTAAAATAACCAGTAAAAATAATATGCATACACTAAAAAATAAATAGGCTAAATAAAAATAACATGTATAGATATTAAATTTCTAAAACATAAGTAAAACTTATCAGATATGAAAATAGACTAAAGATAAAGCGTAAAAATACCTACCTCAACCTTATACCAAACATATTTGACAAAAAAACACTCTGGCCTTCCTTTTTTTCTTCACTCATCTTTCTCCTCCTCTCTTCTCTTCTTTCTCCCATGCAAAATAATTGCACAGTGCCTTGTTACTGCTTATATACCCAAAATAAATGATATTACCAAATTAAACCAAATGGAGAACCGAATATTATAAAATTTGCTTCCTTTCTCAATTTTTCTTTTCAAATTTTCCATTGCACAAATATGTTTAATAAACCCATATTAAATTGATGACATTAAAAATAAATTAATTAAAAAATAGGCATTAGAGTAGAAGAGAACCAATTGGGGTTCAACGGGCCAATCTTTGACCGGAGTTCACATGAATTGACCAGTGGTTGGCTGTGTTGATCGGTATCGATGGGGTCGCTAGTGGCCGTCAATAGTGGATGGCCAGTGTTGACTGTGTTTAATTGAAAATGAGCCCCGTTAATTTGTTTATATATATTTGAAAATGAGCTCCGTTAATTTGTTTATATATATATAATGTTAAATTATATATTTCTATTAGTTTAAGTTATAAAATTGATTAGTTACTAGTAGCATGTTTAAATTTATTTGATTAAAATTGAATTATTTGACTGATTCAAAATTTTATAGAGTTAGATTAAGGTATAAAAATATTATGTACATGTATGATTATAAAATTAAAGCCAATTAATATTTTGGATTGGGGACAGCTACAAAAAAAATATTTAGTTCAGCCTGAACCCACTTGGATTAACGTTTTATAAATTTATTTTTTATTTTAAATAAATGTTAAATTTAAAGATTATTTTAATAGATTATATTTTTATATAATTAATAATTTTTATATAAAAATTTATTATTAAAATATATACTTATATTGATGGGTCTGGAGATATGTGGGCTGGCTCAATTCCAAGTTTGCATGAAAAACCACATGGCTCAAGAGGCATTCTACGCAACCTAAGATCTAGGCAGCTCAATTCAGGTCAGCCCAGTAAAAATTAGCCTCTGGATGGGCCCGTGAACATGGCCCAATGGCTCCCCTAAATCAAAAGATGCCGCACAACTGACCAACCAACATGGCCACTGTTAGCGCATCATTTTTTCGATTCAAAGAATCAGGATTTGTGGATGGCCACCAATAAGTCTACCTGTTTGGTGCCTTCTGCACAGTAATCTTAATGAATGGTGAGCACAATAGGTAGGATTATGACCCATTTTTTGCAACCTAGGAGGCAGGTAGCTATCATCCTCTTTGATAAAAAAAGGAGATTCAAATGTTGAAATCTCCGTGTTTGAAGGGGGCTCGAGAGGCTTGAGGCTCCCAACAACAAGAGGAAGAAGAAAAGAAAGAACTACCAACAAAGAACGAAAAAAACAAGAACAAGGAAAAAGAAGAAAGGATGGCGCCTAGCTGCTTTAATCAAACTTTGGGCGAAGGAGAGCACACTCATCCTCATGGTTTTCACTCTCTCGTTGGGTTCAGAGTATCACCTCCAATTGTCGAAACAACCGATCAAATTTAGGCTTGCGAATGTGGATGCGCTAAGCTCCCTTCGGATTCCCAACCACCGAGATAGTGAGGATGACTTGTGCAATCGGGCACAGAAGACTCCCCTTCATACATAGCATGGAGAGGATTCTAGCGGGGCCTTCACTCCCGCGCGGGCAAACTCACAGTGCCCCCTATCCAAGTGAGTTCCTAGGAAAGGTGAAACAAACTAGGCTCTTCAAGCAAGAGCCTCATCCTCTATGTCAAAACTGCCCTTTGACTAGGCGCACCCAATGGAGCTAAAGCCTCCATCCCTCAAAGTCTTCCCCTAGCCGGGTGCACCCAATCGAGTTAAGTCCTCCATCCCTATAAGCCAATGTTTGGTTGGGCGCACTCAACAGAGCTCAATTATCCATCTCTCAATGCAGTCGTTGACTGGCTGCAATGAGTGAAGCTCAATTCTCCATTTCTCTAAGCCGCCCATCGGTTGGGCACACTCAGTAAAGTCCAATCCCCTATCTCTCTAAGCCATCTATCGGTCCGATACATTCAGCAGGACCAAATCCTCCATTTCTCTAAGCCACCCTGTCGCTAGGTGCGTCTTGTGGAGCCAAATTCTCCATCTCTTAAAATAGCCCCCTGATCGGGCCCACCCAACAGAGTTAAATCCTTCATCTCACAAAGCTGCCCCCTGGCCAGCGAAACTAAGTTCTCCATCTCTATAACCCACCCTCTTGTCAGGCGCACACGATAAAGTTAAGTATTCTATGTCACGAATCCGAACCAAATAGGTTAATTTAAAATAATTAATTATAATTTCTAAACTTTAAAATTCTAAATAAATTTAACCAATAATTCTAAACCCTGAAAATTCGGATGTGACAAACCAAAATACAGAGGACCCGACAAATCAAAACCCTCACAGGACATCATCGGACAACCATCTGGATAACATAAATATGACTTGCTCTATAATTATCGTAAGGGAGGTAACAATTCCAACTAAAATTATAAATCAGATACAGTATAACATACCAATTGTTCTCAAAATATATCCATGGGCTATATTTGGCCAATTCCATAATCCGATTATAACAAATACTAATTTAAAACATAATAGAACTAAAACTCACCAAAACAGACGAATGGCTGACACAGATCATGACCATACTCCTACATTGCATCCAAATCTTCTACTCTAAAGGGATAAAATAGAAAAAATGAGCCTAATGCTAGCAAGTATCATAATTAAACAAAGAAAGTCCAATAAATCAGAAGGAATGTCAAATGGATAAAAATTTGTTCAAATAACAAGATAAATCTAAATCGTCGATATAACAAATTCAATAAAAATTCAAGATCTAGAATTTGAAATTCAATGGTAGTTTCGTACTCAAATTAAATATCCAAATCCAAACAAATGTCCAAATTCTGAAATAGTCTTCGTCGGAACGTATATATAAATATATAAATATATATATATATATATATAACACCAAAATAGAGATGATCCGAACTAATTTTAAAGCTGATGTTGATCCGAGTCCAAATCCAAATTCGAGTCTAAGTCCAAATTGAAGGCCCGATTAGCTTGTGATTTGGGGTAGAATTCAATAGCTAGATGATCCAATAGCGTATGCAGAAATCGAAGCAGTATCGCGACAGATATTTCAAAGGTTCGGATCAAAACATATAATCAAAATCGTTTGTACGAGACACATCAAGCCCAATTATAGGCAAAATTGGAGAATCTCAAATCCAAGTCCAAAAATCCATATCCAAATCAATGTCTAATACCAATCAATATAAAAATACAAATTATGCACCAAATCTAGGTTCTGATTATTTAAAGACTAGTTTGAGGAAGGGTTACACATAATTCCGGTAACCTTAGGCTAAATCCCATAGATAAGGTTGCTCATTATGTTTTGCCACTTGCGGTTTTGGGTACGTTTCTTAAACTTGTCAGATATATTAAGACGTCTGAATGTATTCTAAGATCAAATCAAATTGTCCAAATGGGAATGGTCACTACTCTAAGCCTTTCCTGCTGGTGGAAAGGGATTTTCAAATAATAAAATAATCTCCCCGTCGAGAGTTGGCCAAAATCCAATAGTCCAAATCCAAATGTAGTGACTACAATCCAACACGTGTATGTGAAAATACACAGCCAATGCAAGTTTCGTGTATATTTTTATTACACATATTGATATAAATATATACCGAGTCCAGTAAATTTTTTAAACTTTCAGAAAAATAATAAATTTTTAAAATCATAAAACCCATATTCAAAGCCCCCAAAATAATCCAATGAACTATACATACATATCCAGAATAAATAAAATAGATGTACAAAATACATGCATGTTAGTAAAAATTCCAAACGGCATCTAAAATAAATCATAAATTAAATCAGACCAAAGAAGGGATTTACATATACTTGCTTGAATTTCATACTTTACAGATCTGAAGAAAGGATGTTTCAAAGTACCCAAACGGCACCCTTTTCTCTCTCCTCCGTGTGTGCTGCCCGCGCCTCAGCCACACCCTCTCCTCTCTGCGCGGCTTCTACTGCAAGCCGCTGCCACTACAGCCGTCCTCGGTCACCGGCGTGCTGCCACGGCCGTCACCGACCCTCCCCAGTGTCACTTACTCGGCGCTGGTGTCGCTATGTTGCCACCGTGGCTCTCCTCGTGCGACTTTGCCATCGTTCTCTCCCCTCCATGCAACCCTCGCGCTGCCGCCACACGCCATTGCACGACCTGCTGCCGTCGTGTATTGCCATCGCCAGCCTTCTTGGTGTCACCTTGTCGGCGCCGTCACCATTGTTCTGCTGCATCTCTCTCTCCGCGCCGTTCTCTATTTCTCTTGTGCGAACCCTCGTCGGGTGCACCGTCGCCGAACAACACCGCACGGCCTCTGTGTGCCATCACTGTCAATGACCCACCTCCTCTTCTCTCCTCCACCGCGCGCCGTGAACAGTGGCGCTCAAGACCCTGTCCTTCCCCGTGCTTCTCTCTCTCCTGATCCAAACCGTGCCACTGTTCTCCATCTTATCTCTTTCGTTTTTTTTTTATTTTCTTTATATATTATTATTATTATTATTATTATTATATATTTTTTACTTTAGTTTTTCATTTTTTTTAATCCAAATTTTGAATCAATACCCGAACGACAACACGAGCCCACCTTGGGCACGGGCCCACCATGGGCGCCAATCCAACCGATCCAAATATCATTCCAAATTTCATAATATTTAATAAATTTTACCACGTTTAAATTACAAAAAATTATAATTAATATTAAATTAATCCGAATAAAATCCAAGATATTAAATTCTCCCATCCTTACAAAAATTTCGTCCTTGAAATTTACGCCTCTCGATCTTAACCTCAATTAACCAATATTGAGGATATTCTTCCGAACTTCATCCTCGCACTTCTTGATACTCTTGCTTGATCAAATGGTTTTTCCAAATCTGATCATCATCAAATAGGGATATTTTTTTCGGACTTATCCCCAAGATCTCTTAACACTTTTTCAACTAAAAGATTTCTCAAAAGTATAATGATCGATGAAAACATGTTATTCCTTACACCAGTTCCTATCCCAAAATCGAGATCACAGCTTTAACCTAAAGCACTTCCCGTCGATCAAAAACGATTTCAACCAAATCACATGCGAAGTATCATTCATATAAAACATGTTACATTAATCAATCAAATTTAGAAGAAAGGCCAATCTATAGGCTATCTCTCTAATCTGGTAAAAGTTTCAATTGTCTCAATAAACGTCTACTTCCAATTGAATTGCAATTTTGATCTCCCACTTCAACCTCAAATCAAATCTTGTGATAAATAGCCAAGAGACTACATGCTTCCGTTGAGCCTCTCTGATCAATCATCAACCTCAAATCAAATCAAAAGCCTCAAAGTAGGAATATCTTACAATCTTCTCACCTTAATCTGGTAAAAGTTTCAATTGTCTCAATAAACGTCTACTTCCAATTGAATTGCAATTCCGATCTCCTACTTTAACCTCAAATCAAACCTTGTGATAAATAGCCAAGAGACTACATGCTTCCGCTGCGCCACTCTGATCAATTATCAACCTCAAATCAAATCAAAAGCCTCAAAGTAGGAAAACCTTACAATCTTTTCGCCTTGAAAATATGCCAATGACCAATCTCGGGAATGATATCTTGATAGACAAGTAATAGGTCGACTTCAACAGCTCATCCATTATCAGCTAGTTTAATCTTATCCAAAGAGCATTAAGTCCTTTGCTATTTGAGGCAGACCCGAACAAAATCTTAGAGGCTTCTTTCTTTAGACATAAGACCCATCTTGTCACGACTCGTGATCAAACTGCCATCAAACTCTCTCTCCACTCTACTAGGTGGAGAGTCTTCGAGATTCCCGCCATACATGGACAACTTCAACTCGATCACAATTACAAATGACCTCATTTGCTCCCGAGCTTCTATCCAATCGGCTTCCAAGTTTCCATCCAATAAGCCGAAACTTAAATGAGAGAATTCTCGAAAACATCTCTTCTCTCAAACGTGCAATGGAGAAAATACTTTGTGTAGAATGTTTGAGATTGCCCGCTCGATCTCTTTCGACTTCAAGACGGCTTGTCCAAAATGGACATTACCATTGATCTTCATAAAAGCTTCTCCCACAATTAGAAGCTTCGTTCAAAATCCAATCCTGACAACAAAGAGAGAAAATCCCTTTGGCCTAATCTTCATTCTGGCATCCTTGCCATGGCATCTTCACGCAAAATCCTCCAGACTGCGCCACAGCCCAAACTTGCCTTAGATACGACACCAGATACGGTGAATCCAAACATATCAAAATCTTTCTTAAAAGCATCGCTGAATGCTGCCAATCCTTCCGAACCATCAAAGATCAATAAAAGCAACTATCAATAATTTTTGTTATAATATGAGTATTTTAATATTTAAATTTTATATAAAAGTCATAAAAGCAACCGTCAATAATTTGAGATTTTTTTAAATATAAAATATGAATCTTTAAATCTTCTAAATCTAAAAATCATCGGACGTTTATCGTCATAAAATCAATGATAACATGTTTTTCAGACTAAATTAATGAAAATATTTATCCTCCCATCCTTCATAGCAATCCCTTCTCCTTGAGAATGAGAGTGGCTCCATCGCTGAAACCGGTGGTGTAAAAATTTTATCCATTGTGAGCCTTTTGATAAATAATTAAATGCCATAAATATAAATATTACAAAAATTAAAAATATATATAAATATTTATATTTTTATATTATTTATATTATAATATGAGTATTTTAATATTTAAATTTTATAAAAAAATCATAAAAATAACTATCAATAATTTTAAATTTTTTTAAATATAAAATATGGATCTTTAAATATTCTAAATCCAAAATTTATTGTACGTCCATTATCATATAATCAATGATAACATATTTTTTAGGCTAAATTAATAAAAATATTTATCCTCCCATCCTTCATGGCAATCCCTTATGCTTAAGAATGAGAGTGGCTCCATCGCTAAAAGTGATGGTGTCAAATTTTTGTCAATTGTGAGCCTTTGGATAAGAAATTAAAGGCCAAAAATATAAATATTATAAAAAATATAAATATATATAAATAATTATATTTTTTATATTACTTCTATTATAATATGAGTATTTTAATATTTAAATATTATAAAAAATCATAAAAATAACAATCAATAATTTTAAATTTTTTTAAATAAAAAATATGGATCTTTAAATCTTCTAAATCAAAAAATTATCGTACGCCTATTATCAAATAATCAATGATAACATATTTTTCAAACTAAATTAATGAAAATATTTATCCTCCCATCTTTCATGGCAATCCCTTATTCTCGAGAATGAGGGTGGCTCCATCGCTAAAAGTGATGGTGTCAAATTTTTGTTAATTGTGAACTTTTAGATAAGAAAATTAAAGGTCACAAATATAAATATTTTAAAATTATAAATATATATAAATAATTATTTTTTTATATTATTTTGATTATAATATGAGTATTTTAATATTTAGATTTTATAAAAAAAACATAAAAGAAACTATCAATAATTTTAAATTTTTTAAAATAAAAAATATGGATATTTAAATCTTCTAAATCCAAGAATTATTGTACGCTCATTATCACATAATCAATAATAACATATTTTTCAGGCAAAATTAATGAAAATATTTATCCTCTCATCCTTCATGGCAATCCCTTATTCTCAAGAATGAGGGCGGCTCCATCGCTAAAAGTGATGGTGCCAAATTTTTATCAATTGTGAGCATTTGGATAAGAAATTAAAGGCCACAAATATAAATATTATAAAAATTATAAATATATATAAATAATTATATTTTTTTATATTATTTCTATTATAATATGAGTATTGTAATATTTAATTTTTATAAAAAATCATATAAGCAACTATCAATAATTTTAAATTTTTTTAAATATAAAAGATGGATCTTTGAATCTTCTAAATCCAAGAATTATCATCCGTCCATAATCATAAAATCAATGATAACATATTTTTCAGGCTAAATTATTGAAAATATTTATCCTCCCATCCTACACGGCAATCCCTTATTCTTGAGAATGAGGGTAGCCATTGTTGAAAGTGATGGTGCCAAATTTTTGTCAATTGTGAGCCTTTTCATAAGAAATTAAAGGTTACAAATATAAATATTATAAAAATTATAAATATATATAAATAATTATATTTTTTTTGTATTATTTCTATTATAATATAAATATTTTAATATTTAAATTTTATAAAAAAAATCATAAAAGCAACTATCAATAATTTTAAATTTTTTTAAATATAAAATATGGATCTTTGAATATTCTAAATCCAATAATTATCATACGTCCATTATCATAAAATCAATGATAACATATTTTTCAGGCAAGATTAGCTAAATTTTTTCGTGTCTAATTTATAGTAATGCTTATCTAATCTTATACTAAATTAACCAAACATATTCCTACTCCCTCTTTTCTAGAGAGAGAAAAAGAGTACAAGCAAGACTTTCAAGGCATTCAAAGCCAAGCACAGAGGACTGGAAGACTTGACTTGAATAGTCAAGCAAGCCAAATTTGAAAGTCACACATCTCTAAAAAAAATATATTTTCTATATATTTTAAATATTTATAGTTAAATAAAAATTTAATGATAAAATTTAAAAAAATATAAAAAATTAATATATAATATTTTTTATATCTTTATTTTTATAATATTAATAACTATTAAATATTTAATTTAATAATAAAAAAAATGACTTAAATAGTTTTTAAAATTCTCATTTGTAAAATTTTTAATTAAAAAAAATATAAATATACTATAAAAAAATTATTTTCTTTTCTTTTTTATTGGGTAAAAGTACTGGTCTCACAATTAACCTAAAATTATGTTTACTAACTTTTTATAAAAAAATTATATTTATCACAAACATTAAGCTTTAAACAATAACAATAATAATAATAATAATGTATAAGTTGATCTTATATCGCATTCTATTTAATTTTGTTATAATAATTTTAAATCTGTTTGGACTATGATATTCGATCTATTTAAATTTAATAATTTATAAATAAATAAAAATACATTTATTCATTTATTTGCGAGCTGTAGCTCGAATATATGAAATTGGATTTGATCCTAATGCCTAGTAGCCGAAGTAAAATCTATAAAATAGACCGGATTTATTTTTTTATCAGAAAATTTTATTAAATAATTAGAGGTTTTTAATATATATTATATAAATGATCTAATTAGTGAGGATAATAATTTGAATATTTAAATAAAAAAACAGCAAAATATTAAAAAAAATGTATCTTCTTTCTTTAATTCCATCCCAATACAGCTCTCAGAATTATAGCCTAAGTTATAGCCCACACACCATCGCCGCCCTGCGGACGCCCCAAAATAAACAAATACGTTGACATTAGGTGACAAATTTAGGTGTTTTTGAAATATTTTTTTAATAATATAATATTTTAATTATTTATTTATATTAATAGATTTATAAAATAAATATGTAAATAAATATGATTTTATTTAAAATATATTGAACATATGTAATGAATTTTTTTTTAATATTGTTGAAAATATATGTATATAATCAGTGGAAAGGGGGAGTACATCAAATTGAGGTGAAAATATATATGCTGCCAAGATATCGAAAATAAGTTTATCTGATGATATGTTTGGTTGAAGGAAATAAGATGGGAATAAAAATTCTTTCATTTGATTATAAATTTAATCAAGAATAAATATTTTTTTTAAATTATTATTCCCACGTAATAATAATAATAATAATAATATTATTATTATTATTATTTTATTTTGTTATTATTATTATTATTATTATTATTATTATTATTATTATTATTATTATTATTATTATTATTATTACTATCATCATCATCATCACCATTATTATTATTAATATTATCACTATTCTCACATTATTTTTCATACTATTCTACAAACTAAACAATAGAATACTAATTTTCACCTTATTCTATTCCAACAATCAAATATGAGAATAACAATTTTAACTCTATTCTCATTCTATTTTATTTCCTTGAATAATTATTTTATTCCTACTTTATTCCATTTTAGTAATCAAACGTACCGTGAGATTTTCTAAAAACGACATACATATAATCTGACAAATTTAGGGAAAAAAATTAGTGAGGGTACATGGGATTATAGAGGGGTTCCACCTTTTAAAAATAAACTGAGAAAATTATTCACTCAATATTAATTAGTTATTTTTAAATAAATAATTATGATTTAATTATTTTAAAATAATTAATTTAATAAATTTTTAAAATTTTAAAAATAATTAAATAATAGTTATTTATTTAAAAATAAATAATTAATATATTAAAAACATGTCTTTTTATTTTCATACAAAAAAATGAAGCTTTTATCCAATCCAATGTTGGTGGACTAAATAAACCTAAGAATAAAACTAATGTGGGCACGTTCAGTATTCTGTTTATAAATATTGCAAATTACATAAAAGCCATTCAAAATATAAGAAATTATTATCATAATTGAATATAATAATTATTCAAATCACACACCTAATTGATTCATTAAATAATTAAATATATATTTGATCAAATAAGGATTCAACTTAAACACGAGTTAAATTTACATATAACTTTATAATCGATAAATCAGAGCATGTTGGATAAGGTCTAGCCATCTGAACCAAAACCTTAATTATATCCGTCTATGAACCAATTCAAATCAATTTAGATAGGTTGATGAATTTTTTTTATTTTTAATATATTTATTTAAAAATTTACATCTACATCAAAATATCCACAAATATATAATATTTTAGAAATTATAATATTTAGAATAAAATATTACATATGATGCGCCATTAGATTCGAATTGATGGATATGTTAGAGAGTTGTTCAATCTCTTTTGGTGAGTTGAAGTGGAGTCGGTCCGATTTTCATTGTTTCAAACCCGGATCTTACGCAATTCAATTAATAAATAAGATGTTAGAGGATAGTGGAAACTCGCCCCTTGGTATATTGTCTAACGTTCAAATTAAAAAAATTTTTACGATGAGAGAAAGATAGAGGAATACAAGATGTGTATGCATAAATGCATGTAAAAGGAAAAATGAATTGTTAGCAGAGGCTTAAACTCTGATAAGTGTATCCGACCACGAGACGATTTTAAGAGATGCAGGTTTTAGCTTTGCAGAATGCACTTGCCCAGGAGGTGGCTTTGAGAGATAGAATGTAATATTTTAAATTTTATTCAGATTAATTTAATATTAATTATAATTTTTGGTAATTTGGACATTGTAAAATTTATTAAATATTGTAAAATTTGGAATGATATTTGGATCGATTGGACTGGCGTCTAAGGTGGGCCCGTGTTATCATCCGGGTATTAATTCAAAATTTGGATTAAAAAAAATTGAACACTAAAATGGAAAATATATGTAATAATAATAATAATAATAATAATAATAATAATATATAAAGAAAATAAAAAAAGAGATAAGATGGAGAACAGTGGAGCGGTTTGGATTGAGAGAGAAACATGAGGAAGGAGACGGTTTTGAGCGCCACTCTTCACAGTGCGCAGTGGAGGAGAGAAGAGGAGGTGGGTCGTCGACGGCGATGGCGCACGGAGGCCGTGCGATGCTATTCGGCGACAAAGCACGCGACGAAGGTTCGCGCAAGAGAGAGAGAGAACAACGTTGAGAGAGAGATGCGGAAGAATGATGGTGACGGCGCCGACGAGGTGATGCCGGGTAGGCTGGTCGGTGCAACGGCATGTGGCGGCAGCACGAGGGTTGCGTGGAGGAGAGAGAATGATGGCAAAATTGCGCGAGGAAAGCCACGGTGGCAGCGTAGCAGTGCCAATGCCGGGTAGGTGACGCCGGGGAGGGTCAGCAATGGTAGTGGCAGCACGCCGGTGACTGGCGACGGCCGTGGTGGCAATGACTTGGGGCAAAAGCCGCGCAGAGAGGAGAGGGTGCGGCTGAGGCGCAAACAGCGCACACGAGAAGAGAGAAAGGGGGCCTGTTCTGGTACTTTGGGACATCATTTCTTTAGATCTGCAAAGTATGAAATCCAGGCAAGTATTTGTAAAGCCCCTTTTTGGTCTGATTTAAAATTTGATTTATTTTAGACATCGTTTGAAATTTTTACTAACATACATGTATTTTATACACCTGTTTTATTTATTATGGACATGCATGTGTAGTTCATTAGATTATTTTGGGGGCTTTGAATATGAGTTTTATGATTTTAGAAATTTATTATTTTTCTAAAAACTCAAAAAATTTACTGGACTTAGTGTATAATTATATTAGTATGTGTAATAAAAATATACACGATACTTGCATTTGCAATATATTTTTACATGCACGTGCCGGGTTATGGTCACTATATTTGAATTTGGATTATGATTGTAGTGTCCCACATTGGATTGGGGGAGGGGAACGAAGCGTCCTTATAAGGGCGTGGATACCTCCCCCCTTGTAGATGCGTTTTGGGGCGGTGGACTCCGTCTGCCAGGAATAAAACCGTGAGGCCTGTAGGCTGGGGACGCCGTGAAGTTCTCCCAAGCCTCGGCCTGTAGTTTGGAGACGCCGCGAAGTTCTCCCAGGTCAAAGCGGACAATATCTACATGCGGGTGCGTCGGGGACGTTACAATAGCTAACTCCCAACAGGGAGATTATTTTATTATTTGGAAACCCCTTTCCGCCGGCAGGAAAGGTTTAGAGTAGTGACTCTTTCCATTTGGATAATTTGATTTGACTTTAAAATATATTCGGACGTCCTAATATATCTGAAAAGTTTGAAGAATGCACACAAAGTTGCGGGTGACAAAATATAGTGAGTAACCTTATTTATGGGTACATAGTACATGAATTTTGGCCTAAGATTATCGAATTATGTGTAATTATTTCTCAAACTAGTTTTTAAATAATCAGAACCCAAATTTGGTATATAATTTATATTTTTGTATTGTTTAATATTAAATATTGATTTGGATATGGATTTTTAGATTTGGATTTAAGATTCGCCGATTTTGCCTATAATTGGGCTTGGTATACCTCGTACAAACGATTTTGATTATATATTTTGATCCGGACCTTTCAAATAGCTATTGTGATACTACTTTGATTTCTATGCATGCTATTGGATTATCTGGTTATCAATTCTACCCCAAATCACAAGCTGAACGGGCCTTGGATTTGGACTCGGACTCAAACTTGGATTTGGATTCAAATCGACATCGATTTTGAAATTGGTTCAGATCATCTCTATTTTGGTTATATATATATATTCATATATATATACGTCCCGATGAAAACTATTTCTAAATTTGGACATTTATTTGAATTTGGATATTTAATTTGAGAACGAGACTACCATTGAATTTTGAATTCTGGATCTTGGATTTTTATTGAATTTGTTATATTTACGATTTAGATTTATCTTGTCATTTGAATGGATTTTTATCCATTTGACCTTCCTTCTGATTTATTGGACTTTCTTTATTTAATTATAATATTTGCTGAGTATTAGACTTATTTTTCCTATTTTATCCCTTCAGAGTAGAAAATTCAGATGCAGTGCAGGAGCATGATCGTGATCTGTCAACCTTTCATTTGTTTTGGTGAGTTTTTGTTCTATTATAATTTAAATTAGTATTTGTTATGACCGGTTTATGGAATTTGCCGAATATAGGCCCAAGGATATATTTTGAAAATAATTAGGCCGTTATACTGTATTTGAAATATAATTTTAGTTAAAATTATTACATTCCTTACGATAATTATAGAGCATGTCGTATTTATATTGTCCGGACGGTTATCTGATGAGGTCCTGTGAGGGTTTCTATTTGTCGGGTTCTCTGTATTTTGGTTTGTCACACCCGAATTTTTAAAATTTAGAATTATTGGTTAAATTTATTTGAGATTTAAAATTTTAAGAATTGTAATTAATTATTTCAAATTGACCTGCTTGGTTCGTGTTCGTGACAGAAGTGGTATCAGAGAAAAATCATAAGGAGAGGTACTTTGGGTTATTTTGGATAAATAATTAGGTGAATATTTGGGTATAATAAGTATTACCTTTGGTTGATAATGAAAAATTTAAATTGTCAAGGTTTGGGTTTGAATTAGAAGGTCGAGACAAAAGGGTTTGGGTATGGGTTGGAAGGATGATCATTTGATAATGATGAGTCACACAAGCGACATAATGTATGGGTTGATATAATAATTGAATTAAAATTTTGTTTAGTTTCTCCAAATATGTGGAGATTTTGTTGGATTTTGTGATTTTGGAAGAGTAGTGGTCTGAAATTGGAGCTAGTCAAAATCTCGCGGAGTAGAAAGAGATTTTGGTTGGTGGAGGGGTAGGTGATAAAGTTGGTCGACTAAAAATCTCGTCGGGTAGAAGGAGATTTTTGGCAGACAGAAAGGTTAGCGGTGAAAGCGGAGATGAATGAAGATTCTTCAAGATTGGATGCCGCAGATAAAGTTGAAGAAATTCAAGTCAAATCAACTCTTTTCTCCTTGCTAGAAGATAGGACGATGAAGTGCAAGTCTGATTTCGTTGGCAGCGATGATACTGATCGTGTGGAAGTCTGAAATTACAATTAGAGCAAGAGAAAAGATGAAGATTGTCCATTCCCACTCGTCGTTGTGATCGGGTAGATAGTCGTCCCTGCAAATCTTTCATCGCTGAAGAATTAAAGGACAAAGAGTTCATGGTTTGATCTCCTAAAACAATGCTCAGAAAGAGGTTGAAAATTTTAAAAGATTTGTTGAAGCATGATAGTAGTTTAGGACTTCAAGATTCAATCTGGAAGTAGTTGGTGTCATTCGGATGCTAAACTTATGACGAGGAGCTGGATCATACTTTGTTAATCGAGTAAAGTAGTCTTGAGAAGTATTTTCGGAAGAAATTAGAGTATTGGAGTCAAAAGTCGAAGGATGGATTTATTTATTATTCAGATGACAAGCTAAAGAAAAGTTAGGTGAAACAAAATCTTCTTCCTGAAGTTCGAGTTTGTAAGGTCAACTTGCGAGTTTAGCGAGAAGAAGTTCGCTAGACCGGTATGCTTCGTCAGAAATGGAGTCTGCTTCAAATTGTTGCCAGATATGCTATTGTCATGGGATCATTCAAATTTCAAGCATTCAAATTCCAGACGTCCAGATAGAAAACGAACGGTTTTAGGCAAAGCATTTGCAATTATGGCTCATGAAATTAGAGCTGGATCCCTTGTTATGGAAGACTGTTTTGGTAAGTCAGTCCCATTTTGCATCTCGGGATATGAATTCTCGGAGTTCCAATGAAGAATTAGTTAGAAGGATTAAGAATTGATTTCGGCATTTCTTGCAAGTTATCTGCTGAAAGATGGGTGCTAAACTCATTTCACACATATGGTCACATTTGGGAGCTATTCCGTGACCATTGAAGACATTTTGGTCATCTACGAGTTCAAAGGTGTTTTCTGAGGATTGGTCTGGTTTGTTTGCAGATCGGGGGATCAAATTTGCTATCGACATTATGTTTGATTTGACGCCTATTTCGAGGGTTCATATGAAGTAGTCTTGTCTGAGTTGAAGAAATTGAGACAGCAATTGTAAAATCTATTGACAAGGATTTTGTTCGATTAAGTGTCTTGACATGGAGTGCTTCAATATTCTCTGGTGAATAAAGTTGAATCGATGGGTTTATGTTTTGATTATTTAAAAATTGGATATGTATCAGTTATCAAAGATCGAGAATTTATTGGATCCATTTAAAGAAATTTGGGTTTTCTCTAAGATCGAATTGTGTTCGAGATATCCTTTATTGTGAATTAAGTGTGAGGATGTGTATAGGATAGCTTTCAGGTAAATGTGCGGCCGTTATGAAATTTTGATTGTGCTTTTGGGATTGTCGAATGTTGTAGCATCTTTTGTGGATATTATCGATTGGATTTCTGATCGTATTTGGATCAGTTGTGATGGTTTTATTCATGGTAGTTTTGTTTGTGATGACTTTGTTATCAGTGTTCTAATTCGTTTGAAGAATTTCAAGGAGTATCAGACTTGATTAGGAAATCTATTACAAATTTTGAGAACGCATCATCTTAGGTCATGCTGATTCTTAAGATGATATTTGGAAATTTGAAGAAGATGCCTGTGTTGTCAAGTTGGAAACGATTGACTATAGTTGCGGAGTGCTGAGGTTCTTCAGTCAAGTTGGTCTTGATGGGAGATTTGTTGAATATTTTCTCGAGAATTGCAATGTCGATGTCGCCCTTAGAATAGTGTCGATTTAATCTAACTCAAATAAAAATTTTATAAAATTTGGTTAGAATATATCAATATTATTGACAGGTACAGTTAAAAAATTAGGCCCAATTAATTTTTTTTAGTTGGATATAGTCGTCTGTGAAAACAACCTATTTAGATTGGCCAATCTCAAATTATAAATTTTTTAAATTATTTTTTTAATTTCAAATTAATATTAAGTTTTTTAAATATATTACAATAAATTATATTTTTATGTACCCGATAATTGTTTCATATAAAGATTTTTCTTTTGAATATAATATTAGGTTATTTTGAGACACATTTATGACTTTTAGACGGGGTGATTGACCCAACCTGACTTAACGGTTAAAATTTCTTATATACACTTGAAATTTTTTTTTATAAATTTAATTTTGATCAACTCTACTATAAATAAGTATGATGAGGACCTCACTCTAGGAAGAACAGCTCTGTTGTGGCAAGGCACTCATGCAGTCAATTAACAAAAGTAAGTTGTATCGAAATATCCTGGCATGGAACTCACAAAATAACAAGCATTGCAAGGCCAAACAACTATTAGTTGATATTTCTGAAACTACAAGAGCTCGGATCTATTACTTTTGAGGGATGCGACGTTCAAAGAGAAGACAAAGAAGTAGTTATTATTTTCTTTTTAAGAGCGTCATTGTTGTACGATATGCAAGCGTCATTAGGTTTTAGGTTAGCTATATAATAGGTATTTGATGCATTGCGAGAATTTAAATTAATGTACGAATTAAGGAGCCGTTTAATCTTGCTTAAATATTTGAATGATGATCAGTTTGATTTTCGTAACTTTGAATTTGGATCCTACTATCACAATATAATAAATTAGATGTAAGAGGTATATAAGACTAACTTCCCGATATATCTTTCGACACTCAAGTCGGTGATCTTTTTATTCATATTGAAAAATAATAAAGAAATAGATGCTGAAATTTAAAGAGGATGGGGATAAATATTGGAGGGCAATGCTCCTTTTTGTGTACTCGAATTAAACATCGAAATGTAAAAACCTTAGGAGGCTTTTCCAACATGAGTATTATGACATCCTCTTACAAGAATGAATACTA
The DNA here is from genome assembly GCA_033239525.1 of Nepenthes gracilis. NCBI lineage: Eukaryota > Viridiplantae > Streptophyta > Magnoliopsida > Caryophyllales > Nepenthaceae > Nepenthes > Nepenthes gracilis. The sequence goes on along the minus strand of BSYO01000018.1, from coordinate 5,742,280 downwards.
TCAATTGAATAAGGTCAATGGACCAAGATCCAACAAAGTCCGGCAACTATGGCAACCTCATCTAGTAGGCAAATGAAGCACGTGTTGATCGAAAATTTAGCTTGAATAAAAAATAAAATTGGCGATAATGATTGGTACAAGCTAACTGATCTATTAATGTACAAATACCTACATATTGGAGATCCGAGTTCTAAATATAGAAGTTACAATCGCACAACCTATTGCCTACACACGAATGCGTTGACTATCCTAAGGTTGTAAACCAGACGGAGATTGAAGTGACTCGTTCCCACTTGACTCCAAGAAATCTTTAACGTCAAAACGCCGAAAAACCCCAAAATTCTTTAGATCAAAATAACCTAAAGGAAAGTCAGGAGCCACCAAAGCCATGATCCGCCTGTAGAGAGAAAACCACTCCTTAAATCTATTGTCTAGAGCAGGCCCAACCTCTTCCGATCGAAGACTTATCCTTAATTCTTCCTTGAGTCAAGCACACTTATCCTAGGATCAACAATTAGGCTGGCATCTGAAATTGATTGATACTCTGCCAACTTTTCAAGGTTACAGCTTTTTTTATTTGATAGCTCTTGAGATCTCGCCAACCACTTGGACAACTCTCTATCTAAATGGCTTAATCTCGGATTTCCTTCGCTTTAGTAATGACAACTTTAACTCGGATCTCCATCTCCTTGAATATGACAAGGTCGGTATACATTCGGGATAGGCAGACAATTTCAATATCATGTTTGTACAACCTATCATTAATTAGACAAATCAACTCCTATGACTGCCAAATAAAGTAAAACATTTAGTTAAAAATAACAAGGAGAATACTTAGAGATGAAGGGTTATATAAATGATACTTTATTAGAAAAAGATTTCTCCTAAAAAGAGAGACCATAAGAAAAGCTAAACTCGAAAACGGGTGGCGTCCTCCAACATATAAGAGGTAGAGAATGACGCTAGTAAGGGACCTCAAACCCAGGGAAAGCCGAAAAAGCGTCCAAGTTGTCGTGACTCCAAAATGGTAAAATATTAACCTATGGGATCTCACCAATTTTTAGAACCTCAGGCAAAGGGTGAGACTCAAGACACATCATTGAAATTTTAGGAGTAGCAACAGGAAAATGCTCCGCTGTTCCTTCGTCATTATTTAGCTCCATGTCCAATGCGACAAGAGGTGTAGAAATGGGCTTGCCTGGAGATGAGCTAACAGTTCTAGCATCTAGGCAAAGTTTCTAGCAGTGAAGGAAAAGATATAAGGAGACCAAATACCTGATGGTATTGGGATGGAGATGCGCCGCAAAAGTTTCTAGAACCTCTAAAATCTCATACAATTCTCCCTCATAAAAGGAATGCAAATCTCCTCCTTGGGATGATCAATTTTGACTGTCAGTTACTGAAAACCGAAGGATAATAATAAGTAAGTAAATAACTCAATTTAGAAACGGCTAAAATGGTCCCACAATTAATAGTTAGACGTTTTCTCAATAAATTAAAAGGACAGTTACACATCATTTTAAAGGCTAACTGGCTGGATACGAACCCGACTATAAATATAACTCTTCCCAAACCCAAAGGGGAATGGAAAATCTGAAAAGAAAATATCTGATGAGAGAAAAAGACACACAAGTAATCAGGTGTACTTAAGCTGAGAAAATTTTTCCGAATTTACACTCATCCCCATCCTTTTTCTATATCATTGTTCACTTTCATTATGCATCTTTTAATTTAAGGAGAAAATTTATTTATTTAAACGTTAAAAAATATAGTAAAAAGTGAGTTCCTTCTACATCACTAAAACTTGGAATAGTCCCTCCCAAATGAGGGATAACTTGTTCTCATCAGTGGTTTTACTGGTTGCCTCTATACTTAATAGAATTAAGTCTGTGACCTCAAATCAGTGTGCCTTCATATTTTTGCTGTACTACCAAGTAAACCATTGCTTATATAAATCATTACATAAAATAGAATAAATAAAGAATTACTAAAAGATATCTTTTATAACAAAGTTCTTTTAAAACTTAGTTTAATATGATAGCTGCCATATCAACATAATTATATCTAATATTATAAATTATTATTGTATTTACTGGTACTCCAGAAAAAAAAAAATATGGATGTGAGAAGCTTTTCAATGCTTTTACTATCTATAGTGTTTGGTAGCTTTATTAAAGATTATCCTGTCCTTAATTTAGTCACAGTCTATATTTTAATTTTAGATAAGCCCACTCCTCATAGGCTTACAAGTGGCTCTATATATAATATAATAGAATATAATATAATACAATATAATATAATTGAAGAGTCAATCCAATAAAAAATATATAATATGTTTAGAGTGTTATACTATTTATAATAAAACCTAATTGTTAAGAAATGCAATTTATTTTAAAAGTTGTTGAATTTATTTAATTGTTAAGACGTGATACATACCGGAAAATAAATTTGATTTAAAAAACTTTAGAGTGAATTTTGGATCAAATAATTCATATATTGTGCATCACAAACATTAAAAAAATGTAGCAAAATTGATATATCTAACCACACTATCTTTTAATATTTAAATTAGTATCATATTAGCCAAATTAGAATGTAAAAAGAATAATAAATTGCTACTTCTTTTATAGCAAAAACGATGATTACTAGCTTTATACTTTATAAGAAATTTTTAAAAATTTTGGTAAACGATTCTTCAATATTTTTTTTTAAGATTGACAATAATGATATTTAAGTCGAGGTATCTTAAAGTTGGCTCTATCTATTTCTTTCCAAGGGAGAAAGGAAAAAGGATAGGAGAGGAATAGGAGCCTTTTGCCTTGAAATATTTTTCATAAATGTTTTAATTTTGGTAAATTTGTGTTTTTGTCTAATTCAACTTGCTGAAATCTAGTAAATGGGCTTCATATTTATATAGACACCAAGTTTATCCTGAGATTGACCGGTTAGAATATTAGCATGGGGATCATGGACTGCAAGGACAATTTTTCTAACCAATATATGTTATGATCAAGTGATGTTAGGCTTCCCTTATTTTCGAAACATGTGACTATCCCACAAAAGTAAATTAAGTAAATATTACTACCATAATGGCCGCCATAGTCCAGAGACTTCTAATTGTTCATCAATTGATTAATTTTAAATTTGCAGTTCTCTTGCTGACATTATTGACAAACCAAAGGCACCACGTTTACAAACAATATTATATTATCAAATTATTCTAATATTTTAGATATACTAAAAATCTGATATATTAGACACTTTAAATGTTTGGATGTTTTAAACATATGATATTAGAGATTTTTGGACAACCTAGATGTTTGACATCTTGAATCTTTATTAAGAAATTGACCATAATTTTTGTAAAACTACTTACTATTATGAATATGAATTATTATTATTCACTATAAGATATCTAAAAAGTTACATCATTCATATTTTAGCTTATATTTGTTTCTTCCTTTCTTCAATTACCACTAGGAACCAAGTTGAGCATGTTATTTGTGAACTCTATTTACAATTATATTTTTGATTAAGTTGCATTTATATGAAGTTAATTGGTCTAGAAGTTATATATTTATGTATTATTCCTCTTGTCCTTTTTTAAGACAAATGTTAAAAAAAAGAAAAAGAAAAAATAGGAAAAAAGGAGGAGAGAAGGTAGAAAAGAGAAAAATATATTTCACACTAGTGGTTGAGTTTGAAAAAAATAAAAAATATATAAGGAAAGAAAAAAAAAATAGATATCAAATTAGGTTGTAACAGTGGTTGTGTTTGAAGTAAAAAAGGAGAATATTTGAGAAGAATCAAAATTAGGATAAAGTCTTTATTCTCGAGTTTTTTTTTAATTTTACACCACCTTTTTGTAATTATAAACTTGTAACTCTATTATTACTCTTGAAGGCTTGTAAGAATTTTTATAAAATATAATCTGTATAAATAATTTGATAGTATCTTTTATTTGCTATGTTCAAATTATCTTGAATATAAGTTTTTATTTATAAGTTATAACAAATTGACTTCTTTATAATAGCATTTTATACATTAGAGTTGTGTTATTTTGACTTTCAAACATATTTACTTATATTTATACACAACTACTGAGTGAAACTAATGAATTTAATTATTCTTTTGAGGTTGCATTGTATTAATAAATTTTGATGAGATGTACTCTCATATATACTTGAACTCTTCAAATGTTGGATGTAAGATTAATTTAGACATAAACTTTGATAATTTACATGTTTAAATTAATTTATCTCACTATAATGTAATATCTATATTTATTTATCATCTTCATATAAACTAATTGACAGTTTAAATAATTAAGAAGAATTGGTTGTACCCGTATGATAATCACATAATTTAAGTGGTTTTAAATCCTAACTCTTTTTAGGTACTAACATTTGTGATACCTGTGGTCTGATTTAAAATAATTTAATAAAATATGATATTATTAATTTGATGTATTTTTTTCATTAAAGGATTATTTTATTAATCCTAAATTTCAAGTTGCTTTAATCACTTTGGTTACTGACATTCACTACCATTTTACTGTATTAATAATTTTTGTTGATTTTATAATTTATTTTAGGTTTATTGTAGTTGAGCTCTAATTCGAATATCCTTTTAAATTTGTTGTGATCTTATCTTTCTATTTTAGGGTTTGAATTTAAAATATTTTAATAAATTTAGAATATAATAAATATAATTTATATGAAGAACGATATCATGCTTTAAAAACCTATATCATGCCCTTATACAATTATAATAATAGCCATATACTTGTTTAGAAGTCAAGTTTTTGCTGTTATTCTCGAAAAAAATTTAATTTTCTTATACATATCTAATTTGTTAATTTATGAGGGACAGGTGAATAGACCTCACCTAATTTAGGAGCAGTCTAAGTCGTGTAATTTTATGAAATGGCAACCAAATACTCATATAAATAATAAATAATTATTTTATTAATAAAATGTAACAGATTTTATAAGCATTTCATATGATGCAAACTTATCTTACCTGACCACACCTCCATTTATTGATAATATTTTTTAAGGTGAGAAGCATTTCATATTTGAGGGATAAATTTTTATTCAAGGTGAGTAATTTGTATACCCCATTTTAAAGAATGGTCGAGACAAGGAAAGGCTCCTCCCAATTATGTGAGAACTTGTTCCATTCGACATTCTTGCCGGTAATTTCAATACTTTATAGGACTAAGTCTCCCATTTTAAATTGGCATGCTCTCACTTTCTTGTTAAAATATCTAACAATCTATTACAAATAAGTTGCCATCCACAATCATGCTATATCTCGAGTCTCTTTAAGTAAGTCAAGAATTTTCCCAAGCCTTTGGAAATTGTTGAGTGAATCAAAATATTAAACCCGAAAATTGGACAGTCTAACTTCTATTGAAATTACAGCCTTGGTCCCATACCATAGGCTAAAAGTAATCTCACGGGTTGGCTCTCTAGGTATCATCCTTTAGGACCATAATACAAATGACAGCTCGACCACCCATGAGCCCCTAACACTTTCAAGCTTTGTTTTTAAACCATATAATAGTATGTGGTTGGTAACATTCACTTGTCCGTTGGTTTGTAGATAAGCAATAGAGGTGTGAACCAACCTTACTCTCAAGTTAATGCAATATTTTATGAACAGTTTGTTAGTGAATTGGGTTTCATTGTCAGTCACTCTGATTTTAGGAACACAAAATATATATACAATACTCTGACAGATGAACTCCATTGCACTCTGCTTATTGATCCGAACCAGTGAGATGACCTCGACCCACTTCGTAAAATAGTCAATTCCGGCGATCATGAACTTTCTTTGTCCGGATGTAAATGGAAGGGGTCCGAGGATATTGATTCTCCATTGTGAGAATGGTGAGGGCGATTGCAGAGATCAGAGCTCTGTATGTGGTTGATGAGTGAGGTTCTCATGAATCTGACAATTCTTATATTTTTGTACAAAGTCCATAGCATCATGCTTCGTAGTGGGCTAGTAATAACCTTATCACATGAGTTTAAAAGTGAGATTTTTGCCCCCAATATGGGATCAAAAAATACTGAAGTGTACCTCTCCGAGCGCGTAGTCAGCATCTTCTTAAATGAGACACCGTAGTATGGGATGGAGTACCGACATTGGTACAACTTTCCATCCATAATGATATTTCAACCTCATGTCTTTTTTAAGCGCTTGGTCTTATTTGGGTTCCCTGGTAACGTGCCATTGGACAAGTATCTCATGTAAGGAGTCATCCAGCTCTCCATATGGGTTATCAACATTATCTTTGACTCTAGGTCGTCTATGCTGAGAATTTTGAGGATTTCACGCATTTCTCATGTATATTGCTTAGGGTCTTCAATTCTCTTCCATTGAGATGTGGATCATTTCCACACTATCAAATATCGAAGTCAAGCCTCGGACTTTGAAGAGATACTTGCAAAGTTGTGGATTGGAAGTCTCAAAATTTCTCAAACCTAGTTGACAACCAGTTACAAATTGCTATAGACGATCAAATTCTTGACTAAGCACTCTTTAGCTAATCTAAGTCCCGCAAGCAATGCCTCGTACTCTATAATAATATTAATTGTCAAAAATCTAATGGTCATTGAATACTTTATTTTTGACCCATCAAAGTTCTCATGTCCACGTTGGCACCACTGCTTGTACGTATTGAAGATCCATCCGCACGTAAGGTTCGTGTAGGAGACCTTTGCTGACAATTAGTCTCAACGAGGTTGAGGGTTTCCAGAGTTGGGGTCATTTCAACAATAAAGTCTGCTAGGTCCTGGCATTTTAGGGTTGGCCTTGGTCGGAACTCCAAGTTTAACTTGCCCAACTCAATGGTCCGCGAAGTTTACAAGTAGAATATACAAGTGCTAGAGCCATCCTTTCAGTATGAGAATATCAGGTCTCTGGGTTGGTCAAGGCCTTACTAACATAATTACGGGCCATTGTTCGTTGGACTATTGCCGAATCAAGACCAAGCTCAAGGTAGTGTCAGGTTCTATAAGATACAAGTATGGCTCCTCGCCTTCTTGAGGAGAAGTAAGAAATGGTGGGTTCAAAAGATACTCATTGGGCTCTCAAAACGCAGCTTCGCAATCGTTTGTCCATTGAAAACCGGTGGCATTTGTCCCCCTTAAGGTTTTGAAAAAGGACAAGAATTTCTTTGTTAACTTAGCCAAGAAATGGTAGAGCGCTGTCAACCTCCCGATGAGTTTTAAAACTTCTTTCATAGTACGAGGTAAGTTCATATCGAGATAGCCTTGATTTTTTAGGGTTTGTTTCAATCCCTCGATGTGAAATAATGAAACCTAAGAACTGTTCTGAGGTCACTCCGAATGAACACTTTATTGGATTGAGCTTCATTTAATGTGTCCAAAGGATATTGAATACCTCATTCAGATCGTGAATATGATCATCGGTCACTCTACTTTTGACGAATATGTCATCCACATACACTTTTATATTTCGTCCGATCTGAGTTTTGAACATCTTGTTAATAAGTCGGTAAGTGCACCAATATTTTTTAGTCTGAAAGGTATAATTTTATAACAATATGTCCCTTGGTCAGTTATGAACGACACGTGCTCCTCGTCCTCTGTGCTCATCCAAATATGATTGTAGCCTGAATATGCATTGATGAAGCTCAACGTTTATGTCCGGATATTGAGTCCACGACTAAATCAATCTTTGGTAACAGAAAGTTATTATTAGGACATGCTTTGTTGACGTCACTGAAGTCGATGTACATCCTCCATTTCTCATTACTTTTCTTGACCGAAACTACATTAGATGACGAGTCTAAATATTGGACCTTCCTCATGAATCCAGTATTAAGCAGTTTTTTTTTTATCTCTTTGTGGATAGAAACTAGCTTCTTAATCGAATAATTTCTTCATTTTTGCTAGGCATATTTATGACAGGGATTTAAGCCCAACTTATGAATCATTACTCCAATTAGTATTCTTGACATATTGATGATGTCCAGGTAAAAACATTAAAATTTCATCGGAGAAAACTAATAAGTTGACTTCAAAAGGGTTCTAGTAGAGAACTTCCTATTTAAACATACTTTCAAGATCATTGAAATCCAAAGAGATATGGTCTGTAAATTCTCCAAACTTGGCTTGTAACAAGGTGGTCTCGCTACGGAAGTCGAGGTCCTCTATTAGTTGGCCGGTGGGTGCCTAAGTGATTGGGGACAAGTAACATGTCCGTTCGGTCATTTGATCGCCAAAGACCTCTCCTACACCGCACGGAGTGAAAAACTTCATTTCTAAATGTGGGATTGAGGTCGCTACTTCAAAGGCAGTCAAATAGAGGCATCTGAGAATGGAGTTATAGATCGATGAAAGGTCTACTACCAAGAAAGAAAGTATCTTGGAAGCAGTTTTTTAATAAGTCCCTAGTGTAACTTCCAACTAGATGACCTATTGAACAAATATTGGCTCGTTGTCTAGGCCATGTAGGGGTCCCTCAGTGGGTTTTATCTGACTTTTTTCAGACTCAATTTAAAATACGCATTAAGATAAATAAATTTTTAAAATTTCTATTATCAACAAATACTCTTTTTAACCTATAGTCTATATAACCATCAACGACGAGTGCAAATACGACCAAGGGATCAGAATAAGGAGATGACACATGAATCATATCATCGTTACTAAAACTAATGATATCATCCCTAACTCCTACCCTCAGCCTCTTGTGGCTGACGGCCATGCTTGGGCGATCCAGGGTGTGGTTCCGTGCTGGTCGTATGGTAACCATATTCACGACTTCGACTGCAATTAATTTCTTGGCTGCTCGGTTTTATCCCCGTCTACCCCTCCGGAGGACTGTCCGGGTCTTTATAGAAATTGAGTAAGTTGTTCTTTCTAGATCAGGTCTTCAATCTCCTTTTATAGCGTTCGATAATCTTCAACGCTATGACCCTCACATCGATGGTAGTGATAATCTTCAGCGCTATGACCCTCACCTTTGGCTATTTGAAAATTTTTTCATCCCAAAACTATATTAGTATGTTGGTATGAGAATCGTTCAAATGAGTCAAATCCAAAGGCCTGAACTTATGGCCAATATTGGCTGTGTTTACATGAAAATGTAATTTGTTTATATATATATATATAATGTTAAAATATATAATTCTATTACCTTAAGCTATAAAATTGATTAGTTACTAGTACCATGTTTTAATTTATCCGACTAATATTAAATTATTCGATTGATTCAAAATTTTATAAAATTAGATTAAGATATAAAAATATTATGTACATGTATGATTATAAAATTAGACTCGATTAATATTTTAAATTGGGCAAAATTATAGAAAAAGTATTTGGTTGGGCCCGAACCTACTAGTATATGGACATATACAATGTTAAAACATGTATGTACATATATATAATGTTAAAACATATATTTCTATTAGTTTAGTTTATAAAATTAATTAGTTTCTACTATTGTGTTTAATTATGCCCCATTAAAATCGGGTTGTATGGGTAATTTGAAATTTTATAAGATTAAATTAAGGTATAAAAATATTAATACAAATATGGTTGTAAAATTAAGGCAAATAATTTTTTTGGGCATGGCACAATCATAGATAAGAGTATTCAAATCAGCTGGGACCCACCCAAATTGTTATTATTTGTTATAAATATATTTTTATTTTAAATAAATACTAGGTTAAACATATTTTTTAATATATTATATTTTTATATAGCTAATATTTTTATATAAAGATCTTTTACTTAAATATACTCTTATATAATATTTTTACCTTAAATATCATAATTTTAAAAATATTATATATTTATAAATATTTTAATATAGATATAAATTTTTAAATAAACATATTAAAAATAAAAAAATATTTATTGATCAGTCAAAGTTGACCCAATTCAAGACATGAACAGGTATGGTTAAGATTTTAGCCTGAGTGATCTGATCATATCCGGCCTGATTTAATTTTTTAATCATAAATTTTTATATAAATCTAATCTATATTTAATCTGTCTTCAATTTTAATCACATCTACGTTTAATTATTTAATGAACCAATTAGGTGTTAGTATAATATATTAATATATGACATTAATTAGTTAATAGTACGATTTGAGTAATTAACATGTTCAATTAAGATAATAATTCCTTATATTTTGCATGACTTATGTATTGGGAGTAATCAATTATTTTTTTTTTTAATAGGATATATATTTATAATATTTATAAAATAGAATACTGAACGTGCCCACATTAGTTTTTTTCCCCTAGGTTTGTTAGAGTGCATTCCAATGAGCTATATTTTATATAGAGACTGAGAGACTTATTTATTAAATTTTATTTTTATATTTTTAAATAAATTATTATGATTTAATTATTTTAAAAAATTAGTTAAAATTAAATTATTTTAAAATAATTAGATCATAACTATTAATTAAAAAATTTAATAATTAAAATTGAGTGAATAAACTATTTGAGAGAGTTTAGATAGACTTATTCTCTATATCTTTTTATTCCAACAAATAATTTAAAAAATATTCATTATATATCTTTAGAATATTTTCAATTAACAATATTTATTTATTAAATTTTATGAATTTATTTATATAAATAAATAAAATATTGTATTAAAAAAAAATTTCAAAAATATCTAAAATTGTCACCTAAATTAATATCATTGTATTTGTTTATTTTTGGACGGTAGGGCGGCCACAGGACGGCAGCCCTCAAGTAAATGAATCAATGTATTTGTATTTACTATAAATTATTAATTTTAAATATAATTTGTGTTGCGAATATAAGTCTACGGGGATAGCTCAATCCTAAAAGATTAATATGCCAGGAGAGAGATCTCCTCAAACTTATTAGTCATCTCTTGTGGAGTTGACTTTCCGATGTAGGACCTGCAATATTTCTTCCCCTTTCGACAGCCACAAATCTCAACAGCAACACTTTACAACATTTCACTCAACCACTTTCACTCTATAGTTGTCACGACCCGGGACCACAATATTCGCAGGTCAAAAATAAAATCAATAATAAGATTTCCATCAACAATAATAACACATCCTGGATGTGACAATCATACACAAAGCGGGACCGATATAAATAAAACCTCGCACAAAGATCTCGTCGGATAAGAATCCTGACAAACATAATACACGACCTGCTAACCACGATCGCAAGGGAGGTATCCAAATTTACAACAGCTCATCCACATAATACTATAACTTCAATATTTTACATACAATGATCAATGCCATCATTCATCCATAAATAATAACCATAACATATCCTCGAGACCAGAAATATACCAAATGTAACATCTCCACTCGCCAAAAGGAATATCCGAGCCCGATCACGTCCGAGCTCCTGTAAGCGTATCCATGTCACTAGTCTGAAGGGATAAAACATGAAAACGTGAGCCTAGAGCTCAGCAAGTATCAAGAGTCGTAAAAACCAATAAAAATCAAAAGAGGGATATCGCATAGCAATCACGTAAAATAAAACATCATGTCCGTGAAATCCAAAAATCAAGGAGATGTCTCGTACTAAATCGTAACAAATAACTCGTCCCTCCGTTGATCCGGTAAAATCTCGTAGACGATATCATATCATATGATCCGAGGTCACATACGCCGCAACCGTCACCACATCCACGTGGGGACACATACCATCGTCCGGATCTAAAATTCATAATGTTTCAAGAGAAAACCGCCGAACTAAAACATAAATCAAAACACGTTGGGTTTATCACGTCGACGTATGCCCATCCGTGGGCCAAACCACGTATCTCAAATCACAAGACACCCAAATACGTGTGAGAAATACAAAGCATGCAAAATCGGAGAACCACGCATCAATGATACCAACTGAGGAAGGGTTACCCTCGTCCTAAAAACGTTTATCGGCTAGAATGCTGCCTCCCATAGATTAGGAACTTGCTCACTATGTTTTACCACTTAAAACCTCAAGTTTTAGTTATATATTAGGACGTCCGAATATATTAGTTTTTCGTTTACGATGGTTCTCAATTAAATCAATGGGACAGTTCAAAATATCTTCCTTACGGCGGAAGTAGCCAATGCCTCAATCTTCCTTACGGCGGAAGTAGCCTCAACCTCAATCTTCCTTACGGCGGAAGTAGCCAATGCCTCAATCTTCCTTTTGGCCAATGCCTCGGATCAAAATCGACCCCTTCTCGGACCACCATGGTCCCGTAATCCCACCCCTAATATGCATGGTTAGTGCAAGGCCCGGTTCATGGTTCCACAATATTACATTGTACATATATATCATCCTGGTGTCCAAAATCCTCCAAATCATAAATAAAAAAAACCACCGCACAACCGAAAAACTTACATGCATGTATACAATTGATAAATTGAAATTTAAAAATGCATGCATGTTAGTAAAATCTCATAAATAGTCAAAATGTAAATCGGACAAGAATAGGGCTAGAGGATACTTGCCTTAACATTATTCAAAAGTTGGATGTCCCGGAAAGACTCCAATCGAGCCTTTCTCTCTCTACCCGCGCACCCCGTGTTCCCTTTCTCCTCTCTCGCATATTTTACGTCACCTTCCCGATGACCCCGTTTTTATCTCTCTCCCGCGAGACATCTCCCCGCGCACGGCTCACACCGCTGCACCGCCTACCGACTCGAACCACCGACAATCCCGACGACCATCGCCGTTGCTTCCGCCTCCCCGCTCGGCCGCCGACCTCTCTCTCACAAAGCTTCTCTCTCCAAGCCGCGCGCACCACCGTCGATCTCTCTCCCCTCGCAGCATATGCCGCAGCCCACGACCGCTAACCACCGTGGCCGCGATTTCTGCGCCGCCGCCTCCGATTCTTCCCTTTCCTCCATCTTCTTCACACGGCAAACCCCTAATTTCCCCTTCTCCCTCTCTCTCTCTTCTCTCTCTCTCCCGATTCCCGATTTCCCCCTTTTCATTTTCTTTCTTTTATTTTATTATTGTTATTATTATTATTATTATTATTATTATTATTATTATTATATAAATTTCTTTGATTTTTTTAAATCCAACTATAACCCCACTCCGCACCTCCGATCATTCGTGAAAATTTTACAATATTATAATTTATTTTCACCACGTCCGAAATACCCAAAAATTACAATTAATATTAAAATAATCTAATTGGGATCCAAATATCACACTCTCCTCCTTTTTAAAAATTTGAAATTACGCATACAATCCTTGAACAAAATAAGAACAATTCTTCCGAACTTAACCTCGATCGAAAGATTTCTCCAAAAATCGATCATCAACACCCGATCTTTCTATCCCAATAACCCAAAATCCCAACATAAAATAGCTTCTCGAATTCAGAACAATTCACATTTGATCACATCAGGATAATCAACCCATATTTCTCTCAACATACATTCATAAAACACATCATCACGATCTCACAAACTTGAACAACGCCAATCCCTGACCTCTCCACCCATTGCAAAACCTTAAAAGTCCCACAACCTCAACCTCAATTCACCATTTGCCCTCTTGAAATTCTTCTCTTCATAACGCTCTTATCAATCATCCACTCGGGCTACAAATCTGACTTATGCTTGAATTCTCAAATCAATTCTTGTAACCGATAACTGTGAATCCAAACGATATAAATCATCTTCTTCAAATCGCAATCAATGCCTCAAAATTAGTATACCTTTAACATTCTCATCTTGATAATGTTTAAAAACTTGACTTTCATCAATAAAAAAGTCGATATCAACTTATTCCTCATCATCCAAGATGCCATCAAATTTCTCGCCCAATAAAACAAAATCTTTCTTCTTGATTTCTTCCTTCAAGCACGAGACGCATGATCAACTTCACTTCATCTTCGAGGTTCCTTATAAACTTAGACCACCGCAACTCCACTGCCAGCTTTCATCCATCCACCGAGACTTAAGACCACTCGAACAAAAGGATCTTCACTGATCTTCACAAAAACATCTTCCGCAGATAGGAACTTGCTTCGAGCCCAATAAATTACTCACCGATAACTCTACAACTTCTCCGCTCAAAATGAAGACAGAATCATTGCAATACAAACTCTTAATGCAACTCGATCAAAACATACGTTTCAGAATGGATCCACCTACCTACTCCTTCGTCAACAAAATCTCCTTCTACTCCGTGAGATTTCAAACCGATCCAATCGAAGCCGCCACTTTTCCAAAATCACAGGACTCAACAAAAACCACCACCAAATCAAAGTCTTCAAACCGACAGTCAAATCAAATTCTCCATCTAAGGATCCAAATCGAATATCACAACCAAAGGCTACGGACCCACATGCTTCTACTACACTATTCGGATTGATCACCCACTCAATTATCGCTATAACAAATTTCACCCAAAACATTGTCAATAATATTCTCTTTTTCTAAAATGATTTTCTCAAGCCTTTATAATCAAATTAAGCAACAATTATCTTCATACGTATAACATTTCTAAATCCTCAAAGCAAATACCAAAACAACTCCAAGCCATAAGTGGAGTAATTTTGATCAAAACATTCAACCGCCATAACCAATAGACAACTACTACTCAAATAAGTTGCATCGTTACAACCTCAAATCTCCTCGAATCACAACCTTTATTTAACTTAATCCATTGGGGATCAACCAAATCAACTTTGATAATATGTTCTTTATTTCTAGAAAGCTCCCTTATACTCATCATTCCAACGAACACCGATAGCTACTAAGCCCAATGTCCCACTTGGACGCTAATTCTCAAGGAATTCACAAATCGCTGATTTAACAATTCAAGAAATCACGCACCTTCGAACAAACGATGGCATTTCCCAACCCGAAATCTTCTCGCAATTTTGCCATCGAAGAAACAACATGCCCAAACAATACTACTTCTAACCAAACTCACATCTCCTCAATTGGGCAAACCACAAACTACCCTTTACAACTAAAAACGGACCCCATGCCCCACAAATTCTCTCGAACAAATAAAAACATCATTAACGAAGCCATCATAAATAGATCAAAATACGGCCAAAAGATCATAAGATTCATAAGACCTACAAAAGATGCCAACAAAATCACTAACCCAAAAATATCATCAAGCTCACAACGGCCGCACCTTTATCTTGAAGGTAACCTCAATATTCTCCCGAATATCCTTTTTCACAATACTCCAACTTCGATTTTAGAAAACATCGAGTACCAACCATTTCAAACAAATCACCTACCACTTCCTAACATTCGCTTATCAAATAATTTATTTCCCAAACGAATTAAATTTCAATAATTCATAGATAACCTCATAGATTCATCACGCTTATCCCAAAAGCATTTAACACCCCACGGTAAGGCACTCGACCAATGCCTCATTGACTCTATGCAATGTCCTCGAAATCAATGTCACTCCTGACACAACCTCAGCAATAACCTCAATTACCGACTAGAAGACAATTTAGGCTAATATTCTCATCTAAGAAACAGCCTCGAATTACCATACAACTAGAAAACTTTTTATGACCACATAACGACTCCCGATGTAACCACATATTAAACTAGCATATTTTCATCAATTAACTATAATAAAAGATAACGATTTCATCACCTCTCGATCAACTCTTCCTCATATTCAAAATTCAAAATTGTAAATCGATATTCTTTGTCGTTTACACTAATGCGATGACTTGCCAACCAAATCACCCCCAATATCACATTAAAGTCCGATTCATCAAATAAAATTAGATCAACCAATCATTGATATCTACAAACCCAGATCGGACATCAGAGTCTAAAAATTAAATCAAAGGTTTACCCATCGTGATAAACTTCATCAAAGCTCGCTTTAAAAATTAGAAAAATATACAACATTTACATACAATCTCAAAGGTCACAAACTTAATTTCACCAACTAAATTCACCTTCCTTACTATTACTGCCAAACAGAGTGACTCCCACATTTGCCTCCCCAAAAACATATCAAGAAGTGGAATACGACACTGAGAAGCCTACCACTGGCTTGCCTCACTCTCTAACTTATGGTAATAGACCAAACTTCATTTGAACTGTCAGAAACCTCGAACACCTCCTCCACTTTCTCGAAATTCAATTTAAGCCTTAATTGAGATTAAACATCCCAAAATTTTCCAAATCGGCTCACACTTAATCATTCAAGGACTTCCATCTTGCCTAATAAAACCATCATTCACAAAGTAACCAAATTTTCATCTAGCCTAAAAAAAACAAAACGCTTTATTAACACAGCCAAACAATTTTCCCAGTCGAATTCAAATATTAACGACCCAAACTTCCATTCTTTACCATTGGCTACACTTATCACAAGATATTCAATCAATTTCTTATCCGAGATGACCCAAAATCACCTCTCCATGCGATCTTTTCTCCGATACCACCACCTTATTTACGATCCGGGACCAAATATTAAAATAATAAAATCAATAATAAGATTTTCATCAAAACAATAACCCATCCCGATGTGACAATCATATATTAAATCTCTCACCGGATAAGAATCCTGATATTAATATAAAGGTATGTCCTCCAAATTTACAACAACTCATCCACATAATACTATAACTTCAATATTTTACATACAATGATCAATGCCATCATCCATCCATAAATAATAACCATAACATATCCTCGAGAATATACCAAATGTAACATCTCCACTCGAAAAGGAATATCCGAGCCCGATCACGTCCGAGCTCCCCGCAAGCGTATCCATGCCACTAGTCTGAAGGGATAAAACATGAAAACGTGAGCCAGAGCTCAAAGTATCAAGAATCGTATAAAACGGTACATATAAATCAGAAGCCATATCGCATAGCAATCACGTAAAACAAAACATCATGTCCGTGAAATCCCCGAAAATCGAGGAGATGTCTCGTAAAATCGTCGTCCGTAATAACTCGTCCCTCCGTGACAAAATCATATAAATCACGATCCAGAAAATCTAGTGCTTATCATATCATATGATCCAGGTCACATACGCCGCAACCGCACCACATCCACGTGGGGACACATACCGTCCGTCCGGATCTAAAATTCATAATCAGATTTCAAGAGAAAACCGCGGAACTAAAACATAAATCAAAACACGCTTCGGGGTTTATCACGTCGAAGACGTCACGACATTCTTTATCGCCATCCGTGGGCCAAACCACGTATCTCAAATCACAAAGACACCCAAATACGTTAGAAATACAAAGCATGCACGAAATCGGAGAACCAAAGATCAATGATACCAACTTGAGGAAGGGTTACCCTCGTCCAACCAACAACGGCTATATATCTACTGAATTAGGCCAACTCAAGGCCATCCATGTACTCATAGATTAGGAACTTGCTCACTATGTTTTACCACCCGGCTGCTTTGGTGCAACCTCAAGTTTTAGTTATATATTAGGACGTCCGAATATATTAGTTTTCGGCCAATTCCTACGATGGTTCTCAATTAAATACACAACCAAGGGTCACGAAATATCTTCCTCACTACGGAAGTAGCCAATGCCTCAATCTTCCTTACTACGAAGTAGCCACAACATCAATCTTCCTTACGGCGAAGTAGTCAATGCCTCGATCACAAATCGACCCCTAGGGTCTCGGACCACCATGGTCCCGTAGTGATCCCACCCCCCAAAGATGCATGGTTAGTGCAAGGCCCGGTTCATGGTTCCACAATATACGGATACACAAATGTACATATATATCGTCCGGTGTCCAAAATCCCTCCAAATCATAAATACCAAGACAAAACCACCGCACAACCGATAAAACTTACATGCATGTATACAATTGATAAATTGAGAGTATTTAAAAATGCATGCATGTTAGTAAAATCTCCTAGCGTAGTCAAAATGCAAAATTAAATCGACAAGAATAGGGCAGAGGATACTTGCCTTAACATTATACTCTGCAGACCAAGAAAGGATGTCCAAGCACTCCAATCGAGACTTTCTCTCTCCTGCCCGCGCACCCCGTGTGCACAACCTCCTCCTTTCTCCTCATAAATCCAATCCCCAATCACCGCGTTGCCTCCCGACGTTGCCCTTTCTCTCCCGCACAACCCTCTCTCTCCCGCGAGACATCTCTCCGCACGACGGCTCACACCCAGCGCCGCCGCCACCGCCACCGACTCAACCACCGACACCGCCCATCCCGACGACCATCGCCAGCTCGCCTCCTCCGGCCGCCGCCACCTCTTTTCGCAGCTTCTCTCAAGCCGCGCGCACCATCGTCGATCTCTCTCCCCTCGCAAAGATCGCCGCATGCCGCAGCCCAGGCGAGCCCGCAACCACCGTCGCCTTTCTTTCCGATTCTTCCCTTCTCCTCCATCTTCTTCACACGGCAAACCCTAATTTCCCCCTTCTCCCTCTCTCTCCTCTTCTCTCTCTCTCCTCGATTTCTGATTTCCCCCTTTTCATTTTCTTTCTTTTCTTTTATTTTACTTATGTTATTATTATTATTATTATTATTATTATTATTATTATTATTATTATTATTATTATAACTTTCCTTTATTTTTTTAAATCCAACTCGGCCTCCGGACAACATTACGGGCACACTCCGGGCCCCACTCCGCACCTCCGATCATTCCTGAAAATTTTACAATATTATAATTTATTTTCACCACGTCCGAAATACCCAAAAATTATAATTAATATTAAAATAATCCAATTGGGATCCGAAATATCACAATAGTACTTCACTATGCCCTGATGCATTGACAACAAATTAATCCCTCCATGGATAGCCCTTTTCAGTTAAAATTCTTTACAGGTAACCCTTTTCGAACCGAAACCAATTTCAATGAGTGCACCATTATTACAAGCACAAATCCAACAGAAGATCTCAATCCCAAAAAACTGGTTTGATAAGAGGGAGAGTCTCTCAGGTTTATAATGTAATCCTTGTGGAGTTAGTTTTCTGATGTGAAACTCACACCAATCTGATAATATAATCCAAATATAATGTAAAATTACTAAAAAAGTTTAAATAGAATGCAATAAGTTCAATTTATACATTAAAAAGATTGAAAAAAAAGGGATAAATTTTTAACGTTTATGAATTATCAATGTCAGTTCAAAATTTAATGTTTGTGACAATTATATTAATTTTTTTAATCAAAAGTTAATAAAAATAATTTTAGATTAATTGTGAGAATAGTGTTTCTTACAAAATAAAAAATAAAAGAAAATAATTTTTTTAAAAGAAAAAAATCCATAAATATATTACAAATGCTAATCTATTTATTCAAAAGTTGATTTGGGATGAGTCCGTCTCCTTAAAATGTTATACTCAGTATATTTTACGTCAATTTTTAAATAAAAAAAATTCAACGAATAAAAATTTAAAAATATATCTAAATGATTTTTTATTTTTTATTATTAAATTAAATTTTAAATAAATATTATTATTATAAAAATAAATATATAAAAATACTATATATAATTTTTTTATATTCTTAAAATTTTTATTGTTAAATTTTTATTTAATTATAAATATTCAAAATATATGAAATATACATTTTTTAAGAGACGCATGACTTTCAAATTCGATTTATCACCACCCCACAACTATTAATTAGATAAGACAGGTCACTTCAGGACGTGAGCACAATTTAAGTCTTTCAAAATTGGCTTGCTTGACACGTCGAAGTCTAAGTCTTCCCGGATGACTTATTTGGATAGGTGTAACTCAAATTATAATTTTTTAAAATTATTTTTTACTTTAAATTAATATTAAATTTTAAAAAATTATTATAATATATTATATTTATATATAATTAATAACTTTTTCGTATAAAAATTATAATCGCCCCTACGCATCCGTATAGATATTATCAATTTCTGGCCCAAGAAGACTTCGCATTCTCCGCCTCTCAAGATCTCCAGGGCATGATGCGTAGAGAGAATTTGTAAATGTGAATCCACCGCCCCAAAAACTGCTTGTCCGCTCTTATAAGCGACGCTTCAGTTTCTCCCCCAATCCAATGTGAGACACTACAAAAATTCTTCTTTTAAATATATTGCTAGGTTATTTTAAGACACGGTCGTGATTTTTGGCCAGAATAATTGAATCTTTGGCCAGAATAATTGAATCAATACGACTTAACAGTCAAAATTTCTTTCACAAATTTAAAATTTTTCTATATAAATTCAATTTTGATCAAGTCTACAATCAATAGGTACGATGAGGACCCCACCTTAAGAATGGTAGGGCACTCGTGCAGTCAATTAATAGAAGGTGGCTGGAACCTCACAAAGTACCAATCGTCGAAAGGCCAAACAACTATTAATCGATATTTGTGATACCATAAGCGTGAGGTTCTGAATTTTTAAAATATAATAATTAAATGATAATTAAGTTAATATAATTAAGATTGGGCTTAATTCATACGAGTGATCAAGTTTCAAGACTGTGGGACAATTCGGCGCAGTGGGACAAAAGGGTAAGGAATATAATTTTTAGATAAAAATTAATTACTTATAAAAAATCATAAAACTTAGCCTCATAGAAAGAGAGTAACTGAGAAAAACCAACATGTTTAGTTAAAAATATAATTTTTTATTATTTTTATTTTTTATTTTTACATTCTAATTAGATTTTTCATTAAAAACGTAAATATTTTAATGAATTAACTGTTAACAATTTTTTATTCATTTGAGATGATAAATATTATTAATTAATAAATTATTTATTAAATTTATTTAGCATATTCAATTATAATAAAATAACTTATCAAACTCAATTAATGATAGTTTTGTTCATTATTACTGACAAAAATCTTAAATACCATATAATAGTAAATTAAATATTAAATGTGATTCTTAAATATAATATATTATATGAAATAATGCTTATTTACATACTTTATAATATATTACTATATATTTGATGTTAAACCATTATCTATGGCTTTATCATAAGTGTTAACTCAGTTTATTTAAACTAAATTCATTAAACTATCAAATTGGGATAGTTTTTTAATAAATAATATCATAAAAATATTGCCTAAAAACATTTATTAAAAGGTTTTTTTTTTAATATTATGAAATATTTTACATGCAAGTTAGATTGAATTGGGATGAACTTATCAGCAGTTAGTTATTTACAAAAATATTAAAATAATTTTATATTAAAAATTTTGACAATAAATTTAAAAATAGATATTTATATAAAGGTATGTCCTTAAAATATATAAAATATACTTGATGGGTCCAACCACAATATGGACTAATTTAATCATGATGAAGATTGATCCGACAACCAGCATATTAGCCAACAAAGTCTAACACAAAACCGAGCCCTGGAACCGTCCAACCAGCCCATGGAGGACCAACGGCCCATAGTTAAGGAATTGCTTATACAAATGAGCCAATCGTGGCAAAGTCAACCATATATCTCGGTAATAGCAATATGGCAGTGCAGAAGATGCCGAAACAACAAATCTCAGCCAATGGTAATGGTGATCAACCATGAAAAATTGCCATACCCGCCAACCAACAACAATCAAACCAACCCACGCAAGAAGCAACCTGGCCCCTGTAGGCTACCACCAGCCGCGGTCACCTCACCACTGTAAAACGACATCTAACACAATGGCTTCCGTCAGTATGCCAACGGTTGGCGATTCCTAATGGAACACCTGTCGTCAATCTTAGCGCGAAATCCTTTTCCATGAAACACTATAAATTTCCTCACCCCTCACAAGGTGAGGGATCAAGCAATTCCCAGCGAAAGGCCACCCTCAAGCAAGACACAAGAGCTCAGAAAAAACCAAACTCTCTTTCCTCACGCAACTCTCTCTTTCCCTCACGAATCCATTCCCCAATGGATACACCCTAGTGATCCATTCACCGAGTGCGATATATCGGACCCTAGTCCTCCACCCTTCCAAGTCGCTCCCCGTCAAGCGCACTATAGGAGCCTAGGCCTCTTTTCTCAATCCCGCATACGTGTATCATCGCATTCTTTCTCATCCTCCTTCAATCTTTCTATTTCTTGGGAAATATTTCTAACTCAACCGTCGGAGGATAAATTGGAAAGTGAATCATGTCAATCTTCTGACTTCTTATTTGTAGTTTATGGTGTACATGTTCCAGGTTAATAGCGGCGGAGATCAGACCCGTTTGAATTTGACCTATAGCAGAAGATTAAACGGCTTATTAATCCGTAGAATACTCTGGACACTAATGACACATCATTGGCGCCGTCAATAAGAACGACGTAAAATTTCAACTACCAACCACCACACTCATAACAACAAATATGGTCAACACAAAGGCGCAAACCGATGTGCCGCCTAGGGACACTGCCACCCAAGGCAACGACCCCTTTATGGGTAGCCATGCGGGGGAGCATCCCAAGCTTGAAGTCCGCACATTGGCGGCTCAGATGGGAGATGTTTTTAAAATGCTCTAGAGGATCAGCAGCCGTCTAGACGTGCAACAACAGGGGCCTCAGCCTCCACAGCACAAGATTGGCTTCCAAAAAGAAGAGTCGAAGGCCGAACCCTCCAGTCGAGAAGACCTCGCAACCTGACGATGCTAGGGCCCAAGAGGCCTTGAGCAGCAAGGATCGTACATGACCGGAGGAACGTGCAAGCCACTGGACACAAGAGAAGAGCCATGAGTGGCAAAACCTTCGTTACTGCTGTAGCGATCATAGACCCTCTGCCCAAGGAGAAGCTTCCTGCAGCACATGGCCACCATGAGCCAGAAGCCGCATGGTTGTGCACCCCTCTCCAAGCCACTCAGAGTTAAGGACCTTCCTCAATGCCAAGAGGGTCATGTTCACCTCCTGCATGGAGGAGAAGGTGGAAAAGATATGGCAGCATGTCTTGAAGGGCAATATCTGCAGAAGGGTCGTAGACCTGAAGAGGTCACCCTTTGTGGTGAGATCTGCGTACAACCGCTCTCACACAAATTCAAGATGCTGACCCTCAAGCCGTATGACGGGAGTATCAATTCGATGGACCACCTGGACTACCTCTACACCCTGCTGAGCTTTCAAGGCATGGGCAAGGCTGCCATGTGCCAGTACTTTCCTTTAACACTCAAAGGGGACACTCGCCTTTGGTTCTACAGCCTCGAGTCGAATTCTATCTGAATGTTCGTGAAGCTTGCTGACCGCATCCTGCCCCAATTGGTCCCCAGCCGAAGGGAGGTGAAGCAACCATTGCATCTGGTTTCGCTTCGACGGCGACGAGATGAGAGCCTGAAGCGCTGCCTGGCCCACTTCACCACCGAGGCACGAAGGATATCTGGGCTCACCGACCAGGTAAAGCTCAGCGCTTTCATTTCCACCTTGGAGCCTGGTGATTTCTTCAATACCAGGCCCACCGAACCCCCAGACATTCTGGGAGGGCAAGGTGATCACTTGAGCTTACATTGCGGCCGAGAAGGCCAACGAAACAAAGCAATTGGAATGTGAGAATTGGCTGACAAATGAGAAGAAGATGAGTGGGGATGATTACCGTCCCCAAGGACCACACAAACAGTTATGAGTTGAGCTAGGTCCCCGAAAGGAGTTCTGACCGTAAGACCTAACCCCATGACTAATATGCGCACAAATATCTTGATACAGATCTTGGATGAGAAATTTTTGAAATGGCCCAAGGCGTCTAAAAATCCAAGTGGCAGGAGACCTGAACAAATACCGTCACTACCACTGGTCTTTGGGTCATGAAACTGAGGACTGCCGAACCCTACAAAGAAAGATTGAAGACCTGATCCGTCGGGGGCATCTGACAAGATTCCTACAAAACTCAGGATAGGCTTCTACAGCAGTAGAAAAAGGCGCATAGGAGCAGTCGAGAAATTGAGTAGTGGCCGGAGTTGTCAACATGGTAACAACCAAGCTAGCAAAGGGTAACACCCCAAACTGCCCAAAGAGCACTTCCAGCAGTAAGAGGCCAAGGGTAGGGGTTAAAACTGATGGCATTAGTTTTAACGACGATGATATGACGCATGTAATGACCCCCTATTTTGACTCTCTGGTTTTATCTGCCCTCGTTTAAGATGGTATTATAGACTACTAATTGAAACAAGTTTTTATCGATAATAAAAGCTCTTATAATTTACTATATCTTAATACTTTCTTTAAGTACCATTTGAAAAAGAGCCAAATGAGGCCCACCAAAGGACCATTGTACAGTCTAGACAGCGAACCAGTACCCATGTAGGGAGCCGTCCAACTAGAGGTAATACTAGGGACATACCCACGCATGGCCTCCCAAATGCTTATGTTCCTAGTTGTCGACCTCTCATCTGTCTACAACGCAATCTTAGAACGACCCTGTTTAACTACTTTCAGGGTAGTGATGTCAATCCCCTACCTAAAGATGAAGTTTTCGACACCGTGCGGTGTGAGAAAAGTCATGGGAGACTAGGTAATGAGCTGGACATGTTACCTATCCTAAGTCACTTTGGCAACCCCAAGCCAGCTAATTAGAGATCTTGACTTCTGAGATGAAGCCGCCCTCCAACTGGCTCAATATGAGGAATCAATTGATAAGATTCCTTTTGACCCCACTGAGCCAAAAAAATGCATACACGTCAGTAGCTCCCTTTCAGGTCCTATCCACGACCAGCTTGTCTCCTTCTTCAGATAAAATGCCGATAACTTTGTATGGACTCCTACTGACATGCTAGGGATACCGACCGAATAATATTTCACAAGTTAGGCCTCGATCTCAATCATAAATTTGTCCAACCACTTAGTCAAAAAGATGGCCACCATCTACGCAGAAGTGAAGAAGTTACTAGGCACGAGGTTCATCAAGGAGGTCAAGTATCCTAAGTAGTTGTTAAATGTTGTCCTTGTTAAACAAAGTAACAAGAAATGGATGATGTGCTTGGATTTTACCGACATAAACAAGGCATGCCCAAAGGACACCATCCCACTGCCAAGAATCGACCAACTAGTAGACTCCACTTTGGACCACGACCTACTAAGCTTCATGGATGCTTACTCGATACAACCAAATCAGAATGAGCCTAGAGGATGAGAAGCACACCTCCTTCATAACGGACCATGGGACCTGTTGTTATAAAGATCATATCCTTTGATTTGAAGAATGTTGGGGTTACCTATCAACGGCTGGCAAATAAGATCTTCGAAACCCAGATTGATTAGAACGTAGAGGTGTACATAGACGACACACTTGTTAAAAGTAAAGTCACCAATGACCACGTTTGCAACTTGAGCAAGACCTTTGAGGTTCTCTAGGAGCACCGGATGAAACTCAATCCTGCCAAGTGTATCTTCAGAGTGACCTTTGTAAAGTTCTTCGATTTCATATGATCTCAGCGGGATATCGATACGAACCTCGAGAAGATAAGAGTCATTGTTGACATGAGTCTTCCTCAGACCGTGAAAGAGGTCTAGAAGCTCATTGGGAGGCTAGCTACCCTCTCTCAATTCATGGCAAAATAAATGAAGAAGTACTTACCATTCTTCAAGGTTTTAAGGAGGATCAAAGAAATTGGGTTCCAGTGGACAGCTAAATGTGATGCCACGTTCCAAAAGCTCAGGAAATATCTTTCCCGTCCTCCCCTCCTGACTCCACCTCAGGAAGGCAAAGGGCTATACTTATATCTCGTGGTTTCCAACATTGAGGTCAATCCTAATCATGCAATAATCTAGCATGCAGCAATTGGTGTACTACGTCAGCAAAGTCCTGACCGACACCAAGAGCCACTACTCGCATGTCGAAAAGATCGCGTTAGCCCTAGTATACTTTGTCAAAAAACTACGGCCCTACTTCTAGGTGCATAAGATCATCGTCTTGACAGACCATCCCTTGAAGGAAATATTATAGAAGCTGGATACCTTCGAGTGATTGATGAAATGGATTATAGAGTTGAGCGAGTTCGAAGTGAGTTCCGACCGTGGCCATGCATGAAGGGTCATCCCCTCGTAGACTTCCTTGTCAAAATGGCGACCCCAGTTCCAAATGCCCCTAACCTTGCTGGAGATACAAATAAGCCGGACTATTTGAAATGGACTTTGAACGTCGACGGTTCATCGACACAAGCAGGCAGCGAAGCAGGCATGGTTCTGCGAACCTCGAATGGGTCAAAGATCAAGTACTCTTTCACCCTCAAGTTCCCACCCACCAAAAACGTTGTCGAATACAGAGGCACTCCTAGCTAGACTATGGCTCACCAAGAAGTGCTCAGCCAGAACATTTATTGTCCATCGCAATTCTGAACTATTCGTAAACCAGATGCAAGGGAGTTTCGAGGTGTCCCACCCACAGCTAGCAAAGTACCTTGCTAGAGCGAGGGGACTGATCTGGGTATTCAACCGAGTCGAGGAAATCCACGTCCCTGGGGAAGAGAACTGGAAGGTCGACCAACTAGTAAGGGTGGTAGCCATCGGCAACCTAGAACAATACACCAAGGACATGCGGGAAATTCTAACCGTCCTGAGCATCGACAAGCCCGAGGGTGAGGTGCTGTAAGTGGCCGACGATGATAACTAGATGACCATATACCGAAAATTCCTAACTGATGGTACCTTGCCAAAGAACCCAAATGAGGCAAAGCGTGTGAGGAAGATAGCATGATGGTACACCCTTGTAAATGGAAGGCTGTATCGCCGAGGATACTCGGTCCCTTACATGTGATGCCTAACACTGGAAGAGGCCGACTAAGCACTAGGTGCGGTGCACCTCCGCATCTGCGGTTCACATATAGGAGGCATGAACTTAGCCTTCAAAGTAATGAGGCATGGTTTTTTCTGGCCCTCCATGAAACGTGACGCCATAAAGTTTGTGAAGAAGTGCGAAAGCTACCAACTCTACAGGAACATACCTCACTAGCCACACATAGAGTTGCAAGCCCTCTAGTCGCCTTGGCCAATCTGGTAATGGGAGTTTGACATTCTCGGACCTCTACTCGTGGTGTTCGGACAAAGAAAGTTTATCATAGTGGGTATCACCTACTTTACCAAGTGAGTGGAGGCATCTCCACTAGCATGGATAATTGAGCAAGACATAATAGAGTTCATTTGCTAGAGCATTATCTGTCAGTTTTGGAGTTTTGAGGTTATAGTAACCGATAACAGAACCCAATTTACCAACAAACGATTCACAAAGTACTGCGCATGCCTATGAATAAAATTGGTTCACACCTCAGTCGCTACCCGCAAGCCAACGGACAATTGGAAGTATTGAACCAAACGTTGCTTCATGGATTGAAAACTAAGCTGAAAGATGTTAGGGGCTCTTGGGCCGACAAGTTGCCTTCCATCCTCTATCATACAGGACCACCCCAAGAAAGCTGACCCGTGAAATGCACTTCAACCTATGCTATGAAACGAAGGCATTCATCCCGATGAAAGTCAATCTACCCAACCTCTAGGTCGAGAGCTTCAACTCCCTCAACAACTCTCAATGGTTTAGGGAGCACCTTAACTTTCTTGAGGAGGCCTAAGATGCAGCACGCCTTTGGACCGTAGCTCACTAATATTAAATCTCACTGTACTATAATAAGAGGGTAAAAGTCCACCAATTTGAGGTGGGGGACCTTATCTTGTAGAGTGTAGAGGCGACCGACAAAACTGTAAACAGAAATAAGTTCTCTCCGAACTGAGAGGGACCATTCCTTGTCTCAACAATCCTCCAAAACGGTATGTGTATAAGTTACGTACTCAGGACGGCAAGCTCGTCCCAATGACATAGAATGCCACCCACCTCAAGAAGTATTACCAATAAACTTCGGCCGAGCCCAAAGTTCCATATGCCACATTCTAAATGCTTGTAAATGTATCACATTTTTAATTAATAAAATTACTATTTATTCATGCGTACTTGTCCATGTGAATGCATGCATGTTTGTCATTTCACCAAATCAAGTAACCTAGACTGCCCCTGTAATAGGCAGGATTCATCTTGGCCTACTTTATGACCCATTGACGATCAAAAAATCTTAGGTGCTAGTCGAGTGACCCATTAAGAAGTCAAACTTTAAACCATGGTTCCATACCGAGCGGCTCAACCGCAGCCGAAAAACAAGGCTTGGGGGCTCTTGGAGCTCCCAACCAAATGACCTCTAAAACCTTAGGGGGCTTCCATGATGGGCGTGCAATGACCTCCCTCTGATACAGAGAGCACCCTTAATCAGTGACGGTCGGCAGACTAGGACCAGACATGCTTGGGCATCCTTGAAAAGAACCGAGCACCAATATGGTAATGTGCATGCGATGGCCTATGACTCTACTAGGGCCCAGTTGCTGTTGCCATGAAACCCAGCTAACCCTAGCGAGGCTCATCCCTAGGCATATGATGACGCCCTATTTATAGGATAGTGCACCGCAAGATCAAGGTGCCACGACATTCCCTTCTCAAGGAATGAGAACCACTGGGAAAAGCACCCTAGACAAACCCTATGATGATAGCTATAATGTTTAGTCGGACAAGTAAGGAGAAAGCAATTATACATGAAAGCACAAGCAAGCAGCCACAAAGGTCACAATAGTCTGATTGATTTCATTGCAATAAGTTTTGGATATACAAATGGGCCATCCACCCCCAAAAAAGAAAAAAAGATCAGAAAAGGAGCCTAGCGGTCTGGAGAAGGTTGACTCGGCGGCTGGTCACCACCAGGCTAGGAGGACGAGGGCCACCAACTAAGTGAAGCAAGTCAGAGATGAGCAAGTCAGACCTCTAGGTTGCACTGGCATACGTCGAGTGGAGCAATGAGACAGGAAAGTCTGGGGCCACCAACTGCACCACTCGTTAGCAAAGATAAATGCCATCCCAGTACTTACTCTCCGGCACCTTCCCAAGCTCCTTTACCAGAATGGAGGCCCTCAACTAGCCTTCAAGCCAGAGGCAATGTCCATGAAGAAGATGATACTGCTCTGGGACTTGCGGAGCGACTCCTCGAGGGAAGTGATTCTCTCCCCGGCCGTGCACAACTAGCCCTCCAAGGCCTCGACCCGCTCAATCATAGCTCCATGTTCCGCTACACTGACATGCTCTCGGGCCAGAAAGCAAATGGCAGCCGAAGGTTAGAGAACCATCTCCTAAACCTACCGATAGATGGAGTGTTAGAAGGATAGAAATGAAAGTAGAAAAAAGGGATACTAAATGGGGGCCTCTACAAAGGAAAACCCCTCGACGGGAGGACATCTTGGGCAAGGATCAGGTTACTCCATAGCCCCTTTGGCCCAAGGGGGTTTAACGCCTTCAAATTATAGAAACTCGGGGGTTGTCGATGCAGTTCTCTCCACGATGTCCATAGCAACCATCACCTCTTGAGCCCCCGGCTCAAAAGGGCAAGCTTGAAGGATACACCTTGACGAACTCACCTACATCCGAGGGAGGTGCATCGACGGTGACTATGTCCCACCGAAGGAGGCTTCTCTATAACCTCGACTACCCCAGGAGGAGGCATGTCGATGGCAACGATCGCCTCGGGAGGAGGCCCCTCTGCGATCTTGGCGTCCTCCATGACCACAATGACCTCGACAACCCCATTGGTAGGGTGGACATCCTCCGTCATAGGAATATCATCAGGCACCTCCACCATATGAAAGGGAGACTCAAATCCTCCGATGTCAACCTCCGACCCTAGCTGACTACGGCCTCCAATGTCGGCTCGGCTATGATGTCCGCCGTAGGCTCGGATGGGTCCTTCGCCAATGGCTCTCCCCACAAAACCCTGGCATCAATCGGGACCCCATGTCGCTCCAACACAGGTGCAAAAATCGACTCTATTTTGACTCCAATGGCACTGAGACTTAGCACCAACGCATGAGTTGCTGTGGATACAAGGCCCTCAGCACCCCTGGAGCTAGACGCTTAACCCGAGGAAGAGGCAAATGCAAAGCTCGCCCCCCTCAAAGTACTCTCGAATCGCCGCAACCACTGCAACACAGCCTCGTCCTCTCTAGAAGAAGAACTAAACTCCGAAGACATGTCGTCAAAGGAAGAGTAACATCGTTTTGACAGCCAGCCCAAAGACTCTTCAATTACTAGCATCCCTAGCCTCCTCAGGCCAATTGACATCTCTACAGGTGCCGGCTCCCATGCCGCTGCAACAAAGGCATCTAAGGTAAACTAGTGTCCCCTCTCCCGAAAAGTGTCGGCATTGACCAGGATCAGATCTACCAAGGGTTTCTCCTGGCCTTTCTCACTCTCTTCTAGGGACCTGGTGATACTGAGTTGCACCTTCTCCCACTCATTGGAAACAACCCAATCGGAAGGAGTTGCCAAGTAAAAGAAACAGTCATTCCAATGCTTGGTCAAATTAGGATTTGCCCCTTTGAAGTTAAAACTAGGATGAGGAGATAAGGAAATCTAGTTAGCCTTTTAGAACAAGGTACAAATTGCTCTCATTGAAGTGGTAGTGAATCTGTAGCCATGACAGCGGGAGAAGACACAGAGGGACACCAAGTACTGAACGACGTTGGGTATAAGCCTTGCCTCCGGCACTCCCAAGGCTGTGAGGATCACATACAAGTTTGCCGGTACTAGAAAACGGAGTCCCCACAAGTGGATCTCATAGACAGTAATGAAACCATTCGACAGAGAGCAAGCTCTGCCGTCTTCACTGGGTAGTTGAAATGTTGTGGCCCCCGGAACCCTAAACTAGGAAAGCAACAACTGAACATCTTTAGCAGTGAGGATCGAGCGAATCCTCCTTACGTCATCAATGGCCATGGTTGAAAGGGAAGAAGAGCGAAATATGCAAAAACAAGGGGGACTCACAATGAATTGAAGACGAAGGCAAACTGCAGGAATGTCAAAAGGCATGCAGTTTAAATAAGCGAAGGCCCTGAGCCAGAAATGATGTCACAGCGAAGTTGAATGCCGCCCTCATGATGGCAGCTACGCGTGTCAACATTGCAAGGCGTCACAACGCACTCCTTCCCACAGTCGTTTAAAATGAGCCTAACGCCCCAAACTCCCACGTGCCAGCAATAACGACAGTTAGTCGAACCATCCCGTCAACAATAAATACAACACTCAGATTCTAGAAGTGCCAGCACCGTCAGCCAAAGCACCCATCATGATAGCATACGGTCTCACCAAGAGACTAATGACCCAAAGATGTGGCAGTCGTAACACGATATGACTCAAGGCAGGAAGTGAACCGCGTGTGACCTAGGCAGGCTCAACAACGTTCGACCGATTGGACACCCGGCTAACTGTTGGATGCCAAGTCACACACGGTAGTATGAAGATGCCCCAGTCATACAACAATAGCAGAAAGATAAAAGGACAAGATTATAAAAATACAAAAAGAGAAAAAAATACTCAATGGTTCCATTCATTGAATTCTTTTACAGGTACAAGGCTTACAACAAGCAAAAAATACATAGTGAAAGAAAATACATGGAGCAAAAAACCTGCGGCGTTCGCCTGGAAATGGGTTTAGGAAGACACATGCAGGGAGGATAGTCATGGGTGAATCACCGCGCGGACCATACCTACCTAAATATGGAACATGCCCAACCAGAAATCAGGTGCTGCAAGAGGCAGGTGGGAAGCGATTCTCTAGAGGAGAAACAAAATGCCACCACCAATATCAGAGAAAATTTCCACCCAAAACTCCGTCTCCGGCAAACTTCGACGATGACTCCCAAAGAAGAGGTCTAGGCAAGGCCACTTCCGTAGATTTGAGAGGATCACGGGAAACGCCTGCCCTGGAGGATCCCTTTCAAAGAGGACGTTCGAATGCCAGCCAGAGGATGATAGAAAGAAAGGGACCCTACCACTAAGCTATCGAGCATGGCGACACGAGAATAGCCGTAGTAGGATCTGGGGGGCACGAGAATAACCGAAACAATGGTAACACTATATGCATCAAGCATGTCTTTAAATCTTCCAGAACTCTACCCGATCCTAGTACGAGGCTTTGAGAGGCCCAAGGCAACTTCAAACTCCCAAATCACTTAGCTTGTGTGGAGATGAACCCTGAAATACAGAGTAAGAGTGTCCTCCATTTATAACCATAGTAGAAAGATAGCAAGCTCCTAGTGAAAGGACGTGTCCACCAATTATCGACAAAGAATTGACGCTAGGCCTCGATTTAGAGTAAAATTTTTCCAAATAGAGTATCAAATCCTTATGACATCATACGAAAAGCTGGAAGGTGCTTGGGGAAGGGACGCAACTCTTGGGAATCGGCGAATTGGAGCATCCTTAGGAAGAGATGTGTGAGCAAGCTCAATAGGCAACGTCCCATCATCTAACTTGCCGGAAACCAAAAAGGCCTAGCTCCCCGGCATGAGAAGCCAATGATGGGTCCAACCACAACATGGGCCGATCCAATCTTGACGAGGGCTGATCCGTTAGCCAGCCCATTAGCCAAGGAAGCCCAACATAGAACAAGGCCTTGGAACCCTCCTACCTGCCCATGGTGAACCAACGGCTCAAGGTCAAGGGATTGCCTCTGCGGATGAGCCAATTACGACAAAGTCTACCCTCCACCTCAATAATAACAATCTACAGTGTAGAATACATCGGTACAACAGGTCTCAGCCAATAGTGATAGCGGTCAACCATGGGAATCGTCATACATGTTGACCAACGGCATCCCAGCCAACCTACACGAGAAGTAACCAGGCCCCTGTCAACCACCAACAACCACGGTCACATCACCGTCACAAGACGATACCTAATATGGTAACTCCTATTAATACCCCAACGGTTGGCAAATCTTGATGGAATACCTGTAATCAATCTTAGCGCCAAAGCCTTTTCCATGAAGCAATATAAATTTCCTCATCCCTCACAGGATAAGGGATCAAGCAATTCCCAACAAAAAGCCACTCTCGAGCGAGACACGAGAGCCCAAAAAGAACCAATCTCTCTTTCCTCATGCAGCTCTCTCTTTCTCTCACAAAGCCACTCCTTGATGAATGCACCCTAATGAGCCACTCCCCGACTAGTACACCCTAGAGTGAGTCACTCACTAAGTGTAATACATTGGAGCCTAGTCCTCCACCCTTCAAGTCGCTCCCCGTCGAGCACACTACAAGAGCCTAGGCCTTCTTTCTCAATCCCCACATACGTGCATTATCACATTCTTTCTCGTCCTTCTTGTATATTTTTATCTATTCGGAAAGATTTTTACTTTAAACGTTGGAGGATAAATTGATATTCGAATCCCACCAATCCTTTAACCTCTTACTTATAATTTATAGTGCGCAGGTTCCAAGTTAGCAACGATTGAGATCGGGCTCGCTCCAATTCGACCCGTAACGAAAGACTGAGTGGCTCTCTAATCCATACCACAACTCAGACACTAAGGACACATCAATACTATTCGAATAAAAATGTATTTTCAAAATGAGATAAGAGGAAGATTTTTGACATCCTATTAATATTCGATTTGAGTTTTATTTCTTTAAGCTTTGTTACATTAGTCTAGTATTGGTTTCAGAATATATTACCAATTAGTTACTTATTTTCTCGTTGTATTTTTTCCTTGTGGCTAGTAAGTGTGTTAGGATTATATTTTGATCGATTATTCACACAAATTACTATAAAGGTATATCGAAGGGAGTAATATTTATAATAGATATTTTTATAGTAAATCTTTTCAAAATTTATCCGATAATTTTTTTCTCATTTAAAAATATTTTCAATATCAAATGTTATTATATAATTTTATGTTTTTAGTTGTGTGATTGTTATTCCTTGTACTCTTATATTATTTAGCGATCGATATTTACAAAAAAAAAAATTATTTCCATTGTATCGGTATTATATGTGTTTCAAGAATCCCAATAGCATCTTCAATGGATTATTGTTTTTCCTTGTAGTCTCATGAGTAAATATTTTGAATTATGAATTTGTATACGAAATGTGTACATGGGACCAAGAACTAAGCCATGCCAACTTAGCAATTTTTGTCAGGTCACACATTTTAAATTTTGATTTCATAATTAATATTTAAACAATTATTTTTAATTAACTAATTTACCATTTAATAACTTTGAATGCGAACTTTATATCGATATTTCGACCGATTATGATAAAATACAATAAATTATATACAGGATCCAAATAAGTATCACGTCTCATGTGACTCCGACACTGACTTAAACGTGATGTCAAAATTTACATAAGAAGTGATATATGTCCAATGCATAATCAGAGTATGCAATTTATGGAATAAAATTCATAACTACTATTACTAGATAGCCAATATATATACCAATAAACCATAAACACGACACCGAAAATCAACGTCCATGACTCTACAATTGCTGTCCGATACCACGATATATCATTATAATTATTCTAATGCTGCTCGAAAAATCAAGACATCATACTAAGTTGTTTGAACATAAGCTGATACATAAATCATTATCTGAAAGTTATAATACAACATTTAAACATGTTAACTATTATTCAAAAATCATAATACATCATTAAAAATTATCTAAAATCATCCAAAACTATAAAACGACATTAAAAATTGTATAATCTCAAATCTCAACTCTTCAAACACAACCGTTTTTAATTCCTATTCATCTAGTAAAAGTCCATGTATCTCAACTAAGGGGATAAGTAAAAATAGTAATTAGTGAGTTAAAAATTTAATAAGAGATATAATATAATAGATGATCATTTATACTTTATATTTAAAATAAAATGAAAGAATCAATATATAAGATTTTAATGATATGCCATAAAATTTCATATCAATTACATGATCAACTTATACATAATTTTTAGGTTTATCTTATCATATTCTTATTCAATTTAAATAATTAAATTATATTCAAATCTTATTTTTTTGGAGACCAA
Source organism: Nepenthes gracilis (assembly GCA_033239525.1). Taxonomy (NCBI): domain Eukaryota; kingdom Viridiplantae; phylum Streptophyta; class Magnoliopsida; order Caryophyllales; family Nepenthaceae; genus Nepenthes; species Nepenthes gracilis. The sequence continues at coordinate 5,707,454 of BSYO01000018.1, read as the reverse complement.
GAGCCAGTAGGTCTTATTGATTAAAGGAACGGATAATTAAATGCTGAATTATATTTATTTTCATACAATCAAAGGCTATACGCTACTATTCAAGACCCGTAGATGAGCCATCATATATATAACCTTATAGATGATACCAAATGTCGCTTCTAACCCGCAGATGTTAAATTTGGATATCAATATATTATTATAATATACTAAGACATATATAATATATTCCACTGAATAATAACCATGATACAATGTATAACTTAGAAAAACTCTATAATTTTCTTTATACTTCTTAATTTTCTCAACTCTAGAAAAAAAGATTATAATTGTTGATATAATTATAGAGTTTACCTTTAAAATTCTATAATTTCTTATCATATCAAATTTATATTTTCTGTGAAAATTAAACTATGATAAATTTTAAATACATGGGATATTAATTTAGCATATAGTGTAGGAAAGTTTAGTAGATATAGAAATTTAGGAATGTAGAAAATTTAAACAAATATTTCAGAACATATAGAGCCATTTATTTACATTTTCAGTACTTACAAACTTTATGCTTAAGAATTTAAAGCATGCAGGTTTGTTCTTAACAGTTGATGTAGAGTAGTTTGGCAAAAATATTGTAGAAAATCAGCAATGCATAATTTCAGCAAATTCAGTAAACATGCAGAAGATTTTAGCTATATTTCAAAATATGTAGGGTATCATTTTACACACAGGAATTTAGATTTAACAATTTACAATCATGTAAGAATGTTACATACGAAATTTAGACATACATAAATATTTTATCACATTTTTAGACATGCATAAGAAGTATTTGTAGAAAACAGTAAAGTTTAACCACATACTTGAGTTTAGACATTAAATTCATGCATTTCTACAATAAAATAAAAAGAATTATACATATATGTCAAATAATATCACCATAGCTTCAAAATCATGATATGCATGAGTAATGAAATAAGAATTGTTCAAAAAATTCAGTAAAAGACAACAACAAGAGAACAAAAACTCGGTATGTATTTACCTTCATTTAATTCTCACCAAAATTTAGTTTGGATCAACTTAATTTGGACTTTTATGGCCTCCTCTCTCTCATTCTCTCTCTTCTCCTTGCCTGCTTCTCACTCCTCTCTTGAAAAGAATTGAGAAAAAATGACTGCCTCCTCTCTCTTTTTCTCTCTTTTCTCCTCACCTGCTTGACACTACTCTCTTAAATTGAATGATGAAGAATGACCAACTCTTCTCTATTCTTCCCTCTTTTTTTCTCACCTGCTTCTCACTCCTCTCAAATTGAATGGTAAAATTCACAGAAATCAATGGGTGATCTTTTATACGACAGAAATTAGCCGGGTAGTCTTTTTATGTAGAAATGGTAGTCGAGAGCCAGTCAAGTGTCCCTTAGGCGCTGAGTAGGCCGATTCAATTCTAACTTATTACCATAATTTTTTATATTTTTTAATTTTAATTTTAATTATATTAACTTAACTAATTAAAATTATTATAAATTAATATTTTGAACATTATAATTTCTATTATATGTTTGGTTTATATGTTACGTTAGTCCACAACAATTATACATATATCACTACTTAAACTAGTGCTGTGAATGATATGAAAAGACGGCTAATTGACCTTGAATAAGTGGAATCTTCCCTCGACGAAAATTCAACCAAAAAGATATATCTTTTTATTTTAAATAAATACTCGATTTTAAAAGTCCTTTAATAAGTTAACTTTTTATTTAAATATTTTTAATTTCAATATATAATTATATAATATTTTAATTTAAAATTACTTATTTTTTTAGATTTTTTATTAAATATAATTTTTTAAGTAAAAAAATTTAAAAATGAAAAATCTCTATAAATAAATCAGACTTGGTTCTATTTGAATTATAATTTAACACAGTTATATGTTTTGTTGAAATAATCAGATCTTATTCAACCTAAATCAACTTAACAATGTTTAAATCAAATGTATTTTTAATTATGTCAATTTTGGAGTAATGGACCTCCTAAGTAAATATCCCGAGTCTCCTAAGTCAACCAATCTATGTCACCGAATCCAGCCCCACCGCTTGGATTGCGTTGCTATTTCCTCCCTCCCTCCCTCCCTTCTTCCTATCTGCTCATGGCGTTTCTCTCAACTTTGATATTCTCCAGCGGAGGCATCCCATCAGCAATCCCAAATTTGTCAGCGTTTACTCCGAGTATAGTCTTTTTCTTGTCTTTTGCGATATCCTTTGATGAATTATCCTGTTTCTTTGGTTCTAATTTAATGGGTCGTCACTGTTTTCTTCATGCAACTTACAGCTAGGTGCTCTTGTTTCGATTGAACAACTGGGTTCTGCAACAATTATTATTGATATTAGCTTGTGGTAGTGGTAGTCCGGGAAACGTTGAAGATAAATCATGGGAACTCCTTGTTTTTGGGCTCTTCACGCGCTGTTAATGTTCTCACTATTTAGGTCCTCTGTTTCTTACGCTGTAGAAACCGTAGGATTTGAAACCCACATCAATGGCTACCCCTACAAAACCCCCTTTCCTAAATACGATCGAATCGACGAGGTCAAAAAAGCCTGTGCTTTTGTTCTTGATTCTACTTCTCAATCGGAACTTACTGAGGATAGATTGTTTGCGATAGAGAAGGAGACCTCTTTTTCTTATGGGGATTGGGAGCAGCTGGAGGGTAAATCACCGTTAATTCCATTGGATGGTAAATTCTTTTCCGGCTCAGAGTCTCCGGCGAAGCTTGCTTCTTTCAGGGTGACCAACGTTGATGATTCCCATCGTTCCGGGAAGGCAGTTAGTGTTAATGCAGTCCTGGATATGCTCATTGCCTTGGATGGTCCGTTGGTTAATTTTACGAACCATAATAGAAGGCGATCTCGATTTGAGATGTGGCAAGGTCAACCTCAGCTTAAGATTGATTTCCAAGGAATTTACTTTGAATCGGAGATGAAGGATGCGAAGAGAGTGATGTGCTTGTTGGGAGAAACGGCGTTACCTTCTCGCTCGAGTTCTAACAAAGGCCGGCCAACTTTATTGCAAGACGATAAGATTCTTCTGGTTCTCCATTATCCACAGAAATTGACCTTGACAAGTGTGGCAGTCCGAGGGGAATTGAAAAGCTTAAACCCTAAGACTGACCCCAGGTACTTTAATGAAATCCGCCTTCTCTCTCAGTTGACTGGTGCTAACTATAACTTTGGCCCTGAAGCTATCCTCTCCAAAGCATGTAATCCATACCCTTATTCAGATAGTTTGCTGAATGATGCAATTGATATCTATAAAGGCTTGGATTTTTGCATCATGATTGAGAGATATTTTCTCAATCAACCTCTTAATGTTGTTCCAAATTGGAGATGCAAAGGAACTGATGGATTCTGCAGTAAGTTGGGTCCTTTTGCGTGGGAGAAAAAGATTAGAGCTACAAATGCAGGATTCACAGATATAAAACTTCTTATGCAAAATGTTCACTGCCAATCACGAGTGTCTGAGAAGGGAAGCAGCACCACCGCAAGGGTTTTTGCGGTGTTTCGAGCCATGCCTCCTGATGAGCCGCTATATCGTGCAGCTTCGAGAAGTGGCTTGAGCAATATGACTCTTGCTGCTGAGGGAATATGGAAGTCTTCTAGTGGGCAGCTCTGCATGGTTGGTTGCCTTGTCACCATTGATGATGAACGCAATAGCTGTGATTCTCGAATCTGTCTCTATATCCCTGTCACGTATTCTATCACACAGAGAAGAGTGTTTCTAGGAAGCATATCAAGCATCAATGTTGATAGCCCACCGTACTTCCCGCTATCATTTGAATTGCCAATTCGTCTTAGATGGTCTTACCTATATAGATTCACTCAACCACACTACCAATACTCAAAGATAGATTCTGCTGCTGCTATCTTAAAAAAGGATGATCCTTCCAATTTGGGAGCTGCTGTTAAGAAATCACTGCTGAAATTTCCCAAACCAGAGAAAAGTGAAGATTACAATATCAGCCTCTCTCTTCTGGCAGATGACCTCACTTTTAATGTTCCTGCATCATCCAAATCGGGCCCCAGTTCTCAGCCATCAAGAACTAATGTTGAGATGCAGATTCTTTCTCTGGATGGCTTGTTTGGGCGCCACTGGTGGACAGTGAGAGACTTCTCCATGGCTAAAGAAGAAAATCCTCATGGCACCAAGGCTGAATTTATGGAAAAAGAGTTTCCTTTAAACGTTTCTGCTCAGCTGAGGCTCATACGAGGAAACTACAGCCATTTCACTGTTCTTGCTCTGGAGGGTCTTTATGATCCTCGTATCGGGAAGATGTATATGATTGGTTGCAGAGATGTTACCGCAAAGAGCATGGATCTCCAAGCTGGCTTGGATTGCCTAATTGAAGTGGTTGTTTCCTATCCGCCCACTACAGCACAGTGGTTAGTAAATCCGACGGCTGAGATTTCCATATCTAGCAAAAGGAAAGAACATGATCCGCTCAATTTCAAGGCAATCAAGCTCCAAACTCTTCCAATTTTGTACAGACAGCAAACAGAAGACATCCTCTCTCAAAGAAATATCGAGGGGATTCTCCAGAATTTGGCCCTCTCTGTGGCTGTTGCTTGCATTTTGAGCCAACTCTTTTACATTCGAAGTGCTGTGGATTCTGTTCCTTACATATCTCTTGCCATGCTCAGTATTCATGTTCTCGGATATAGCCTTCCACTCATTACTGATGTGGAAGCACTTATTAAGAGGAAGCGTTCTGAATCTTCATATAATCTCGAGAACCACCAGTTGATCCCTGTAGTTGACTACATGACGAAGCTTCTAGTGCTGGTTTGTGTCATACTGACTCTTAGAGTTTTCCAAAAGGTCTGGAAATCTCGAATCAGATTACTTGCCCAGACCCCACTTGAACCACACCATGTCCCTACTGATAAGCCTGTTCTTTTTGCTACCTTTGCCATACATATCGTTGTTTATACATCCATCCTAGTTCTCCATTCTGTTCGGATGGAAACGTACTTTGATAATATGGGGAATCCTCATAGGAAATGGGGGTGGGAAATTCTGCTAGAGGAGTATATAGGCCTTGTGCATGATGTTTTTCTTCTTCCTCAGGTGCTCGGTAACATTATGTGGCATGTCGAAGGTATGCCTCTAAGAAAACTATATTATGTTGGAATCACAATCGTTAGACTCCTCCCTCATGCCTACGATTACATTCGACCTTCTATAGAGATTCCATACTTGTCCTATGGATATGGATTTGTGAATCCAAATTCGGACTTCTACTCTAAGTTTAGTGACATTGCCATTCCTCTTATGTCCATACTCCTTGCTGTAACTGTCTATATACAACAGAGGAGGAATTATCAGAAACTCAGGATTGCCTTTTCCAGAGTTCTTCCAACTAGATCTCGAGGAGCATTTGAGCTTGTTTCTGGTGCCCATGCTGACAAAGAACAAAGAAAAGAGCTTGATGATGGAGAGTGATGGATGAGATCTTACTTAAGTTGCAGATTATACACTTAAGTCATTATGTATGAGCAGCTCATTTTATGTGACTGCTATATTGTGGGTTCTAGATAGGGTCAAATATATGCAGCCTTATCCCTGTACTACAGAAAGATTGCTTCTACGATTTGAACTAATGATCTTCAGGTCACCATAATATCACCTTTATCATTGAGCCTACGCTCAATATTGCTACCCATTACATGTCTAGGACTGAAATCAGCACATGCTGAATGCTTGTGCACTGCAATTGCCCTTCAGTTAGATGAATAATGACTTCAAATTTGAACCTTGATGCTTATTGAAGAAACTATTAGCATAAATGTTGTATAAATTCATAAGAACAACTTCAATTTTGTTGCTGTCCTTGTTGTGTTTGATCTGATGTAGATCTCTTAGTGTTGGCACCCAAGTCTCTCTTGAAAAACTTATAACAGCAGGGTTTGAAGAAAAATTAAATGGGAAAAAACCTTTGATGTTACCTTGCGTGAAGGGAAAAAAGATCTAGAATTCATGATCTGTAGCAGCAGTATCTAAAGCTTATCTTTGCTGCGGGAAGTTATCGCAGGGGGAAAAGCGAGCTTCAAGTGCTTGTGGACACCTTTCATCATGCTGTTGTAGTAGAGCGAAGGAGCGCTCGGCAGGCACAGATAAGTCAAGAAAGAGACTCTTTATGGTGTCTAAAATTGCAGGAGACGCTTCAATGTGTAGCCATCCACGTTGAATCAATCAGCTTGCATTATCCTATAAATATGCTTTTGAACACTGTTTCAAGTTTTCCTCCTCTTTTTTTCTCTGGTAATAATGAAAATGCTCAAAGGAATTAGAAACAGAAGGGGAAAAAAAGGAAGAATACAAAGAGAAGAACCTAGAAGTGCATGAGATAATGACATGACATATAAACTAATTTGATTGGAAATTGTAGATGAAGACATATCTGAAGTAAAAGACTCTTTGTACTTCCTGCTTTAGAACCAGCTTGCCAATTTGTGTGGTAAGGTGGGTAAAGTAGGCCATATTACAAAGATATGAAGAGATAAATGTAGAAAAATTTAGAATAAACTAATAAAAAATAATTTAAATAGATAAATATAGAAAAATTTAGAATAAACTAATAAAAAATAATTTAAAATTATTTAATTGTAAAAGAATATTATACTAAATTGAATAAAAAGACATAAATGGACTTATATAACTGGCCTTATATAATAGGATTGAAGACTTTATCATTATTGTTACAGTATTAAGATTCTATCTTCATGGAGAGGCTGCCTCATCTTTGCCTATATATCTTCAGTTTTTCAAGGATAACAAGCTAATTCACAGCATGTGAAAAATTTAACTTCAAACCTATAAACCCAAAGAAGTTTGTTGTTATGTAAGTTTGGGCTTTTCTTAGATTATGTTGCTGTAATCATTTCTTTTCTTAAGGTGTTAGAAAATTGAATCTATTGCCTAAACTTTCCATAAAATCTGACATTTAGATCAAACTCTCTAATTCATATGAAAATTTTTGACAATAAAATCCCTTGAGAAATCTAATTCCTTTTAAAAGGTGCCTATATGGGTGCACAATCCGCGTGGCTTTTATATCGCATGTTTTAAGCATATATATCCATTTAATGATGTAATATAGATAGTTTTTTTGACAATTTTAACTCATAATTTCAAAACTATAGTAAAATGATTTTATTGCCATGTCAATTTTCACCCTCTATGGACTAGGGGAATAAGAATGGATTATCTAGGGTGGCAAAAACAAATTTGTAAGGTACATAGTCTATAATTATTGATTTATCATGCCCTTGTTTGAATTTATAAGAAAATAAATATTGCTAATATTATATAAATAAAATCATGTAATTATGAATACATGAGTTTATATATGGAAAGCCCATTTGTGAATAAAGGGTAAAATTATGGGACTTTATATCTTAAATATATCCATTATATGGGAGTCTAATTATCAAAATTATATTCAATTTATTATAAAATATAGACAAATTTAGCAATAAACAATAAAAAGAATAAATGAGATAAAATTATCAAAAAATTATTCTAAACAATGATTAAAATAACATTCTATAGAATGGTGAAAATCGAAACGCAATTCAATATACACAAGCTTGGCAAAATGTCCTCTTTTGTTTTTTGCTCCATCTTTATCTTAATTAGACATTGAAATGTTTCAAGAAAATGACTCGAAGTAGCCCTAAAAATTATAATGCTAATGTCATGAACTCAAACCAAAATTATTTATAATTAAACACAATAATTTTAATCAACGAAACAAATTTTCAACTAAAAGAGTACACCCTAATTACGATATCCAAATTTGGGTCGAACTTGATAAAATGACAAATTATTGATAATAATGATATTATTAATTATTACTGGATCTCATCAAATTATTTGTCCAGATGTCAAATACTGATCACAATCTATTTTAAAATTTTTTAAAAAAATATGACATTTCCAAAATTTAAATAATTTAATTATAAATCTATCAACAATATAATATACAGACATCGTCCATACATATTTTCTTATTACTAAATACACATCAAAAGACAAAACAAACCCCAACTAAAATCTCATAACCATAAGGCATAACTAAAGTCTCTATCAATGTCCTCATTTGAGCATCTTACAAGCTATCCATAGCCCTAGAATATGAAAGGAATTATAAATAATAAAATTATAAGTCGACTTCTTAGCAAATATCAATGTGTATATATATATATATAACAAAATAATACATTTATATATCAGAGCTAAGGAAACGAAAACAATAAAGTATATACAAAATTTCCATATAAACTAAAAGGCCAAACATGATAATATAACAAATCAATAAATATTCAAATGTGGCTTCAAATGTAAAGTTCATAATCTAAATATAAGCATCAAATAATCCGAATATACAATACCATCCAATGTCCAATATCACAAATTTGAATGGTAGTCAAAACTTACAAATCCCATTGTCAATATCTCAAGTATCAAATCGATACTGACAAAAATATTAAAAATTTAAAATATACTCAAATTGGATAATCAAATATCAAAATGCTAACTTTGAGGAAGGGTTATATGTATTTCTGATAACTTTAGATTGAATCATCACTATTTAAATTCATAGGTTGACTGTTTGCATATTCCTCCCCATGAATAGGGTGAAACATCTCTTTTTTTACCACTCGTGGATGATAGGTGTAGTCTTTGAGTGCATTTGAATATATTAAGATATTCAAATATATTAAATTCATTCAATTCTTTATGATGGTTCTTAACAAAATATCAAATTGGGGGACTATATAATAAATATCTAAAACTTTTTCTTTCTAACAAAAAAATAAAAAACTTCCTTTCCGAGAAAATATGAATACAAAATTTTTCATAATGTGTGAAAGTACAAATGTCAAATAAATAATAAAATAAAATCTGACCCAAAGTCTCTACATACAATATCACATGTAAAGCCCGAATACATATTTTTATGATTTTTTTACAAATAATTTTATTCATAATATAACATCTTAAAATATTTACCTATTTATATAAAACAAGTAAAATGTTCAAATGTTGACAAAATCAAAACAAAATATCAAAACAATTGGTAAAACTATATGCATACATATATTCAAAGTGGGTAAGTAAAAATAATATATATGTACAATAAAACCCTTACATGTAAGCAAAAGTAGAATAAAACAAAAATAAATCAAAGATTAGGTTTAGACGTACCAGCCTTTAGTTATGTTCTAAATCTCGAATCCATCATTAATAAATAACAACAACATAATTTATCCAATTAGCATCCCAATTAGCCGTGAATATGAATCTCATATCGATACCTCGACTAATTAAAATAAAGTAAGTTAATTGAATACAAGATTCGAAATGTCACGTCATCATGTGACTCCAATACCGACCAAACTGACACTCCAGATCTTACGTAATGAGCCACATCTGATAAAATAAAATCAGAGTAAAGCAACTCAATATAAGTAAATACCAATGTTGTCTAACTATCGAATATATCGACAACTCATGATGCTACAAAATCCACCAATAATATAAACTACATCCATGATCTCATGTCAATGCTTATACATAACCATTATTAGAATAACATAAACATATTAAACTATTGTCCGAAAATTAGGATATAATATCATCATGTCAAACTTTAATTTTTATTTCTTTGAACCGATCTTCCTCCAATCCAAATCATCCTACAAGTGCCCGAACCTATAATCTGAAAGGTTTAATAAAAAATATAAAAAAGGAGTAGATTAAAATTTTAATAAGGCACATAATTTCATAATTTAACATGTAACTTGTATTATAACATCAAATTTCATGACAATTTACAAACTTAGCCTATTAAATATTTCATGGCAATGCATCGGATTCCTTTATATGCTCTTGTTCAAATACATGTCATGAAAATCTTGCTAAATTATACAATTTCATAGGGACCAAGGGTCACTAGAGCTTCACTAGCTAAATGACCATATAACTAAAGCTTAAGTTTTGTTTATTTTTACACAATTAAATATTGTACACTACTATTTAAGACACATAGGTATGCCAACATATATATAATCCTATTCAAATACATGTCATGAAAATCATGCTCAATTGTACAGTTATTTTGAGCTCAATGATCAGTAGAGTCTCACTGACTAAAGAAGCATATAATCAAAACCTCAGTTATATTTAATTTCACATAATTAAAAGTCGTATGCTACTATTTAAGACCCATTAGTAAGTTATCATATATATAACCCTATAGATAAGATTAAACACTACCTTCACCAGGGATGATAGATACAATCCTTAATTACCACTATAATATATTGGGATATATTATAATATACCACCCACTAAATTTATTATAATAGTTCAATACTTATGAAAACTATATATAATATTTTATAATTCTTATATTTTTTTTAATATGAAAAAAATAGTCTTAATTCTAAATTTATTGTAGAGTTTTTTTTTTTCAAAATTTTCTTAAATTTAACATGCAATAATTAACATTCCTATATAAATTTAGACATGATAAATTTTAAAATATAGAATGCTAAATTATAAGATTTTTAAATTTGTGGAACTACTCATTGCAAGATAGTTAGACTATCTCAGACACATTTTATAAGATAAATTTTATTAAATCTTAATCCTTAAGACTATCTCAGACACATTTTCGATTCATCCTTAATTAATAGCACTCCAGATACATATCAATTTTGGAAAACATTGAGCCCTTATAATTGATTAAACAAATCACCTATTAATTTTCAGTTTTCACTTATCGAACAATTCATCTTCCAAACAAATTAAAATTTTAATAATCCATATTTTAATTTCATCAATTCATCTTGCACACCCTAAAGTATTGAAATACTTCATGACAACACCCAGCCAATACCTCATTGTTTCAATGTGGGATCCTCAAAATCAATACCAATTTTGACATAAGTTAACGGTAACTTTAATTTACTAATCCGAAAATAATCTAAGTTAATTCTTTTCTCTAAGAAATATCATTGAATTCCCATACAGTTAGAAATTGTTTTAGGACCACAAAATGATTTCAAACGTGGTCACATATGTCAAATAACTTGGTACACATCAAATACCATACATGTAAATGATATCAATTTCGTCCCCTCTCGATCGACTCTTTTCTTCACATTCAAAATTCACAACCCATGTTACAAATTTAAAAACTCTTACTGAATAATCTATACTAGCATGGTGACTCACCAATCAAATCACTCCTAATATCACCTCAAAGTCCGACACATTACATAAAATTATTAATAATATCTACCGATCCAAATTAGACACCTAGGGTCATATTTTTCATAACCAAAGAATCTCGTAGGTATTAATACAACTAATGTAAGGTATGATTCTCAAATTAACAAATGAACTTAAGAAATACAAATGAAGGTATAGATTCTAGATCCATAAATAACATATGTGTTGAAATGTCAAAATTTAAAAATTTTAACTTCCACTACGGTAGACAACGCGTCTACATTTTGTGTTGTCACCATAAAACCTCGATCAGAAGCGCTAGGCTTCTTCGTCATCCATCTCAAAGGGTAAGGACAATCCTTAATTATATGGCTGATCTTTCCACAATTGAAATAAGTTTCCAACCTTTTGTAACATGGCCTCCCCCCATGGGATTTTTCATAATGCGAGCATACGGGGATTAATGATTGTGGTTCTTATATTCTCTAAATTTCTACACACTTTTCCCTTCTCTTTGCTGGCTTTGGCTTTTTGTAAAGCCTTTCTGACCTTAAACTTTGGTCGAAATTTTGACCACCATGACTAGTTAACTTTTTTTTAAAGAATTTTTCCTTTTTTCAATCCTCACCCGGACTTGTTCCATCACAGCTTTCGAGTTCTGCCATATCTTAGTCCCATTACAAAATATTAATCAAATTAGTTCATCCTATTTTAACTAAGTGATCAACTTAAGATCTCGACCCAAAATCAGTTAAACCTAGAGTTTAAATCAAAATCAATTAGCTTAGAGCTAAAATTGAAATCCAACAACCTTAAACTTTAACCCGAAGTTACTGTAATCAAGACCTCAAATCTAAGTCAATCAAACTTAACCGCAAACAAAATCAATCAGCGCCTAAACCCTAATGCATCTTCCTTAACTATTCTCGGATACCACCCATGACGAACCACGCTCTCTTTTTCTTCATTAATCATTATCATAAGTAATTAATATGATACAAATAAATATAAATATACACATGATCCATACAGTCACCACGTTATCAATGGCCCCAATATCGTACTATAAGAATACGACATTAGATCTTATTAAGGAAAGATACTTGCTGAAAATCCAATAAAACTAACTATACAATATCTGGTGAAAGTATACATAATATCCATAATAATCTGCTTAATATCACCAAAATAGAATACATTATTTTATATTTCTAAAGTTTTACATAGTTTTCGTACATCAAAATCGAAAACATAAGCATCAAAATCTATCTTACTAAGTATAAGAAACTCCCATCTTCATTTCTATTCATCTGGTATCAACTCGTACGACTTATTTAAAAGTTAGTAAAAATAGTAAGAAAGTGAACCAAATACTCAATAAAATAAAATATATAATAATAAATGTGCCAATTATACTCAAAATATATCATTGGAGGCAATAGGAGTCATAATTCATATATAAGTATAAACCATGGACAGAAAATATTTTCATAATATATTTAACATTCTTTATCTTATTATTTTACTGTCTTAATAGACAAATATATTGAAAACTTATTTATTTTTAGAGATCAGAGTTAGTAGGCATTACTAACTAATTGAGTGGACAGTCAATAAAATGATTGTGTTCGTTTCCACACAATCTATGGCCTCGCCTTCTTATTCAACACTCAGAGGTGGGCAATACATACTTATAACCTGATAGATGCGGCCGTAATCCACCTTTATTTTCCTGCAGGCTAGGAGTAATTCTTCTATTATCACTACAATATTCTAAGGCATCTTAGAAAATATTACCCAATAAATAATCCTTAATCTCATTTTTAAATTATTTTTAAAACTTTGAGAAAATTCTATACTTTTTTTTATTATTCATGATTTTCTCAACTCCAAAAGAAAATAGTCATAATTCATAGTGTATTACAAAATTTTCAAATATCTTCCATAGACTGATTTTTCTTCCATAACAATTGGAATCATAACAATTTTCAAAGCTTAAAAATAACAATTCAGCAAAATCAATGCCTAGAATTTCAGATTTGCAACATATAGTTTAGAAATTTAGTTATTTAGTAATAAATTTTCAAATTTAAAATTCATCATTTAAAATCAGCAAAACATTTAACAAAACATAATAATATCCAAAGCAAGTAAAATATAATACAATAGCATACTACTACAATCAGCAAGGTATGAGATAGCAACGTATAAAAGTCCACAAAATATATTACAGTAGCTTCAAAGATCAGTTTTAAATTTCAGATTATTACAACAGTAATAACATGTATAGATATGAAATTTTTCAATAAAATCATGGGGAATTGATTTTCATATCATATTAACTTTAAAATCTTAATGGAGACGAGTATTAGAATAATAATATTTGAAGGAATCAGCAAAAATTGATGGCAAGAGAAAGAGGAAACTTAGGATGCATTTACTTCCACCTGATATACAAAATTCTTACTTTAAATGTCCCAAATTAAACTTTTCGGAAGCTTTATCCATTTTCTCTCTTCTTCCCATCTCTTTCAACCTTTCTCTATCTATTTTCTTCCTCCTGTATCTCTTCCACTGCTTCGAAATGCGGTGGAACTGATCCTCAACCGACTTTATAATAGGTATGTGTTTGAGCGCGGGGTGGGTGCAACCCTTCTTTTTTGGCACCTGTTGGGGCACTTAGGCGCACGGTAGGTGCACTTGGCACTACCTCCAGTGCCTCAGGTGCCCGGAGGACATTGGGTAGGCGCAACAACGCCGGCCTAGGGCCGGTGCACAATGTGTTTGGTTTGCAATTTTTTTTGACAATATTCTCCGCATCCTTTCACTTTAATTTTGATTATATTATCTTAATTAATCATGATTAATATAAGTTAAAACTCGATCCTTACACCAGACCTGCTTCATTTCTTCAAATTTTTTCTCATATTTTTATTATATAATTATTTTTAATATGCCTAAAATAAACTGATAATACCAAAATAAATTAAGTAAAATTAGATGTTAGAACTATATTTATACCCGTATGAACTACTTAAGCGACTATCAAATGTCTTGCTTATGACTAGCCACTAAAATTCTTCCTGAATTTTGGGTCAAATTGCTATTTTGCATAATGGCCTTCGAACGATTTTACTTGAACAAAACATCACAGAAACATTGGGCGAAATTTCCCTATAACTAGAAAAAAAAAAAAAAAAAACGTGTATGTATAATAAACATTAAAATTATAATGGAGAGAGCCATTTTAACAGTGTCAATAATCTCGCTGTAGCTGAACCAAGTTAGTTTTGCAACAAAAAGGTGAAAGTGTGGATGTGGGGATTCGAAGAGTAGCAAGAAAGGAGTATAGAGAAGCAAACGATCAGATCTAAATTGTAAAAATGCTGCTTTGGTGGTCTGAATTTATGCCCTTTTAAGCCGTAATTAATCAACTTTAAAACGTTCTTCGTTTAGCAGAAACACGCCAGCCATGGAACGAAAAGATGAAATTGTGGAGACGGTGATTGGAAGAGCAACCGGAAAATGAGTACACAGAACAAACGATCAGCAAGTGATTCGTGGCCGTGGTGAGCTGAAGCCGCTCAACTCTTGGGAGGCACCAACTGACGACGATGCGGCGGTGCCGTAGACACCACCATGAGCCGCTGCAGCACTGAGGCGGCCAGTAGCTGCTTTCAGAAGACTGATATTTGCTGCGCTCATGCAGCGTAGGATGGCAGCGAAGTTGCTCAGCAGCTACCCACAATGGCACTCCACGGTCAAGACGCCTGAATCTGGCCGCCTGGGAAGACTTCCCTTCGGTCACGCTTATTAATCAAATGGGCTGCGGAAAAATATCCATTATATATATATATATATATATATATACGTTAGGTCAGACCGATATATTAAGTTAAATGTTAAAAATTTTAATTATTATGACAATCATAAAAGAGTCCATTAACTTGTGTTCCTAATCCGAAGGTGATAATCTTTTCACTAATTACAGTCTAAACTTTTGTTTATATGAAAATAAGTACGAGCCGATGGGCCCTACACCACACTGAGCGCAGCACAGGGTCTACACTGCACAACCTCAGCCATTCGAATGAAATCTAATGGCTGAGGAAGTGCGACTTTTTCTTTTTCTTTTTTTCATTTATAATTTTTTTAAAAAAAGGTCGGCTATTTAATTTTATTTGGATAACCAAAATTTACAGCGTAAGCCCTCTGCCACGGTCAGTGTGGCATAGGGCCCCTGAGCTTGTATAAGTATAGCCTAGCCTTCCTCGACCACGTATACTAGCCTTTATTGTAATCACTAGATAGTTAAAACCGGCTATCGGTAACTAAGATTTTTTTGAAACTTATTTCTATCTTTTTTTTTGTGCATTTAGAAAGAAATAAATGACACATTTAATTCACTGTAAAATATATATATATATATATATATCAATTGGTTTTTATTTGCCATTTTAGTTGACTTTTTATAATATTTTTTTAAAAATTATAAATAATTTTAAATTATTTTTTATAACATCAGTCTAAATTCTTTCCCATATAAATATATAAATCATAAAATTAGTTTTGAAAATTAGTTTGTGGAAAATGAATTAGCAGTCAATGATTGAACTTTGAAATCCCAAATTCAATTCTTCCTAACTTATTGGGAAATCGGGAGGGAATTTCCTTTTTTATTTTTTCTTCTTTTTTAACTTCTAGAAGCTTATTAATATTAATATTATCAACATAAAAAAAATTGTAGAATATAAATGTGACAAAATACCCATGGAATAGAATAGTCGCAGAGTCGGCTATGGGCAAGTTCGATTATGACTTGAGGGGTTTTTTCGTCATCTCGTTGACTCAAAAAATCAATGAGAGAGAAGGACACGTTACCTGTATTATTATATACAGGTCCTTCTAGAAGGGGGAGGGGGTAATACATTAATTTAAACTAATTTTATTCAAAATACACGATAAATAAAAAACAAGTCGATTGCAATAATTGATCATATGATATCACAGCACTATATAATATTGTTATTAATAAAGATAAGCTAAAATTAATTAATGATTAAAAAAATATGAAAGCTACATAAAACTTTTAATAATTAGTTAATAATATAGATGTAATATTTTCTATATAATGTGTAATATTTATATTGACTGGGAGGTGGTTTTTCTGTGGTTAAATTGCTAAAAATATTCACATTTCATGGCTTAGGGTTAGTTTTATTTTTATTTTTAATAATGTAATTTTGTTCTATATTTATAAATATTAGGCAAATTTTTACCAATTGAAAAGAAATTTAATAGGTCTGATATTAAAGCATAACATGTTAAATATAAAAATCTGTAATTAAATTGTGAAAACAGTACGGGTTGTTAGAGGCATCCTGGTTAGTAAGGCTTCTGCCAATGTTGCTTTATTATAGTAAGCAATATGTTATACTATTAACCTTGATTATCTTATTAGAGCAGATAAATTGTTATACAATCAGTCAAGAATTAGACTTTAATGGGGTAGACAGATTATTGAAAAATGAATATCAAAAGACCTGTCAAGCCAAAACGCTAATGTGTTGAGAGACAAATTGCTAGTTCTAACAATTTAACCAAAGCTTTAACTAGACGTTTCATCAATTATAGATAATGTCAAAGGATTTTCTAAGAGATCAAATTATAGATGATTTGAATATCAAATAATAAATTAAATAATTAACTCCATACCTTAAAAATATAATTTTGATATGCAATACGCAAAATTGCGGCTTAAAGATCCAAAATTTTATCAAAGAATCACTAAAATTAAATCTAGATTTACAGTACAGTTTATATCAGTGTCACAAATATAACAGTATCACTCCGTTTTACCAAAAATTATGTTGTAGTCATGTATTGTTTCACACTAATTGGATGAATGGATTATATCCGGCTTATAATCAAAAAATGTTTCATTTTCTCTTTGGGGTGTTTTTTTTTTTTAAGGATAAAAATAATATATGATAAAATTAACAATAGAATGCATCCTAAGCATTTTAAAATAAATAGCACTTCAAATAAAGATAACGGTCTTAACCATTTGGATGAAATTCAACAGTCAAGGACTGTGTAACATTTTCTTTTTTTTTTTTCGCTTATAAATTAAAGAAAAAAATTTGATCATTTAATTTAATTCAAACTGTCAATATTTACGATGTAAGTCCTGTATCACTGTCAATACGATATGAGGTTTCTCTCCTAACGTAGAACTTGCTTATTACTATTAATAAAATTATAAAAAAAATATGTTATTATAGGAATATGATGAATCACAGATCACATGTCAAATCAGAAAATTCCTTAAGCTTCATCCGTTGCCCTTTCTCATTCGATGTACTTTGAAATGCCAATACTATTAGCAACGTGTCACTATTTTTATCCAAATAAATAATAATAATGATATTAATATAAAAAAAATATTTATAAATATTTATAATTTAATAAATAAAATTAAGTAAAACACTGCATATTAATAGTATAAATAATATAATTAAATATAAATCATACCAATTATAAAAATAGTCAAATTATCATAGTTTCACCTTGAAATAAAATTATATGCTTTTAATCTATAAATTACCGTAGAAAAAAAGTATTTAACTAAAATATTAAATATATAACAATAATAACAAAGTCACGCATAACCCCATTTTAACTCCTCTGTCCAAAATCCATCACTGCAAAACTTTAAAATATTTAAATCTAATACAGTATATAAAATTTAAAAAACTAATAATATTACAAATATAACTAAATAGAAGTTTTTAATTGGCCTTCTGTCTATATCCTGTAAGAATCCATTACCTGCTAAATTGAAAAAAATTTTAAAAATAATTTTAAATATGAACTTAATACTCGATAAAATATAAATACATACATATATATATATATATATAATAAATAAATGACATCATAAATTTTAAATGAAAATCTAAAATGTCTAACTTTTTAATAAGTTTTGAAATAATTTTATACAAATAATATAAAATATGCAAATATTCAAAACATATAAGTCGTATAAATAATATCAGAAGACTAAAACATATAAAAATTAAAGCATGTTAAAACATAAACACCAATAATTAATGGCTTGTATACTGACTAATTAAAGAGACAATTTTAAATAACAGGTTAAAGGAATTGACGGGTCCACACAAACGATGAAGTATATGGTTAGTTATTCATATTTTTAATAATTTTAATATGTAAATATTCAAATATACCAATCATAATAATATTAGAAAACCAAAATATATAAAAATCAAAGTATGTTAAAATAAAAGAACCAATAAATTGGTGACTTACACACCGATTAATCAAAAAGATAATTTTAAAGAATGTGTTACTTATATTTTTAATAATTTTAGGCCGATATACTATTATTCAATATCCACATTGTGGTCATCTATATTACTTTATAGTTAGGTTTAAACGTTCTTTCTTTTTTTATATCATTAATGGTATATGTCTAATATATTAAAAATATATTAAAATATAAATTATCAATTCATTTACAGTGATTTTTATTTATCAAATGAAAAATTTTATAACAAATATATAAAACTTTCTTACTATCAATAAAAAGTACAAACTCTGATCATATTATAAAATATAGTACTCATCAAATACTTGCATAAAAATAGTATGTAAGGTTAAATATTTAAATATTTTATAATTTTTATAATATTTTAATATCAAAATATAATTCTTCAAAATATCTAAATATTTGGTAAAAATAAATAAAATTTTAAAATATTCAATCAAAATAAACAAAATTTCAAAATATTCTATAAAATGTATATGTATGTAACAATATAAAAAAATAAGTGTAAAAGATAATATATATGTACACTTAAATATATATTGAAGAAAAATCCAAGGATTTTAGAAATAGACTATCAATGTACGAGCACTGATCATGCGCGTAATATGTGCTATATTTAATTGCATGTCTGTTCAAGTGTTATATCAGACACATTTTAATCATAGACTCCAAACCATGCACAAGTGTCTTATATGTACCTATCAAGCAAGAATGTTTTACATAAAATAAGTATGAGCGTGCTATCCTATACACATTATGCACAGAGTTTTTACCGAAATTGTGTACATACGCTGTACTTATGCTAATCAAACATTGATTATATTAAGTATGTAAACTTTCATTATATTATGTATTTTCTATATTAATTTTGATACGTTCTTGGATCCGAATTACGATACGAATTAAGAAGCCAAAAACTGTTTCACACTATCCGATCAATTTAAAGCGGGTCCAATCTCTATATGCTCTAAAATTAGATCCTGTACAACACAATAAATATACGATCAAATGATTGTTGGAATTCACTCTTTGGTATATTCTCGAACGATTAAATCAGTAATCTTTTTTTATAAAAAGAAAAAAGATGATGTAAAGTAAAAAATGTTTATAAAAATAATTTTGTTAAGTGTAATTAATAAAAAGCGTTTTAATGAGAGAAAGAGAGTGCGCTTAAAGTATCTTAAAATTACCCTTTGTTAGCGTTTTAGATTTCTATGGTATGTTTGGCTGTTAGAATGGAATAAGATGAAAATAGAATAGTTATTCCATATAATATAATAAGATAAGAATAAAGTTAAAATTATTATTCACATATTTTATTGTTAGAATAGAATAAGGTAAAAATTAGTATTTTATTATTTGGTTTGTAGAATAATCTGAAAAATAAGATAAAATTAATGATAATAATAATAGTAATAATAATAATAATAATAATAATAATAATAAAACGTAATAATAATAATAATAAAATGTAATAATAATAATAATAAACATAGTAATAATAATAATAATAATAACAATAATAAATGAGAATAGTTATATGTGGGAATAAATATTTTCACAAAAATATTTATTTTTGATTAAATTGTAACTAAATAAAAAAATATTTATTCATCTGAAAATAAGAAGGGAATAGAATTTCTATTATATTCAACCAAACGCCACCATAGTTGAGCATCCACTTTCCTATTAGGAATGAGATTCTTACACAGAAATAAGGGGTCGTTAATTTTTTCTATTAACTGCCTAAGAAATTATCCGGATGGATAA
Source organism: Nepenthes gracilis (assembly GCA_033239525.1). Taxonomy (NCBI): domain Eukaryota; kingdom Viridiplantae; phylum Streptophyta; class Magnoliopsida; order Caryophyllales; family Nepenthaceae; genus Nepenthes; species Nepenthes gracilis. The sequence goes on along the minus strand of BSYO01000018.1, from coordinate 5,687,054 downwards.
GAAGATGCTATTCAACCATTGATTTCTAACTGACAACTGAATCCGTTGAACCAGATAAGAGAAGAAAGCTATCGGTCCTAGTCTATTAGAGTTGGTTCTTTCTTCATTTAGAAAGTAAACTGTCCGAATAAAACTGATAGGCTCATCTACCAACTTTAAATTATATGAGTCGACTGGGTTTCTATTTTATTATGGGTTAAATCCTTTGACAGACTTTTCTCTTGATCATTAGTAACTATATCCATCACTAGCCTCCCATATCGGGGGGTTAGTGATGAGGTGCGTATTTTTAAATTTTTTCACAGATGGCACAATAATGCATTTTTTAATTCGAATTATTATACGGATTATGGAGTTAAAAACTGTTTCACACTATCCGATCGGTTTGAAGCAGGTCTGATCTCCATATACTCTGAATCTAGATCATGTGTAACACAACAAATATACGGTCAAAGGATTAAAATATTTGTAAAAGTAATTTTGTTAAGTATGTTTAATAGAAAGCGTCTTAATGAAAAAGTGTGTGTATACTTAAAATATCTTAGAATTGTCATTTGCTAACTTTTTAGGGCTTTAGTTAAACGTCGTCCTCTTTCCTATTGGGAAGAAGGGATTTATATAGAAATAAGGGATAGTTAAATTTTTTTCTACTAATCGCCTAAAGAACCGTCTAAATGAATAAGGAGATACTATTTGGCCAACGGTTCTGTTGGGCCCCAATATAAGGGCCCATAGAAGTGCGGCCCAAAAGGCCCACGCGGAAGGCCCAGAAAGGCGCCCACGAGCCAGAAAGGCTGGACAGCCAGAGAAGCCCAAAGTAGAGGCCAATGGTCCAAAGACCAAGACCACAGCAAAAGTCCAAGAGGTCCCGTCCGCTCATAAGAAAGCTCCAGGATATCGCTAACGATATCCAGATACACGGACAGGAAAAAGACCGAGAACCGTAGAAGTCCTACCGAGTCTCAGAACCATCCGAGAAGTCAAGAAGAGACTCCAGGGCTTTCCCCAGAGGATCCTCCGAGAGCTGCCTCCTCATACGAGTCCGCGAACTCACAAGGAGCTCCACCCGAGGACGAGGACTGCCCTATGCTCGGCCAAGGATGCCAGCTAAGCGACTTCGCTGATTTCCAAGGAAACCTGCAACCACTACCAGTCACCGTCTAAATAGGGCACGCCTGGTCAAATCAAGACTGACGCCTAGACCCTGCATGCCTGACACGCCTAGGCCTACCAGTGGCGCCAGCCGTGTGCTATCCCGCGCATGTCAGCAGCATTAAATGAGGCTAGTGGGACACTGCACAGCTTCTCGGCCATTCGATGGCTGCCACGTGTCTTCTCCTCAACGGCATGATCTTTCCTATAAATATCCAGTGAAGTCCCTTTCCAAGTGACCGAATTTTCTCTCCCCAAACCTATTCCAGAAGAAGGAAAAAAGCTACACTCTCTCTCGGCCACTTAATCCCTCTCTTCCTAGCAAGATGGAACAAAAAAGAGTGACAAAGCTTCCCAACGAGAGTGATAAAGCCTCCGAGCGAGCAAAACCTCCCGAAAAAGAAACACAAAACAAGAGACAAGGAAGGAACGATCCATAACACTTGTACTTTGTAAAGATTTCCATCTAAATAGTGAGCATTTTTAAAGGCCCTGAGCCTCGTGGTTTTTTCTCCCCAATTAAGAGGAGGCTTTCCACGTAAAAATTCGGTCTTAATCTCTCTCTCTACGACCCTAAATCCCAAACATTCGTGTTGCTCGAAAACTACGGATTCGACACGCAACATTGGTGACATCTGTGGGAACAGCTGACAAAAAGCTCACAAGCTTCCCCCCTCGCAGAACAACCAACGCCCTAAAGATGATGAGCAGACAAGACAGTATGTCCACCCGGGAGGAGGAGCGCTACGACAGGTGCCTCCCATCGAGTGGCAGGATGAGTGGCGGCCCCGGTACTAGCGTGCGCAAGCTAGTACAGAAGGTGGACAACCTTTCAAGAGCCGTCCGTACCCTCCGAGAGAAGGTGGACGAGCAGTCCAGGGGCACGCTCCCCGAAAGCCCGCGTCCAGCAGCGCCCCAGAGACGACAAGCGACGCGGGCTCCTGGCGAGTTGAGGGACTACCTCAACAGAAAGAAGTCCATGAGCCAAGCACCGATGAAGAAAGGGATTAAAAGACTCTGGAAGATGGTCTTCGGACCCAAAATCGGTAAAACAAGTCAGCCGGGAGGACGAGAATACCCCCTACCCCCAAGGACAGGGGAAGAAGAAGAGCCCGAACGGATGGTTCTTGGAGGAGACGGGCCCTCGGGCTCGTCTGCTCTCACCGACTCCCTCACCAACATCCTGAGGCAGATCAGGGATGAGGAGTTCCTAAGATGGCCCAAGGCGTTAAAGAATCCAGAGGGAGGCGACCAATGGGAGTACTGCCATTACCACTGCAGCCATGGCCATGACACCGAGGACTGCCGGAAGTTCCAGGTGGAAATCGAGCGGCTGGTAATGGAAGGCTATCTCGACTGCTTCCTGCCACGACCCGGGCATAGCCCTGGAACAGTAGGACGCACCCGGTCGCGCCGCTCAAAGGGCAAGGCCGTAATGGGCGCGGAGCACGCCTGACCACCCGCTGGGGGCGCCAATACCGGCGAGGCCAGCCCCAAATGTAGCTGTCGAAAGAACCAGAGGAACGGTAAAAGAGGAGCGTGAAGGCCCAAGCGTGCGGACTGATGTAACCAAGAGACCTAAAAAAAGAAAAGGCCCTGGAGGCCACTCAATGTAAAACGTGTACATCAATGAAAATGTCCCTTCATTATGCCTATTATGAAGCGTTCTCCTGCTCCCTCATCAACGATGAAGCAACTCGCAGCACAAGGAAAAACTCGGCTGTGACCGAGCGGCCCCAGAGGTCGGACCCCAGAGGTCAAAATTTTGAAAACTCGGCTGTGACGAGCAGCCCCAGAGGTCGGACCCCAAAGGTCAAAACTCCAAAAACTCGGCTGTGACCGAGCGGCCCCAGAGGTCGAACCCTAGAGGTCAAAACCCCAAAAACTCGGCCGTGACCGAGCAGCCCCAGAGGTCAAAAGGGTAAAAGCTAGAAGATCCTAAAAGAATCACACGCTCAAACCCGAGAAGTTAAAAGGCCGAGGATCTTAAAGAGATCACGCGCTCAAAGCTAAGAGTAAGGCGCCGTACATCGCGCCGCAAAAAAAAAAAGAAGACACTCGTACAAACAAGACAAAAGAAACTTCCAATGCTCTGATGTAAAAAGGACAAGTCTTATTCATAAAAATGAATTTATGTACAAGTGTGAAAAAATAAGAAAAAGAGACAATGTATCAAGGGAGCGCCTCTCGACTCCCTCCTCATTGAGCCTCTTGGGCTCCTGAAGATCCCGTCTGGTCCGCCGGAATTGGCTCCTCGGGCGTAAGAGGTTCACCATCAGGCCCTGCTCGAGGAGGCCCAGGGAAAGGCCTCCCAACAACACCGTATAAGTTTTCTATGCTCAAGGCACTGGCGTTCCTGGGATCGAGGACGGCCACAGGAAATCGCGGACGGATCAGCCGCGCCACTCGGCGGCACATGCGGATGCCGTCCCAGTATTGCCGTCCAACACTGGTGACATCTCGGCAATCTGCACGGACGTCCTCAACCTCTCCTCCTGGCGAAGGATCCGATCCTAGAGGAGGCCCTACCGAAGCCGCAGGAGCTTGATAGTGTCCTCCAAAGAAGCAATCTTCTCCTTAGCTTCAGCCAGCTCCGCTTCCGCCAGTTGCGCAGCTTCTCGGGCAGCCCTCGAAGACCCCATTTTCAGACGAGATTGGGCGATTACTCCCACCAGTTCATTGAGGCCTCCAATCAGACCCTGGAGCTGCAGCAGAAATGCTCATCAAAATAGAAACAGCTGGGAATAAGGGAAGAAAAGATACAGAGAGTTACCTTAGAAACAAGAGGATCGTCCCCTGTGCCACGCTCCCCAGGGACCTCGAAATCCTGAAGACCGCTCCTGGGCCTCACAGGGGCCTCAGACACAGGCCCAGCGGCTATAAAAGGCACCGGAGAGCCTGCCTCAAAATCAACATCCCCAAGAAACTCAGACGACCGCTCAATCTGGACCACAGTAGGGCGCTCAGAAGGATCAAGGGGCATGAGCTCGTCGCCACTTAACTCCTCGACCTCCACCACCTTTCGGACCATCTCAGCCGTCATTCCCCTCTCAGTGTCCACCATGAAGTTCCCGCCTCCTATGTCCTTGAAAGGGTGATCAATCCTATCCGAGACGTCACCAGGCAAATCAACAGGAACTTCGAGGACAGGATCATCACAGGGTGGCTGGACGTCCGGAAGCTCCGCGATCTGAGCAATTACCCCTGAGGACTCAGCAGGCGGATCAGCAGTGGAAGTGAAGGTGAGACCTTCACCCCGAGGACTCATCAGGCGGATCAACAGAAGTGAAGGCGAGACTTTCAGCCCCCGAGGACTCAGCAGGAGGATTAGCAGTGGAAGTGAAGGCGAGACCTTCAGACCCCGAGGACTCGGGTAAAGAGCTAGTCCTCGGCCTCTTAAGCAGAGGAGCAGCCACATCATCGTCGCTCAAATCATCAATGTTGAAATTATCGTCATCATCATTGGAGGAAGGCTCAACGAAGGCTATCGGGAGCCCCGAGCTCTCAGCGAGAAGGTTTTCTCCCAGGCGATCAGCGGGACCCCCGATCCTTAGTGTCCCAGCTCTCCTCCTCAGTCTCTTCTTGGACTTCTCGGGAGAAGTTGCGGCAGAAGCCTCGGCCCGCGGTCCCCACTTGGCTTCCTCGAACTTCTCAGGGGACAGCCAGATGTTGCGCTTGTTCAGATGAAAGCTCCCCAGATTGGCCAGCACCAGGCCCGTGAACTCCTTCACATTCTTCCCTGTCCTCCTTCGAAGGGTCAAATTTATTCTGGCTTAGCCACCTTCCCCACTTAAAGGGAATGGCCCAGTGTTCGTGAACGCCAAGGAAGAAAAACTTATCCTTCCACCGTTTCGTGGAATCCGGGTTACCTCTGCACATCAAGGAAAAGTCCGGGCGGGAGTCATTGTAATCCAGTTAAGGTTCTGTGTAAAGCAAAACATCACCTTGACCGTAAGAGCATTCAAGAGCTTCTTATGACTCCGGAAGAAGACTCACAAGGACACCAGGTACCTCACTGCATTTGGCTGAAGCCTGGCGAGAGGCACTCTGAGTGCCCTCATGATGTCGTAAAGCTCCATCGCGATGGGAAACCGTAGCCCGCCTTTGAGGTGGACCTCATAAACGGTAATGAAGCCGTCCTGAGGACACCATGCCCTATCATGCGACTCTAGGATCATCATGGTTGTGGACTTAGGGATTCGATATTGAGCTCGAATCTCCGTAAGCTTGTCGAGCATCACCGTGGAGGCAATCTGTCTCACTCCGGGCGCCATAAAACAGAAATGGAGAAGAAACTTAAGCGAAGGAAGAACGGAAAGCCTCAGCACTTAGAGGAGAAAACGAAAAGCAGGTGCAAAGATGGAAAATCGGAGCAAGGAGGCGTTTAAATACTCCTGGAATTAAAAAGCGCACTCATTACCCTTGCCACGCATCGACCGGCCATTCGTTTCAGAGGGATGATGGCCTTTCCTTCCCAAGGCACCTGTTAGCGCATCACATCAACCAGATATCACATTTAATGCTCCGCAGGGAAATGAAATGGCGGCGCTAGAAAGCTCTCGGACCTAGAAGAAGCCCTGGGACCATCTCCCACCAAGCTTAACACCGCACTCACCCCAAGAATGCACGTGTTCGGACGGTCACTATGAAGAGCCTAATCCGGAACACAGACTGTCGTACTCTGACCCATTCAGGAATGTCCGTATCAAGTTGTAAGCGTGCGCGGCCAAATTCGAGCAGAAAGTAGCCAACTCTTCTAGAAGGTCAGCGACTTCATGCCAAATGGCCGAGAGCTTCGGGCCCTTTGGCATGGGGGGCTATGTTGGGCCCCAATATAAGGGCTCATAGAAGCACGGCCCAAAAGGCCCATGCAGAAGGCCCAGAAAGGCGCCCAAGAGCCAGAGAGGCTGGACAGCCAGAGAGGCCCAAAGTAGAGGCCAATGGTCCAAAGACCAAGGCCACAGCAGAAGTCCAAGAGGTCCCGTCCGCTCACAAGGAAGCTCCAGGACATCGTTAACGACATCCAGATACACGGACAGGAAAAAGACCGAGAACCCTAGAAGTCCTGCCGAGTCTCAGAACCGTCCGAGAAGTCAAGAAGAGACTCCAGGGCTTTCCCCGGAGGATTCTCCGAGAGCTACCTCCTCTTACGAGTCCGCGAACTCACAAGGAGCTTCACCCAAGGACGAGGACTGCCCTATGCTCGGCCAAGGATGCCAGCTAAGCGACTTCGCTGATTCCCAAGGAAACCTGCAACCACTGCCAGTCACCGTCTAAATAGGGCACGCCTGGTCAAACAAGACTGACGCCTAGACCCCGCATGCCTGACACGCCTAGGTCTACCAGTGGCGCCAGCCGCGTGCCATCCCGGGCACATCAACAGCATTAAATGAGGCTAGTGGGACACTGCACAGCTTCTCGGCCATTCGATGGCTGCCACGTGTCTTCTCCCCAACGACATGATCTTTCCTACAAATATCCAGTGAAGTCGCTTTCCAAGGGACCAGATTTTCTCTCCCCAAACCTATTCCAGAAGAAGGAAAAAAGCCCCACTTTCTCTCGGCCACTTAATCCCTCTCTTCCCAGCGAGACGAAACAAAAAAGAGTGACAAAACTTTCCAACGAGAGTGATAAAGCCTCCCAGCGAGGCAAAACCTCCGGAAAAGAAGCACAAAATAAGAAACAAGGAAGGAATGATCCATAACACTTGTACTTTGTAAAGACTTCCATCTAATTAGTGAAGCATTTCTAAAAACCCTGAACCTCGTGATTTTTCCTCCCGGTTAAGAGGAGGCTTTCCACGTAAAAATCCGGCCTTAATCTCTCTCTCTACGACCATAAATCCCAAATATTCGTGTTGCTCAAAAACCACGGATCCGACACGCAACAGGTTCCTATCTGGCAACCAAATTGGTTGAACCAGATAAGAGAAGAAAACTGTCTGTTCTAATTAATTGAAGTTGGTTCCGTATTTATTTAGAAAGCAAATTATTCGGATAAGACCGACAGACTCATTTACCAACTTTGAGCTATGTGGGCCAATTTGGTCTCTATTTTATTATGGGTATAATTTTTTGATGGACTTTTCTCTTGAATGATTAGCAACTATACATATCAAATTTAATAAATAATAATTATGATATTATAAATATAAATTAAAAACTCTAATATGACAAAGCAACCGAGTACTGGCAAAATGATTTTTTTTGGATATATTTATAATATAAATTAAATATTAAAATATATATAGTCAATTCCTATTACATGCTAAATTTAAAATATAATTAATTATGGTGATTATATATAGATTTTTAAAAAATAATAAATAGATTTCAAAAATAACAAATATTCTTAATATTTTGTTATCATTTTAACTTACTGGTAAAAAACAAAAAAATCAAGTAAAATAAAAATATTGCTGGGTAAACTTGTGTTATGCAATAGAGGGTGTCATATTATTCATAACACTAATTTAATATTGAAAAATATATACTTATTTTAATAATATGATTGGTTGATAAAATATATAATAATTATTTATTTTTAATACCCAGATCGATACTAAAAATATATATATAATATCTGTAATATATTTTAAAATATTCCAATCTTGAATACTTCCAAAGGTGATGGCACTTTTTAGACGTAATAAATAGTAGATAATTTATTAATAATATTAAAATTTATTTGTTATTTAGTTGAAAAATAGTTGTTATGAGAAGAAGACCGTGGACAAAGCCTTCCAAATTGGAACGAGGGAGGCTGCAATGCGCAGCCCCATCCAACGCCAACGGGAGTCATTGGATTAAAATTTGATGGCTTCCATTTTTTTTAAAAAAAATTATAAAATTTAAAAATAAAAATATTAAAATTTTTGTTTTTATAATCAAAAACAGAAAAAAAAAAGTTAAAAACTATTTTTTTCATTATATAAAACGGGAGCTGTCAGATTTTTCAATCTAACGGCTCCCGTTGGCGTCGGATGGGGCTGCGCGTTGCAGCCCCCTGAGTCCTTCGAAATTGTCTACGTAATTTTTCTTGATTGGCCACATCTGACAACTTATTTCTAACCATGCAATCGGTGGTGAACCAACCCGTTATAATATATGGAATTAAATAACATTCTTATAAGTATAATATTAATCTTGAGAAATATATATATATATATATATTGGTAAATAAAATGGCCCAAATAAATACTTTCTTGAAATCAAGCTCGGATCGAATACATACTAAGCCCAAATGTGAGGGTCAGATAAAAATTTGTGTTCGTTAGTTTGAGTTTTGTTTGATTATTCAGAATAAAAATCATGACAGTATTTGTTTATAATTAAATTGAACTTGTTTGAATAGGTATAAATATAGTCTTTTATGTCATGTTGTTTTTATTTAAAAGTTTATATTTATATAAAAAATACCTATAAAAAATAAAATTTAACAATATTTTTATCAAATTTAACAAAAAATTATGTAATTAAAATGTTATATTTGTTGAAATATTTTATATGTTAACTTTATATTTATCAAAAATAAATATCATATTTATAAAAACCTCACATTTCTCCATGTGATAGAGGTTAGAAAAAAAAAAATTAATGGGATATGTCTAAATTTTTAAGTGTATGTGTCTATAATACTGAAATATATCGATCACATCTATAAAATTTCGAACTAAACGGACCAAATTACTGGGATGATATGAACGAATACTGTTATGAAAATATTAAAAATATTTTTAAAATTTTAAATAGTAATTTATTTTAAATGTTAAAATCAACTTATTTATATTTTAAGTGACATAGCAATATATAAGAGAGGTAGGTTTATAAGATGTACACTGTGTGATACTAATTATTACTATAAATAATGGCTGAATTATTTGGCAAGGTATAAAATTGGTACAAAAAATAAAAATTAACATTGAAATTTTTTAAAAATAAAAAATAAAAGATAAATTTTAAAATGTTTTTTTTTTTTTTAATGAAGTGAAGAACGTGATTTAAAAAAGCACAAAAAAAAAAAACTAAAAAACTCAGTAATGATATTACTGTAGTAATTTTCAAATCAATCTAGAAACCTCGTGCTTGGTAAGAACAAATTGTCAATGAACATATTTTTCATTATAATAATAAAAATAATAATAATTGCTAGCGACAGCTTTTGATTTAATCCATCATGCATTGAACGTTTGATTGAGGGAAAGTGGGGGCCAGTTGATTTGACCAAAGAAGATGATTTATCATTATTATTATTTTATTTTGACGGTCAAAATTCAAGAAAGATGGCCGGACGTTTTATTTTTTATTTTGTCTTGTTTCTCAAGAGGGTATTCAGAGAAGAAAATCAAAATCCGCACAGTTGAATGTTCAAACGGACAATGAATGAAAATGTGTCTACTCGTAGAAATCATTATATAAACCTCTTATCTATTCTTGCTATTTCGTGCTCTTTCGTGCTCCTCTCATCCCTTATCACTCTGAATTATCAGTTTTGAGAGGTCCACAGAAATACAGCTGAAAATTGTCAAATCCTATAGTTGTTCTTTCTTTGAATTGAGGAGAAACGACGTAGTAATACAACCCATTTTCTGGCTTTTTGATTTAGAAACAAAAACCCATCTTCGATCTTCGACTTTTTCAAGCTCGAGGCACTGAATTCTGAAGATTACGACGAAAAATTTTCTGGATCTGTTTTAGTTTGTTATTGATATTCCATTTGCAGCTGCGCTGTTAGGAGTAGTCAGCGATGGATACTGGTAATGCTCTTAGACAGCTCAGTAATAGTATGAGAAGGAATGGTTCTGCAGCATGGAGGAGCAACGTCCCGGACGTTTTCTCGCAATCCACACGAGAAGAGGACGATGAAGAAGCTCTTAAATGGGCTGCTCTTGAGAAACTTCCCACCTATGATCGGTTAAGGAGAGGTATACTGCTTGGGTCTCGCGGCGTAGGCAACGAGATCGACATAGATGATCTTGGGTTTCAAGAGAGGAAAAAGCTGATTGACAAGTTGATTAGGGTCACTGAAGAGGATAATGAAAAGTTTTTGTGGAAACTCAAGAACCGCCTCGATAGGTAACATCTTTTTTCTTTTTCTTTTTCTTTTTTGAATAATCTCCCTTTGTAATTCATAATTCTTCTCTATGGAAAATTGGTTCAGACATATTTTACAGTTATTGTTGTTGATTATATAATGACATTGTCAATCCATCTTATGGTATGTTTTTGTGCCATTTATCTTCTGTGCAACTAATTTGAAATTTTTGGTGATGGAATTTGGGGTTTTATGTGTGGTTTTTTTTTTTAATTGTCAGGGTTGGGATTGATATCCCTACGATTGAAGTGAGATATGAGCATCTAAACGTTGATGTTGAAGCATTTGTGGGAAGCAGAGCCTTACCCACTTTCCTTAACTTCATGACTAACGCAGTGGAGGTAACTTTCTACAGAAAAAAATTTCATCATTCTTGTCATTGATCTCCAATTCAATATCTTGTATCTGTTTTACATAAATATTTTTGTGAAATTCTTCAAGGGGTTGTTGAATGCCCTCCATATTCTTCCAAGTCGGAAAAAACATCTGACGATCCTGCATGATGTTAGTGGAATCGTCAAGCCTAAAAGGTAAGAAGAAATCCATCATTTATTCTTCGAAACAAACTCAGAAGATTGGGTTTTTCTTTCTGTTATTAATTTCCAGTAAGGACAACCTCATGCCTTATGTCATATATATATGATGCTCTTTGCAGAATGGCATTGCTTTTGGGTCCTCCAAGTTCTGGAAAGACCACACTGTTGTTAGCTTTGGCTGGAAAACTCGCCAAAGAATTGAAGGTTAAAAAATCCCATCAAATCCTTTCTAAAGTTAAAATTTAAATTGAATCTTTAGCTCATTGAGTTCTATTCTGCATATTCACATCCACAACTTTGAAAATTCCAACAATAGGTTTCTGGGAGGGTGACTTACAATGGCCATGATATGCACGAGTTTGTGCCTAGAAGAACAGCAGCCTATATAAGCCAATATGATAACCATTTAGGGGAATTGACTGTAAGGGAGACCTTCACATATGCTGCTAGATTTCAAGGGGTTGGATATCGATATGGTTTGTTTCACTCTCTCTTTTCTTGTCTGTGTTTTGTATATCATATTAATGGCCAATTTTATCTGTAGAGTTTGGGGTGATTGATCTTTTTTGATTGGAAATCTGCAGAAATGTTAGCTGAGTTGTCTAGAAGAGAAAAAGAGGCAAATATTAAGCCTGATCCTGATATTGATCTCTTTATGAAGGTACAAACACTCTCCCTAACACTTTCGGTGAGCATATTTTTGAAGGGTGAGCGTATTTTTGAAGATATATGCAGTAATTCGGATTACTCAGCATCAAACGTAAAGCATTTCTAAAAGAAAACGAAGTCACTAACCTTATCATTTTTCATCTTTATCCATGAGATGGTTATAGTTGTACACTGGAAACCGGACACTTGGTTTGATTTGGGGAAGTTCTTTTGACACAAACAAGAATGGATCCAAAAACAAAGTATAGCAGTGCCCACTGTCTTCTTCGAACAATTTTATTTATATCACCTTAATAAATAACGTATGCATGCTGAATTTTGCATGAACAATACCATGTAATTATGGAAAAGCATAATTGGAAGGTGATTTTCTAAATTCTATAAACTTTTTTCCAATGATTATATATAGTTAGTTCATTCTATAAATATTTTCCAAAGTCACAACTCAATTCTGTATATAAATGATGAGAAGTCTATAAAATTCTATATAATTTAAGTAGCTGAAAGTTGAGAAGGGGGGTATGTCTACTGCTGTAAATAGTTGTGTTCTGTGGAAGATAAGAGCATGGGTGAGTAAATTCGTAAATGATACTCAATGCTGACACTGAGCCCCCCAACAATAATGACAACTTAGGGAGTGTATACTCAGAAAAACGGCAGGGGAAAAAACTTAAACTTGGAGTGCATTAATGCTTCAGCTTGGCTACCCAACATGTAAAATAAATTGGCTTCTTTGGAAATAGAAGTGTATGCTTTTGGCGCTTATAATTGGAAGGAGCATCTGTTTAGAGCTAGTGATTTTGTTTAGAACTAGCAAACTCAGTTCTTTGATAACTTGAATTTTTCTTGGTGTATTTCATATTTTATTTAGTGGAACAATGCTCAATAGGATTGTCTTCAGCTTTAGTCGTCCAGAAAATCATTGCCTTTCAATTATGAGAGCTTGACTTATGAGTCAATTGTAAAACTTATCCTTGCTTGTCTCTAACTTCTAGGCAGCAGCAACAGAATCTCAGGCAGAGAATGTTGTCACAGATTATATTCTAAAGGTTTATTCGCCACCAACTTCTTTGATATCACTAGCTACTATGTCAATGAGCATGAACTAATATCTAATCCTTTCTTATCTGTTTTTTTTAATGTAAAATGCAAATTACAGATTTTAGGACTAGACGTCTGTGCAGATACGATGGTTGGAGATCAAATGATTAGAGGTATTTCCGGAGGACAGAGAAAGCGTGTCACAACGGGTAAACCCTGGGATCTGTAATGATACTAATGCAAATCACATTTCTTGAAATTGCCATTTTTTCTCTTGATCTTATGCAATAAAATTTTCCTCCATAGGTGAAATGCTTGTTGGACCAGCCAAGGCATTGTTCATGGATGAGATATCAACCGGTTTGGACAGCTCTACCACCTTCCAAATTGTGAACTCACTCCGGCAAACTGTCCACATTCTTAATGGAACTGCAGTCATTTCCCTTCTTCAGCCAGCACCCGAGACGTTCAACCTTTTTGATGATATCATCCTGCTAACGGATGGCCTGATTGTCTATCAGGGTCCACGTGAAAATGTGCAAGAATTCTTTGAACACATGGGCTTTCGGTGCCCGGAAAGAAAAGGGGTGGCTGATTTCTTGCAGGAAGTAAGTAGAAATCTATCTTGAGACTGATTTCATTCTCCTATACTTGAGATTCACCATCAGTAACATTTCACTCCTATATTTGGGAATCACCGTCAGTAACATGAGAAAATGAACTTATATCAGGTGACATCGAAGAAAGATCAGCAGCAATATTGGGTACGAAGAGACGTGCCTTACCGTTTCATCCCTGCAAAGGAATTTGCCGAGGCATTCCAATCTTTTCATGTTGGGAGAAAGCTAGCAGATGAGCTTGTTCCTCCATTTGATAGGAGCAAGAACCACCCTGCTGCTTTAACAACAAAGAAATATGGTGTTGGAAAGAAGGAGATTTTCAAAGCCAGTTTTTCGCGAGAATGGCTGCTGATGAAGAGGAATTCGTTTGTCTACCTGTTTAAGCTCATCCAGGTGTGTCCGTAGTAATTGTATTTTCAATAGCTAAGATCTTTCTTTTGATTATTTTACTTAATGAACTTATTGCCTACTCTCCTTTCGTCATTCTGCTTTTCAGCTTGTCATAGTGGCATTCATTGCCATGACTGTCTTCTTGAGGAGCAAACTTCACAAGGACGAAGACGGTGGTACGCTTTACATGGGCGCTTTGTTCTTTGCTGTGATTATGCTCTTGTTTGTCGGAATGGCAGAGATGTCCATGACAGTTGCAAAACTCCCTGTGTTCTACAAACAAAGGGACCTGCTCTTCTTTCCTGCTTGGGCTTATGCTCTTCCTAACTGGTTCCTCAAGATCCCACTCACTCTCATTGAAGTTGTTCTGTGGGTATTTACCACATACTATGTCATTGGTTATGACCCGAATGTCGGAAGGTATTGAATGACTCAACAAACATGGGCAAGCTTTATTTGCAAAGCAGCTGTATTTTCCCTGCAATAATTGATGAAATGTGTTGTTGCAGGTTGTTCAAACAGCTCATTGTTCTTGCACTAGTTAACCAGGTGGCTTCTGGTTTATTTCGATTCATTGGTGCCGTAGGCAGGAACATGATTGTCGCAAGCACATTTGGGTCGTTTGCATTGCTTACACTCTTCGCTTTGGGTGGCTTTGTACTTTCACGAAGTATGATCAGCTAAAACATCTAATTAATGCAAAAATGAAATCGATTTTAAAATGATGGTTATTTAGGTAATTTGCTTGTGTTTTTCAATGTTGACAGAGGCTGTGAAGAAATGGTGGATATGGGCTTTCTGGTCCTCTCCATTGATGTATGCACAGTATGCTATAAGTGTGAACGAGTTCCTCGGACATAGTTGGAGCCATGTAGGTCCTTGAGATATATGCGTGCTATTTGTTTTGCCAAATTTGCCGCTATATCAGCTTGACATTGGATTTTGCTGTTACCTTTACAGCTGGCTCCCAATGAGAGTGTATCGGTTGGTGTGAAAGTCTTGACGACTCGAGAATTCTTCCCACACGCATACTGGTACTGGCTGGGTGTGGGCGCATTGGTGGGATTCGTATTGCTTTTGAATCTTCTTTACACTCTGGCTCTCGCTTTCCTCAATCGTGAGTACTTTCCCTTCTTTTGCCATATGATTCCTAGTGTCTCCAGAGCCATAAACACTGAACTTGTGCACACATATGCAGCCTTGGGGAAACATCAATCCATGATATCGGATGAATCTGATGATAGTGGAATGAATAAAAGACAAGGCATCGTTGAGTTGTCTAACCGAGGTAAGTTCTTCTTGAGGGACTTAGAATTACATTGATAAGTGATAATGATCTTGCATTTTCCTGTCTTGGATGCTACTATGACCTAATGGATGCTAATTGGTGTAAAACTGATTAAATTGACTTGCAGGCCAACAGGGTGAGATAAGGCCGAGCATCTCCTCTAGTTCATCCATAAGCGCAGATGTTACTGTTGATTCGGTGCAAACTAACAAGAAGAAGGGCATGGTTCTTCCATTCGAGCAGCATTCTATCACTTTTGATAATATTCGATACTCTGTTGACATGCCACAGGTAAACTTCAAAAGAATTTAGGTAGTTTGCTGTTTGCTATGAATGACAAGTGGCTAGTGCATTATACAAAATCAAGAATTTTCAGATACCTGATTGATGAACTTGAACGTGTAGGAAATGAAAAATCAAGGTGTTACTGAAGATAGATTGCAGCTTCTAAAGGGTATTAGCGGAGCTTTCAGGCCCGGGGTTCTTACAGCCTTGATGGGTGTCAGTGGTGCTGGTAAAACTACTCTGATGGATGTTTTGGCTGGTAGAAAAACGGGTGGATATATTGAAGGGAACATCACTATTTCTGGTTACCCAAAGAAGCAAGAAACATTTGCCAGAATCTCAGGGTATTGTGAGCAGAACGATATTCACTCTCCTTTTGTTACGGTCCATGAATCTTTGCTCTACTCGGCCTGGCTTCGGTTATCTCCAGATGTTGATGCTGAAACGAGGAAGGTCAGCATATCCTCAGCAAATCTGATGTGCATTCTTCTGCTAATGCTTGGAACAAATCAACTTTTCTGAATGCGTCTATTTTTCACGTTCTTCTAATGTTGTGTTCATAAAATGACGTGCAGATGTTTGTGGAGGAAGTTATGGAGCTTGTTGAACTGAACCCTATTAGAGGAGCTCTAGTTGGGCTACCTGGTGTGAGTGGTCTCTCGACTGAGCAGCGCAAAAGACTTACCATTGCAGTTGAGCTGGTGGCCAATCCTTCTATCATCTTCATGGATGAGCCAACTTCAGGCTTAGATGCTAGAGCTGCCGCAATCGTCATGAGAACAGTAAGAAACACTGTTGACACAGGAAGAACTGTCGTGTGCACCATTCATCAGCCAAGCATCGACATATTCGAAGCATTCGATGAGGTAAAAGTTCACTGACAGAGAGTTGAGTAGCTTTTTGATAGCTGCTTCTAGGATATGGGACTAATCACCTACTCTACTTCTTGCTGCAGCTATTCTTGTTGAAGCGTGGAGGTCAAGAAATCTATGTTGGGCCCCTCGGACGCTACTCTTGCCATCTAATTAAGTACTTTGAGGTGAACTAATGAAAAAATCAGCATTTCTTATAAATCTAAACCATATCTTTCTGAATATATATCCTAATGCATTTAATTTTCTTCTTTTAGGCTCTTCCTGGAGTTCAGAAAATTACAGATGGTTATAATCCAGCTACTTGGATGTTGGAGGTCACAACTCCGGCACAAGAGCTAGCATTAGGAGTAGATTTTACTGAACTTTACCAAAATTCAGACTTATACAGGTAGGTTTAAGTTAACAACAATAGAATACATTTGGTAATTTCATTCTCAAACTTAGAAGCATATAATTATCTACTTCCAACTTATGTTTTACAGGAGAAACAAAGCTCTAATACAAGAGCTTAGCACACCGCGTCCAGGCACAAAAGACCTCTATTTCCCTACCCAATATTCACAGTCGTTCCTCATCCAGACCATGGCATGCCTTTGGAAACAAAGTTGGTCTTATTGGCGCAATCCTCCATACACCGCTGTGAGATTTCTCTTCACGACATTCATAGCCCTGATGTTTGGGTCAATGTTCTGGGACCTCGGGAAGAAGTAGTAAGTACCGATCTTCGAAAATTTCATACAATAACTGAAGGGCTTTGTTGTAGAGCCACTTACCAACCACTGTTATCTTACATGGAGTTCTGTCCATCCATCTTTACTAGTTCGCTCATTTAAAAATATAGATGGATGGATAGATGCCACGTTACAGGGGAGGTGTCACCAAAGCATTTGGTATAATTTAGATACTCAAACCAACATCAAATGCCCAACTTTCTTTTCTAATTACAATTTCCCGTGTTAATCTACAGCGACACACAGCTAAATCTGTTCAATTCAATGGGTTCTATGTATGCTGCTGTTCTCTTTCTCGGTATCCAAAATGCATCTTCCGTGCAGCCTGTTGTGTCTATCGAAAGAACAGTATTCTACAGAGAAAGGGCTGCCGGAATGTACTCTGCTTTGCCATATGCATTTGCTCAGGTCAGTATCCTTCTCATGCTAAATGACCCCATGAAAACCTCGATATAATATTCAGGCTTTTCGGACTGATTAATCTGATTTTCAGGTGTTGATTGAGATACCTTATATCTTAATGCAATCGATAGTATACGGCCTGATTGTGTATGCAATGATCGGATTCCAATGGACTGCTGCCAAATTCTTTTGGTATCTCTTCTTCATGTTCTTCACTTTGCTCTACTTCACTTACTATGGCATGATGACCGTGGCAGTCACACCAAACCTGCACATTGCCGCCATTATTGCGGCAGCCTTTTATGCACTTTGGAACCTCTTTTCTGGATTTCTCATCCCAAGACCTGTAAGCCCTTATCAAGCCCTTCTTTCTCTTTCTTTTGTTTCTTTTGCTGTTCATTTGTGTTATAAATATATAAAAATATACCCATAAGATTGTTTCTTCCCTTATGTACCATGACATTATATGATTGTTCATTGTTATTGCAATACAGAAAATTCCTGTGTGGTGGAGATGGTATTACTGGGTCTGCCCAGTTTCTTGGACTTTGTACGGATTGCTTACCTCGCAGTATGGAGATGTAGCACATGTGCTCACTGACAAGCATGAGCCCGTGGAGCAGTTTGTCAGAAGCTACTTTGGTTTCAGGCATGGTTTCCTAGGGGCAGTAGCCGGTGTTGTCGTCGGGTTCGCAGCGCTTTTTGCATTTATCTTTGCCTTCTCCATTAAGGCCTTCAACTTCCAGAGGAGATAAATGCGTTCCAAGATCCCAGATCATAAGCATGTCTTTAATTTCATCAGATTTGTGGCCTTTGAATTTTTGTGGTTTATATTATAATTCTTTGAACTAGCAAAGAAAAATAGACGAAAGTTAATCCCCTGGCCTGCTCTGGGGAGTTTGATCGTATGACTCTTGTATTCATATTTCCTGTAATCATAACCTTGCAATGCATGCCAATCTACTGTGCATGCTTTCCTTAGATTCTATGTATAAAACTTTCGAAGGCAACTGAAATAATATACTCTCTGTAAAATCAGCCTTAATCATAGATTAAAATATCACCCGACATCTGTTAGTGCATCGAGAAGTGATATTTTTGTAAGGATCTGAACCCTTTTGTCTGAATTTGTGAGAAGAATCGATAATACATAAAAGTAATAACGATTATAAATAATGAGATATAAAATTTTACGTGTATAATCTCTTATCAAATGAGGGAAAAAATCGCGGGACTGAGAGCCATAAATGGTGAGTTTTGATTACAAAAACATTTAACAAAATATAAGGACATAATACATTGTAATGATAAACCCGAATGGTAAAGAGAACAAGACGAAAGGAAAAAAACATAATCGGCAAAATATTCATCACTACAATAAGAATAATGTATTAAAGGTCGATGGAGAATGGGACACGATTCGAAACTCAAACGTATGAACAAATTTTTTATTCTTTCTTTTTCATTTCTTTTTTTTATTGTGTTAGTACTCAAAAACTCAGATGATTATAATGAATGACCTTAAAATCGCGTCAAGATAATTTTACATTAGGAATGTTATATGAGCACCCATCAACTCTGAACATATTGTGTACATGGCATACGAGCGTCCCACGAGTGTGCCTTGAGTATTGAACAATGTGGACAAAATGTGCCTGTGCGCTTCTAATATGGACAAATGGAGCACATACTTGGATCAGGTATCGATCATATGCCACTTAATAATTTTTTACTAAATGGGCCAATATTTGTGTGATATCAAACACATCATCGGACGATATATATGTATAAGACAGACATGAAACTCATAAGGGAGTGAACCAAAAATTAAATATTTTTTTGATAACATAAAATTAACTGAAATATGAATCTTTACTTTTTCTAAGCCCAAATTCATAGATTTTTTTGGATTTTTAGATACTTTCCAAGGATGACGGACGGCTCAAGAGCAATTCTACAATAATTACCTAAAACTGTTCAAATAATTTATATTTATATGGTAAAACGTGGTGAAATACCAAGGGGAGTTTTTGTGCAGGCTAAAATACACCTATTTTATTTACTGGAGTTAGAAAAAAAAAAAAAAAAATATAAAGAATGGTAGTGAAATTAACTCAAAATAGACTAATTAAAAGATTAAAAAAATATATAACATTTTGCCACTTGATACTAGACCCTAAACTGCAATGTCTACCTTAATATGGGAAGGGACCCCTACTGGATTAGGGTTTAATTAATAATTAAGATGGTATTTAAGAGCCTTAATGAGATAGGGGACACCTATTGGATTAGGGTTTTGTTAATGATTTCTGATTTTATTATCTTATTAAGATTATGTAGTATGCGGTTCAAATACAATGCTTAAAATGCCTTAATCTGTTGTGAGATTTCTCGATATTTTTTTTTGTTATTTTTTTTAAATGTCACGATCAAATATTATTTTAAATTATATTTTTTAATATTATATTTGACTTATTAGATTTATATTCAACGGTTTATATAATAATAAGGTATAGTTACTGTGCCTTGTTAGTAATGTGCTGCCCCCATCAAGAATTACATTAACCAATCAAAATATTTAAGAATATGCAAATTTCTTATATTTGTTCTACTCTTTTTTAAATTACCACGTATAATCTAACGGCTCTCCCATCGACGGAACGAGGGGGGCTGCGACGCCCGTACGCGTCGCAGCCCCCTGCGATGCCCCCCGTGCCGTTGGATTGAAAAATCCAACGGCGTGGGTTTATATATAAAAAAAAGGGGGTTTTGTTATTATTTTTTTTGTTTTTATATTTTATTTGGTTTTTGATTTAAAAATAAAATGATTATATATATTTTTTTTTGATTTTATAATTTTTTTTAAAAAAAACGGAGCCGTTAGATCGAAATCTGACGACTCCCGTGGGCGTCGCAGCGCCCCCGAATCCCCATCGACTGCCCTTTTTCCAGGCGGTGAGATTACATAAATGACACTGTTATCTAATTAGCCAATAATTTTTCTACCGTTTCTTTACTAAAGAAAAAATAAAAAATATTTAGTTATCTAAATTAGACTAAAAATGGAATGAAGGGTTCTCATAGAAGGGAAAAAAAAAAAGACCACACATTAGTTCTATTGGGTGTGGCCCAAAATAAACTAACTCAATTTAAAGCAAAAACAAGACCCAAGCGTCAGCGGCTCAAACGAGAAAGTATGAAATATAACGAGCCAACTAAATAATAATTCTGTAAAATATTAATTGGGAGATTCAGTCCTAATGAACGGTTACTGAAAACCGGTGGATAATGATATACCAATAAATAACCCAATCTAAAAATGGTTAAAATGGTATTTGTAATTAACAGTTAGAAGGTTTTCTCATTTAATTTAAATGTTAGTTACATACCAAGAATAATTCCTCTCAACAGTTATCTTGAAACGCCTTTCAGTACAGGTAGTGGTTTCAAGGGCTGGTTGGATGGATAGGAACCCGAGTTTTAAATACAACTTCTCCTAAACCGAGGATGGAAGAAGAAAATATAAAGAAAAAAGATACTCAGACAAACAAGTAAACATAAGTGGAGCAAAGTCTTCCCAATTCACATTTCTATCTTTTTTCAATTTTACCATCTACTTTCCTTCCGCATCTTTCGATTTAAAAACAAAGGTTACTAATTTGAATATTAGAGAATATATCGGGGAGTGAATCTTGTATATCTCTTACATCTTGTTCGATTTATTGTGATGCGCAAAATAAGAATTTGCAAACATGAAAATCAAACCCGATCCTCTTCTAAAAAGAAAATCCTAACTCCATAATTTGTGCGATTGTCAGATCTTTGGAATATATTATTGGCGCCGTCTGTGGAAACGTGGTCAAATTATCTATTCTCACCATTAATGAAAATCAAACTTTGTTAGAGACATTTGTCAAATTGGCATATTCCGTGACCATCTGTATTATTATATTGATGTCGGGTTGTGGGTTGTCGGGTTAAAGTCCGTTCGGTCCGCCCTCCACGCGCTCGAGCCCGTCCAAAGCCCGCTCGCTCGCCTGGAGCCCGCTAGCTGCTCGAGCGCATAAACCAGAATGGGGGCCGCTCGCTTCCTGCTCAATATCCGCTCGAGCCGATAAACCAGTATACCGCCCGCTCGCTGTTCGCCCTCCAGCCGCTCGAGCGCCCGCTGGGTTTCTGCCGAAAGCCTATGGCCGCTCGCCGCGCGCTCGAGCCCTGCTCGAGCGGCGGCCCAACGGGCAGAATTTTTGAACGCGTCTTTGGCTCCACTATAAATTCATATCTTCTTTTCTTCAAACCCTAAGCACGCCACAGCCTCCCTGAAAATCTGGTGCAGCCATTAAGGCTTGAGAAGAAAGCTTTACATGCTTCAATTGTTTTAGCTTCTCTTGAGAAATCCAAAAGACATTACTTTGAGCTTCATAATCTAAAGAGGTTTCTCATTATTTTTCTTTCTCTTTTTCCATTCAAACCTTCATCCTTCTACCCACATTTGGAGACGTTGGTTCGTGAAGAAGGAGACTCGTTCGTGATTGGAAATTCGAGTGGTTCGAGGGAAGATTGACGTGAAGACCGGAAGGTGTCCGGTTCCGTTGCCGTGGGCAAATCCAAAGAGTTCCTTGGTAGGGATCACGTGACGGGAGTAAGTCGGCTAGGTTAGCGCGTCGTTACCACCCGATCTGTAAGTTGATTTTCATAGTGCATTGCTTCCCTGGCCGTTGAAGCCCGGAGTGTTTTTCTCGATACCGTGGGTATCGAGTTTTCACTTCGTCACCAAAAAATTGTGTCTTTATCTCTATTGCTCGTCATTATTATATTGTGCATGATTGCTAGTCTCGTATGCATCTAGTGTTAAATATCTTTTACGTGTATTAGATATTTATTATTTATTGTTGCTTCCGTTATACTTGTAACGGGGTCGAAACACGTTAGCACAAAACGTGCTTTTTCAATTGGTATCAGAGACTTACCCCGATCCGTGACCCTCGATCTAGATGTATACGAGTGGATCACTCTCCGTTCTTCCCTTCTTTGATGGGAGTAACTATGCCTATTGGAAGGTCCGGATGAGAGCCTTCCTAAAATCTTTAGATGAACGAGTTTGAGTTAGTACCCAAATTGGGTGGACGCCACCCATAAGTTCCGTCGATAACCAACCAAAAGCTGTGTCATTGTGGACCAAAGAAGAATTTGATGCATGTAATTGGAATAGTAAGGGGTTACATGCTATTTTTATGACTGTGTCTCCCGATGAGTTTAAACGAATTTCAATGTGTGAGACCTCTAAAGATGCTTGGGACATTCTTGAAATTACTCACGAAGGCACGAAACTAGTGAAAAATTCAAAATTACAAATGCTCACCACTAGATTCGAGGAAATAAAAATGAAAGATGATGAGACCTTCGATGAGTTCTATGCGCAATTGAATGATATTGTCAATTTTATATTTAATTTAGGAGAACGAATCCCGGAAAATATGATTGTTAGAAAAATTCTTCGATCTTTGCCTGAACACTTTAGACCTAAAGTTACTGCCATTGAAGAAAGCAAAGATTTAGATAAATTGAAAATAGAAGAACTTGTAGGCTCCCTACAAACTTATGAGCTCACATTGCCTCAATCAAAGAAACAAAAATCTATTGCTCTAAAATCAAGTAGGGAAGAGCGAAAACGGGACTCTGATGAAGAATCATGTAGCGATGATGATTTTGTATTATTTGTTAAAAATTTTAAAAAATTCTTAAGGAAAAATAACTCATCATCAGAAAAACTGGATGTGGACTTAAAACGATCACATAAATTTGAGAAGAAGGACCGACGTGAGAGTAAGGACTCCAAATCGAAAACTACCCAAGGTGTCCAATGTCATGAGTGTAAAGGCTTTGGCCGCTATCGGGCTGAATGTCCAAACCTTAAACGCCAACAAGGTCAAGCCTTTAAAGCTAATGTGACCCTAAGCGATGATGAAGAAGAAGAGGGTGAAACATTTTCTGAAAATGGGCCGGTCAAGTACATGGCCTTTATGACCTCAATGTGTGACAATTCTGTAGAGAACATTAATCGATCTGATGATTCTGAGGCCGAATCAGAAGCTGAATTTGATGGCCTTCAAGAAGCTTACGATAAATTATTTAGGGAATGTTTGAAAGTTAAGAAATTAAATAGAACCCTAAATAATATGATCATTGATTTGGAAAAAGAAAAAATATCTCTACAATCCAAGGTTGATTCTAAACTCCAAGAATTTGAGAATTTAAAAATCTCATCTTCTAAACGAATAACAACTCTTGAATCTGAACTTGAGGCCTCTCGAAAAGATTTGAAACAATTCTCAAATGGATCTACAAAATTAGATCATATGCTCGGGTTGGAAAAAATTGGTGGAAATAAACAGGGTTTGGGGTATGTTGCGAACTTTGTACAAACTGATGTGGAACCTAAAACTGTGTTTATTCCCGCCACGAAAATTTCACATAATCATGCCCACACACCCAAAGTCATCAAGGCCGTGCCTCAACGTGTGAATAACAGATTTGGCCCATCTAATCTAGGTAATCACAAGGCCATGAACAATTCTTCCATCCCTAAGTTTGTGCCTACATGTCATGCATGTGGGAAAGTTGGTCACATTCGCTCAAGGTGCTACACCATGAATCCTTTGCACAACCAAAAACTAGGGCTTAACGTGAATAAACTTGTTGATCACCTTCAACATTTAGATGCACAAGTTAAAAGCTTGAATACAATAGTGCATTCAGTGAGACAAGTTTGGGTTAAGAAAAGTGAGTTACATTACCCCTTAGCCATTCGTGACAAAAAGGGGGAGATAAATTTTTGATGCACTTTGATAGGGGGAGCTTAGGGGAGATGGAGCAGAGACTGCTTATTTTGGGGGTATTTTTTTTTTATGTCATTTCAGTTTATTATTACTGTTAGGGGGAGTATTGATTATTTTCGTTAGGGGGAGGATTGGTGTATGTTATATTATTGTATGTTCTCATGCCAATTTACCATGCATGCCGTTAAATTGTTATTATCTTTTGTCTTGTTGGTACTAACCTTACTTGATCAGGACACTAAAGTATACAGGATGTCACCGCAAGTCTTCATCGCATCACCTCAGCAGCTCTCATTTAGCTATTTACATTGTTTTTATGTATCTCTTTTGTATCACTAGGCGTAGGTTTTCATGTATACGGGTTCTATCTCGATGGTGTCTGAACCCGTGATTCTCTTGTATTTCTTTATTTTATGAGTTTTGTCACGGAATTGCCAAAGGGGGAGATTGTTAGAGATATTTGTCCAATTGGCATATTCTGTGGCCATCTGTATTATTATATTGATGTCGGGTTGTGGGTTGTCGGGTTAAAGTCCGTTCGGTCCGCCCTCCACGCGCTCGAGCCCTTCCAAAGCCCGCCCGCTCGCCTGGAGCCCGCTAGCTGCTCGAGCGCATAAACCAGAATGTGGGCCGCTCGCTTCCTGCTCGATATCCGCTCGAGCCGATAAACCAGTATACCGCCCGCTCGCTGTTCGCCCTCCAGCCGCTCGAGCGGCGGCCCAACGGGCAGAATTTTTGAACGCGTTTTTGGCTCCACTATAAATTCATATCTTCTTTTCTTCAAACCCTAAGCACGCCACAACCTCCCTGAAAATCTGGTGCAGCCATTAAGGCTTGAGAAGAAAGCTTTACATGCTTCAATTGTTTTAACTTCTCTTGAGAAATCCAAAAGATATTACTTTGAGTTTCATAATCTAAAGAGGTTTCTCATTATTTTTTTTTCTCTTTTTCCATTCAAACCTTCATCCTTCTACCCACATTTGGAGACATTGGTTCGTGAAGAAGGAGACTCGTTCGTGATTGGAAATTCAAGTGGTTCGAGGGAAGATTGACGTGAAGACCGGAAGGTGTTCGGTTCCGTTGCCGCGGGCAAATCCAAAGAGTTCCTTGGTAGGGATCACGTGACGGGAGTAAGTCGGCTAGGTTAGCGCGTCGTTACCACCCGGTCTGTAAGTTGATTTTCATAGTGCATTGATTCCCTGGCCGTTGAAGCCCGGAGTGTTTTTCTCGATACCGTGGGTATCGAGTTTTCACTTCGTCACCAAAAAATTGTGTCTTTATCTCTATTGCTCGTCATTATTATATTGTGCATGATTGCTAGTCTCGTATGCATCTAGTGTTAAATATCTTTTACGTGTATTAGATATTTATTATTTATTGTTGCTTCCGCTATACTTGTAACGGGGTCGAAACACGTTAGCACAAAACGTGCTTTTTCAAACTTCATTCGACACAGTAAAGCAATTATAGTAAACACCAGGTACCAAATGAGTTTACCACCTAAGGATATCACTTCTCACAGCAATGATCCGGTAAAGGATAGCTAAGAGGATGCTTGTCAACCAATGAACGTAAATGTAGAGTCCTTGATGGCTCAGGTTGACACCATGTCCAAGATATTCAAGTCCCTCTAGTACGGGTTGGAGGCACACCAATTGAAGGCATCACCCCCCAATTCTCAAGCCTCCACTTCTAGAAGGAGGAACTTGGAAAAGGCACGCCTCCAAGGGAATGTCATGACAACCTCGAGATTTCAAGGCCAGAGAAGCCTCACTTGAAAAGATCTCATCCCAACTTGAAGGTTGTCTTAATTTCGAAGCCAAGGAAGAAATCCTAGAGCAGCGAAATCCGCATTGCTTGCAAGACATGGGAAGACCATTGGAACATGACGAGATTTCATGCAGCAGCCTTCCAAGGAACATTCCAAGCCAGCAAGTCTCCCGCGTATCAGCCAATCACTCAGAATTGAGATCATTCATCAGTGTGAAGAAGATTGAGTCACCTTCGAGGTGGAAGAAAGAATACAATAGATTGAGTAGCAATTGTTCCGTGGAAGCATGGCCAGCCACTTTGCTGAATTAGGCAAGTCATCATTTACCAGTGAGGCCATGATGTATTGACTTCCTCTTAAGTTCAAGATGCTGACCCTAAAACCTTATGATAGAAACTCTAATCCCATGGACCATTTGGATCACTTATAAACTTTGTTAGGGTTCCAAGGCTTAGAAGATCCTGCCTTATGCCTTTACTTCCTGCTGACCCTCAAAGGAGATGCTCGAATTCGGTATCGGTTAGCAATAAATTTGATCCGATCTTTTCAAGGAGTTGGCTGACAAATTTCTTTCACAGTTTGCCTCAATAGAAGGGAGGAAAAGTAGCCGTAGCACAATGTCTGGATACGACAAGGTCCAAATAAAAGTTTGAAGTGTTTCTTAACCCGATTTAATACATAGGCCTGAGGAATCTCAAAACTTATCGTCGAGGTGAAATTAAATTCCTTCATGATCACTGTACAATCAATGGAATTTTTTAAATATCTGGTTTAATAGGAACCCAAGATGATTCTTGAATCCAAAACCATTACCCGAACGTACATTGCCACCAATTAGGCCAATGAAGTAAAGAGGCCTAAGCGCTTAAATCAATGCCTGGGATCGACCGGTGGAAAGAAGATGAACGATGATAACTCTTTAACCAACGGTCCTAGGAAGTAGCAGAGGACAAATCCAGGTGTCAGAAGAGAGTATAAGCCATCGAATCTCACTCCTTTTAGTGATACCCGAACCAATGTCCTAATACAGATTTGGAATGAAAAGTTCCTAAAATGGCCAAAGCTCATAAAGAATCCGGAGGGAGATAAGTCGAAATACTGTTTCTACCATTGATTTTC
Source organism: Nepenthes gracilis (assembly GCA_033239525.1). Taxonomy (NCBI): domain Eukaryota; kingdom Viridiplantae; phylum Streptophyta; class Magnoliopsida; order Caryophyllales; family Nepenthaceae; genus Nepenthes; species Nepenthes gracilis. Next base: position 5,660,243 of record BSYO01000018.1, on the reverse strand, counting down.
AGGCAATAACACTAAGGAATGTCAAATTTTGTTGAAAGAGATCGAGGTCTTCATTCAGAGATGATATCTCAATAAATATTTAAAAGACCCAAGACACGCTCTTGGCAAAACCAGCAACGATAGCACGAAGCAACTCTAGCAACCCTACAACCGGGTGGCAGTAGGAGTAGTGAATATGATCTCTGCGAGGCCTCCCAGAAGCAAAGCTTCGGGTCATCCTAAGGAGACTTCCAACAACAAGAGATAGAAGTTAGGAATGGGGATAAAGTTATTAGATTTAGTAACAACGATATGACTTATGAAATGACTCCCCATTTTGATTCTCTCATTGTATTTATACTTGTTTCAGATAGTACCATCGATTACCAATTAAAACGAGTCTTTGTTGATAATAAAAACTCTCAAAATTTACTTTATTTTGTTACTTTCTTTAAGCTTGGATTTAAAAGAAGTCAAATAAAACTGACCGATGGCCCCTTATATGGATTGAATAATGAATCTATTCCAATCAAAGGAACCATTCAACCAGAAGTCACATTAGAGACGTACCTAAAAATAGCTTCCTAAATGATAACATTTTTAGTAGTGGATATACCCTCAGTCTTTGACGTGATATTAATTGGACCCTACCTAGTGGCATTTGGGATAGTGATGTCAATACTACACCTAAAAATGAAGTTTATGACCCCATAAGGGGTAGGAGAAGTGGGTGACCAAATTACCAACTGAACCTACTATTTAACCCAACAGGCGAGTCAGTGCCAACTCAGCCGATTGAGGAGTTTGACCTCCGAGATGAAACAACTCTGCAATATCGCGAATACGGTAAATCCCACCCTGTAAATCCCTTTGGATCCAAACGAGCTAGAGAAGTACGTTTAAGTCAGTGGCTTTCTTCCTGATTAGCTATGAGAGCAACTGATGACATTCTTTCATCAAAACTCAGACATATTTGTATGGATACTAGTGAACATGCCCAGATACCAACTGAGATAATGGTTTATAAGTTGGGTCTGATCCTCAATCACAAGCCAGTTCAGTAAAAATAATGAAACCATTCCAAAAAAAACTCATTACTATGAGAGAGGATATTAAGAAGCTGTTTGACACGGATTTCATAAGGGAGGTCCAGTACCTGAATTGACTATCAAATATTAATCTCATTAAGAAAAGAAAAAAAAAAGTGACTAATGTGTATTGACTTCATCAATATGAATAAAGTATATCCAAAAGATAACTTTTCACTACTAAGGATTGATCTATTGATGAACTCAACATTCAAACATATACTACTAAGTTTCATGGACGCTTACTCAGGATATAACCATATCGGAATGTGCTCGAAAGATGAGGAGCCGATGTCATTCATGATCGATTATGGGATATACTATTATAAATTTATACCATTCGATTTAAAGAATGTTGGGGTGACATATTAACGGCTTGTCAACAAGAAGTTTGAGGTCCAAATATGAAGGAATATGGAGGTGTACATGGATGACATGCTCGTCAAAAGTGTACTAGCCGACAACCACATTCAAGACCTGTAAGGTTCATGTTTTTGATTTATGATTATTATGGTTAAATAACATAATATAATCTAAATTAAGATCATTGGATATGGAAAAGTGTGGAGAAAATCAGTTCTCTGGTCGGATTCGAGCCGTGCTTGAGGCGAGCTTGAAGCGCATTGGGGGTGTGATTTCTAATGGCCTCGCGTCCGAGGTGCACTCGAGCGCGCTCACCAGTGGCACCGCGCTCAAGGGGTGCCCGACTGGTGCTCGAGCGCCAGTCCGGGTATTTAACCACGCACTCAGTTTCTTTCCGAGTATTTTTGCAGAAGAAAAGAAAGAGGAAAGAGAGAAGAGAGAGAGCACGTCGGTGATGAGAGAGAAGAGGAGATCGAGGCTCTCAGGTCCATTTTCGGGGTGAAGTTAGTTGAGAAACTTGTAAATAGAGTCAAGACAAATGCACTCCTATACTTTTCTTTCTCTTTTTGCTCGTTTCTTACCGTCTCTTTCGGATATTTTTATTCAAATACTCGTCTAAACTTAAATTTTAAAGTATTCATGTATTAAATGTGTATATATGTTGATTTGCTTTCTGATTTTGAAGTATATGTGTGTAAAATATGTATATACGTCAATTTCTCATCAGATTTCGAAATTTACATGAAGTATTGTGTTAAATCGAAAACCCTAACCCCATGCATGCTACGATTTTAAGTTATTATGATGTTTTATCACTTGTATTTCGTGTATGATACTTCGCATGTCCGGGTAAATTTGTTGAGTCCTTTAAATGTGCAAATTCCCTTTCTGAAATGTCCCGTATGTTAAGTATAAGGACTTATGTTGTGAAAATTGCCCATTCTGTATATTTTTATGGAAATTCTTGAAATTGTTAAAAAACCGCGGACCCTAAATTCGAATTTAGTTTATGAAAATTTGAAGGATTAAATGTATATTATGCATATGAGGCAAAAGGTGCGTGGAATTTAATGTTTATGGTCTGAAAACGATAATATTTCTATTTTATACAATGTAGTAAAAATTTCCTAACTTTTTCCTAAATTTCATGTCAATTTATGCTTGTATTTAAAATTATATGAACACCGTATGGCAAGAAATATGTATATACGTCTTGAAAAGAATTATGAAAGTATGAATGAGAAATTTTGCAATTATGTTACTAAATTATAAACTGTTCTCCAAAAGGATGAGAACAAAAAATGTATAAAATTAAATATAGAATTTTCTAAGAAAAGAAACTTGACTAAGGAATGCTCGATAAATAGTATATTTTGGCATGCCTAGGTATATTATAGTAGAAGATCATTACTTGCTAAGAAAACTTCTTGCAGTTTATGGCCATATTTATAGGGTATATAAGTATAGACGGCCTATCTTTGAGTCGAGAATGTGATGAAAAGGTTTTTTATTGTGTAGAAGTAAATACAATCTAGGTTTTGATTAACTGTTCATTTAACTAGTAAGACCTATTGGTCCTAATCTCCAAAGAAAACTAAATTTTCAGTACGACTTGATGAGTAAGATAATAAAAGAATAAGACAAAGAATTTGGAATGTATTGTAAAAGTATTTTTTGATCATGTTTTATGATTATCTATTATTTTCTATCCATTCTGATATATATCGTTATATTTTAAGTATAAAGATAAGAAAATTAGATATGCATCATGAAAGTTTTTGTACATGTTTAAACTTTTGCACACGATCACGATTTCTATTTTCCTTCTGATATGTATTCAAGTTAAAAGTATACATATTCTTTTGTATATTATACCTTACCGAGTATTTGGCTTACTTTTTTATTATTTTTATTAACCTTCAGATGAGTAGGAAATATAGGAGTTCTTGTTCAATGAGTAAGATTGGAGATTTAAAAAATTTTAGGCTTATTGGTTCTGATATTTATGTATTGATATATTTTAGACAAGTTTTGATCGTTTTATTTATTGTAGATTAGCTAGCTTGGTTCCAGACATGATTTTTGATGTATTATGGATTTTTAGGCGATATTGTTAGCCCGTGTGGTATTTTTATGTTATCAAAAGCTGTCGGGTTTGTGTTTGATCAAGGACAAAATGATTATTTTTATACTGGATTATTTTTGTGGAAGTGAAATAGGATGTTTCACGTTGTGTAGGTTAGGGATGAAGATGCTATGGAGGTGCTTTTGCTTCCACGATATTATTGGATATGTATGTATATATTGGATTGGTATTATTGAAGACATCTCTCTTTACTAAAGGTCCGACATCATATTTTTTAGATTAGTATTAGAGCCATCGATGTTGTGGCATGTTTTAGATCCAGTGTATGTTTTTTATTTATATATATTGAGATCAGTTGAAGTATCTTACATCCAATAAATTTTCCTTTCAGATATTTGGTTAATTGTTTATTATTATAGATAATAATAGGAATTGGACGTGTTCCGTCACAAGACCTATGTAATACTTCTAGAGTATTCCAGGCACACCAAATGAAATTGAATTTGACAAAGTACATGTTCAAAGGAACCTGTAAAAAATTTGTTGGCTTTATAGTATTTCATTGAAAAATTGAGGTAAACCTAGATAAAATTAAAGTAATTATCAATATGAATCCTTCCTGTATCATAAAGGAAGTCCAGAGGTTAACTAAGAGATTCGCCACACTCTCCCAATTCCTAACAAAATCAGCTGAGAAGTATATTTCATTCTTTAAGGTTCTGAGAGGGGCCTATGCGAATGGGTTCCATTGGATGGAAGAGTGTCAATCAGCCTTTCGAGAATTGAATGAATACCTCGCTAACCCCCCACTCCTATCATCTCTAAAAGAAGGCAAAGAATTATATCTTTACTTGGACACTCTGACACGATGTTGAGTTTAGTTTTAGTCAGGTAGGAAGTTGAAATACAATAGCTGATCTACTACATCAGTAAGATTCTGACAAATACAGAGAGTTGATATTAATATGCCAAAAGGGTTGCTCTAACTTTGATCCACTTCGTAAGAAAACTCTATCCATACTTTCAGACTCATAAGATTATCGTCTTAACCAACCAACCGTTAAAAGGGATCTTATAGAGACCCAAGGTGTCTCGATATTTAATAAAATGGGTTATAGAGTTGGGTAAATTTGACATAAAGTTTTGAGCATGACCATCCATAATGGGATAAACTCTCGTGGACTTTATTGTCAAAATGATGACCCCAATTTCAGAAAGCTCAGAGGAAGACAAAGGCAAGCTTCAATGTGAGAGAACTCCAGCACAGATTTTGTATAATGATAGGTCATCCACTCGATCAGGAAATGGGGATGGCATGGTCTTGATGGCTTCAGAAAGATTTGAAAAAGTGTTCAATAACACTCAGGCTTTAAGCCACCAATAATATAATCGAGTATGAAACTCTATTAGACAAGCTTAGGCTAGCAAAAGAATACATGATAAAGAGCCTGATTGTTTGCAGTAATTCCAAGTTAGTGGTCAATCAGGTGATCGAAAAATTCAAAGCGTCCAACCCATGCCTAGCAAAGTACTTCATCAAGGTGAGGGATCTACTAGAATTATTTGACAATGTGGAGATTTACCACATTCTGAGAAAAGATAATTGGAAGGTGGATCGATAGGCAAAAATAGCCATGCTCGGGAATCTTGAGCAACAATTAAGGGTGATGAGGGAAGTCCTCATGGCCCCGCGCATAAAAGTTCTAGATGAGATACTCCCAATATTAAATGAGGAAACTTGGATTATTTAATACCATAAATACCTTGAAGAGGCTAATTACCAAAAAATCTAGAAAAAGCTAAATATGTAAAGAAGACGGCTGGATGGTATACCCTCATGGATGAAAAATTGTACCAAATAGGATACTCTATCCCTTACATGCGGCATTTGATGGCAGTTGAGGCTAATTATGTTTTGAGCGATGTACACCTTAGAATCCATAGGTCACATATAGAAGGAAGAACCTGGCATTTAAGATCATGCGGCAAGGTCACTACAGGTCAACCATGAAAAAGGATCCTTTGGAATTCGTTAAGAGGTGCGAGAATTTCCAAATCTATGGAAACGTCTCTCATCAACCTTACACCAAACTTTAAGCCCTACAGTCGCTTTGGCAATTTGTACAATGGGGGCTTGACATACTAGACACATTTTCCATTGCTGCAAGGTAGAGAAAGTTCATCAAAGTTGTAATAAACTATTTTACGAAGTAGGTGGAAGTTTTCCTATAGGCAAAAACCACTAAGTAGAACGCAACTGAGTTTGTTTGCCAAAATATCATTTGTAGGTTTGGGATACCCGAGATCATAGGGACCAATAATAGTATGTAATTAATCAAAAAAGGTTTTCACCAAGTTTGTATAAGTTGGGTATCAAGCCGGTTCATACTTCCATTACTTACCCCCAAGTAAATGGACAGGTGGAGGTAATGAATTAGACCTTATTATATGGGCTGAAGATAAAGTTAGAAGACACAAGGGGCTCATGGGTAGACGAGCTCCCATCTATACCATGGTCTTACCGGATGGCCCTTAGGGAGAGGACTTGAGAAACACCATTTAGCCTATGTTATAAGATCGACACAGCCATATTGATGGAGATCAGACTACCCAACCTTCGAGTCGAGAGTTTTGACCCATATTACAATTCTCAACTCCTGAGAGGGAACCTAAATCTTCACGAAGAAGTCAAGGACACGGCACGATTGCGGACCACGGCTTATAAATAATGGGTTACCCGATACTATAACAAAAGGTGGAGGTGCAACTATTCAATGTAGGGAATCTAGTTCTGTGGAATATCAAGACTACAAGAAAGATTTTCGATAGGAATAAGATATCCCCTAACTAGGAAGAACTGTTCCTAGGACTAGCCATCCTCTAAAATGGCACATATAAATTACGTACCAAAATGAAAAACTAGTCGCAAGTGCCTGGAATGTCTTTCACCTAAAAAATTTTTTACATACCTCTCAAGTATGTAATGGAGGTACGTCCTACTCATAGCTTACGGAGTGCTTGTATAATGTATGTAAAAAATAAGAATAAAATTTTATTTAATTTCTTACATTAATTGTTCATTTATATACTTGTATGACTAATAATGACCAAGACTGATCCAAAGTTAGGTGGACAAGAGTCACAACGCCTTAGCTACTAAAGTGACCCATGCAGAAATGCGGTCACAATATTGGTTAATTCAATCAAACAATCCAAAAAGTGATCAAACGCCAATAACCATTTGGAGATTTGGATGTTGAGGACAAAAGTCTGATCCCCTTTGAGAGGTCTAATCTGATACTAAATCATAAAAATCTTAGGGAGTTTCTCAACGTGAGTGCTACAATACCCTTCCATGGTATAGGCACCATAAGTCATACATTGTCAACGGACTAGTGTTCAACGTAGCCTCATGATGATGGTGGCATCACCTAGCTGGCAAATGAAAAATTCGTTGAATGAAGATTCAACGCAAATAGAAAAAAATCAACAACAATGATCAAAGAAATCTAGCTAATTTATTATATATATATATATATATAATTGAATTAAGTACATAAGGAAATCCACCAAATTAACCGTTGCTAAAGTATGAACAACTCAATTATTCTAAGGCTAGGACCAGACGAAAGCCTAAATGATTGATCTGCGCTTGGTCCCAAAAAATCGCTGACTTTGAAACTCTAACAAGTTTCAAAATTCATTAGATCGAGGTAGCCTAAGGAAAAATCAGGAGCAACCTAGGAAATGATCCTCCTACAGAGAGAAATTCTATCCTGGAATTTGTCATCCAAAATGGGACCAATCATTTCAGGCCGAAAGTGCTTCCTTAACTCCCCATCGAGTCAAGCACACTTATCCAGGAGGCCAGCGATCAAATTAGTATAAAAAATTGATCGACATTCAACTTGTTGGAGCTTATCCTTAAGGAAGGCGATCATATCTATAGCTATGGCATTCTCGTCTGATAATCTTTGCGATCTTGCCAACCATTCAAATAGCTCTCTCTTAAGAAAAATTGTAAAGAATGAGTTTAAATTTTGTTATAATTATGATGAATTAAGTTGAGATAATTAAAATTGAGGTCAAATGATGAAGAAATTCGGGTTAAAAGTCAATTTTTGACCGATTTATTATGAGTTGATGGATGCTTGACCGGCACTTGACGTATGCACATGTGTTGGATGAGCATAAAAGTCGCACCTGATGGATACTTGATCAGAGCTCGAGCATGCTTTTCAGTGTACTCACACTCAATGTATACCCGAGAGATGCTCGAGTGCACTTTTCAGTGTGCTCAACGCTCAACGCATGTCTAAGTGGCATTCATGAGATACTCTGTTTGGCCGCGGGGCCCAACGAATGCTCATGTGCCACTCTATTATATAAGTCTTGTCTGGCTAATTTTTGATCATTTTTTGGTAAATTTTGAGAGAGAATAGAGAAGAAAAAGATAAGAAGAGAGAGAAAGAATGATGAAGTTAGAAAAGGTAAATTAAAGTATTTTAAGTAAGATTTTGGTAATTTAATATTATAGCAAGTACATCCTAAGTCTTCCCTACTTTATTGTTGTTTTCTTCACACTTTATTGAGTATTTATTATTTTAAATACTCATACATATCGTATTTTTATGACTAGATTGTGTATGTTTCATATGCATGTAATATTCGTCTCATTTTTCTACAAGATTACATAAAATTTATGTCAAAGTCATGTACATTATATTATTCAATTGATTTCTATAATTTCTTATTTGGCATGTGCTGAAATCTTAATTGAATAACTCTTACATGTTTAAAAGTGTTCCCACATATTTAAAATTATCTTGCATATTCTAATAATTTATTAAAAGTTACCATGTATGTTTGCTAATAGAGATGAATTGTTAAATTTTCTACACTGTATTGTCAAGAATAGTTCTACATATTTAAAAACCTTATAATTTAGCATTTTATATTTTAAAATTTCTCATGTTTAAATTTTTGTAGAAAATTTAAATATTAAATGATAAAGAAATCAAAAAAAAATTTAAAATTTATTAAAAAATTAAGAATATTTTCTTCAAAATGAGAAAATATAAAGACTATATGAAATTATGTAAAGTTTTTATTTGTTTACATATCGAATCATTGTAAGAGAATCAGTGGGTGGTATATTATAACATACCTTAATATATTATAGTGATAAATAGAAGTTCAAACCTATCATCTATAGGTAAAAGTGGTGTTTGGCCCTATCTATAAGGTTATATATATGATGGCCCACTTACGGGTATTGAATAGTAACGTAAGGCCTTTGATTGTATAAAAATAAATATAAATCGATTTTAATTATTCGCTCTTTAATCGCTAAGGCCCTACTGGCCATTATTCTATAAAAAAAATCATGTTTGAACAAAATTTGTATTGCACATTTAAATTAAGGAATTAAAAAGAAAAATTTAAAACTATGCATATTTGACATAAAAATTCATGGTATCACATTTGAATTTGATTTATTGTTCATTATGGTATGATTTAACAAAAACGATATGTTTAATTATGAAATTTATATGTCTTATTAAACTTTTAATTAAGTCATACTTTTATTTTTTATTAACCCTTTCCAGATTAGCAACATGAATCTCTTGCAGGTGAGGATCATGAAAGAAGAACTGCTCGAATAGATTAGGATTAGAATTGTGGAATATTTGATGTTTCATTTTAGTTACTGAATAGTAACTTATTATGTTTATATTATTTTGGACAATGGTTTGTAATTAATAAAATAGTTGATAATTTGTCCAGTAGCAGTTTTTACGGATGTAATTTTGTAATATTTCGGATCTCATTTGGATTATTTTAATATTAATTGTAATTTTTGGGTATTTTGAATTTGGTAAAAATAATTTAAAATATCGTAAAATTTTTGGAAATGATCGGAGGTGCGGAGTGGGGCCCGGTGTGTGCCCGTAACGTTGTCCGGAGGCTGAGTTAGGTTTAAAAATAAAAGAAAGTTATAATAATAATAATAATAATAATAATAATAATAATAATAATAATAATAATATATAATAAAAAGTAAAAGAAAGAAAAAGAAAAGGGGAGAAAAGGTGTCGGGGAGAGAGAGGGGAAAAAGGGGATTAGGGTTGCGCGAGGAAGAAGAAGAGAAGGGAGGAGGAAGCGGCGGCGGCGACAGAGGAGATCAGTGGGCAATCGGCGGCGTGCGGTGGTTGTGGGGAGGTTGCGATTGTCGTGGGTGAGGCCGCAGCGGTGGTGGATTGAGGCGGCGGCGATGGGTGAGGAGATCGGTGTCGGGAGAGTTGACGGCGGCCGTTCGAGGTGGTAGCGGCGAAATCGATGGTCTCAGTGGTGAGTGGAGGCTACGGCACAGGCGACGGTGGCGTGGGCTGAGGCGATTGTGGGTGCGGTGTGGGTTGGACGAGGAGGGCGACGGCAAAGTCGCGCGAGGAGAGAGACGGCCGTTTAATGGCGTCAACGGTGGCTGGGTGAGGCGGAGGAGGCCAGCGACGGCCACGTGAGGTGGTGCGGTGGTCGAGCGGCAGCAGCGAAGCGGCCGGCGGCAGTTGGCAAAGGCATGCGCGGAGGAGAGAGGAAGTGGCGTGCGAGGAGAGAGAGAGGACGCGGGAGGCAGGAGAGAAAAGGCTCGATTGGGGTGCTTCGGGATATCCTTTCTTCAGATCTGCAGAGTATAATATTAAGGCAAGTATCCTCTAGCCCTATTCTTGGTCTGATTTAATTTCTGATATATTTTGATCACTGTGGGAGATTTTACTAACATGCATGTATATTTTAAATACCCTCAATTTATCAATTGTGTACATGCATGTATATTTTATTGGCTGTGCGGTGGTTTTGTACTGGTATTTATGATTTGGAGGATTTTTGACACCCGGACAGTATATATATGTACATTTATGTATCCGTATATTGTGGAACCATGAACCAGGCCTTACACTAACCATGCATGCTGCCGGGGGTAGGATCACTACGGGACCATGGTGGTCCGAGACTCTAGGGGTCGATTTGTGATCCGAGGTATTGGCTATTTGTGGTGCCGCTCCCGACGGGGAGGCTGTCCCGACGGGGATGTATTTGATAGGCTACTTCCGCCGTAAGGAAGATTGAGGCTACTTCTGCCGTAAGGAAGATATTTGTAGCTGACTTGCCCCACTGTGTATTTAATTGAGAACCATCGTAAGGAATTGACGGAAAATTAATATATTCGGACGTCCTAATATATAACTAAAACTTGAGGTTGCACCCAAAAGTCATGGTGGTAAAACATAGTGAGCAAGTTTCTAATCTATGGGAGACAGAGTACATGGATGGCCTTGAGCTACTGGCCTAATTCGTAGCCGATATATAGCCGTGGTTACCGGACGAGGGTAACCCTTCCTCAAGTTGGTATCATTGATCTTTGGTTCTCCGATTTCGTGCATACTTTGTATTTCTGCACGTATTTAGGTGTACTGTGATTTGAGATACGTGGTTTTGGCCCACTGATGGGCGATAGGAATGTCTCGTACGTACTGATATGATAAATCCGGAACATGTTTTGATTTATATTTTAATTCCGGCGGTTTTCTCTTGGTTTTTGCATTATGAGTTTTAGATCCGGACGACGGTATGTGTCTCCACGTGGATGTGGTGACAGTTGCAACGTATGTGACCTCGGATCATATGATATGATATCGTCTACGAGATTTTACCGGATCGTGATTTATATGATTTTGTTCCGGAGGGACGAGTTAATGCGGACGATGATTTAGTACGAGACATCTCCTCGATTTTCAGGAATTTCACGGACATGGTGTTTTATTTTACGTGATTTCTATGCGATATCCCTACTTCTGATTTATGTATACCGTTTTATATGATTCTTAATACTTGCTGAGCTCTAGGCTCACGTTTTCATGTTTTATCCCTTCAGACTAGTGGCATGGATATGCTGTAGGAGCTCGGACGTGATCGGGCTCGGATATTCCTTTTGGCGAGTGGAGATGCTATATTTGGTATATTCCTGGTCTCGAGGATATGGTATGGTTATTATTTATGGTCGGATGATGACTTTGATCATTGTTTGTAAAATATTGAAGTTATGGATGAGTTGTTGTAAATTAAATACCTCCCTTGCGATTATGGATAGCAGGTCATGTATTATGTTTGTCCGGATTCTTATCCGATGAGATCTTGTGTGGGTTTTATTTATATTGAGTCCTGCATGTGTATGATTGTCACACCCGGGTTGGGTTATTATGTTTGATAGAAATATTATTATTGATTTTATTTTTGACCTGCGAATATTGTGTTCCGAGCCGTGACAAATTTATTCTAATTTTGTTTAAAATGTATCTCCTTATGTAAGATTCGACGTCATAGTATAGTTGGTGTTTCAGTGTCATTTATGGGTGTGATATATTTTGGGTCTTATGATTTGATTGGTTATTATATATATTTTTGGGTCGGATGAAATAATTGACTTGTAATTCACATCTATCATTATTTGGGTTATAATTATTGTTAATTGGATAATTATGCTAATTATTATTTGGGTTTGGTACGGGGACATGACAAAAGCAACCCGTTTTTGGAGTTGTTCAGCCTTTGCAACAAAGCTTCAACCTGAATCTTCTGCTCCTTATGTGCCACAAAATTGATATATACTTGAAAGAGATAGGCAATTTTGATGACACACTTTGCAAATCATCCCTAAGTAAGCACACCAGCTCCCCTGATTGCCAAACAAAACGGAATATTCAGTTAGATATAATGATATCAAAGAGAAAGTTTATGTATGAAGAAGCAAATAAGAAAAACCCCATGAACAAAAAACTCCTCATGAGAAAAGGGATCCGGAGATGGTTTAGGTTTAAAAATGGATGGAGTCCGCTAACATATAAGGGACGGAGAGTGGAGACGAAGAGCAACTTTGAATCCAAGGAGAGAGGAGAAGGCATCTAAATCCTTAGGGCGCTTTAATGGCAAGAGATCCACCTGAAAGGCCTCTTCAACCTCTGGAGTATCTGATGAAAAACAGCGAGGTCTAGGAATCCTCACTGAAACCTCACGATTATTGGCAGATAAATCCTCTACCATTTCTTAATTATTGATGGGCTTCACAACCCAAATGACAGGAGGAGTGGAAGTAGAATCATCAGGTGACAAACCAACAAAAACTGGGACCCCATATTATGTAAGGAACCGAGGAGCAATTGGTTTTCCCTTGTTCGAGTTGTGAATAATAGGATCACTTATTCCCAAAGAAGTGGGGAGGAAGCCTCACTACTCAGAACAAATGTGGATGCCTCCTCAAAATCTAGGAGGGCCAATGAAGAAAAAATTTGGTCTGGCCTTTGGGATGACTCACCGACCTCCAATGTAGTCATCTCATCATAAGCCTCATCAACCGTCCTTTCGAAATTGGCGGAAAAGGACGAAAAGGATGGACCAAGAACTGAAGAACCTGTCTCCCTAGCCGCTACTCCTAGAGGATCCCGGATAAAAAGCTCCCCTGACTTTCTTTTGGGACTGTGGAGAGGCATATCAGCAACAGCCTCTCCGCCCGTGCTAACCTTCCGGTTAACGTCAACAAGTGCCTCTCAAGTCAAAAAATTACTTGTCTTTCGAAGTGCGATGACATTTTTCTCTATTAACTCAGTCAATGGTTTGGCCATAAAAGTCTTAGTTTCCAAAACGTCTCCAGTATAAGCAGAATTGGCCAATATTTATTTATTGAAGAAGATCCAGTTAGAAAAAACCATGATAAAAAAATATCGATCCTTTCAATCTTTTACTAAATTTGAATTCTCTCCACTTATTCAATACCCTTTTTTAGGAGTGAATGAAATCCAATCACCTTGCTGATTAAACTAAAAGATGACTTTAACTACCCTAGCATCTAAATTAAGCCCCCAATGACAAAAGAAGAAGCACAAAAAGACTAGGTATATGATGGTATTAGGGTGGAGACACGCAATGGGAATCTTTAGAGCCTCCAATATTTCATGGATTTCCCTAGCAAAAGGAATGTAGAGGCCCTCCCTCAAATGAACCTCATAAATAGTGATAAAGTAATATCTCAAAAAATAATCTTTCTCAGATGATGAGGAAATTTGGAAAAGAATGGTAATATGGGCATTGTGCCTTGTGTAAATATCCATAACCTTCTCGATCGTAAGGCTAAACGGAATATCAGCAGCGCCCTTGGAAGCTGCACGAAGAGCCATGGGAAACAAGGAGAAACAGAAAGCAAACTTGGGTTGAGAGATGAAATATGAAAAGATGAAAAAATAAAGGCGAGCCGGAGTTTAAATAAAAGGACTTTAGGCCAAGATGACGCTGTTTCGACATGCCCAAAGAAGCACGTCATTATAATGACAGGGAACACGTGCTAGTATGGAAAGATGCTGGAACACATTACTTCATTAATTTTGATTAAACATTTCAGTCTTAATCAAAATGTCGGTTCAATCACTCCATGAATATTTTAATTCTGGATTCTTTTGAATTAAATTATCATGCGTCAAATTGTCAGAAATTTGAATTGTTAGATTGTCAGATGGATGAAAAGATGAACAAAGCCAAAACATTTGAGCAGACACTCCACCCAAGTGTAGTAGTTCAAAAAATTACGAGTATATAGAAGCTATATGAAGAATGCTAGTTCTCATTCTGATAATTTATTCATTAGATTCTTTCACAATGTACACATTTTGAACAATAAAAGTACAACTTGGAGGAAAACATAGAAAACATAGGACAATCATCAAATAATAATAATAATAATAATAATAATAATAATAATAATGCACTTCGTTCTAGGCACTCAGACAAAAGTTGTATCAAAAGTATTGTGAGAACAAAGAGAATAAAAATACTTACTTACCCCCAAAAAAAAAAAACAAAGAGAATAAAAGAAAAATCGTCCACCCACATTAGCAACATTTATCTGGACCACTTCTACAAGGTTCAGTGAGATAAGGGCCCCGCTATAATAAGCAAGTTTGGATTTGGAATGGATGTAAAAGAAAAACATTATGATAGTTTTTTTTTTTTTAATAAAATAGGATAACCAATACAAACTTTGAACACATCATTGGGCCATGACTTCAAAACTTGAAGGATTCCCTCCGCTAGCTCTAGCATCTACACCCATCGGCAACTACTAAAATAACATATTTGCTAAGAGTGATAACACAGTCAAGCAGGAAACAAGCCATTCAGGAATGCAATTTGAATAAAGCCCTCAATTTATAGTTAAAACAAAGGCCCAACTAGTGAGAAGATCGAAGCTCATAAAGACATCAAGTCACCGTTAATAATGGTAGAGAATAATTTCCTACCAAATAAGACTCCAAATTGGTAGAAGATCCACAACAAAGATGTGCTTTATTGGCATGAATGACTAGCCAGCTGGCTTCCTATTGATATCATGCTAAGAGTTTGAGTTCAAACCTTCAAACATGGGGGCTAATGTTGGGTATAGTCCAAAATAAACCGGCCCAACTTATAACAAAGCCCAAGTGTCAGCAACCCAAACGAGAAAGCATAAAACAGAACGGGGCAACCAAATAACGATTTTGCAGGATATTAATTGGGACATTAAATCATGACAAACAATTAATGAAAATCGAAAGATAGTGATGAACCAATAAATAACCTGATCCAAAAATGGCTGAAATGGTCTTCGCAATTTACAATCAAACAGTTTCCTCAATTCAAACAACGATTACAAACCAAGAATAATGCCCTCTAATAGCTGTGTTGAAATATCTTTCGGTACATGCAGCAGTTTCAAGAACTCATCGGGCGGATAGGAACCCGGGCTATAAATACAATCCTCTTAAACCAATGAGAGGAGAAGAAAATGAAAAGAAAAAAACACTCAAACAAACTAGTGCACCCAAGCGGAGTAAAGTCCTAATTCATACTTATCATTATCTTCTTTCAATTTCTTTTTTTTTTTTTTTTGGTAAGTAATCTTCTTTCAATTTCAGTATCTACTTTTCTTCCAAATCTTTTAACTCAAGAAGAAAGATCACTAATTTGAGGGTTGGAAGATATATCAAGGAGTAAATCCTATATACATCTTACCTCTTACTTAATTATTGTGATGTGTAGGATAGTGATTTGTAGATACAAAGACCGGACTCGATCCATTTTCAGAAAGAAAATCTTGATTCCCTAATTCGTACAATAATTTGGATCCCTATGACACATCATGTTCAACTTCTAACCAAATAGCTATTATGTTTCATTCAGTATAAAAGTTCAAAGGAAGCATCAATTTTATGTACTTACATATAAAGATCATATATTGGTTTGAGTTACCCATTTTAATGTTAGTCTTATGACTCATAATTTACGTTAATGTGCAATTGTTTCTCATGAATTGTAATGTCTCTTCTGTTCTCTAATGCTGTGCAGTCTTAAGAGTTCTATTTTAGAGTGGCCTGTGAAACATTATTACTACTTTAAGTTACGTAGCCAAATTCCACACGTATTATTATTGAATTTCTTCAGTATCGGACAGTATACTGTTATAATATGTGATATAATCTTACTTATAATAGAGTAGATCATTAGAGGTAAATATCCCGTGATTTTTTCATTGGCCGAGGGTGGATCTTTACATAAAATGTGCCAGTATGTTATTTGTGATTGTTTGCTCAATTTGTCACTTTTGAAATTCCGCTGTGATAATTGTGGTTTTATCCGTAATAATACCCGATAAATCTAAATATCCAATAAATAATTTAATTGGATATATATTATTATTTATCCTAATATGATATTCTGTAAATAATATTGGTAAAAGAAGACGAAAGGAATACCCTTTTTCTAATACTCTTTTCTTTCTCATAAACAAGGTTGAGGTGAAGTTCTAAAACAACAGTGATCAGGAGCATAAGATAACAGAGCAACATCCCCCTTCCCCATGCAAAATAGAAACAAGAGTAGGCAATAAAAAAGTAGTATCCTCGGCATTTTGAATGATTAGAATTATGATAACATATTAAAATGTATTAAACTCATCTTATAATTCTAACCATTTAAACAATGAAGATGGAATTATCATTGTTGAGAGTATGAGATGACACTAATGGCTTCACAAAAAGGGACCGGGAAGAACATGGGGACAGATGGCTTGTCGATATCTCGTTATCATGCGATCTAGTCTAAGCCGAGCCAAATTCAGCAAACCATTTCTCATGGCGCTCTATATCGGCTGCAGACACACTCGGCTGAACTTTGCTCACAGCTTCTTCAAAGTCGCACATGGCGACGGGATCATTGGAGATCTCATCCTTGGACATGTTTTTGATTTCATCCCTCGTCTTTCCGGCTATCTTCCGCCTCATGCCATTCAGGGAAGCATCCCGACAAACGTTTGTTAGATCGTCTCCACTGTATCCTTCTGTTCGGCGAGCCACTTGGTCGATGTCCACATCAGGAGCAACCTGACAAGCTCAGAAACATCACCAAAGTAATCCATATACAACTACAACAAAACATTTAGTCTTCTCAAGTGAAATTGACTGTATAAATGAATTTGTTTTTGTCATTTCACCCAATTTAGTATATTATCATCCGGGAAAAATGATAATTTTAAATCATGTTCTATCACCTCACTTCAAGTTATTTTTAGTTTACTTCTTTCTATCCTACAATCACAACTCACTCACCCTTTCTAACATGTACTGTACTTGTATAACAACTGATATTCTAAGGCTGAATGTTGGTCATCTCAACGATTGTGCACTTTATAACTAACTAGCTTCATTCCACAAATCCACATCTGATATTTGCTAACATTTGTTCATTGATCACTTTTTATTTGTGTTTGTGGTATGAATAATTAGATAATACACTTGGGTTTAGAATACCAAGTGTTCCAGTTTATTAGACTACAGTCATTATTTTTACATTTTATACAAGAAAGCCAATTATTCACTTTGCTAATTCACATAGAGCACTCAAAGGCCAACCATTTGACTACAATCAAACAAAGCTACCCAGTCATTTTAAAAGAAAAAAAAAAGATTAAGAAAAACAATATCACAAGTTCTCATATGAAAGCCAGTCAGGTTTCAAGCATCTGAAAATTTAAATTCTGACCACTTGGGGCAAAAAGATTTCTTATTTATTTGTAAGGATAAGCGACCAGGATACGAGTTTGTAAATAAATTTATTCCATAGGTCTAAATTTATTCACCTCAACAGACTTCAAATTAATCCGTATAAGCTCCTTCCGGCTCTCAAAATTGGGAAGAGGAATATATATGCGCTTCTCCAGTCGCCTCCTGTGTTGCACCAACAACCATTCACACCAGTTACCCAAATGAATGCAAATCAAAACTGAAAAGAAAAGAAAACAAAAAGATCAAAAGGGCAGCCTGTTGAATTCATCTCTCCCTATGCCTGGTGTTTGGGTTTGGGGAAGGGTCCGAACACTTTAATTCTATTATATACAGTTTTACATTATATTATATGCAAGAGATTGTTTGAACGATTTGAACCGGTGACCACCAGATTGTGTAGTGATAACTCTACCGTTGTGGAAAGACTTCTCTTAAAAATACTTAGAGATGACGTATTTTAATAATGAAAACAAACAAAATGGGTAAATTGGAGAAACCTGAGTGCCTCATCTATATCCCACGGGAAATTAGTGGCTGCCAGAACCATTACAATTTTGCGATCTTCACCAGCAGAGCTGTTACTTACACCATCCACCTGAACAAGTAGTTCAGACTTCACTCTTCTTGATGATTCATGTTCTCCGGAAGCACTGAAAGAGGAAATCAAAAAGGAATGAAGAAATTATACCAAACTAGTCCATGAATCCATTTGTTTTATAGATTATTGTTATCTTATTCAAAAGGGTAAATATAATTCAAGGGAAAAAAAAACAGTACTAATTTGTTTCAAGAAAATATATTTCAGTTGTCAAAGAAGTATTTAATTTTTTTTTTATCTTTTTATTTTCCTGTCAAAGTTTGTGAGCCTTGCCTTCAAGCCTCTGTTGAACCTTGAAAGTGTGGATGAGTGAGAGAGACCGAGTATGGAAATATTAATGCTTGGAGACAGTTTATCTAACGTTGGGTAATCTGTTAAAAAATAGTACCTAGTTACCAAAAATTGTTATGAATTGAATAAAGTGAAGGTTTACAGAAGTTATCAAGTCAATATTCTTTCCATCCAGCGAGTTGTATGCACTTGTACCTTGTAAATAAGATCAGGGGAGAAAAGTGGGGATCAATGGAGGGAGTGAAGACGAAAAGGAGAATTTAGTGAGCTTTTGTCAAGAAGATTTGTACAAAAACAACAAAGTCTTAAATTCCTCTAAGTGGGATAGGCTATATGAACATGTCTTCATTTTACTTGTTTTAGTGCAATATCCTTCAAGAGTAGAAACAAAGTTAAATCATTTTTTATCAGGTTATTCCAAATTTTTCTATGTATACCTCTTTTTTTACTAGGTCAAAGAGACTACTAGGGTTTTACTTGATGAACAAAAACTGGGTAAAATAAGGGAAATCCCACACCATTAGGAGAGAACAACATATATATAAGTGCATAGATAATATACATAAATGCATGAAAATAACAGATTTGATCCAAGGGAGTTGGGCACACATGAAAATACTCATACATTATAAAATGATTAAAGCCTTACCCTCGAGCATTGCAAAGAGAATCAATCTCGTCAATAAAGATTGTACTGGGAGCATAAGCTCTAGCAAGATCAAACAAGCATCGGACCATCCGCTCACTCTCTCCACGCCATTTTGAAGCCAAGGAAGCAGATGACACGTTAAAGAATGTTGTTCCACACTCTGTGGCAACTGCTTTAGCCAAAAGTGTCTTCCCAGTACCAGGAGGGCCAAACATCAGTACACCTTTCCATGGTCTCCTGATTCCCTAAGGTAAAATAAAATTTTCTTCAGCCCTTAACAACAATCCTTATTTATAGTCATTTGTCTATCAGTAGCTTATTATTGCACACAGTCTCAAGCAAGCTTCGAAAAGGAAACGGCCTTAAAATAATCCACATTTATCAAAGTTCCCAGAGTTCATAAGAGACTAATTATCCATTTTACTTTCTTGCCCATAAGTCCTCTTCTATGATTAAGATGGTTAGTATAATTGAAATTGTCGTATGATCGCTATAATTGACTCTATCATTCGATTTCATCTTTTCTAGTGAAGATATGAAGGAAATAAAAATGCAAAGATTCTTCTTTATTTTGTGGTAATAATGCCAAAATTTCAAGTTAGGTCCTATGAGAAGCAATGAGGAATTAATTAAGATCTATTTGAAAAAGCTGAAAAATAGAGAAACTTAGTGTTAATAACTGATCGTAGGCATTATGCAATATGACACTGTTTGCTGTACTTCCTTGATTTCAACTTTCAAGTCCATAATCCATCATGACGTACCCCGTTTTATAGTAATGATCAAAAAACCTGCAGAAACCGTTACTGGTCACTATGATTAATATGCTGAAACAAGTTATGAGACTCCATAAGACCAAGGACTGAAATGAACTTTGAGCTGATCATTTATAATTGAGATTGATTTGTTATTTTCTCAATTTGGAAGTCATATGAGTTAACTTTTGTTGTTCTGTCCCTAGCCGGAAGACAAATTTATGTCAGTGATAGATGAATCCTTTTACTGTTTGTCTATTTATTTCACAAATAATGAACTAATCATGATTTCATTATAGTGATTAGTCAACATCATCTGTGGATAACTTCCAAGGGAGCAAAGCCTTCTCTTTTTAATTGGAAAGGAAACTCAAATGCACAGATTAAGGAGAGTTGAATACCAAGTTGAATGTTAGACCCTATGACATTTGGCAACAATGTTAATATTAGACCCTACGACATTTGGCAACAATGTTAATATTAAAACCAAGTCTCTGACCCATATTTCAATAAAGCCATTATACAGTATAGGTCCTTTTCAAATGCCAATGGTTGCAGCAATAAATTCTGCTAACGTAGACATATATTCAGTCTCCAGGTGGGAGAGGATGGTAGATGAGGGTTCTTTACGTACCTCTAGGTTCAAAGTTATTTGCTTACAGCCCCATGACAAAACAATAAGTCCATGCAAAGTCAGAAAACAACAGATAAAACCAGGAACGGAAAAATGTGATCGCCTTTTCCAACTACAGATTTTTTTGAGGGAGACAACTCTTAGTGGAGAGAGATAAAAGAAAAAAAACATGAACATGTAACCATAAAAGCAAACAAAAAACATTGACAGTAACAACCTGATTATCTTTTTTATTTTATTTTTTTGCATAGTACAATCAAAACTTCAAATTGTCTTCCCACAGCGGGTTCAACAGTTGTATCAAGCATTTTTTATTTTATATGTTATAACCAAGTAGAATTAATCCGACAAACACATCGCTTTTTCATAATTTCCTATAACAAATTCCAACATTAAGATAAAATATTTTTAAAAAAGGACGAGTGCACCAGGCTCTCACATCATAAAATCTATACACATCTTTACCATACATTGTAAAGTGGTTAGTTTTGTTGTTTGAACTCAAGACTTCCGTGTCATAATGGAGCAACATAACTACCACGCCAACGTCATCACGTTTTCAACACAGGCAGATACCTGGAAGTACTCGGGCATCCACAAAGGAAGGACAACAGCTTCCTCAAGAAGTCTTTTTGCTTCAGTGAGCCCAGCCACATCATCCCATCTGACTCCAGGGCTTGAATCCAAGACATCCCTTTCAAGCATTGCGGCCAGGTCATGATCAGGACCCTCGTACTGTCCCCTTTTTGACTTTCCGGCTTCAGCATCACCAGTCTAACAGTTTCTTAGGTTAGATATCGATATGCAATACAGGGAGGCACAAAGTTTTCAATGCTACCATATAGCACAATTAAAAGTTTGTTAATACCAGGAAACATATCTAAATTAAGGTTCACAGATGTCCATAAGTATGTTACGGCGATCAATCAAAATCAACTATGCAAAAGAGATGAAAAGGACAGCAAGAGAAGATGCTTTCCCAGAGTTCTGCTTTTAAGATGTTCTGTCATCAACAACAAACACAGAGAGGAGCCTGTTCTTTCCAAATTTCTTTCTACCAAACATTTACCTCCACATCTGGAATAGTAATTCTCATTTGCTAAATGAGGCACTGCCCCCTTTTCTCTGATAGATTATAAAGAAACTACATTAGTTAGGCTCTGCCACAGCTTATCAAATATAATCAACTACTATAATGCCCCATCCATCAAAACTAACAAGTGTAAACACTGTGCGGGCATAAGTTTAAGTACACTTAAACATGAATTTTAACATGCCCATTTTTATGGAGACAATAACTAGAATCAAATTCTACCACCATATATCAGCAGCAAGATTCCAAATACAGAGATAAATAGAACAAATGAACATTAGCTAGATGCAGCATGCAAAACATAAACAGCAATAGCATGCCACGATGCAACAACACGATTGGCATGGGCTAAAACTCACAGCTGCATCTCCCTTGCCAGGGTTGATTTTGCCAGACCCAGTTCCTTTCTTTCCAGTCGGTGATGCTCGAACTCCAGTGCTAGATTTAGTGGAGCTAGTTGCCCTTGGCCCACGGCTAGTTGTACCAGGTTTCGCAGAACCCCGACTCCAAGAGCCATCTTGAGGTGATTTTCTTACACCCACTTGACCAGTCCTTGCAGGCCTTCGGCTTGATGTTTCTCGACTTGGAGGCCTCCAAACATCAGGGTCATCCATTGAAGCCCCAGATGACGTTGGATACTCATCCAGTGGTTGAAAAACAAATGATGATTGCGCAGAAATAGGAGGCGAAGGAGGGCGTCTGCCCACAGGAGTCTCCTTCAAAGACCTTCTCTCAGCATCTAACTGTTTTACCACCTCGGTTTCCTCAGATATAGCTTTCTTCACGTCCATCCATTTTTCACGAATTAAAGGATCATCAAGGGTGTTTAAGTGCCTAAAAATAAAATCAATAAGATCAAACTATGCATCCACAACATCAGAAATCCAAATGGAAAAAAATCCTGAAATGAATTCCTAAATCTTTAAACTTCACAAGCTAGATTCAAACTCACCGAAGTGAACTCCATTGTAACCTTCTTGGTTCAAAGAAATAAAATAGAAAGATACATTAGAGATTACAAGAATTAGTGCAGCAAGGAATATGAAAATTCTTACATGAGCATTAAATTATGAAGGAAAAACAAAGGGTTGCAATCCACAACCCAAATTTAAACATGTCAAATTTGCAATTACGTTAGATAAAACTCAGACATATCCTTGGATACTATGCCACATGGTTTTTATCCTACCACCCTCTGCCTAATAACTCTGATGAACATCCCTTGTCCTATGGTAATCGTTTTTCTCTCTACTAAAGAAAGGTAATACTAATTGATGCGTTTTTCTCCCAACTAAAGAAAGGTAATACTAATTGATGCTTGAAATTCTAGAAATAGCTATATTCTCCTAACCGGCCAACATTCAAGTGAGACCTGTTGTTAGTTCTTATTTGCATGAAATGAAGAAGTATGGTCAGTTCCCAATGGGCCAGTTAAACAAGAAGAAGCTTCCATGACCTCTATACCTCTTTCTTTCATGACATATAAAGTAATTTAAAGCAACCAGAGCTAAACAGACTAAAGATCAATAAAATGAATAAAAATTTCCTACTACTGAGTTTACTAATAGGAATTTTTACACACAAACCCCATAAAATCAGGGCTGTAAAACGCCAGGAGTTATATTTTTTTATTACAACCAAAACAGATTTTTTTATTACACCATAAGGGTTTTTTTTTTTTAATTTAAATTCCCAAATTACCCATCATAGGACTAGCATATGCTTCTATATAGAAGGAGACGGCGAGGGATAGGGGTAATTTGTCATTAGTCATCAAAATTTGACCAAAAATGTGGTTGAAGCGAACCCTAGGCTATGCAGTTAAAACGGAGATGCAATTTACAATTGTTAATTAAATAACATAGATCGAGTACATTGCGTGAATATGGCCCTAGTTTCATGGTGGTTGTAAGTGAAAAAAAAAAAAACTTTCCTTAAATGTAGTTATTGGAAACCATACTAGGTAGTACCACCACTTATCACACTCACTCACCTATCTGAATAGCTAAAAGAAAGTAAAAAGAATTCACTAGTGAACCATCATCTTTCACGCTTTCTAATCTAACATTGTACTAAATTCAGCCGTTAAGTTCAAAACTGATTCTGACAAAAATCGCCGCACTACCGTCACATCTCAACCAAAACATTTGAATCACATAACGAGTAAATTATTGCAAACATGAACAGAGTAGAAGCAAAAGCAAAGATTTAGAAAGAAATGAAAAAGAGAATGAGTACTTGTTGATCTGTGCGATGGCGCCATCGAAGAAGATAATGGATGTGTCATAGAGGCCTTCGAGGGCGTATTCTCTCGCCAATTTCAGGTGATCTCGCAGTCCCGTAAGCGTCGCTGCCCCCACCATTCTCTTTCTCTCCGACAAAATTCGTGTCTTCCGAAAAGAATGATTTCCTTTCGATTGATGAAGTACAAATATGGGACTCGGAGAACAATATAGGGTTTCCAGAAAACATGAATAAAATGAACTACGACATGTGTGGGAGGGTGTTGAACCCTGAGAAGTGAAAATGACGGCGAAGTTGTGTACGGTCAGAAGACCTGACCGACAGAAAAGCAAATTACTGAATTACTGCTTCTCGATTAGACCTCTCATGGAGTGATTTGATACCCTGCAAAAGACGACTGTCAGGCCGTAGGATCTCCTCGAGGATGGGGATCTCGTTGGTCGATGAAAAATTGTTATTCACGTAAAGAATAAAGTAATAATAAAATCATGAGTACTGTATAACGGAGCTTATTATGTTATCTCTGCTCTTTTAACCAAATAAAGACTCGTCTGCTTCCCGCAATTGAATCCTAAATTAGACATGGTGACCGTTGTTATAATTGTAATATTATTTTATTTTAATTTAAATTTTAAAAATTTAATATGTGAATAAAGTTATGTGAAATTTTGTATATTAAATCTAATGGGTATCTAAAATTTAGATTTTGGTATGGTAGATATTGAAATTGACTCTTGGTCTTTTTAACTAAGATCCTACACATTACTAATCGAAATTAGAATTTAGAGGGTTGTAATTAACTATTTAAATTATTTTTTAATATTTAAATCAGTAAAAATTTTTAACAAATAAGTTAAAGAAAGAGAGAGCAGAGAATTAGAGTATTAGGCTCCAATGTATTTTATAGGGAAGAGTTGTTCTGAAGAACAAGTTTAAGTCTTCTTAGTATTTAGTTTATGTACTGCAAAATTAAATTTGAGTGATCGTAATTATTATAAAATTTGTCAAAATGTTATAGGTTATAAAATAATTGAGTCACATATTGTAGTGATTTTGGAAACTAGGGGGCTCATAGTTTGGTTTTTGACAACCTGGATCCGTTATCTGAATCATTGGGTTCGGGTTAGTTTAAATTTTTGCCAAACCCATCACCAATTCTCTAATCTCAAAAGTTGAATTCAAGCATTGAGGATGTTTGTCTAACCACAGTCTAGCATTGGTTCGATTTGAACCATGTTAGCCTGTCCTTAGCTTGAGATTGCTTGAATCCAAATTTCCCTTTTTAAGCGGGTGATGAGATGAGGCTATTTTGAAGTTTTTGTTTTGACTACAAATCCATTCTAGATAGGTCGGATTGGATACTTCGAAGATAAATGGACTCTTTGCTTGACACTCTTTGTAACCCCACCATCTAAGGTGTATCAACCTACCCGAACTGTGTAGGTCAACCTTTCTCATACTTTTTCTATCAGCACTTTGTTTTTTCCCAAAATGGCTCTAAAGGTGTGGCTATCCGTCACCCTTCTATAGTTAGCCGACCTCTATTGTCTCTCGGTTCAAGATGTCATCCATTATATTAATTTTTTCAATTAATATTAAATCTTATTGTTAATGGTCTATCTAAACGTTCGTCCAACTTCCTTAACTAACCTTAGATTCCTTCCTTAGAATTAATTACCTCAATAATGGATCATTTCTATTACTAATTAACGAATCCAAAACTCTAAGGTAATCACAATTACTGCTAACTCTAGTCATGAATCGATCTTTTTAATTAGTCAACATTAGTTATTTAGAGATAAAATAATTTTCCTAAAGGTGGTATGGAGCATATACCTAGTATAGAGTACCATTAAAAACTTTCGACCATCATATAATGACCACCAAGACTTGTGAAACCCCAAATTTGGTTCTGTGCTAGGGTCTGTCCCAAATGAACAACCACCTTGATTCTTGATGAGTTCACTAATGCACCTAATCCCTCAAATAGAATGGCTTAAGGATGTTATCTCCTTCATAAACGACAATCACATCTTAAAGTTTATTCAAAGCACGCTTCTTCAAATCTTGCAGAATGATCCTATAATATTTCTTATACTCTGAGGTGCCCTTGGATAAACCCAACAACGTTGATACACCATTTTGCATTAATCGAAATATAGATTCAATGCTTGACCCCATTGTGTTTAAGGACGCCCTTGATGTATAGCACTTGCACTTTTGCCATCAACACTTCTCTAGAGTGTCTCGATCCTTGATCTACTACTAGTGATACTTGACAATACTCAATTCTCAAAAATACTTGGGCTTTTGTTGTTGTCTTGAAGTCTTTGATGATGGCTCCTTGATCTCAATTGTTGTCTCATCCGATTCTTAGTAGTTGATGTTAAGTTGTATGGAAAAGTTCATCTATTTCAAGTATAGTCCTTGAATCCTTTCATGATGGTACATTGGGCTTGATGAGTTCCCACTCCTATCAGCCTTGTGGTTATGGCCTCAACTCCTTCAACTCTATTAGTGTCATATGATAAGGGTGTCTTGAAATTTGACGTAGTATTTAGAATAAACTCAATAGAGAAGTCGATTGCTCACATGGTGCAATCTGGAACATATCTAAAAACTGATGGGGAAATCCTTAATCATTTGCTCTTCTAGTTCCCTTGGAAATGCAATGTCTTGAATCTTCTATACCTAATCTTCAAACGTAGGCAGCATAGTCCCCACTTTGAGCTTAGTAACAGTGAAAATTTCTCTAGAAATCCATGGCTGTTGATCGGGCAAGGATTGTACTTCTCCAATGCATGACAATCACCAGCAAAATGTTCTGGTGTACTACATCTGAAATAGAGTCTTGGTACATCTTGACTTGAAGGAGGTGCCACTAAAAAAATTTTCAGTGCTGATGAGTTGTAATCTTTAATAATGTAACCAGTTTTCCTACAATTGTAATAACGTCTCCTATTGCAAAATCGGATAGTCTTTCATTGATTATTCATTGAAAACGATAATGATCTAATCCAACTTCCCTTCAACTCTTTCTCCGCGGTCAAATTATTCTCCCTTACACTTCAACTTAACCACCTCCTTCTATCACTTTGACCAATGTCCCCGTTTATCATCTTGGTATCAACCTTGGCAACCCAAGCTTTCATCAAGTACTAACCTGATCTCTTACTTTCCCTTATGGTGAGTTTTCATTGGCCATTTCCAAACGCCGTCCTGAAACCTTCTTCATCAAATTTTCCAATTGAAATCACATTCAACCTGAAGTCTAGAGCATGTCACATGCTATTCAACACGAGCTTCTTCCTGTTGCTTATCTACAAGCAAATATCCTCGACACCAATAACCCTCGACGAGCCACCGTTACTCATCTTCAATACCCCGTGATCTGCAGGCGTATAGCTCATAAAGTGAGACTTTGTCGATGTCACATGGTATGAGGCACCACTGTCGATCACCTAACTTATCTCCTAACTCGGTAGGCTCTGTGCTTCCCTTGCGTAGACAACTAGGAGGTCTCTGCAAAGAGTAATAGTGTTCCAATCATCATCATGATCCCGTTTCTCCTGACGCTCGCCTTTGCCCTCCTGCTCCTTTGAAGTGCTTTTACCATTCCTTCCCATTCCACACTAAATGGCAAACTCCTCGACAATGAAGCCATCAAATTGAAGGTTTACAACCTCACTCTGATACCACTTATTGGAATAAGAAAATGCCGGTCGATCAGTCAAAATCGAGCGGACCAAAGTGATAAGCACGCAGCGGAAAACCCGAAACCCCCCGTTGACTGTCAGCTACCAAAAAGTAGGAATAAGGAATAAAGAATGAACAACGTTTTTAACGTAAAAAACCCTTCTCAACTAATGTAAAAATCATAAGACAAACTCCAAAAATAAATTCACTATGTAAAATCGGTTACAAAGAATCTCGAGACAAAATACCCACAATACATCCGAGACAGAATAAGAAAAATAATCTCCAACGTAAGGAAACTCTCCTTCCCTATTATCTTTTGATTTTTCTTCTCTCATTCTTCTCATTAGTAGTACACTCTACCCTTCTACACTTTACTCCATTCCACTCTTCGTTTCTCTGCCGTTATCCTGCCGCCTACACACACCGCAGCTGAAGCGCCTTGTGTGCTTTTATAAAGATCCTAACTCCAAATCCCATTTGCTCATCGGCTTAATCTTACAGATGATTTGTCACACCAATTTTATCTTTTTCTGCGCATTCATCAGTTCCCGTACTTTCTCAGACTGTGCATGCTCTACAAATCAACATGCTTTGTACAGACGGTGCATGCTCTACAGGTCAACCTACTCTACACAGACGACGCATGTTCTGCAGATTAGCTACCTACTCTGCAAAGCTTGGCAATTGTAAAAAGTTAACCGCCAGCTTTTCAGATAAGGTGTCCTTGGCCATCACCTAGTGTACTCATTTATCACTAGTCTCTTTGGCCATTAGCTATTGTCCTTGGCTATCACTTAGTGTCCTCAATCGTCACTAGTCTCTTTAACTATCAGTTAATGTTCTCGGCCATTACCTAGTGTCCTCGGACGTCACTAGTCTCTTTTGCCATCACAACTTGCTATCCGTCTAGCCGATCTCCTGCTTCCTGGCCAGCTGGCCACATCTCAACTCCCTAGCTGGCTTCTTGCTGGCCATCCGTCCTTCATGTTGCAGCCAATTTGCAACACTCCGAACTTCACACAAGTCTTGTGCAATCTTTTGATAACACGTCCATTTATTGAGTTACCCATAAGGGAGTGACGAAACCTAACACTTTCCTCCAGCATTTGACATTAGTATTAGACGCCTACTTATTGCCTAATCTTACCAAAACTGCAGGTAAAAGAGATCCTTACAAATCAGTCTGCTATATCGAGTCCAAAATAATTGATGAATGTACCCTTTTGCCAAAAATATAAGATTTACATATTACTATAATTTGTTGTCTAAGATCATTAATAAATGCCCAGTTATCAAGCTAAATTACCGTCTCAAGTTGCCTTAATCGGCAGGGTACTTGATACCCTTCCAAATTTAACTTAACTTATTTTGAATATTCCACCAACTATGAAGGATTACTTGCCTCAAATGCTGAGTTCAATCAAGCTAACTAGGGAAATATCAAGCCAAAGCTTTACAAAATATTACACAAGATATGGGGCTACAAATTTGAACTGTAGCCAATTTGTTGGATCCTTAAATTTAAGCAAGTGTTACACCTTCCTTGCATCTTCCAGTCGGCCCAGATATGGGGCACTACAAGCTAATATTGACTTAATTTTATCTCCCAAATTATAGTTAAATTTATCTCTAAATGAGTTATATCTATGATGACTCCGACCCAAACAGATAATTAAATAAATTATTAATTAATTTAAATAAATTATTTAGTAATTGAACAAATTTTAAATTAATCAAATAAAATTTTTAATAATTGATTAAAATCCAAATAATTCAAATATCGGGTCGGATCTAACGAACTAACAAATCTAAAATAAACATATTATTTATAATTGACAGCGGATACAGGTCTTGATCAAACTAATTCTATATATTTTCCAAACAAATAATATAACAACATGCGTTTTTAAATATATATATATATATATATCTTTAAGAAAAATATCAACTAAATATCTAATAAATATAATGTAGAGCCTGTACAAATATCTATATTGATAAAAATATATTTTTACTATTACAATTAATAATTCAATTAATAATTTTCTAATACAATCTCAAACAAATCTAAATGCATGTCCCACGACAAAATAATAACAAATGCCTTTGAAATTATTGGTTCAAAATCTTGCAAGTTATTCTGAAACCCTCTAATTTAGAAGATTAGAAAATAAGATAAAGTTATGATTCTAAAGCTCAACAAGTAAGGTGTATATATATATATATATATATATATTGGATAGAAGGATCATAAAACTAAAATATCATGTTAAAATCTAATCTATCAAGTAATCCAACATGTCAAATATAAAATTATGATTTCATACGTAAAATTTGTAATCCATATGCGAATATCAAATAATATCGATTTGTACAAAATCGACCAATAGCCAATTATCAAATGATTCCGGCAGCTTAAGATCTAACATTTGATAATTCCAAAAACTGTGTCAAGACCAACAAATCTCAATGGTCAAAATATTTTAAATATTAAATGCAGTGTAGTTAAAAATTTTAAAAATTTAAAAATATATCAAATTAAGAATCAAGGACCAAAAGATCAATAATTAGAAAGAATTGCATGTACTCTCATTAATTTTAAACCAAACTACTACTATTTAGATCTGTAGATAGAGTTGTCTATAAATATACCTTATAAATATAGTCAAACATCACTTTCTTTTGCCACCCGTGAGAATAAGTACAATTTTAGTATGCGCAATATATTAAGATGTCCAAATTTTTTTATTTTTACTTAATGTTTTACAATAATTTTTAACAAAATATCAAACAATAAACCACATCGGGGCAGAATATATTGTTTTCTTTCTATAGAAAAAGTATAAATCAATACTTTTTACCATATGGAAAAGTACAAACTCATATCAAAATAAAATATAATTCAAATTAAAGCACCTGTATGCAATACTATATGCAAGGCCAAATACATAAATTTTATGATTTTTCTTTCTCAAATGTTTTTATATATAATATATCATTTCAAATTATTCATTTAATATGTGAAAAATAGGCTAACTTTTTAAATCTTTGATAAAACTCAATAAAATATCAAAACAAATTAGCAAAAACACATGTATGTAATAGTATTCATGGTAGGAATATCTCTTGCGTGTACAATAATATAAGATATATAAATAAAATTAAAATTTTTAAAATAGATTAAAGAACGGGTTTAGAAATATTTACATTATATTTTTTATTTAACAGATTTGATACAAAATAACTCCAAAATTTTTTTTCTTATTTTCCTCTCTTCTTCTTCTTCTTCAATATTCTCTTTCTCTCTCTTCTCTTTCCTTTTCCGCACAAAATGATTGACACAACTGTATGGGTACCTATATATCATAATCAACACATGAGCGCCAGAAATGCCCGTATCATGTCCCACTTCATAACACTGGTCCACATGAGTTTATATCAAACACACATCAGATATTAATATTCTGTATCATCTATGCACAAATATGAACACAAATGTACCTTATGGCCACTTAACTACCTATATTACACGTGAGTATTTTCTTACGTGTACTTCAAGTGCTGACATTTTGCTATAAATACACATTAGCACTGTAGAGGTACACATCAGACATATGGCTCCTACTTCATATAGCCATGAGCGCAAAATAGGTGCCCTTTATGCATTAAACTTAATTTCAAAAATCAGTTACTCTTTAAATTTTTATTATATAATTATTTTTAAATTAACCTAAAAATTATATTAGTGGCATCATAATTCAATAATAAAAACCAAGCATTATAATAACAATGTACAAGTAAGTTAGCCCAAAATTAACAATAAATCATCAATCTACACAGCCCTCCAAAATAAATTAATTAAGCTCAATTCCATTATCCATTGATTTCTAGGCTCATTTCTAAATTCCAGGTCCATTAAGCCTAAAAAACAAATATCTACTCGGAAAAATACCATCCGCAATTAATTATAATAATTAAAGATTAATCATCTAACTAATAAAAGAACTGAACATCCAAGGTGTTACAGTTGTGATCAATAAGAGAGGTGTGAGAATATTTCTTTGTAACACATGGTAAAAGATACTAAAAGTTACCAATACACCAAAGCACCTTCAAAAAAGTAATAAATCAAGTCCATCTTTTTATTACTAAATTTATTATTATATATTTTGATAATATTTTTATTTATAATCATGATAAAAATGAGTATATTAAAAAATTGATGGTTATTTTTACCACTTTGAAATATGAAAAATTATATGTAAACCTAAAAAAGTGCTCATTTATTTCTATGCTTTATTCTAACTTTTATAAAGATTCGTGTGAATCAAGATAATGTCAAAGTTATGCAAGAATAGTCCTTATTAAGAAGCTTACATGAGTTAAAAAGTTTTTATATATTGGCTTTATTCTACCTCTGATTCATAAGAAATTTCAATACCATCATAGCTCTTATGATAAAATGCATGAAGAAGGGCAATTTCAAATGGACTAAGGAAACCAAGGAGAACTTTCTACTTATAAAGGATAAATTATCCAATAATCTTGTTTTTAACTTACTAGATCTTGAAAATAGTTTTGGCATCAATTGTGTTGCCTCTTATATAGGCATCAGATGAGTTCTTAGTCAAAAAGATCGTCTCATTGCCTTTTTAATAAAAAGCATTATGAATCCAAAAAGAGGTATTCTACGTAAAATTCTACGCAACTATTTAAACTCTTTGAATTTGAAACTTTTAATTGATTCAAAGGGAATTTATCTTAAACTCAGACCATTAAATGCATACATACATCAATTGATGAGGTAACTTAAATCAACATGCCAAGTGGGTTTCTTTTACACAAGAGTATACTTTTGACCTAAAATACAAAAGTAAAAGCTTTAATAAAGTGGGTAATACCATTAATAGGCACATGACCCTTCTTAATTCCATGCATGTGTTTAACTTGATAACTTCAGAGCAAAGACATGAATGACGATGATAAAGATTTCGGTGAAATTTTAAAATTTAACCAATGCAGCTCCATGATAATTATTTTTTATAAGAATATTTTCTATTCAAAAGAAGTTACTTGTGTATTTTTAAGTATACTTTCTGAGAATATTTTATTGAAGAAATGTACGCATAAGATTTCGGATGACACTATGAGAGAGACAAGACCATTTCAATGATTAAAGAAAAATATTTTTGGCAACTAATTTTCAAGACATAATTCAATTAAACATAAAGGTACAAGATATGGAAATATGCAAATGCTAAATGTAAAACAATGATGCTTACATGCCTCTACCCATCCTGAAGGGCCCATGAGAGGCTGATAGTATAAATTTCGTGGTCATATTACATAGAACTTCAAAGGATAATGATTCTATCTTTATTATTGTTTTCAATTTTTTTAAGATGGGTTATTGTATTCATTACAAGAAAACTATGGATACTTCATACACGGCTCATATTTTTTTTAATGAATTTGAGAGATTTGATAGTGTCTCCAAGACAATTGCCTCGAATAAAAATACCAAGTTCTTTGGTCATTTTCGAAGATGTTTATGGAAGAGGACTGATATAAACTTGTGCTATATAGTGCTTATCATCTCCAAATAGATGGTTAAATTGAAGTAGTAAATTGAACTTTAAAAAATTTACTTCAAGAATTATCTTTCATTATCTACCCATCAACATGCATTCAACATTTGATATGCAAGATCTAACCCAATACTATGGTAAAATGAATATAAATTTGCAGATGAGCTTTTTCTCACCCGGAGAAGAGGATACAGTGCACTACCCATTTAATGAGACATTACATCATGCAATGCCAAAGACAAACTATGGCCTCTTTAGTTGACCAATTGAAATGAATTTATAAATAAGAAAAATTTATACCAATCTATTCATAATTAAATAAAACTTTTTATTTATTTCGCTAAAAATTATTCACCTGACCACATTAAATTTATTTATTGATCATTTTAATTCACATATTTCTATGAGATTAGTCAATTTTTTACCATTTTTTATTAAATTTAATATAATAATTATTTTAAATTCATTTAGTTAAAAATAAAACTATAAAAATGCTGACTTTTACTATAATTTTTATAAACTCACCATTACATTGCATATAACGTAATTGAAATGAAGTGAGTTGGCTCATAACAACCTGTATAATGCACGAAACATTCTAACAGTGTTTATTATTTAAACATGTAACACTGAGATTATGATAAAGAATCTCAACTCTCAATCTCGACATTTTTATTAGGAAATAGAGGTGAGCACATACAATACATGCTCTTTGAAGTGAGTGTTAGTGTTATAAATCTCGCCTACACAAACCACAGTTACACAGACTAGGCGGTGCTGGTGGCAGCAGGGGAAGAAGGAGCTAAAGTGCAGGTGTAACATACCAAGAATAGAACCGTCCTTTTTCCTGGTGGCGGTGGTGGATGTGATCGGCATATGATGTACCGGGTTCCACCATTAATGATAATGGAGAATTCTTACTTCTGGCCTCAGAAATTGAATCACAAAGGCAAGGAAAGGCACCAAAAGTGCTGTCAAACGTTTAATCCACATTTAGTGCAAGGTGCAAACAACTACCACCTATCGGAAATTTGGGCAACCGTGGATGAGCTAGACTTCGGTGGGATAGAACACACCAGGATCATGCATTAATTTATGATCTTATCAGTCTGCTGAACGAGCATGTGTCACAAACAAGCTCCCACTGAGACCAAGCATTTTATAAATGTTGCACTCGACCATAAATCCAAAAGAAAACAAACAAAAAAACCAAAGACTCATATTCAAAGAGCTTGGTGAGGATTCAAATGTGAGCGACCAGCCGCGACGAAGTTGGAAAAAGGCACTAACCTTTCCCCAGCAATTGAAAATCCTTCAAATATCGTTTGGTAAGGTTGGTCAGTTGACAGCTGTTTGATACAATAAACTATAAAAGCATTCTGCATATCAATCGACGGCCAACAATTTCAAGCTCAGAGATGTTCTCTGCCACACTTTGGTCTCTTTGACCATCTATAAGCATCAACACATTCATAGTGATATGCCAAGGCTCAGCTATTCATAAATTTCATTGGTACATTAAACATATTGCAGCAGATAAACCAGAACAGTTTGCAGAATCTCTTCTGTGTTGCTGAGTTATTGTCAGATAATCTTGCAACCTGTTTGCATTCTGTGGTGTTATTTAAGCATGTTGCATGTCATATGCCTTCTTTACATGGCACATTGCCACGGCATGACGAGTATTGTAGAAGCCAGCAGAGATGCAAAAGGCTCGTGTGCTAGACCAAGTTGACATGGGGAAGACGATATCTACATATGCCCTAACTAGCACATTCTCAATAGATGCACTGCGCAATCCTTTTAACTAAACTACTCATGCATAGCTGCATTGGATGGTATATTTACCTATAAAATTAAAATGAAAATTTCTTAACACAGTTGGATCAAAATGTTAGGGAATTAAATGATTTGTATAAAAGTAAATATAACAGAGATAAAAATTTTAAGATAAATATGTAGAGTCTCATTAAAAAATAAGATGGTAAATGGTCATATTCTTACCCTGAAGGATCCCCCCTTTACCCCCCAAAAAATAAAGTAATCAGCCACTATCCCATATGCAATCAAACTCAACCAACTCACAATGTTGGAGTAGAAAATCAGAATATAACTCTTAACATTACACAACCAAATAAATGCATCTCATCTAACTCAACAAGATGAGGTTGAAAATAATTAAAACACGTGTTTTGAAAATCATATGAGTGGGTAAAATCACCCATAACACAATCAGGGATTTCGTTTATGGTACTTCTGGACTCTTCGCAGCCTAAGGGTGCCCCATTAGGTTGGCCAGAATCCCTTGTGCTCACCAACACAGGGATCAGAGGCAGGGGGTGAGAGGTGAGGTGACTGGATCTTTCTTCTGGAAATCAGGAGGTTCTAGTGGGTTGAGAATGGATTTGGGGAGACTGCAGGCTGGCAGCTGCGTGTTCAAAATGTCTTTCAGGATAGTCTTTTTGCATAGACTTTGAGATTTTGCATGGGGTGGGTTGAGGCTGTTGATGGACGAAAAGGGCTTGAGGCTGAAATTGGGGTTTCTGGGTGGGAGCTCTGCTGAGAAAGACAAGGTTTCTTCAATGGGTTTGTTGCTTTGAAGGGGGTATAGCTAGGTATCCTCCCTTTTAACTTTTGCATTTCCTCATATTTATCACGAGTGTTGAGGCTGTTAAATTTTGAGCCAGACGGCACATTGCTTGCATTTAGCTTGAGGGGTTAACTAATGACGTTTGGTTTGGTGTTTCTGTCCCCGTTGGGCATGTAGCCAGGTGCCATAATCCCCAACTTCAGAATTGTTAGCCTCCAGGGTAGGTGCACAACACCTGAGGAGCTCAGCCAAGTAACTTCATACGGTTGACCTTGCGAAACTTGTGGCTTGCCTTTCCTAAGGCCTGTGCAGTCTCTAGTTGAATGTCCAGCTATGCCACGGCTGGAGCAGATTTTTGGCAAGCCCTTGTTGTGACGTGCAGATTTTATTATTAAATTATAACATCATTGATATGATTTTTTTGGGTTAATTTTGGAATTAAATTGTATAATGAAACTTCGAGAAAATCGGATTTTTGGAACCAGGCCTAACATTTGAAGGGCGTCTGTCTTGTGCTAGTCTGTGTTCGAGTCAGAAGTCGCATGCTTGATGTGCGCCTCTACGGTGCTCGAGCACATTTGTGGTATAATGGTGACATCTGATATACGCCTGAGGGAGCACTCGCGGTACAAGTAGTGTAGTGGTGCCGAATGTGCGCCCTATGTTGGCGCTCGTGCATGGATTAGGCAGAATATTGATATCTGATGTACGCCTAATACGGTACTCGTGCACACTTGTGTTAAAAAGCATCCGGCGCTTGGCACCAATTGTGGTATATAAGCGCTTGCAGGCGCCCTAGTAGTCATTTTCGCATGATAAGGAGAGAAATGAAAGAGAAAGAAAAGGAAGAAGAATAAGACGAAGAGAGAGAAAGAGGAGGAAGAGGATTATGTTGTAATATATTGTCAGATCTATTAATCGGAAGTTAAAGACAATTATTGGAGAATAGATTTATTCGACCGAGTGTATCACCATGGGGAGTACTGATACTCTTTGTGAAGAAGAAAGATAGATCGATGAGACTATGAATTGATTATTGGAAATTGAACAAGATTAATAAATACCCTTTATTGAGGATTGATGATCTATTTAACCAATTATAAGGAGTATAAAACTTCTCCACGATTGATTTATGCTCGGGTTATCATTAGTTGTGGATTAAATGTGAGGACGTACCTAAGCATTCAGAAAGATATACGACCATCATAAATTTTTGGTTATACTATTTGAGTTGACAAATGCACCTACAATGTTCATGAACCTCATGAATCGAATTTTTTAACCCAATCTAAATTAATTCTTCGTGGTCTTTATAGATAATATCTTGATTTATTTGATGAGTTTTGAGGAACAAGAGACTTATTTGAAGATTGCCTTGCAAACTCTGAGAGAAAGGAGGTTAATCGCCAAATTAAAGAAATGCAAATTTTGGTTGGAGGAGATATCATTTCTTAGGCATATAATTTCCAAGGAAGTAATGTCGGTAGACCCGAAATTGAAGCAATGGCAAATTAGGAACAACCGATGAATCTTGCGGACGTTTGGCATTTTCTTGCATTGGTCAGATATTATAGACACTTCGTTGAGAATTTTTCGAGGATTATATTGCCATTGGCTTGTTTGAATTAGAAGCGAGTAGCTTTTTACTGGGACAAAGATTGTGAGAGAAGTTTTCATTGGGACGAGGATTGCAAAAGAAGTTTTGCACCCTTTGCCTACTCTTAGTTGGAAGTGGGGATACATTATGATGAACAAAACAATATATATGCATAAAGCTACACAAGAGTAAAAAAAAAAA
Source organism: Nepenthes gracilis (assembly GCA_033239525.1). Classification (NCBI taxonomy): domain Eukaryota; kingdom Viridiplantae; phylum Streptophyta; class Magnoliopsida; order Caryophyllales; family Nepenthaceae; genus Nepenthes; species Nepenthes gracilis. The sequence continues at coordinate 5,622,644 of BSYO01000018.1, read as the reverse complement.
AAATTCATGCGCTAGTCCAAGTTGACATGATGAAACAACCTTGTTCTTATACACCTACATTCTAGAGATGCAGTCAAACAATGGCGTGAATGTTAGGTGCCATCAAAATGATCAGCTGGCCAGAGGTTCCATCACTATCCTTTCATATATATATGATTACAACTATCAACGTTCACAATGTGCCTAATTGGCAGTGGTATGAAAATCAGCCGATTCCATCAAGTGCTAGTCCTAGATAAAGTATTGGACAATAAAAGGGAAGATGGGAAGGTACGATTATGGGGAAAGCTTCCTACACAAGACGATCTAAAATGTGAACTTAGATTCAGCTACAAAAAAAGCTGGCACCAATGAGAAGTGCAATGCCAATCCTTGCACTAAAATACTCAAAGGAGACACCTCAGTGGCTTTGTAAATTATGAATCTAAAAAGAATGTGTTGACAGGACATCAGAATCAAATAATTAGAATCAGCAGAGGAATTTGCACCAGCACCACCAATATTTTTGCCTGACATTACACTTGATCAGCAAATAAATGACTTTTTTGAATGAAACGGGGAACATACAAGTATATTACAACATTACAGAATATGCTTACCATGTTAAGTCTAACTGCTAGAGTTATGATCCCCTCAGGAAAACAGATCTTAAATACAATACAATCAACAAATGCAACAAATGAATGGCAAACTCAACGTAGCACCAAATAACATAAATGAATTCCCATACGCCTCTCTACCTACTCAACAACATTCTCTTTTGCCGCCTTCTCATACTCTTCCATTTCATTCACCCACAGATCAGCAAACTCACAATCCTTCCATGCCTCAAACCACGGGCCACCCAGTGTATAATGTATCGCCTTTGGGAACGAACTAGGATCACTTTCTACCACCTTGTTGTGGCCCACAAGAAAGTTCCAGACAAATGGGATAGACCCGATTTCATCATCCTCCAGCCACTGAAACCTATGGAGGAATGCACCTGTTTGAGAATTAACAGTCTCAGGCGTCAATACCCCATTCTTAGGATGCCCACAATTATAGAGCACCATTGAGGACCAATTCTTCCTGGGGTAAACGGTCTGGATTGCCCCATCCATCTTGGTGGTTTGTTTCGGGGCATAATCATGTTGAACACACATAATGGCATATTTATCATCGATCAAATCAACCAATTCATTAATGTCAGCCAAGTAGAGGAAATCACAGTCCACAAACATTGCCCACCCATCAAAATTAGCCAAGAAAGGCGTCAAGAACCGAGTAAACGAGAACTCGGTGCTCTCAAGCTTGCCCCTCTCTCTCCAATAAAGCCCGTTCTCCCGCAATTCAGACTGCTTTATGGGGTTCACTTCCACAGGTATTGATGATCTCTTTAGGATCGAGAATTTACAGACCTCGTAGGCGAGATCTTCGCGAGGATCGTATCCTACGAAGATCCTAAAGGGCTTTAGGGTTCCGTTAGCGTTTAAATTAGCATTACCATTGCTTAATTTCGCATCAATCGAGGATTCCACGGATATTTTCTCGTTGGAGATCTCCAATTTTACCTCTTTTGTGCACGAATCTGAATCCGGGGCTGCTGAAGACATTCTTTTAGCCTGAATTTTAACCTAAAAAACACGGGCATTGATTAGGAAGCAAAATGGGTAAATCGGAGATACAAAAAGATACAGAAAGACCAGATTTTGACCGTAAATCTATTGCACATTTGCATCGGGTCGTAGAATAACAATGCCTAATTGGGCAAAGCGGATAACGAGGGAGAGAAAGAGAGATCTTACGGAGATGGTTCGAAAATGAGTGCGAGGGAAAGAGAGCCTACGTTGATTCTCACGGGGAGATCTTCGCCAAATGGGGAGGGAGAGGAAGAAGATGGGCCAGCTCCGGATCTGATAATACTGTGTCTGGTTTCCTCCGTTCACGAGGAAATGGAACTCTGCTCCCGCTCCGTACGGCGCTGTATAAACGCCGTACGATGCTGTAAAAACGGTCCTCATTAATTTTTTTACGGCACGTTTGGTTGCGGGAATGAAATAAGGTGAGAATAGAATAGTTATTCCCAAGGAATAAAATTAGATAAGAATAAAGTTGGGAATTGTTATTCTTATGTTTGGTTGTTGGAATAAAATTAGTTGAGAATTTGTATTACAATATTTGGTTTGTAGAATTGTATGAGTAATAAGGTGAGAATTTATCAAAATGACGTTTTTACCCTTATAATAATAATAATAATAATAATAATAATAATAATAAAAGTAATAATAATAATAATAATCATAATAATCATAAAATAATAAAAATAACAACAATAATAATAATAATATAATAATAATAATAAAAGTAATAAAAATAATAAAAAATAATAATAATAATAACAACAACAATAAAATAATAATAATATGGGGCAAATTTGGGTTAATAAAATTATTGGGTGGGAATTCTTTTCCTCCCTGTAGAAATAAAAATACCTGATGTTACGCTTAATAGTTATTCTCAGAATCGGGGTTATAACTATTCCTTCTAATCATTATTCCCAATTTAAGTCTGCAACCAAACGGTGGAATAATAATTCCACCAAGAATAAGGAGGGAATAGAATTTCTATTCCCTCCAACCAAACATGTGGTTAATTTTTTTAAAAATATTTTTTTATTTTTTAATATTAAAAAAATAATAAACTTTAGATGGAAATCCAACAATAATCATATGATATCGTATATATACTGTATAAAATCCGTATTGCAACGCCCATCTCTCCTAAAAAGTGGTTGTTTTTAAGATTTATTATGTTTAATTAATATATTTAAAAATAAAAACATTTAGGGACGTTTCATTTAATGTAAGTAAGATTATATATTTTTTTTCAAAATTTATAAAATAGTTATCAAATTTTGGCCAATAAATTTAACAAAAACTATTATGTCGATTTTGGGGGACATGTATCTTTTTTACGAAGATGTAATTAATACATTTTGGATCTTTATCATTAAATAAAAATGTAGTAGTAAAAATTTTAATATATAAAAAATTATATATTATATTTTTTATAAAATATTTTACAATATTGACATCAAATAAATATATAATTTTTTATAAATTTTTTATAGTATTAATATCAATAGCCTTATTATCTATAAGTGGATAGTTGCATATTAATACAAAGTTGATTTTTTTATAATTTTTTTTGTTGAAGAGTGATAAAGAGCCAAAAGGTCCCGAGCAAATGTACAACCATAAGGATCAGAGTCCTGTTAGTTAAGTAGTTGTGAAGGAGGTTGTGTAGATGAGCCAGAGAAATCATCATCCACTATATCAGCCCATTTTTTCATAGTGTCTTGCATTTGGGCTAGGACCTTCCCCAATTAGGCTTTTTGGGCTTTTATGGCTTTGGCATATTGCTCCAAAGAAACTGATGGAGTAGGAGACTTTGTTAGCATTGGTCCCGAGGGTGCTGACAATGTGGGCACCAATGGTCATATTGACAAAGTATCGACCACAATGGCTAATGTCGGAGTAGAGGGAAGCTGGCAAGAAACCTCTTTGACCACTTTCTTTACCGTTTGAAATGTTTGGAATTGGTGTTGAATAAAAATTGGTGTAATCTTCGAATGATCAAACTTATCCTTCCACTTATCTGAAATTTGCGTACAATTGATAATAGAATACTTTGGTAAAATTGTTGACAAGTAGAAACTCATGCCATAATTCATGGGAC